>CM029666.1:4268861-4899752 GCA_017311315.1 Dendrocalamus latiflorus | reverse complement strand
ATGTTTTGCAGTATGCTTTGTGGGTTAGCGAGCAGCTGCAGGCACCAGCTCTGCTGTTCTGATCAGAACCACAGCAACATACGGTAGCTAGCCCCAAGATAGCTGAACGTACACGTACAGTGCTGAGCAAATGGCACCTGGGGCCCAGCTGTGTGCGTACGAGTCATTGTAACCGCTCATTTGGGATTAGGCTTCTGGCTCTTAACTTATTTTTTACTATTCCTAAATTTTATCTTTTTCTGGCTTTTCGAATTTTTTAAGCTTTTTTGTTGGTTCTTTTTTCTGTATTCGTTTGTATTATATGTGCTGGACTAACCTATTTTTTCTATTTTAAATTTTTTAATTTAATTATACTAAATAAGTTACCATCAGTTACAGTGTAATTTCAGCCAACTATGATAAAAATTCAGCTATAAATCATAAAAATTAAGCCTAACTGGACACCGTCTAAGATTTGCACCTTCATGAGCTTAGGATGTGGCCACCGAAGCTAGCCTCGAAGGCGACAAACATGGAAGGGATGTTGAAATTGGAAACGGATCCACTGTTGCCCGAGACAGACTGCAGTAAGCCGTGCAGCCCTATATTTATAAACGTTGTACACTTTGGATCGATCACGGTGGAAAAACCGAAAAAATATAGGTTTGCTTTTCTTTTGTTTCTGACCGTTGCATGTTTGGTTCATTGTCATGCAAACTTTACCACACTCTAAAGTTATATTGTCGATGGCTTCACCAAATTAATGACCAAAATCAGCTACAATATCCTTTTATAACGTGTGCAGTCAAAGTATTTTAACTTTGACTAAAAAGATCTTTATAAATATTTAGATGGGCCATATAGAAATGATATGGATATGTTTGACTCCAAATATACTTTCATAATATTATACTTTATTAGGTTTGAAAAATATATTATAATAGAAATTACTTATCGAAGTTATATTATAGAGATCATATCAATATTTAAAGTAGCACTTACTAGTGACTGGATGAAGTACTAGTTTATAAGAGACCAGAGTCTTGTACATGTTAGGATGGACCCTTAATATGCCATATGGCAGCACTAATCATGAAGTTAATAAGTGTATTATTTTCTACCTCATAGGACCATTTTCAACGAAACGTTTACCATTAATTTTATCATATCAATGGACCGGATTAAACAGCCATGCTGTACTGGCTCACGAATGGTTTTGGCCCGTGCTGTACTGACGAATGGTTTTGGATGTCTTGAGATCCAGTAAATGGCCGCCTGCATATGGCCGTTTCTAAATTCTTTTAGAGTGGTTTTGATTTCGATTTCTCTAAAAATTAAAATAAATAGGATAAATTCTCCTAATGACTTTTCAAACTCACTAGCATGTGTGTTGTCTCTGTCAGTGTTTCTGAGTCAAGGTCATGCTTGCAGGAGAAGATTCTCTCCCTGACCTTGCATGCGATCCAACACATTGCACTAGCCTCAGCTTGTCTATGGGTTGCTCCAAATAGCTTTTAAGCTGCGGATATTAGTTTTTGGTTAAAAGTGCACTATAGCGACTGTTAATTAACCTGAGCTATTTAATTAAAAAATTAAAAAAAACAAGAAAAAACCGTTATATCGTCACAGACAATACAAAGAAATAGAGAAAAAACCAAAGAACCGAAATTAAGAAATCAATGTGTTCTAGATAACTTTTGACTTCTAAAAATTAGAATCTAAAAGCTGAAGTCGATTAGAACAAAAGTCACAAACTAGAAGCCGAAACCGTTTCAAACAGACCTATATGTCAGCTGGTAGGGGTCAATCAAGTGTTGTACTGCTCCATCTGCCTTGGGTAGGAAGCAAGCTCTGGGATTCACCTGCACCCCCCCCCCCCCACCCCCAAACATCACTGACTCCCATGCCAAAAAGGATCATCATTTGAGCACAATGCCTCCTTCATATGCCCATGTGACACCTCTCAATCTCTCATCACCTCATGGTTTTTCCTACTGCAATTTGCAAACCCCATTATTCTGCATTGGAAAGAAATATCCTTTTTCATCATTCTATGCAAGAGAAAATAATAGAAACATACCTCCGTAGCCCAATACTCACATGTTTACCTTGTTCACATCGTTATTCCTTTTTGTGTGCTGAGTAATCTAGATTAAAGGTTTTTTGTTGTTGTGCATCTGATTTCTTTTGCTTGTTAACAGTTTCAGATGCATGGCAATGCTACCTTGTCTACTAGCTCCTAGCTAGCCTCAATTCATACTTCATAGGGGCTGCCCTGCTCAATGCGGTTTCAGGTTGTTGGCTTCTAGTTTTTTCGCACTGTAATGACTGAAAATGCACTATAACAGTTATTAATTTTTTTCTAAATAATTAAATTTGGAAAATAAAAAAATTATATATTCACAAATAATGCAAAGGAATAAGAGAAAAAAAAAGCAAAAGAACCAAAAAAAAAAAGAAATTAAGAAGACAGAAGACAGAAATTAAAGTTGTTTAGAGCGGAGCCTTAAATTCCTCTCTTTCTCTCTCTGCGTGTGAGAGTGAGTGCAGTGTGTGTGGACTGTGGAATCTGCAGCAGTAGCAGCTGTGGTGTGGTGAGGCAGCAGTTCTTCCTTCTCGCCTTTTGCTTTTGGTTGTACTACCTTGTTGCTAGCCAGCCAGCCTGAAGTCCTACAAAATATACGTGCATCAATGCTAAACGTCTAAATCGCCGCTCAACCAGGCACAGCTTCTCATTGTTGGCTAAACTTATAATGATCGTTAGTTTTTCTTAGTTATTCAATTAAAAAATAAAAAATTGTGAAAAAACACCATTATATAACAGATAATGCAAAGGAAAAGGAGGAAACAAAAGAAAAACAACCAAAATTAGAAATCAACACGTTTCTAGTGGCTTATAGCTTAAAAAAGTTAGATGCCAAAAGAAGCCAGAAACCGAAGCTGCTTGAAGCAGGGCCAAACCAAAGGTGCATGGTGCAGCAGCGGCATCATCTTACAAATCTTAATTTCATTTTTTTGTTGAAATTCATATACAAATCTAGTAGCTAATTTTTAAAAAAATTTATTTTGAATCATTTTATTTTGAGATTTTTTAACATATAAATTCGTATTGAAATCAAATTGCTTACTTTATTTTATTTTTTATTCTGAATTTCAGTTATTATTTGGATTATATTTGACATGGATTCTTTTTTTAATCCAGTTCGTTATAATCTAGACTCATCACGGTTAATAGTGTGAATTTTTCTCTTCTTCCTCTGATTAACATAGAAATTTCTACCTCTGAAAGTGAACGTATGACTTCTTTTGTCTTTGCTTTAATAATATAAGATAGATATACATGCGTCAAAGCTAAACGTCTAAACCAAAGGTGCATGGTGCGGCAGGGGCATCATCTTACAGGCAGTTTAATTTAGCATATATGAAATGTGTGCGCCTTGTGTCATGCTTAAGCGCGCGCGAGAGAGACAGAGAGACAGAGAGAGGAGCTAAGGAGGGGGCCTTTTTAACTTTTCCTCAAGGGTGTGTGGCTTCAGTTAAAATACGCAGGAATTCTGCTCTCTCTTGTATTAAACTGGTGAAAGCAGCAGGCTGCCTGCCTCGATTTTTTTTTGTATGTCACCTCTCCCTCACTCCTTACTCTCTCCTTTGCTCTCCTACTACTCTACCTGTCCTCTTCGGTTTGCTTCTCTCTTCTTGCCTTCAGTTCCTTGTTTTCGATTTCAAACTCTTGTTCTTGAATTGTGCTTATTAATTAACCATATGCTTGTTTGATCCCTTGCAGCTATATATACCTAGCAAGAAGCTCCTACACATGCATGAACACAGCCTCTGCCGGCCGCTTATGAATCAGACATGAATAGGGGGCACATCAGCAGCTCGGAGCTCATCGACGCGAAGCTCGAGGAACACCGGATCTCCACCGCCAAACACTGCCCCAGCTGCGGCCACAAGCTCGACTGCAAACCGGTATGTACATATTAAGATGTCAATTTCGTTTTGCCTTTGTATTTATATGTACAGTTGCACCTGTAGCACTAGCTAGGCATGAGGGTTCTTGGTGCGACTTCTTTTGATGGAATTGATTGGTGTAACTGCAAGAAGGATTGGGTGGGGCTGCCGGCCGGCGTCAAGTTCGATCCGACGGACCAGGTGCTGATTGAGCACCTCGAGGCGAAGGTGAGGGAAGAAGGCTCGAGATCTCACCCTCTAATCGATGAGTTCATACCCACAATAGAGGGGGAGGACGGCATATGCTACACCCATCCGGAGAAACTTCCAGGTGAGAGTGAAAGAGCTAACTAGCTAATTACTTATACAGACATATTCCTTGCTTTTTGCAAACTTTAGCCTTGCTTTTCATGGAGTGATATATTGTATGCTGGGACTATTTCACCGTGAATTATGAGTTGTGGTTTGGATTTGGGATATGGCATATGGCATATATTCGCTTGTTGTTCTTGATGTGCTCTCCCCTCTATTCTTAGTGTTCTCTACATGTGCTCTTGGGTATATGCAAAGAGAATTATTGTTTATGGAAAGTTGTGCCTAGCCTCATCTCACTCTCTCTTCTCTGTCATGATGGTAAGATGCTTCTGAAGTTTCCAAACAGGTTTCTTTGCTTCCTTCGGTCCTTCCTCTTTTGTCAGAGGTTTGTTGCACCTGTCAAGAAACATAGGCCATCCACCCACCATCTCACACCATTCTTGCATCTATGCCTCGTGCTCATGATCATCAGGTGTGACGAGGGACGGCCTAAGCAAGCACTTCTTCCACCGGCCGTCCAAGGCCTACACGACGGGCACGAGGAAGAGGCGAAAGATACAGACGGAGTGCGACGTGCACAAGGGCGAGACGAGATGGCACAAGACCGGCAAGACCAGGCCGGTGATGGTGAACGGCCGGCAGAAGGGGTGCAAGAAGATACTGGTGCTCTACACCAACTTCGGCAAGCACCGCAAGCCGGAGAAGACCAACTGGGTAATGCACCAGTACCACCTCGGCGACCTCGAGGAGGAGAAGGAGGGGGAGCTGGTCGTGTGCAAGATCTTCTACCAGACGCAACCCAGGCAGTGCAGCTGGTCCTCCGACCGGGGTGCTGCCGCGGTGGCGGCGACGGTGCAGGAGCAGCGCAGGAGGGACAGCGGCAACGGCAGCTGCTCGTCGAGGGACCACGAGGTGTCGGCGACGTCGTACCAGGCCGGATACGCGGTCGCCGCGGCTGTCGAGAGGCAGCATTTGAAGCAGTCCGCAGACCATTTCAGCTTCGCGCCTTTCAGGAAGAGCTTCGAGGAGGTAACCATGCATTCTTTCTTCGCAGTACTTCATTAGTTTTCGAATTAAAACGTCTGGTGCAATATATATGTGTTCTTAAGAGATGGATTGTGTGTATAGCTACAGCTGCTGGTAGGTCCATTCATTCCCATGCACGCATGCATGCTCCTTTTTATTTTTGTTTTTCAGGTGCAGATATATATATACTTTCTGTTTGATTAGATGAGCTTCCTTGTTGCGTATGGATGAGCAGTCTGGGTAGCTGACCAAATGTGCAGGACGTGGCAATGTAAAGCGAAAGATGAGCTTACACATCACACAGAATGGACCCTTTTAATTAGTTCGAACATCACATCATTTTACTCAATTTGCAAGCAACCCTAGAAACCATCCACCCACCGTGAAAGCAAAAACTGCCAATATATTTCTTTTGAATAATTGATGCGTCACATTCTCCCGTACCTAAGAAAAAAATGCAACAGCATAACTGAAAGCTCAAATATGTAACACCATAACTAAAAGGGAAACCAAGTTAATGAGAGAGAGAGGGGGGGGGGGACAATATATATGCATTTTATAATATGTTTATGTATAAATTTGGATGTTTATATATAAGAAAAAAAAAGAGTACATCTATATATGTATGGAACAGGTTGGCAGAGGTGATGATCAGGTGCCATCCGATCAGCTTGGAAGATCAGAGCAGCATCATGCCGGCCAGGAACAGAAGCCACACAGGCCGGTGCTTGCAACGACGGCGGTGCCTGCCACCGCCTTCCTGCTCAGTAGGCCGACGAACCCCCCCGTCTCAACCATAGTGCCGCCAGCAATGCAGCGCGCGTCTGTCATTCTCGATCATGATCAGTTCCATGTGCCAGCAATCCTTCTCCACCATGACAAATTTCAGGTGATTTCATCTGTCTTGCTTGTTTTTCTTTTATACATTTGCCTAACAACCATATATGAACACATATATGTCCATTCTTCACATATTGAGAATGTTCAAATTAAGGAGAATAGCTTACTAGCTATATATATGGTGCTTCTTGTCTATATTTAACGCAGCTTTTTTAGTAATTGAAAACTTGCTTTGTTTGTTATTGAAACTAGTTAGTTTCCCATGTAAATTTTCCATTTTTTCTTAATATTACAATCAATTATTGTAATAGGGCCCTCTAGCGTTTTCTAAAACATTTTAAAACTATTCCCAGACTGTATATAAATTAAAAAACTCACAGATGTACCTGCGTCTAAAATGTTGCAAATAGTCTCTTGTTTTGTAGCACAAAATACTTGCATTAAGTTAAATAAATAAACATGCTGTATATAATAATATCTTCTTTTTAAATGTGGGTACTTTGTAATGTTCATTGTACATAGATGCTCGCTTAACTTGATTTGTGTTGTAAGATGAATTGTAAAGGTTTTTGTATACTCCAGCGGCTGGGGAGAGGAATTTGCACTAAAATTTTACGAAAATAGTTTTTTTCAGGACTATATATAGCATAGGCAGTTTTGGAAGGATTCTTTGTGATATAGCATGCTCAGAACACATGTATAATCTGAGCAATTAGTGTTTTCGTAAGCTACACACAAATAATTGCTCTGTGTACTTCCGTCTCGTTCATACTTGGGTAAATTTGTAATTTAAGATCATGTTTCTTTCATTTGAAGGTGTTAATTAATGCAATGTTAATTAGCTCATTTTTTATTTCCTTGGTGATTTGATTTAATTTAAATCTATTGTTGATGTGTATCAATTCTATTGTGCAAGACACAAGGGTCTTTCTAGCTCCTTTACCTTTTTGTTTGCTCTTTACTAAAAGAATGCTTTAGTTACTGTTCCATTCCAACACTATTAACAAAGAACATGCACAAAAAAAAAAAAACAGCACCAGCAACAGCGAAAGCTTGACCGCAGATCTGCCGGCTTGGAAGAACTGGTAATGGGCTGCACGTCTACAAGCACAAGAGGAGTAAGTTTTCTTCCAATTATATTTGATTGCCTCCTCAGTATGGATCAGAGCCGATAAGAAAAACATAAGAACGTAATTTATCATGCTCGATGCATGAATCATCTGTAGTGTGACTAAACTAAGCATGCCAGCAAATTTCAAATGAATATGTATATATATGTAGCATGAGCTTCATGTGACCTTCTGACACGGTTTTAGCTAAGTACATTTCAGTCCCTAGTAAGTTAGTATACAATATTATATTTGGTTATCTTGAACGTTATATATATAGGTGGGAAAGCTGCAAGTCGTGTCGTACAGGCGAGGTGAGGGCTTAGAAACGAAAGACTGCTCCAGGGGGTCCTTAGGAAACTTCAGTGTGGGGCCTCCTAGTCTCTTTGTCGTTCTAGGCTTCTAGCACTCTGAAACGGGCCTTTCACCATGACCGCTTTTTCCTTCCATTTGTTTCCCTATTTATTGTTATTTTATGATCTGAATCTGATTAAGTTTAACCACTTAAAGAATCTGATTAGATTTTCCTCAAAAATATATTCTGACTAGTATAACTGATCGATAATATGAACTAGTCGGACGTTATAATTGGAATCATTTTTATGTTCGTGATGAACTTTGAACTGACTTGCGCTAGACGTGGTGCTCAAAGGTATTTGCGCCGATTGCAGTTAGACGTGGCTACTCAAGGAGCTTTTGACTACAACTCTTCACTATCATTGTCTGAGAGTTTATTCTATCTCCGAGCAGGGTATTATTTCCGTCTCCGAGCAGGTTACTGTTTTAGTTTCCAAGCAAGCCTCTGTTTCATTACCGACTAGAGCTCTATTCCATCCTTGTTGGAGACTCTTATTCCTAATATTATTTATACCCTTTGTAAGCCTTATAATAGATAACACACGCCATGCTACAAGTTATTGTTGGATTGAACACAGCAATTAGAGGGGTGAATGTTTGTAGTCGTTATTCGGAACTCAATAGCAATATAACTTACCAAATGTAGATTTTGACCACTCAACGCTTGACCACTCAGCTGTCATAAACTCTTACCACTCGTAAACTTCGATGATGGTTTCGACTGTTCGGCACTCGACTGTTCAGTTGTCATAAACTCTTACTAGTTACAAATTTTGACCACCTCTGCACTTGTAAACTACGATCGTTTCGCACTCTGATCTTCAACAACTTAGCACTCATAAGATTTGACCGCTTTGCACGTACTCAAACTTCAACCAATTTGCCCTCAAAAGTGTCCTCAAAAACACCCCTAAAAGCTTAGTCAAAACAAAAGTCTCCTCGATACTTCTCTAAAAACCTGTGCATTTACTATGCCCCTACACGTCTATTTATATCCTCTGACACCTCTCTTCGAATGAATCATGACTTTGAGTCCTAATCCGACTCCAAGTCTCTTGCAAAATTTTCTCCTCTTTCTCAGGATACAACTTTCATACTATGGACTTTCAAATTTACAACTCCTAGAAACAAACTCTTCCCTTCCAACTTTTTAACTGTCATGTATCGAAACCTCCAGGACCGCACCTCCCGTAGCTCCTCCACTCATCATCCACATTTGTTCTCCACATGCCCAAGCATGAGCCCGACCATCTCATGGCATCCTCGACCGTCTGAACCTCAGATCTCCCATCCTAATCCTAGTCCACCTCGTCATCGACCATGGCAGTCTTTATGCTCAACCTGTACATGCAAAGACCAAAGAATATTTTTTGAGCACAAGTTCTTTTCAATTTGACCAACATCAGTCTACACATGCATAACACAACATAATTCACCCATAAACATGAACCAATTCATCCACAAACTCAACTGACACGTTTTCGAAAAATCAACCCGAGACCACCCTGAAAAATTGGTCCGAACACTGTGCGTGGCTTAGACCGTAATACCTAAATATTTCAGCACTTTTCAGTTTTCGTAAAAGTGCATCGTTTGAAATTTTCACAAACGCAAATTTTGATTCAACCCATGTTAATTATTCATCATTACCATATTCACGATCTATCCATATGGTCTAACAGTTATCTACACATGTAATACGCAAGAGCGTTCTGTAACTTTTCCTTCATATATTGATTTTACTATTTGTGTGTTTGTGGTTTTTTTCGCAAAAGTTTTTCATGTTAAATCTTTGTCCCTTGATTATTCTTTATTGTTTCATATTTTGTCATTCGTTTTATAACATCTATAAATTTGTCATTTTAGGTGCTTTTACAAACATGCATGCCAACAAAATCGAGAGAGAGAGAGAGAGAGAGAGAGATCTTTGTTACTCTTAGTGAGATAGAAGAAACATCATGAATATATGTAAACAAGGACCACCCTTAGCTTTGCTTTTGAGTGCCAAAGGGGAGCCAAAGACCAGAGTAAAAACAAGACCATACTTTCCTTGCTTTCATGGCCATATAGGTGAAAACGAGAGCTTTTTCTCCGTGTCGGTAGCCCTCCTCGCTTTTCAGAGTATGTGGCCTATACTATGTTGTTTACCACTATCTATTGTGAAAAGAACAAAGGAAAAAGGGGGAAATATCATTTGTTCTTTGTTCTTTCTCACTTTTATATGAATGAATTCACGCTGAAACCTTGCATGAACTTGTTTTGTCAATGTTATATCATTATTGTGAATTCGTTTTCTCGGCTTACCGGATATAGTCTGGTCAAGATATCAATTCAGATACATACATATGTATAGAACATGAGGTTCAAGTCAAAATTCCCTTTGACGATTATATAGTGTAGCAAATGGTAAAACAATGATATATTGCATGGTTATTTATATCCTTGACATGTTGATCTCGTCAATATACTGAAGTGCCTTTCATAGGAGAGAGTCTTTTATTCCTAAAAAAATTGTTCCTAAAAAATGTTTTATTTCTAAAAAGAATGGTCAGAATGAGTTCTCTTACGTTTTATTCCTCCTTAATTTGTGTTCACATTTGAATTACAGAAAAGAGTAAGGCTGTGATCAACTCGGCTTATGGCTTCTGGCTTAATTTTCACTATTCATAAATTTCGTCTTTTTCTGAACTTTTGGTTTTTTGTTGAGCTTTTTTGCCGGTTCTTTTTTTCCCGTATTTGTTTGTATTATACGTAATGGGCTAACATATTTTTTATATTTTTAAATTTTTTTAAATTTAATTATGCGAAATAAGCCTCTGTCAGCTACAGTGCTTTTTTCAACCAGCTACAGTGTTTTCAGCCATAAGCCATGCGCTTTTAAGCCGAGTTGATCACCACCTAAATATCCCAACAGAACAAACTGTTGTTATTATCTCTCACGTGTAATCCTTTGTCAAATCCATACAAGGCCACCTCTTTTTATTAAATAAACTAGCCACGTAGGCCTGGCGCCACGCCACGCCAGCCACCGTGTGGACCGAAGCAAAAGAGACGGCGATTCGCAGGGAGTTTCATAAAAAAATCGAGGACCCATGCGTAATTTCGGAAAAACAAAAGGTTTTTTTGGAAAAAATCGAGGACCTGCAAGGACCTGTACGTAAGTAAATAAGGGCCTATACGTAATTTTGGAAACCCGCGGGGCGCCATCCAAAATTTTTTTTGAAAAAACTGGGCGCAGGGACCTTTTCGTGAGGAAAAAAGACCTTTACGTAATTTCGAAAAAACTAGAGGGATTTGCCTCCCCCGATCGTACAGGGATTTGGGCGCCACGCGCCAGGCAGAGCGGCCGCAGGGGCGACGTGGCCACCCTCAGCGCGCGCGCTTCCCGCGGGGAGTATATATGTAAATGGGATCGATACTGAATGGTTGGAAGATCTGCTCATATCTCGATCGTACATATATACAATTGAATTCTTTTCACTACGTACTGACATATGTGCTGCTCTCTTTCAAGTCATGCCGTATATTTCTCACTTGAATAAACTGTTACACTTCAGCTGAGCTGTTCCTTTTTTTACCCCTTTTCCTATTCTATCGCAGGAAACTTCAATCCCTCACTCCCAAGAGACAGAATGGCCTTACCCATACTGGCCTCCTGACAACCAAGATCATCATGGATAGTAGAAGGCTGGTTAATAGTGACGATCAATACCAAAGGAAACTAACCACAACCTTCACTAGTATGGTCTCTCTCTCCTTGAATATGCCTTACTTTCTTGGAGAATATGCCACTGCTGGGAGAAGAAAACAGATCTTTATAGATACTCCCTCAATGAAAAAAAGGATCAAATTAACTGTGCAACACTCCAAGATAGAAGAGACAAAGGTGTTGAAGGGGAAAAAAGATGGGGGATGGTATTGTTGAGCTGACATCAGAATGGAGTCTAACTTGCATAGATGCAATCAATATTATTAGTACACCTTAATCGAAGTATAATTATAATTGCATCATGCTTTATCACAACTTTTGCTGTGCATTAGATATTATGCAATTGTAAAAAGTAGTATTGTTTGCATGTACATTAATCTTGCTCTTTTTTGCCTTATTTAGTTGAGTACATTGTTTTAATTTGAGCTCTCCATGTATCATGTGTGTTGTCAATTGTGTCAATTGAAGATTCATTGCAGAATGTAGCAAACATAAATTACAAGAAGGTTTGCAAATATATACAGATCGTTAGTTGATTCATATATAACACATATACACATACCATGTCATTTTCGATGAAATAATTTACCACATATTTTCATTGATTCGTTATTTTGTACCAAAGAAATTACTGATGTCAACTACTTTGGAGGGAAACATTGAGTTTAGTGTTATATATTATATTATAGGAAATACAAATCAGCAACCAACCAATCATCGATAAGGTGTTCCATTGACATTCCAAAAAAGAAAAGCAGAATGAACCAATAAACTCAAACATTGCATTGTTTGTTCTCATGCGTCGAATTAGAACTGTGTTTCTAATGCAAACTTTCTTGTGTAATGTATATGCTTGTATCACTAATATAATATGCGAAGCTTGTTATTTTGTTCCACAAAGAGCATACCTAGCTAGTTAGTTTTCTAAGAAAAGTGCAGCATGAATATTGGAAGAAGAAAGGTGGTGTATGTGCCTTTTTTAAGGTTGTAGCGCTTGCATATTCGATCATATCCATTGACCGATCCTGTGTGGGTTTTGCAGACATCTAATGCGCACGTATGTATACTTTTTTAGTTTGGCTGGCGTTTGCATGTTATACTTATAATGCATATCGCGAACATAACGGCATTCGACAAGGCTATTTATTATCATGCATCTAATTATAATTCATATTGCATATCGTTTAGAACAATTAAACTAATTTGGTGCCGACTAAAGTGAGAAAAGATTAAGAGGAGCAGTGCCAGTACATTCTGAGTAATTTTCATCAATTAATTTCATTTTCTTGTGGACCACATATATAAAACATAGGCTATAGGGACCGTGAAATACTCAAAACCTATACAAAGCTCGGCAACGAGAAGCAAAAACCTTAATTTATCCATCCTGACATTGATTCTATTTCCATCCGGAAAGTGCTTTTACTGTAGTATTTCATTTGTTCTCAAGATCAATGTGCTAGTTCTTTTTACTGTATGCAGAGAGAGAGAGAGAGAGAGAGAGAAGAGCAGCAGCAACGTCCATGCAAGTTGCTTGTGGATCATATGCATGGCCATGCATCCATGGTCTCCGCGAGGTACGCGCGCGCGAAAAAGATGTATCTTTAGCTCGATCGGTACTGTAATTGTCTTTGATTTTCGAGGGGAGATCGATCGAGCAAAGTGCATATGTAACCTTGCAAGTAGTATATACGTACGAAGCTTCTCTGCTGTTTCACGTACGGGACACATCGAATAAAGGGTTCTTATGTGGGAACAGTGTGCATGGCTCGCATGCCAGCTATGTACGTGCATCCACGATCCATCTATACGGTAATACGGGTGTTAATTCTTCTTCCAAAATCGAGTACCTTCACGTTAATGATGATTGATGTATTACTCCCTCCGTTTCTTATAAAAGAAGTATTTTGTTAGACACCGGAATTAAAGAATACATGAAACCAAGAAAATGGGTGATGGAAATGCCCATTGTGTCCATAGTGTTAATGACTTAGGAATAAGACAGGGGATAGTTGTGTTGGTGTTTACTCATAAATGTTAAAGAGAGATGGAAGATTAATGAGGGCAAAATAGAGAAAAGGTCTTATATTTTGACACAAGATGGCAAAATTATAAGCCTTATAATTTGAAATGGAGGGAGTACTTTGAAATTGCTAATTCTCAGGCAACTACAAATTCATAAAATCTCAGTCTATTTTTCTCACATTTGGATCGCACGTGGAGATTCATGCTCGGGAGGGTCATGTCTTCTTCTTCGGCTAGCTGCAGTCTTTATCAAAGGTCGCGAGTTAGGGCTCAAGTTCACCGGTGCCCCGGGCATTGAGGTGGCAATGGCGCCACCAGATACAGGCGAGGAGGACAGTGGTGAGCAATGGAAATTGACGAGGGTGAGAAGAACCAAAGTAGAGTGTGGCGAATCTGGTGTTGATAGCCGCCGGAGATGAGGAAGAGGGTAGCCTAGAGGATCTAACTAGAGAGGACGAAGAAGGCGACAGCGGTGGGGGGCGGGGAGGATAATGAGACGAAAGGCGGGGGAGGAACTCACCAGTGCTGAAGAGGCAGCAGGAGGTGGGGGTGATGGTGGCGGCAAGGCTTGTAGGGTATGCGTGGAGGAGGCTGAGGAAGTGAGGAAATGGGTTATAGTGTTTTGCACAAATCTTGGAACATTCCCAACCGATAAATAAGTGACTGATTTTAAATAAAATTAGAGGCAACTTACACAGACACACCCATATTACTGCGTCTCGTCTCACAATGTTTGCCCATTTTATATATATGGGGAATTGCACCCACAATATTTATCTATTAAGAGAATCAAGAGTATAGTTATGGCATTGCATATTTGTTCACCTTCTACACACCTGCTGCTAATGGTGAGATGTTGAGCAGCTAACATATGTCATTTAAGGAGTAAGTATGGTCTAATTCCATTATTTTTTATTACTTATATGTTTACCTTCTTGCAATTGATCAGTAAATTAACCTATGGTAGTTAGACAATCGGCCTATTCTTTGCGGCTCCTAAAAGTGACTTTGAACTTTTGCTACAGTACCTAACTTTCAAACAGAGTATTTTTTCAAGACGGGGTCTACAAATTAATTGTAGTACGCGTTAAAAGGCTAACATCTGTACCAGCTAAAATCGCAAACAAGTATCTGTCTCCATAATCTATGTCGCGAACAGCGCAAAATTCAAAAATTTTAGTTAAAAACTATAAACCATAGCCATAAGCCAAAAAAGAATAGGCCTGATATTGTGAAAACAATGGATTACTATATTTTATTTTACTAGTGTTAATTGGCGAATAAATTTCAGTTTATAATTAAACAAATTAGATTCCTATCAGAAACTAACAAATTAATTATATATAATATATAAAATCTTAATTATACTGTACTTTTCTCTTTCGAGAACCAAGCTAGCTTGATCGATACCTTGTAAGATCGATTCACAAATCATTCTCAACCGGCAGCATGCACCTTATTAATTTTTAGGTTCAAGAATGCATAGTGCTTGTAGGAGCATACGAAACAAGCTATTGCTGTCCTTCACATATATCCCTGTACTATGATTAGATAATGCCCCCTTTTTTAGCTTATGATTTATAATTTTACTCGAATAAATAAATGGATCGATTTTTTCGTCATTTTTTTGAAGCAGTTTATCAGAGTTCACTGCAACACCGCCGCGCGACTTTCCCTGAGCCCAGTGAGCCCTGGACCCAATCTTCTTAATCACTCGATTAAATTTTAATTGCAGTCACTCGCATGGCTTCTTTGTCTCCTGACCATGTTGGTGGACTCGCTCAACCGTGAACATTTCTTGAGAGCTCAGGCCTTTAAAGTCCAATTACCATCACAGAGAGCTCTACACCACTCCCAGACACCCATTAGAACTACCCAATTGAACTCTCACTCACCGCAACACCGCCGACAACTTCCCCTGAGTCTGGTGAGCTCTAGACCCAATCTTCTTCATCACTCGATTAAAATTTAATTGTAGTCACTCACATGACTTTCTTTGTCTTCTGATCATGTTGGTGGACTCGCTCGGTCGTGAGCGTTTCTTGAGAGCTCGGGCGGCGGAAGCTACCATCGGTCGAAAAGCCTCTCCCGTGAATAGCTCAGCCGAGCATTCCCTGACCCAAATCACCGCCACTATCGAGAAACCTATGCCCCGTATATGGTCAAACCACTCCCCATTTCGCCGGAGGACCACCGAAAAAGCCTTGAGCTGCCGTAGGAGCCGCCGCCTTCTCTCCAACCACCAGCCACCACCACCAATCCTCTCACCTTACAGAACCCCAAAATGGAACCAACATATCAAACCGAAGCTATCTGTACAAATGAAGTTCGCCGAAGATCATTGCCGGCACCGAATCACGGCGAGGAGTACTCCTCTATTTTCCACCACTGAGAGGAGCCGGAGGTTGAAGATGACCCCCGGGCGCGATGTGGTTGCATCGCAGCTGTTCGTGCACTGTGGCTGTCTCAATCGGGCTGTTCGCGTGAGCCGCATCGTGGCCGTCCGTGCGTCGACCATCGGGTGCGTGCGCGCACTGGGTCTCTCGGCCGCACCTGGCTTGGACCGAGGCCAGCACTATTCCTATGGGCCGGCCTGACACTGTTCATTACTATTCAAAAGCAATGTTCACCCAAACCCTAAAATCTAAAAATACCCTGTTTCGATCGTCTTGACACCACAATCCATTTTTGACCTCCATTTCACCAAATTGAGCTTCAAATAAATCCAAGCCCTATTTGAATTTTATTGTATTTTATTATTTTTTATTTTAATTTATTTTTTTGGCTTGATTAGACTCAAGCACGGGTTTATGTTATTTTATGTGTCTGCACTAGCTCTCGAACTTTCCGAGGCGACGGCACAAGGACCGGAACCGGGCAACGAAGTCTTGGAGATAATAGTTTGAAGAGCAGCAAGGCAAATTACAAGTTCTTGATAATATTGAATCCCATAAAATTTAAATTATCTAATTACTGTATTTGTATTAATGTTAATTGTGAAATGCTATTTAATTAAAATAAATATTTAGAAATGACTTGTTAATTAATTATGTCCTACCACTGAAAAATGCCCTATTTAATTTGATGTCATATTCACCTTGACAATCTTAGTAATATTTAATTACTGTATAAATAATCGTAGACTAACTCAATCAAAATTTTGCACTACTAAGTGACTTGGCTTTTGCCCGATAGAATTGTTAAAATGGTTCTAGGGTTAGGAGGAATTATGGAAAGTCACGAGATGGTTGGAGTCCATGACCTACCCTAGGGTGGAGGCTTGAGCAAATGGGTGGTAGTGCCGTCGAGCATAAATGTTTGGGGATGTGGTTGGTAGCCTCAAATGAAAAGTACGGATAAGAACATTATGCTGAGTAAATGACAAAGTGATCGCTCAACCATAGATGTTGACTTGTCAACCCTGTTTTAATAGCTGTTTAACTCGATTGAATCTCTACAGAGGCAGGAGTGTGGATGATGGGGAGTTGGTATGCAGAACGGTAAAACCATATCTAACAGCGGTAGGGACCACTCAAAATGAGTAGAAGTGTTAGGTCTAGCCAGTTAAACCGGATCTGAGTGGATCTATCGGGTAGAGCCTATATAAGAAGCTGAGCAGTTAAAAACCTTATTTTCTCAACTCAGTCGCGCGCTAGCTAAAGCGTGCCTATCACGTGGCATTGAGAGTCTGAGAAATCTTGTGGTAAAGCTGGGTAGCTCTGCAGTGTTATTTGTTAATGGTATTCGAATACGCCGTGCTTCCGGTGAATAAAGCAGTGTTTAATGGGTGATTTCAACAGCGAGGCATAAGTAGATTTATTTATGTTTTAATTTTGAGCAAGCTGAGCAAATAACTGTTGAAAGAAAACCCCTTTAATCTTAAGAAGCTCTGTTCTTGTTTTCCTGTTTGCAAATAAAATTGCATCCACTCAAGTTAATAGAACTAGTATATTCCCTTCCTTTGAATATCCTTACAAACAGTTAAGTTAGGATTTACCCTTGTGACTTGCTGAGTACGGTTGTACTCATTACTTGCTAAACAACAAACATAAGATCAATGGGAATGTAACGATAAAGCTACTAACGAAACTCAAGAGGAACGCTACTACGCTAAAGACGACTGGTTTTAGGTATTAGCCGCGCTCAAGTTTGCCAAGGAGTTTCTTTTGTAATATAAGATAACTTTGAGCTTGCATGCCCGCTGCATCAAAACTAAGTTGTTAAACCATATTCCTGTAATAAAGTTTGGCTATTTTATTGTACACATGTATTGTTGTGATGCACACTCGTGTACAGTACTCTGCAACTAAACAGTCCTAAATAGTTGCGGGGATTACTAGTGCCTCCATAAATAGTGGCGTTACAGTTATTTACTTCATACTAAAAAACGCCAAGCGTGGTTTGGGATGCTCATTTTGGCTTATGTTTTTGACTTTTTGACTTATTTGGTACTATTTGGTATTGTTTGAGAGTTTTTTAATTGCTACTATAAGATTTTTTAGCGTAATTAAATTTAAAAAATTAAAAACAAAAAACAAGTTCTCTTATTATGGACAATGCAAAGGAATAAAAAAGAAAAGACAAAAAACTCCAAAAAACCAAAAAATAAATAAAAAGACGAAGTCAAGTAGCTAAAAATATAAGCCAAAAATATATAAAAAAAAATATAAGCCAACATGCGCAGGTCCCAACAACTTGCATTAGAGGAGGGCATGGGTAGGGACAGACAAGATTTTCCTCCTCTCTCTTTCTTGAGGGATGCTGTACGGATGCTTGGGACTGCCGAGTACGGACTACGGAAGAAGATGAGGGGAAGCTTGACATTCAGCTGCCACGGGCGGGCGGGCACACGACACTGTTCTCCCGGTTGGGCCGCGTGCGGAGAGGGAGAGTCTTCATCAGAGGACAGGGCCGCTCGCGTTCGTAGCCAGCCTGAGCCTTCCACAGGTCCTCGCGCGCGAGAGGCCGCACTGGCACCATGCTATGCGGCAAACCACAACACACTGACCGGCTGCTGCCGTCTATCCCCACGCCGCGCGCGGCCACGCGAGCCGCACCGTCTCCGGTCCTGTTTGGATACACTTATCTGAGAATCGATTTTAATTTGATCAAGATTTTCTGATAAGTCGCGGTCTGAAGAATCGTCGCGGTGGAAGAAACGGCCTCTTGGGCTCGCGGTACAGGATTTTGGATTCCCAGTGCAAATGCCGATCTTTCCCACCGCGGCGGTTGAAAGAATCAAAAAATAATTAAAACGTTTGAGTAAAATTCTCACTTAATTTTACTAGAATCGGATCTCGCGGCCGCGCCATCAGCTGCAACGTTTTCCCTGGAGCTCGAGGCCCTAACCCCGCTGCGACGAAACGGCCGCCGATCCAGCGGCTGAGACGCTCCGCACCGTGCGCCGTTAGGTGGGTTAGTTTCTTCGTATCTGGGCTCAAGTTTCTTCGTGAATAGTCTTTCTGGGCTGTCCACAAAACGACACGTCTGACGTTGGGACCAGCGGCCAGTGCGACTTGATCTCGGGGCCTTCACGTGGTCTCGCCCACGACGCTGCACGTGCAATCCATGGTCCGCGAGACCCAGTGGTAGGCGCGTTACTACAGATTAAAACATGATCGTAACATTAGGTTATGTTTGGTTTAGAGATAAGGTGGGATGGGATGGTCCTGTCCCTGATTTTGGGATGAGATGATCCCATTTTTTGTTTGGTTAGGGGGATGGAGTCATCCCTGTTTTTTGTTTGTTTGGAAGGATAAAGTGGGATGGAATGGTCCCATCCTTTGTTTGGATGGAAGGATGAAGGTGGGACATGTATGGCCTTTGAGTTTTTTTTTAAAAAAAAATTGAAGGCTATTGTTGATATGTTTGTACACATAAGCCTTTGAGTTTTTTTTAAAAAAAATTAAACAAAATAGTACTTAAAAAACAAATAGGTGGGATGACTCTATCCCACGTGGGATGACTCTGTCCCATGAAAAAAAGAGGATTGCCTGGTCCCGGATCTACAAGGAATATTCCTAGTGGGATGTCCTTGACTCTGCTTGTCCCAGAAGCAAACATCACCCCAAGGTGGGATATCCTACCTGGGACGTCCCTGTCCCTCGAACCAAACACTGCCTAAAAAGTCTAATTGCAAAATGATAGGGAGCAAAGGGAATACACTAAAATTAGTCTATCAAACAAGAACACTATAGATCAGTGGCGAAGCTAGGAATAAAATTGAGGCTAGGCTGAATCTTTTGTCGGACTAAACTGAATTGACATAAATATAGTGTTTTACCACTCACTGATTCCGGTGCTGTCCACTGTCCGCTCGGTCTCTCCTCTAAATCACTCTCGCAGTCTCCGTTGTCGCCTGTCTGCCAGCGAGATGTGGATGTCAGACAGCTGACAGCCGTGCGCATCACCTTTCATCCATGCATGCATATGGCAGAAAGATGGGTCAGAAATACTTCACTTATTACATGAAGATAAATTGTACACGGAATATTATATGTTCGTAGATTATTGATCTTAATTACCTCTGTGTACATGGCAAACAATGGCGGCGAGGAAGAGCAAGACAGTGGTAGCCTCGGCCGTGAAAGCCATTTCTATTGCTTGATCTGTGTTGTGATGTTTGTGTATGCGTCTAATTATGCTTTATGTGAAGGATTTGGTTTTGGTGTGAGGGATGACTGTGTGTAGCGCCTTATATATAGCCGGAGGCTGGCTCATGCATAAGGTGATAAGGATCAATCAAATTCATTACATATCGATCCTGAGAGAAAATGCGTTGATTTTCAGATATTTCCATATCAATGCACATTAGGAACGTAATTGTTATGGGATAAAAACCTTCCTAAAGCATTAAAACGGTTCTTATCCGGGCACTAATACAACTTCCTTTTATATATATGCCCGTGCGTTGCTACGGATTTTTTTTTTAAAAAAGGCATCTTGTGCTTCATTTCTAGATGATACAATGAGTAATTCTATAGCCGCGCCGCCCTCGCCTCCTCTGCCACCGCGCCGCCCTCGCCTCCTCCGCCGCCGCGCCGCCCTCGCCTCCTCCCCTCCCTCCGCCCTCACCACGTCCGCCCTCCCTGCGCCGCCGCTGCTCCTCCGCGCCCCCACCCTCCTCGCCAGCCCGCGCTCCCGCCCTCACCCCCCCCCCCCCGCCCCGCGCCGCCGCATCCTCCTCCCCGAACCGCCTCCCCCCAACCCCCCGCGCCGCCGCCTCCCCCTCTCCGTCCCCCGCACCGCCGCCTCACTCCCCCCACCCCTCGCCGCCGCATCCTCCTCCCCTCCTCCTCCAAACCGCCGCCTCCTACTCCCCCCACCCCTCGCCGCCGCATCCTCCCCCTCCTCCCCCAAACCGCAGCCTCCTACTCCCCCCACCCCTCGTCGCCGTATCCTCCTGCCCCCAACCCCCCGCGCCGCCTCCTTCCCCACTCCCATGGTGTACATCCATAAAACCTAACCCTCGCCTCGCCTCCATTCCTCCTTCGGCTTTGCTTTCTTCGTCCCTAGGCGTTGCTAATAGGGAAAAACAGATGTTTTGTTTGCCTCACGGTGCCGAATGATTGCAGGCGCACATAGGAGGAGGGCGAAGAGGCTGCTGCTAAAGTTGGTGGGCTGCATCCGCCTCCTTTCTGAAATTTTTCCCCATTTAGTTTCATGAATGTGTGTATTAATCAAAATTTATATGTATGCGAGAGCTGGGAGCTGGAGCTAGAGGCCAAGGCGGAGGACCTCCTCCCTCCGTGGTTCTTCGATTCCATGCTATCCTACACACACCGCTCCATGCACAGGACACCGACGAGAGGCCAACACAGACATCGAACAAGACGCCGATGCAGACGGCAAGGACAACGCTAACGCGGATGCCTGACGGCAATGAGGAGGTCGATGTGGATGAGGATGGGGGCAGAGGCGGACGCCGAGGAGGAGAGGGGCCGGCGGAGGCGAATGATGACGAGGAGGTGCGGCTCTGTAGTCTGCGGCAGCTATGCGGTCTGCGGAGGGCTAGGATCTAGAATGAGAGCTCATAAGGGGAATCAGGTCGAATCGAATCCATGGAATCGAGTGTATGTCTAGTAGTGGAGAATGAGAGCTCTAGGGGTGGCAGTGGATTCACTGGATTGCATTGGGCTGGGTTGTCGCCTCGTCTGACTAGGCCGGTCGTCGCCTAGTCAGACTGGGCCGAGCTGGTTGGCCGAGCCTGTCAAGCCAGCGAGCAGCTCGTGAGGCGACTCGAGCTTAGCTCATTAACAAAACAAGCTCAAAGCCTGGCTTGGCTCAGCTCGGCTCGTAAATGCCATGAGCCAAACCAAGCTGAGTTGAGCTAGCTTGCGAGCCACGAGCCACTTTGCCACCCCTACCCAGCGACTAGGGGTGTTCATGGTTCGGGTCTGACTTGCTCAACCCGCCAACCCAACCAAACCACCTTTATAGGTTTTGTATGCACCAGGTCAGGTATCCATTAAGGCCCTGCTCCAACGAGTTTTTGTTTTTGGCTTCTGACATCTTAATTTCATCTTTTTTTTTAGTCTTTTGGCTTTTTTTTCTTCCTATTCGTTTGCATTGTCTGTGATTATTTAACTTTTTTCATTTTTTTCATTTAAGCTAACAATTATAATGCATTTTCAGCCACTACAATGCAAAAACCCAGAAGCCTAAGCTTTTAAAACCAAATGAGCACTACCTAAAACCGTCAAACCCATCTTCAATTCTGTCTTCGATGACACTGACAATGAGTAGTAGCAGCAGTAGTACCAAGGCGCCCCCACGAGCTAATAAGTGGTGGCAGTTGGTAGCGGAGGTGGCCCCATGAAGCCCGTGAGCCGCAATATTTCCTCAGTATTGTAGTCCTCCCACAGGAGTGGTAGAAAAGTAAATGTTGTGTCTCCTATCGAAGTAGTAGGGAGTGGTCCCTTATCGAAGTAATAGCCCTCGAGTTTTGAGTGCAAAATAACGACTACAATTATCAATCCCCTCTGATTACCGTGATCGATCTTACATGGTCAAATAAAGAAGTGCATGGTCATACCACGAGTGATCAAAGAGTAGATCATATGGAGTTATTTATCACTAGATAAAAAAATATTGAATAGTCTATAGATAACATATTTCTTACCTGTAGTTCGATTAGATATTATGGAGCAAAAGAAAAGTACACAAAAAGACAATGCAGATTATTCACGGAGCATATCTTATTCATAAAATCGTGGCACTTTTTTTTTACTGTTTCTATGGTTCAGGCTTGTGTACATTTCTGGCCGAATCTTTGATGCGTGCTCCCTTCTGCGCATGAGGCGTTGCGCGGAGCCATCCACGCGCACTTGCACGGCCGCCCCACAACAAAGCAACCAACGTGACACCTACGCAGATGAGGCCCTCGGATTTTGATGCGATGCGAGCTGGACCAAATCTTGGAAGAGAGAGATGGAGAGGATGCCCTTAGATGCTGCTTCTTTTAACATATAGCTTATATATTATAATTTATATTAAGCAAATAAATAGAATAATTTTTATTACCTTTTTATAGTGATTTATCAGAATAGACTTTTTAAAGCAGTTTATCGACATCCGATTTATTGAAATAAACACTTATATTAAAACTAAAAACCAACAACCATAGTTATGGGCATCTGTAGTGTATAAAAATAGAGGGTTTTAAGTCATCTTAAGGTCAATCTTATACATTACAGGGGTGACCTTAAGCAGACTATAAGCAAAAAAGGCTTAAGATTGGTCCTCAAGCTAAAGACCTGACCACAAACATTAAAATATAATTTTTCTTTATCTGCCGAGTGGAATCATCTTAAGGCCCCTTAGGTTATATATACTATGGAGCCAACCTTAATGTTTAGATGAGATCCACCTGAAGACCCCTTGGGTTATATATACTATGGATGCCCTAAGCCATAGCGGATGTCCAATACCACGTCAAAGAGGAAAGAGAAAATTCATGACGCCAGATATGATTCGAAGAATCAAACTTGGACTGGTTGTCACGGATGAGAGAATGATACCCACATTGAATGGAGGACCGCGATCAAGCTGTACGGTTTGATTCTTGTTTTAGTTTTTAGTTTTTGTTTTTAATTTTTCTACAATAATCAGTTTTTAAATAGAGTATCTTTTTAAGATATGATTTACTAGTTAATTATAATATATATAGTACTAACTTCATTTATATCGGTAAAAATTATATATAAGTTTCTATAAATTTTTTATACAAATAACTTAAAAACTATAAATTATAGGTAAAAATCATAGACCACCACCAAAGATTGGGAAGTTCACATAACTAGGGGAGAGGAGCCGAACCGGGAGGCAGCCAACGCAACCCACGCGCGGTGTCGCAGTCTCGCAGAGCCACCGCCCGGGCAACGGCGCGAGAGCGGAGAGGGAGAGGGAGGGGAGCAAGGGAGGAGGGGGAGGCAGCATGTCGTGGCAGGCGTACGTGGACGAGCACCTGCTCTGCGACATCGACGGCCAGCGCCTCACCGCCGCCGCCATCCTCGGCCACGACGGCGCCGTCTGGGCGCAGTCCGACAACTTCCCCCAGGTTGGTCCCTATCTATCTATCTCTCCCCCCACCTGTTCTCCTTCCCCACTGAGAAACGCCGCGGTCAGAGTCACTCCGCAATCTAACCCGTGGAATTTGTCCGGTCAATCCATGCTTGCGTGTTCGGGCGCTCGTGGCAAAGTCAGAGGAGCCCGATCCGTGGGAGATCGATCTTGCTATTGGGCTCGTCTCGTTTCCGCTTGCTTGCTTGTTCTAATCGTAGTCAGTAAGGTAGAAAGATCGTACGGAACCTCTCGCAGTATATTGAAATCCACCGGTTGGTTGGTTCTACCTGTGGTTGGGTTCATCGGTTGCGAGGCTAGGTACCGAGTAATAAGTACAGATGTGCCTAATCTTTTTCTTGTGATCTTTGTGTTGCGACTTGCGAGTTTTGTTTCAAGCATGAAAAACTGTAGATAAAAACAATTTCGACACATTGCTGGTTAATATACTCGGGGGCATTCACACGATGTTCCGTTTAGCCCTAATAACATAATTACCAAAAGAAAAGGTGTACAATTTGTCGTAAAATTGATTCAATTCGTATATAGCCATTTGAATCATCGAATTATAGCAAGTAACAGGCTACTAAAGCTGTCCTTTTTGTAGTCAATTCAGTAGTTCAAAACTTCTTGTTTGCTGCGCTAATTACTATTTCTATCTGCATTAAATTTCCTCCATGATAAAAACTAGAATAAACCCCGTGCCTTGGAACGGGTTTACAATAGAAAACAGTTGGTAAATGTATGCGTGTAGAATTGTCTTTACTTTCTAAAATATATGGAGAAAGCTTACGGTCGACGGGTGGAGCCTATACTCTAAAGGAGGCAATTCTAGAAGTTTGTGGGTTTACGGTCGAGCATAGTTTGTAAAGTAGAATTCTCTAGAAGTTTGTCTGTTTGTGGTGGGGTTTAAACTCTATTGATGCATTTTAGCTTGTTGGATGATTATCAAAAGGTGGGCAGCATTTGAGGACGATGTGGCGCTTTCTTAGCTCTTCTTTTGCACTCAACTTTAGAAGAAGATAAAGATTGCTATTTTAATAACCGGACTATCTGAGCAAATGGTAAAGGGAAATCCTGCCATTGAAAACAAAGAGGCAAAGCAGTGGCGTCTTTCCTTGTGATTTTGCTCCTTCCACTGCTCAATATGCTTTTCGCAACACTGATGATTACTTTGGTATTCTGGGCAAGTTATATGTGCCAAAAATTTCTGTAAACAGGATCTAAAATGTTGGCAGTATTTGCAGAGTTTTTGTATTCTTAATGCTTTTTCTCGATTGTGCCGCAAAACCTCTTTCATGATTCCAAGGGAGCTTATAGTTCCATTCATTTGTTCAATTTTCAAAATTTTGCTCTCTTTTTCATTGCAACACTCTTATGGTTCTACATTGCACAGGTCAAACCTGAGGAGATCACTGCAATAATGAACGACTTCAATGAGCCAGGCTCTCTGGCACCTACTGGATTATACCTTGGTGGTACAAAATACATGGTTATCCAAGGTGAACCTGGAGCTGTCATTCGAGGGAAGAAGGTTAGGAGTTAGCATTCCATTTTCTGACTGTGTTGAGAAAAAAATCTCTTATGATGTATTTAGTTGAAATTCATGAACTCCTCTTTCGAAGCAAAGGGTCTACTGATAGTTTCCATTAGAGAAACCATAGTGTTACAAGGTTCCTTCACCAGTAGCAGAACAGAACAAATTCATTATTGGTTTACAACTTACAAGGCATACCAATTCATGGAGAAATAACAATGAACACCAGAACATAGACATCCTCTTGTTCCCCTGCAGTCTTTGGTCGTAGAGGTCTCTTGGGCATAGGATTAGTTGTATCAGCTAGCATCTGCAGTTGTGTGATTGCATCCTCGATCAGCTTCTCTTTTTTTTCACTGTAAAGATTAGCCCTACAGACTATCAGTCTATGGCATTGTTCACATCGGACAATTTAGTCTTCTTACTTCCATATGGCCTCATACGGGCATCAACTCCCATCAAACAAAGCTTCCTCTTGTTATCATGTCACATAATGAACAGGCCGCCTCTTCCTAATCAGTAATCAAGGCAAGAATCTGATTTGTTTGGAGGTGAAAGTTAACTACAAACATATTGTATCCGCAGCGTATAGGAAGGCAATTGCTTGATGATTCCCAATTAATGACAAAAGTTACAACAATATCACTGCTTGTGTGTTAAAATCATAACTTGGAGATGTTATGTAGGAAGCTTTGATTATACACGTCGTAAATTATAAGTTTTTTTTACGGAAACAGTAGGAAGGCCCCTGCTATGTATAAAGGTTTGTAAATAGAAGTTGAGATGCAAGTAAAACTACTCAACTGCTAACCTTTCTAGGACAATAAAACATTGTCTGGTATCCAGTGAGAAGTCTTAACTACTGAGAAAATGTTGAGTCTAGCATATGTTTTGGAACCTGACAAACTTCTATAGTTTCTTTCCCCCAATTACTGTCATTCTATTGATAACACCTAATAATGCGATGACATTATGTGCTTACAAGCTACAACCAAGGTTTCCAATTTTCATATGATCAGCAGGAATTATACTGATTGGCATAGCACCTATACTGGGCCACTATACCGGATACGATGAATGCCTTCACTAGAACCCTGCACACACTTCACACTGCCTAGAATGGAAAACATCGCCAACCTTGCACCTAAGACTTGAAAGTGGATTATACACATGCAGAAGTCCAGTGAAACAGCAAAAAAAAAATCTTCATTTCATTTTAAGGTGAAATCGCCAAACTACTTCTTTAAACATTAATTGGTCTCAATGTATTGCACTTTCCGGATGCCAAAAGATAATCTTTTGTAGCATCTTAAAAACCATCTACACTTGTGGGTTGTTAAACAGTTTCACTATGGGGAGTGGGACATGTTAATAATTTAGTTTATATGATCAATCCCATTTTACCCTGAAAGTAGACTAATCAAACTTTTATTTCTCCTAACACTAACACGAGTGCAAAAGTATTTTATGTATAACAAAGTTATTGATTTTACCTGTAAGATTCTTTGATATGGGCTCTTGCCTCATGTCCCTAGCAAAATATAATTTCTTTTATCCCATCATTGTTGCTTTGTTTGCAGGGATCTGGAGGGGTTACTATCAAGAAGACCAATCTATCCATCATCATTGGAATCTATGAGGAACCAATGACTCCTGGCCAGTGCAACATGGTTGTGGAGAGACTTGGTGATTACCTTGTTGAACAGGGCTTCTGAACACAGGATCTATGGGGCAACTGGGTTTATGTCTACTGAAATCTACCATCTATCCCATGAATAATTAGCACAAATTTGGATATCTATTGAACAAGTGGTTGTTCCTCGTTATGTTGGAATTGCTTCCTACATGTCATGGGGCTCATATGTAATCTTTAAACATGGTGGTTGTGACATATTTGCTGACTACCCAGTTTCTCCTCTTACTGATATGCTGCATCCATTTTCAGTTTTCACCACGGGAATGCAAATGCCACCTTGATGCTTTCTAGAAATGTTTGCGGAAATGTCATGTCAAACCTAGATTTAACCAATCTAGAATTCTCTATGAAACTATTGCACTCTGTAAAACCAATGCACCATTCCTTGGATCTGTGAAACCATATGACTGTGGGTACAACTGTTCGAATAGTTTGTACTCTGCAGAGATTGTACACTTTACTCACAAGAGATAATCAACTTATTATGTTTCATATATTTGCTTGGACATATAAATCAAGCAGATTACCACAAGACCTTTACAATGCATCATCTAGTGTAAATTATACGCTAAGTTTTCATCTTAGTGATGTTACGTTCACCGCACTAAGACCCTCCTCTTGCGCTACACGACGGTTTAAATCCAGCGGCACGACTCATGTCCACGGTGGTTTAAAACTAATGACACGACCCGTGGGTCACTCTAATGGTGCAACCCATACTGGTGGATGTAAATTAGTTAGTCAGGTCGTACTCATTATAAACTTGTGGTTATACTATTTACATTGGGAGGTCATTACAGGATTTAGTCCTTCAAAAAGCAAGTTTTAGGGTTTTGAGAAATACAAAACTAAGTTATCTCAACATAACAACCATTTCTCTCCAATAGCTGCTTAAAACTAGTTTCATGATTAAATAATGATGAGAGGACAACTTAATACCATTGTACTTAAGCAAGACTAAACATGACCCCTAAATACAACTTATAGCTAGTATGATTACCATTAAGTTTCTACGGTGATGAGGATTATATGATTTAAGTATCCAAAGGATGGCGTAATAATAATAAAATGTCTAGTAAGCATGTATCTATAAACTCAAATAGAACATATATTTACATAACAAATAATAGCATGCAGTTTGATAATTTAAATAAATATAAATTTGCATAAGATGCAAATTCAATATAATCAAAGCATTGACTCGCCTGGCTCACAAGCGGGTTGGTCTTGAAAATATTGACTTGGCTCGAACTGTGGCTCTTCCATGTACTCGTACTCTACTCGAATAATCGCATCAGAAAGTAAATAAACATGTGAGCAAAAAATAAATTAAAATTCAAATTCAAATTAAATATAAATTATATAATTCCACTACCATTAGATAGATCTTGAATTTAAATGAATTTAGAAATAAGTTTCATTAAATTTGGAGTTAAAATGAGTGAGAACGGTTCTCCAAAATTTAAATTTGGATTAAATTCAAAAATAAATAGAGCAGAGAGAGTACTTTCTCACTGACAGGTGGGGTCCACTGACATTAATTTAATTTTTGAATTATTTCTTAATTATAAAATATTACCGAGACTGACAGGTGGGACCCAAGGATTTTAATTTAATTTTGAAATATTTTCTTAAAGGAAAAGGCTTGAGGGGCTGACAGGTAGGACCATGCACTATTCAGCATAGTGAACAGGGCCCACTTGTCAGTGGCTCACATCATCTTAATCAGGTTTTAATAAGGATTTAAATGGACAGGGCCACACATGTTATAGAGTTAAAAGGTTAACTTAATGAGTGGGGCTCACATGTCAGCGAAAGGATTAACTAAACTAAACACTAATCATTAAGTAAATAAACCGTGTGCTTAATCCTAATGACATATGAACAGTGCCTTCGTCTTCCCACCGAGAAGACCATGGCTTGTCATCGGCTGAGCAGGCGGCGGGGGTCATTGATAAGGGTAAAAAATAGAACCCCTGTGTCGAACCACACCTAGAGGTGAGGCAACGTAGGCTGATTTGGTGGTTTCGGTGGCCGGCGGGAACCTAAGTGGCAGCGGCACCAAAAGCCAATTAAAAGCTAGGGAGCAATGGAGCATCTAAGGGCAGAGAGGAACTCACGGAGGCAAGGACGGGGCTCGAGAAAGAGTGGAACAAGTTGGCGGTGTTGATCTAGATCGGTGGTGAGGAAGTTGATGCAGGTGGCTCGTCAAAGGGGTTGAAGACGATTGACGAAGCTTGGGATGTCTTCGGGACTTCCTTGCAGTGGTCCAGGTGCGGTGAATCAAACAGAGGTGTGGTGAATTGACGATGGTGGTGGCATTGGGAGAGATGGCTAGAGCCGAAGAAGAAGGTGCAGGAGCTCTCGGTGGCAAGGGAGGTGGTGGCGGAGTAATTGGGGGAATGGGAAGGCTGGCTGAAGGCTTGTAGTCAAGGAGGTGGGCAAGAGCCGTTGGGGGCATTAAGGTCCACGCGGAAGCCAAGGGCAGCGGAGCTCAGCGCTCTGTGTGGCACAAAGCAAGGAAAGTGAAGCTAGTGTATGGCGCATGAGTTAAGGCGCTATGGCTAGGCACGCGGGCGAGACGCAGTGTGGCCGCAGTGTGGCATAGAGAGGAAGGAGGGGAGATGGGTTCAGGCAAGGGCGGTGTGGCACTGGAGAGCACAAGGGTACGCAGTGATGCATGAGGGCACAAAGGAAGAGGTCAGGGGTGCGCACAACGCAGGCGATGCTCATGTTGGGCGCGGCCAGGGCACAAATGACGTAGGGGAGGGTCTCTCGGGCCCGCGTGGGCTAGACCGAAGGCCATCTAGGCCGGGGCAGGGAAAGAATGGGTATAAGTTCAACCTCCATTAAGTTAGTTTTGGTGATAATAACAAATACAATTATGAAACTAATATATTTATTGATTATGATATTGCTTAGTCTCATTTGGATGAAAAGGTGAAAAACATAAGAGGTATGCATTCAATATCACATTTTTATGTTGTTGCATTCCTTGAATCCGAAATATAGAATGAATTTCACAAAATAAATCAAACTTGAATATGTGAATATGCTTTCACAATACATTATTGTATACACACATTTAGGGGAGTTCACTCTATGTTTGGGGTTTCATTAGTATTGATCTATGTTCTATTTTTACATATTAAAAATCTTTACTTTGAACATATCTCTTAAGTATATATACCCATAATCAGGTTGTCATCTAGTTCTTCCATTATGTGCTAATGATTGAATAATTAATAACAACCAGATAAGTAAACTTTATTTTAAAAGCTTATCTCGAGTATACAATTATTGTGTACATGTTGTATACTCGCAATTCAATTCTTATCTCATTATTTATTGAGATTGTCATAAATTAGTAAACAGAGAAGATTGTAGAATACAGTCCCTGTATTATGAGTTAATGGTGAAGTTTGGTAATTGATGATAATTATTTTGTGGACTAACATTTGTCCACGAGTTGAATGAATAGGTTAGATTCCATAAATGAGAAAGACTTAGGATGACTTCATATGTTGAAAATCATCAAGTCAAATGAAGGATGTATCATAAGTTGATGCATGTCCAAGATGAGATGATCACGTGTTGATCATCAAGTCAAGTAAAGATCCATCATTTGTTGATGGAGTTGAAGTAAAGGACACATCATGAGTTGATACATGTCAAGACTATGACTCAAGGCAAAGATATGGTTAGCTAGGATTAAGGATGTGTTCCTAGTCATTTACCGATCTTGGTGTTTGGTTGGAAGACTAGGTTGCTAGTATAGATTGCTGTACTATTAAGAGGGGCCATGTCTAGTCACTTGAGTCTCTTTATATATTGATAGATCAACCTCACTTGCCCTAGCTCTACTTAGCATGAGGTTTGTATTTGTGAATGTGTTTTGCAAATAGTTGAAGCTCATGTGTTGAATCATTGTAACATGGGACTATACATTGCGAATGTGTTTTGCAAGTGTTTGAAGTCTATATTTCCATTCTTTATAGTATAAGGCTTATATTTACAAATATGTTTTGCAAATGTTGAACCTCATATATATAATCCTTGTGTTATGATTCTAAAAGTGTACAAAATTATTTTGCAACTTGTTGGAAATCATGGATAATCCTTGTGTGCATGATTATTTAGTTTACAAATATGTTTTGCAAAATCTGTTGAAGTATATGCACTTCTCAGGAAAATCAGAATTACCGCAATGTATTCTGTGGTACTACCGCTAGTCGGAACTACCGATGTTGTAATCACGGAACTAACACGTTTATTGGTGGTCAGAAGACCTGTGTGGTCATGAACCAATGTAGTTGAAGACCTATATGGTCAAAGATCGAAGTGGTCAAAACCGACGTGGTCGAGATTTGTGGATCAAAACCAGTGTGGTCAGAACTGACGTTGTAGAGATCTGTGTGATTGAAGACCAGTGTTGTTGAACTAAGACGGCCAGATCCAACGTGGTCGAGATCTGTATGATCGAAAACCAACGTGGTCGAACCAAGACAGTCGGAACCGATGTGGTCGAGATCTGTGTGATCGAAGACTAGCATGGTCGAACTGATGTAGTCGAAATTGATGTGGTCGAGACCTATGTGGTCAAAATCGATGTGATTGAACTGACATGATTGATACAACGTGGTCGAAAATCGCGTGGTGGCCGGAGATCTGTGTGATCGAAGATTGACATGGTCGAAGATCGACGTGGTCGAGACCTGAGTGGTTGAAACCAATGTGGTCGGAGATCAGTGTAGTCGGAGACCTGTGTGGTCGATCTGGACAACGTGGTCAAAGCCAAGCGTAGTCGGAGACCAGCGTAGTCCGAGAACTGTGTGGTCGATCCGGACAACGTGGTCGAAGCCCAGCGTAGTCGGAGATATGTGTGGTCGAACTAGACAATGTGGTCAGAGACCTAAGTGGTCGAACCATCCAATGTGGTCGAGGACCAGGGTAATCGACAATCAGGACTTTCAACCAGCTCTGTGTGAGCAGTCCAATCGGTTCTGTGTGAGGGGTCTGATTAGGGAGTTGTACTATAGGCTCTGTGTGAGCGGTACTTCTGATTTGCGAAACGTTCAGCTTGTGCAGCGGTACGTTTTTCTAGAGAGACATCTGTGTGGAGTCTTCTTGTCCTCGAGGTAATCGGTAGTTCTGCACAAGTGCTGTGGTACTTCTGATGATCGGTAGTATCGGACTTTGCACGATGGAATTACTGGATTTGCTTGCAATGGCTAGTTTTTTTACTGTTGCTGAGGGGAGCAGAAGTACTGGTTGTTTGTCTGTGGTACTTTCGAAAATCCTGTTTTTTGTCGCATCGGCTAGTTTCGAGGTGTGGAGTATATATACCACCTTGTGGCCGGTTGGAGTATAACTTTTTGCACTCCATTTCACTCTCTTGAGCTAGTATGAGGTCTTTCTCTCAATTATGCATGTATTACACTATGTGAGCAAGGAGGAATGCTCTAAATTGCATGTGTTGCATTTAGAAGTGGATTGTGCATCCACTTGAGTGGTGTGCATCCGTTGCACGTGGTGAGAGTCAAGTAAGCGGCTTTACTTATTACTCTTAGAATTTGACAATTCCTAGACGACGTTAGAGGCGTCGTGCGCAGTGATCTTCTCAAAGAAGGTTGTGAGAAGACCCAGCAAAGTTGTGAAGGTTGGAGCTCACCTACCAAGAGCGGGAAAGAGGTATCACTAGTGGATTGAGATGTTTCGGTTTAATTCATGGAGCCGGTCCAATTTGTTTGGGCTAACCTCAACGCGGACTAGGAGAGACCGACAAGTCTCATTACCACGGTAAAAAGCAACTGTGTCAATTGTAGTTTATTTTCTTATACTCAATTTACCATGAAGTAATTTATATTCATAGAATTAAATTTATTACTTGTCATCCTAAGATTGCAAATTTGACATAAACTTATTTTGTTAGTGTATTTAGGTAAATCTGGTTGTTTTAGACGTTATTTGTGCTAAATCTTTTTGAGTTAAGCTTTCACATTAGTTGATTTGTTTAGCCAAATAGAAATTGATAATTAATTAGAGAAGAATATTTAGCCCGTCTATCCACCCCCTCTAGTCGGCCTCCTTGATCTAACAACGGGCTGGGCTTGGCCCAAGAAAGATTTGGGCTTCAACAATTTTTAAAAATGGATTGAGTTTTGAGTTGAACTTCAATTTGAATTCAAATTGTGAATTTCTTTCAAGCACTTTTTAAACTCCCAAAATGGGATGTTACACGTCACAAGACAAACCTTAACATTTCAGTGAGCTTAGAAGTATATTGACACCTCTAAACATTTCGTTCCCTAGCCATGTTCTTGCAAAATCTTTCCTATTCATACCAGAACATTTACAAGATTGTCGGTGCAGGCTCTTATTTACTACATGCTTCGATGATGACATGTTGCTTTCCGTTGCTCCTGCCGCCTCGTTGTACCATGCCTATTAAATTCAGCAACTTAAACGAATTGCATCCTCCCTGGGCAGAGTCACATGAATCACCTCACCATCTGAATTCTGGTAACCACTGACCATTCCTTTATGTGGCAGCCAGTGGTATGTTTTTGATTCGAACAGGGCGAGAAATTATGTGCCCTGAGATAGACTGAACTTGTGCTTTGGAGTAGTAAATTCCCTTTTCTGGATAGAAAGAAAGAACTGAGGCAAACCACAGTCTGACAATCTCAGAGCCACTTGTGATGGATTTACCTTTCACTAACAGTAAGCAAATCCTCTCCCCCTTACTCCTTTGTACTACTACACTGTATCTGTTTCCTTGTCTAACTTCTTTTAATTCTGAAATGTGGACAACCAACTAAAACTGTCAGAATTGTAGGTCATTCGCACCTTATCCAAGAAAAGAAGGCTTATTTAAACAACCTTCCAATAATTTCTTTTGAAAATTGAGAGGTCGTTTCTGGTAATCATTTGAAAAGGTTGTGAGCATGGATGGTGAAAATTTGTTGAGGTTTTGAAATTCATCACAAAGAAGGGGGTCATTCACATCTTATCCAAGAAAAGAAGGCTTATTTAAACACCCTTCCAAGAATTTCTTTTGAAAGTTGAGAGGTCGTTTTTGGTAATCATTTGAAAAGGTTTTGAGCACGGACGGTGAAAATTTGTTGAGCTTTTGAAATTCATCAGAAAGAGGGTGTTTTTGGTGTTGAGGACAACTTGTTGGGGTTGCTGATTTCTGAAGAAATGCTCGTCTTGTGGATGAGATTGCTGCAAAATCTGTAAGAAATGTTTTTTGGGGTAGTCTGACGAGAAGTCCCAGCCCGTAGCGTACGGGAATTCCTTGGGCTTTTAATTCTGAATTGTGGGCAGCAAATTTAGAGCTCGCCAGTGACTCAGAGAGGCAATGTGGTACTGGCGATTCAAATATATGCTCGTCTGAACAATTCTTTGAAACATTCCCGCCAAATGTTTCCGCTGGCTGTGTGAGGAGGCTCGATCGTGTACAATGATGAGACATTAACTGTCTATAAATTTTGTTATATAGAACACGAGATGCTATGAAGAAGAGAAAAAGCATAGAGAGTGAGATCGTCTCTTATACAACAGTCGACTGTAACACGAAAAATAAGACACGTTATATCATAAATATACTGTTTATAGAGATATGTAAAAGGATAATATATTGTAGGAGTTGTCTTTAATATCGTTTATAGATATCATAGATAATATTATAGATAGCAGTTGTCTATATCAGTATACATAATCCAAACTAAAAGCTCTTAGTGTTGGCCACTTCCTGGCATTTCAGCTCTGAGTTAATGGGACTGGCTAGAGCAATAAAAGAGAGAGCAGCGCAGGATAATTCATTGATTCGGGTGTCCCCGCTGAAGAATTTTCTCGTGTTTAGCAACACTTTAGATAGCTACTACTACCTTTGAAGTGTATGTTTGGAATATATATATATATATATATATATATATATATATATATATATATATATATATATATATATATATATATATATATATATAGCACTGTTTGATATTATAATTATAAAAATAATCATATGCATGTCGTATTAGTAAAAATAGCATTTTTAACGTTTGATAGCTGGGTGGCAACACTGTTGGGCTGACGCGTGTCACCTGCCGCCCCACCACCAGATAATTAAGCTAACTAATTAGTCAGCTTAATTACCTGGCTTAATTTTTTTGTATATAGTTTGTTTGAATTTTTAAATATAGAAAATAAGCTCAAAAAATTATGAAAATTTATATACAGTCTTCTAACATAACGTACTTGATTGTATAATGTTTTAAAATTTTTATTCGCAGTTCAGCAGCAAAAGGACATCGATGCTTACCGGACCTAACCTGCTGTATCTTAGCCTACTGGACCACCGCCAGCCACTCAACAAACGGAAAGGTCTTCATACCTCCTCCGAACCAACACGCAAGCTTCGGACCGGCTGACATACCCCACGAGACATGGCCAATGCAAGACAAGGCCACACATATGGAGGCAGACGTGGTAAGGAGATATCAGTGGCTCAGATAAGTGAGCCATATTGCATCCCGTGGATGCGTTTTTGTACTACTATATGTACTTTACAAATATTCGTAATGCATAAAATTCTTATAAAAAGATAATTACTATGACTATGTCAGGAGGATGCACGTAAAATTTTGGAATTTTTTGAGTCCATTTGCTATATGTAACAACTCCTACAAATATCATAATCTAAGACTTTTTTAGCAGCATTAACAATGGATAAAATTATTAAAAAATTTCACAATTAAGTACGTTATGTCAGGAGGCTGCACATAAAATTTTGTAATTTTTCGAGTTCATTGGCTATATTTAAAACTTCGAACAAATAATATACTTAAAAATAATTAAGACAGGTAATTAAACCGGCTAATTAGCTGACTTAATTATCTGGTGTCCGGTGGCGAGACGGCAGGCACCTGGTGCCTGGTGGTGGGGCGATAGGTGACACGCGTCAGCCCTACGGCATTGGCGAAAAATGTCATTTTTGCTAATACAATATACGTACAATCATTTTTGTAATTACGGTTGTAAACAATGCTATATATACCAAAAAGTCCACTTTCCTGGTGCCACGACCTAGTACATGCTTAGTTTTCCATCTGGTAACTTTGTATAAGATGACAACCGATTTTGCTGCCAGATACACAAAATGTGTGGCAATGCTATTCAGTGCCAATATGCCGTCGATCAAATGGAAGCTTAGCCGCCCAACCATCTCTCAGAAGCAACAGCAGCAGTAGACGGAGAAGACAGTAGAAGTTGCATCGGCCCTAGGCTCCCATGCTACGTAAGGGCCATGAGGCCCAGGCATGCAGAGAGGCAGGCAAACGGACGCGGCACGAGTGGGCAGGGCAGCTCAGCTCAGCCGGCGCGAACGTACTGGGGACGCGAGCGCGTACAAATTATGCACGCGCACACATGATTTCTCGCAGGCGTACGGCGCTCTCAGCGTTGGTTTCAGCCTTTCAGGGGTTGTCGCCCTGCCCCTGGCTGGCCCCGTGTGACTCGAGTGCACTCCTGCATGTGTGGTTCCTGAACTCTACATGATCTCTTGGGCATATGAAACTATGAATCGCCATTAGTGATGCCCTTCGGTGTGGTAGTACTGTAGTAGTAGTAATAGCAAATACTTTGCAGCCTTGCAAGTAGTGACGGATCTAGGATCAAAATTTAGGGGGCTAATAGGACTTACTGACCAGTTTGCTGAATGTCGAGTTGTCGACGTACGATAGACTTGTAGACTCGAGAGGAAGAGAGGCTCTACGCCAAGAGCCAAGATGTCGTTGTGGTTTGTAATCACCACTACAAATATAATTTCCTTCATCATGAAAAGGTTTTTTAAGCATAACAAGGTCATTTATATGGCTAGCTGGAGCTGTAGGAGATGAGAGAGATACACATGACCAGCCAACGGTAGGGGGCTGGCGCCCCACCTGACCTACCGCTAGGTCCGCCCCTGCTTGCAGGTAGCAGCCATCTCTGAAAACTCGAGGATGTCGCGGTTCTTACTGTCCAGCGCTACAAGCAGAGTTTTGCAACGAAATTTTGTGGCACTGACATACATACATACATACATACATACATACATACATACATACATACATCTGAAGAGTAGTTCAATTCACAAAAAAAAAATCTTTCATTTCAAGTTATGTCCAGAGTTTTGCATTTTCGAACCTAGCTTAAAAGCAAAGAAGCTTTTTTAGTGACAAATAATCACAGAAGAGTATCCTCGAAAAAAAAGTACATGACAGTAGTAGTATCTGTTCTGTTGCACGACACACCCTGACTCACACCACGCACACACATAGGCCTGGATATCGAGCTGGCTCGGCTCGGCTCGGTCTGGCTCGGTAGGATAACGAGCTGGCTCGAGCTAGCTCGTTATAACTAATGAGCTAAAAAGCTAGCTCGGCTCGGCTCGACCACAAGCTCGAGCTAGCTTGTTTGGCTCATGAGTCAGGGTCAAAAAATGTAAAATGAAGACTACCTTACATTCCAGTGAGTCATACAGCACATATTCATCCATCATACATGTTAGCAGCAAGCAGCATATGCATACACATGCAATAGAGTACAAATTAGGTCCATGTCTCCATCATATATTCATGCATCAACTATCATCCATGCAAATTGCAAAGTACGACATCAGCTAGATTGACTAGACAGGAAGGGCTGCATAGACATAACTACATAAGTTAACATAGCATAATGACACATTGTTCAAGTTTCATCATAAGTTAACATAGCATGGCTCGTTTGGCTCGTGAGCGGCTCGCGAGCTGGCTCGAGTTGGCTCGTTATAGCTAACGAGCTAAAATCTTGGCTCAGTTCGGCTCGTTATCCTAACGAGCTGAGCTGAGCCGAGCCGAGTCAGCCACGAGCCGAGTGAGCTAACAAGCTTCGAGTTTTTCGTCTAGGCCTACACACACCAACACGTAGACCTCAAACATCCCTTGGAGTACTCACGGCCACACACTCGAACCGTTTCGGCGTTTTGGTGCACATGCGTGTGAAACTTAGGACACATTGAACATATGGACGTTAACTATTTCAACTTGCAAGTCTATGGACGTTAACTATTTCAACTTGCAAGTCTGTTGCATTGTCAAGAACACCGGCAAAAGAAAAAGAAAGTAGTACTTCGAAGTACTGATGTTACAAAAACTGTGCATGGTTTGCTGATCCAATGCTGCGCCTTTGCTGGTGATTATAGTAGCTCTCGATCAACTAATCTCGATTCTGCCGGTGTGTTACAAATGCAAAATACAGATTTTCGAATCCTCTCTCTAAAAAACCTAAAAGTATAAGCTAAAAGTAGTGCTGTTTCTAGCTGTTTCTTCCCAACGGTAACGAACCCGCTCATTTCAGATTTAGCTTCTGGCTTATTTTTTTACTATTCATAAATTTCGTCTTTTTTTGAACTTTTGGCTTTTTTGAGCTTTTTTGCTGGTTCTTTTTTTCCCGTATTCGTTCGCATTGTCCGTAATGAGCTAACATATTTTTTCTATTTTAAATATTTTTAAAATTTAATTACGCTAAATAAGCCACCTTCAGCTACAATAAAATTTCAGCCGCTACAGTGCAATTTCAGCCATGAGCCACAGCTTTTGTACTAAAAACCGTCTGTGATTATCCCAAGTCGGAACCAGTAGCCTATTTGATTTGTGAATTACCAACGCCCCACTAACCTACTCTTCCTCACACACAAGCTAAATACCCGTGTATTACTATAGATTAAAAAGATATTAAAATTATAAGAATTAAAAGCTCCAAAAAACGTTCTAAAATCATTAGGTCAAAAGAAGCCAATAGTAAATGCTTCAGTGACTTCAAAATAAAAGAATGTTTCTATGACAAAGGATGCAATTATCATATTACTCCAAGGGCACAAAGCCAAGAGCAAAACAGATTATCAAAGAATTATCTATTTGCATACATGGACTCAGAGGCTCGCTATAAGAAAACACTTATATATCCTCTGAATCTCTGAATTCAAGTAGCAAGCAGAAATTTACCACATATGAGCTAGAAAATAAAAGCATATATAGGACAAACGAATACCTGAAACGCACTTGGGATGAGAGACTCAAGACTTTGTGATTCTGAAGGAATACAAAATCTATTAATGAACAATGGAGCCATCATCACTACTACAGAAATCCACATTACAGACGGTTCAGAAACGTCATCACAGACGGTTTTCTGAACCGTCTGAAATTATGGGTCAGTGATAATCCAAGTTATCACAGACGGTTTTTGAACCGTCTGTGATTATGCGATATCACAGACGGTTTTTCATTAAAAACCGTCTGTGATTATGCGATATCACAGACGGTTTTGTACTAAAAACCGTCTGTGATTATCCGATATCACAGACGGTTTTTTTAAAAACCGTCTGTGATATCGGATAATCACAGACGATTTTTAGTACAAAACCGTCTGTGATATCGCATAATCACAGACGGTTTTTAATGAAAAACCGTCTGTGATACTCCTCCCCCCCAGCAGAATCTATTTCTGTTTATAGCTAGCCTCAGGAAATGCTAGCCATGCCCTCTGAAACAAGCAGATAATCACAGACATAAACATATACAATTCACACATCTCATTTCATTTCAGATACATTTCACATCTCAATTCATTTCACAGACATAAAACATCCAATTGACAACGCACTTCATTTCACAAACATAAAGCATCCATTTCGCAAATCAATTCATTGAGTTGAAATAAAATATTCATTAACAAATACACAATTGTAAAAGATCTACACTGTATTTGCACTTAGAATTACAATAAAAAATCATTCTGGGCAGTGGAACTCTCCATCTGATCTTACGACTTTTGACCACAAAAACCAAATGAGCTCTCCTCGAATTTTTGCAAAATCCGGCTGTGTCAATGCAGATGTAGAGATGGACGCAACCTGTCGATAGGAATATCAACGCGCGCATATATAAAACTGACATGTATGAAATAAATGTGGGAAGATTGACAAACCTTAGAATTAGTGATCTTGGTGGAATCGAGGAGTAGTCTCATATGGTGGCACACGTAGTATCCACACGTGTTGCCCGGCTCCTGCTGGTGGCACTACAAAAAATATAATGTGTTAAATCAAGTGGCATTACTACTATGTGTTGTATATGATTAATTAATGTGTAGCTAGCGAATACCCGAAACTTGCGATCATGTTTCAAGGCCTTGGCCCCTGTCGTCGAGTCACGTGTTTGTTGAACGTATGTGGCGAACGATCTTCGTTATTCGAAAAAGTTAGATTAGTTATTCGGAAGGAAAGAAAGAGTACAATGTACAATGTACAATGTACTTACCTATCGAGTATTCGGGCGATAGCTGTGTACTTGGATTTGTTCTTACTTAGAGAATCAAGGTATATAGCCTTGTTCCATTTTGGTATAATTACAATTAAAAATCCAATGGAATTTCTCATTGTATGGCATAAGAACAAATTCCTTATCTTGCTGAGCCAGCAGTGCTTTTGTAATATAGTCCTCGACGAAGGATGCATTCTCGATGATGGTATCAATGGCGACCAAGCGTGGGTCCAGGAAACCAATTCGTGATTTCGATGATCTAGCTTCGATCAGCATGAATCTATATATAACATAGGAAAGCAACAAATTGTGACATATATCGGTATTACGTGAACAGAGACTGTGATTGTACAGACTTACAGCGTCCAGCATCGAACGAGTGAGGCGTCGAGAGCGTTGAGCGTGAAAAGTTCAAATATATCGTCAAAGGTCACCGCGAAGACACAGTCCTGAGCTTCGTGCAAGAAATATTCCGGCTTGAATTTGACAGTTATACCTGAGCGCCGTTCTGCCTCTGGCTTATTGGACTCTTCCATATACCAAAGGTGGAATCTTTCGCAACCAAGTCCTAGTTTTTGGAGCTCTTCCTGGACTACCATCGGCTGAGCTAGCACGAATTTGCGGGCCAATGGCATGGACGGGAAATCGTCACCATCCTTCGTCTTTGATTTGCCCTGGCCACTGCCTCGATTGTGGGTCGACTTTATGCTAGTCGACTATAATGGTATAGACAGTGCAAGTTGCTCTGGCGAGAATAGCACCGGTGTAGGTAGCTGTGGTTCGCACTGCCCGTGTGGAGATGGCATCAGTGCAAGTTGCTCTGGCGAGAATAGCACCCGTGGAGATAGCACCGGTGCAGGTAGCTGTGGTTCGCACTGCCCGTGTGGAGATGGCACCAGTGCAAGTTGCTGTGGTTCGCACTGCACTTCTGGTCCTGCCACCGGTGAAGAAGCCTCCAGGGAGATGTCGGTTTTGGGCCACTGGATGAATGTTCCAATGGCCTGTCCTAGATTCACGATCTCGTCGTTGGGGGGCTTCGGTAGCGGGACCACCTCAAAATTGGCATACACACCATCCACATTAACTTTTGCGAAGCCTGGCGCTAAACCTTGACCGTGCACCATGGCCCCGATACCAGACGAATATGCCTGGCCCCAAGCAGCGTACAAGGGAATGGAGCCATATCTCACTTGGAGCCTGCATATCGTAGGCTCCTACATAACGATACAAAATTAGCTACTCGAATAGGCCTACCAATGGAGCAAGCATTCGAGAGGTAATAATTATTACCAGGATGTCGTCCACAGGAAATTTGGACTGGGTTTGCGTCGGATTGGACGCGCAGCTACTCGAATGGTTGTGCGGGCTAGCTAGCACAGGAGCGGCGGTGGCGGCCTGCTGACTTTCTGTCTGTTTCCGCACCTCATCTCTGATTATATCAGCCATCGAACCCAGTAGCTCCTCTTTAAGAGATGCCTTGAGCTCTTCTCGTAGCTGTGCGTCACGCTCGGCTTTGTTTCTCTTCCTACGCCGATACATGTCGGAGTCATCTTGGAAACCATGTTTCCAAGGAACGTAAAGCCCAAGGCCTCTCGTACGGCCCGGGTGCTCCTTGTTTCCCAGGGCCACGGAGAGCATATCATTCTCCCTTGTTCCCTGGAATGATCCCAGGGTAGATTGAAAACTCAGCTCTTCTTGCAAGAGCACGACATGTCATTTCAATTCGTACAAAGTTGTGGAGTAATTACAAGCTACGTAGTTCGATCGATATCTTATCAGGCGCTCGGTCACTTGCTGGTCTGAAGGGTTTCGAAAGGTGATGTCCCCTGATGTCGTTGTAGATGACCTTGCTCTAATCCAATTTCGAGCGCGGTCGTCCGGGATATTGGAAAACGGCGGGGCGATGTCCTGTGCAGCTGCCAGCTCATCCTCCTTCATCCACTGCGCGATTTTACCCGCATACCCAGCTGTGCCAAGTCTGTGAGGGTGTGTATTTTTTGCCTGGAGGGCCTTGTGCGCCACACTTGTACTTTTGAAATATTCGGTCGTTTTCATCGCCTTGAACTCTTCCCATTGTGGTTCCAGGAATGGGTATTTATGAACAGGCGTTTCGTCCGTCTCCACGTATTTCTTGACAAGCGTGCTCTTGAAGTTCTTCCATGCTTTGCACGCCGCTTTGTAGGTTTGTTGTTGCACATTGTCCAGGTGTTCTTCTGGGAACTCGAACGATGCCAAAATTTCGGTCCACAGCTCACGTTTCCGAGTGTCAGGCACGTTCTTCCATGAATTGTATGTGATCTCAATTCGTTCTCGTGTAACTACTCCGACCGTGGTTCGGAATGCGTTTACTGCTTTTTGAGGAAGGATAGGGACCCCAGATGCATTCACCGCTGTGATGATCTGTCGGCCCTCAGGTTTCTTTGATAGCCCTCTTCCTTGGCGTCTTGATGTTGGAGCGGACGCCTCCGGCGATGATGTTAAAGAATGCGCGGGTGACATGTTGCTCATTTTGTGGGTCTATTAAGATAAGATGAGAAAGTAATCATATTGAATTGCAAGACAAGAGAGGAGTAGAGGGGAGGGGGAGAAGGGAGGGGGTGATATGGACATAGAGAGGGGGTGATGTGCCTATCTTACCAATGTACCAATGTATCAAGTCCTTCTTTTTCCCGCAAAATTCAAGTCAATTTTATTACAAAAGTGCAAAAAAAAGACATTCCAGATTCTTCGGTGAGCAGCCGACATAGCCGATTTCTTCGGTGAGCGACTATGCATCTGCTTCTTCCCACTCCTTCTCTTCATCTCTGGTCTCCGGATCACGTACGCCAGTAGCGATGATTCATCTAACTGAATCATCGCTACTGGCGTACGTGATCCAGAGATCAGAGATGAAGAGAAGGAGTGGGAAGAAGCAGATGGATAGTCGCTCACCGAAGAAGTCGGCTATATCGGCTGCTCACCGAAGAATCTGGGAATTTGTTTTTTTTGAACTTCTGTACTAAAATTTACTTGAATTTTGTAATACTATTACTACAAGGTCTCTAAACAAAGTGTCTATCCTAGCACCTACTTTAGTTGCTAAAACTATAAACCAAATAGCAAAGTCCCTAAACAAAGGTCTATGAAGCAAATGACACAAACTAGTGTATCCGGTTCATTGAACGGGAACACTATAGTATGTCACTTGCTTCATTTGCTGTTTTTTGTCTAGATACATGGAGCATTTGGGTAGAAAGATCAACTGTTTCGTCAAGCGCATGACTGCCAATTCGAAGCATAGCATAGCATCCGAGGCATATCCGAGAGCTGGTATTCAGATGGGTTATGAGAATAAGATTCATAATTTATAGTTTGAGGAATGCCACATCTGAAGACCAGCTCTTGACATTCTTCAAGACACAGCTGCAGGCCTTGGATGTGCCTCGGATGCTATGCTATGCTTCAAATTGGCAGTCATGAGCCTGACGACACAATGTATTTCTTTCCACCCAAATGGTCAATGTTTCTTTTGCAATAATCGCAAGATTTCTTTATCCGTATACACTAGAATGTGTTACTTGCTTCATGCCCTTTGATCATATACTCTTCCTTGATTGGTTAATTTGTGCTCTCAAATTGTAGGGTTGCACATGATAAGATGAGGAAGCAAGAAAAGTGATACATGATGCTCAATGTTAGGAAGAGATCAGGAGAGGAGTAGAGGGAAGGGGGACCCAAATGATTTCAAACTATATACTATGTACTATATACTATATACTATATACTATATACTAACACAACAAGCAATGTAATATGTACCAATGTAAACTAAGCAACTGCAGTAAACAATGTACCAATGTAGTATGTACCAAATAGCAAACTAATTAAGCTACTGCAGTAAACAATGTAACAATGTAATATGTACCAAATAGCAAACTAATTAAGCTACTGCAGTAAACAATGTACCAATGTAATATGTACCAAGCATCAAGCATCAACCCTAAACACTAACAGTAAGCATGAAGCATCAACCCTAAATATGTACTAAGCAACTAACCATAACAGTATGAAGCATCAAGCATCAACCCTAAACACTAACAGTAAGCATGAAGCATCAACCCTAAATATGTACTAAGCAACTAACCATAACAGTATGAAGCATCAAGCATCAACCCTAAACACTAACAGTAAGCATGAAGCTCGGGGAGGGATTTGATGACCTTACGGTTTTGGTGACCTTAGGGACGCAGGAGGAGGAGGCGGCGGCGACGGAGGAGGAGGAGGAGGAGGAGGAGGCGGCGACGACGACGGAGGAGGAGGAGGCGACGGGCTCGGGGAGGCGACTGAGGAGGAGGAGGCGGCGACACAGGAGGAGGCGGCGGCGACGGAGGAGGAGGAGGCGACGGGCTCGGGGAGGCGGCGACGGAGGAGGAGGCGACGGGCTCGGGGAGGCGGCGACGGAGGAGGAGGAGGCTGCGGCGACGTCTTCGTCCGGGGAGGCGGCCGGCGAGGGCTGGGGGAGGCAGCCGGCGAGGGCTCGGGGAGGCGGCGGCGACGACGGGCTCGGGATTTAGATCTAATCGAATAACTGCAGCGCACACGGAAAACCCTAGCGAGAGGGTATATGTAGGAAGATTATCACAGACGGTTCTAAACTTAGAACCGTCTGTGATAACATATCACAGACGGTTTTGAGTTAAAAACCGTCTGTGATAAGCCTTTGCCGGCTGTTGCAATTAAGACAACACCAATAACTACACAGCTGCATTCATATCAACTACCAAACAGCTGCATTCATATACAACACCAACCAGCTGTATTCACACAGTGTATTTCTTGATACATTTTGTCATTCTCAAATACATCACACATATACATTTTCACATATACATCTCAAAATTAACTACATCACATATTTTCACATATACATCTCAAAATTGACTACATCACACATTTTCACATATACATCTCAAAATTGACTACATCACATATTTTCACATATACATCTCAAAATTGACTACATCACACATTTTCACATATACATCTCAAAATTGACTACATCACAAATTTCCACATATACATCTCAAAATTGACTACATCACACATTTTCACATATACATCTCAAAATTGTCACACATTTTCACATATACATTCTTATTGTACTTGCTTATTTCCTTTAAAAATTAGCCCTTCATCATGATCAATGCGTATGTAACTAGTTTCGTCACGTTGTTCATCGTCGACCCTTATGCCATTTCCAAAAGGAGGTAACTCGTCAAATTGATTGTATTCCTCCTCGTCCACTACATTCTCCACTCCGACAATTCTCCTTTTTCCATGAAGAACTACATGACGTTTCTTATTTGCCGGGTCGATTACATAGAAAACTTGAACAACTTGATTGGCGAGTACGAATGGTTCATCTTTGTACCCGACACGTTGGGGGTCCACGGTCGTGACACCGTACTTGTCAACCTTCACCTGTGGGAGATGCACCCAACGGTAGTGAAATAAGAGGATCTTGAAAATCACATAGTCGAGCTCCCAAATCTCTTCTATGAAGCCATAGTACGAGTTTCTCGACCCATCGGTACTGAATGCATCTATGCGGACACCGTTGTTCTGGTTAGTGCTCTTGACATCCTGAGACTGCGTATAGAATGTGTACCCATTTATGTCATATCCTTGCCATGTCACAACTGTAAATGTCGGCCCTTTTGCCAACCATGTCAGCGTCTCACTCGGCGAGCTCCTAGCGATTTGCTCCTTCAACCATTGGTTGAACCGACGGTTGTGTTGCCTCATGATCCAAACATCCGACCGCTCCGGATTCTATTGCCGAAGCACACCCTTGTGCTGGTCCACATAAGGCGCCACTTCAGTCATGTGTTGCAACACCGTGAAATGGGCTTGAGTATACATGTCCATATCTGGAGTGATTGCTTTCCTTCCGATAGTTCCGAGACCCTTCAGCCTCCCCTCGTGACGAGATTGAGGGACACCTATCGGCTAAATCTGAGCCATATAATCGACACAAAACTCAATGACCTCTTCGCTTGCATAACCTTCGACGATGCTGCCCTCTGGCCGAGAACGATTCCGTACGTAGGACTTGAGAATTCCCATGAACCTCTCAAATAGGTACATGCTATGTAGGAATACGGGCCCGCACATTTTTATCTCCCACACAACATGAACAATGAGATGGACCATGATATCGAAAAACGAAGGAGAGAAATACATTTCAAGGTGACATAGAGTCATCACCACCTCGTCCTGCAGAGCATCTAGTCCTTCGGGATCGATGACCTTCTGAGCAATTGTGTTAAAGAAATAACATAGCCTCATGATTGTCTCTCGGACTTTGATCGGCAAAATATTTCTAATTGCAATAGGGAGCATCTGTGTCATCAGCACATGACAATCATGAGACTTCATGCCATTTAACTTCAAATCTTGCATCGAAACAAGTTTCTTCACGTTGCCGGAGTGACCAGACGGAACTTTGACACCATGCAAGCACTGGCACAGTTCTGTTTTCTCAGCCTTGGACAGAGTGTAACACGCAGGGGGAAGGTACGTTCGTGCATTATCAATGCATGTCGGTGCTAACTCAGGCCTGATGTGCATATCAGCCAAGTCAAGCCGTGCGTTGAGGCCATCCTTTGTTTTATCACGGATGTTCAGTAAGAGACCAATCAAGCTGTCGCACACATTCTTTTCTACGTGCATGACGTCAATGCAGTGCCGAACATCTAGGTACTCCCAATAAGGTAAGTCCCAAAATATTGATCTCTTCTTCCAGGTGTTCTTCTCATGAGCCCTCAATTTACGTCCCTTTCCGAGGACAACATCTAAATCCTTAACCATATCATAAACCTCGCGTCCCCTTAAATGCCTTGGAGCTGAACCGTCTTCCTTCTCTCCGTCAAATTGTTTCTTCATCTTGCGGTATGGGTGAGCCCTCCGAAGGAACCGGCGGTGACGCATGTAGACAGTTTTGCGTGAGTGTCTCAGCCACACACTCTCGGTACCATCTAAACAGTGAGTACAAGCTTTGGCACCTTTTATACTATGGCCCGATAGGTTACCAAGGGCAGGATAATCATTTATGGTGCAGAACAATAAGGAGCGCAAAGTGAAGTTCTCTCGTTTGTATGCATCCCATACCTGTACCCCTTCGTTCCACAGTACTTTTAGATCTTCCACCAACGGTGCTAGGAACACATCGATATCATTCCCAGGTTGTTTTGGCCCTTGGATAAGTATCGACAGCAAAATGTACTTTCGCTTCATACACAACCAAGGAGGAAGGTTATAGATGCAGAGAGTCACGGGCCATGTGCTATGTCGGCTGCTCATGCTACTGAATGGATTCATTCCATCTGTACTCAGTCCAAACCTTATATTCCTTGGTTCTGCACCGAACTCTGCAAAACTCCTATCGATGTTTCTCCACTGCGCGGAATCAGCAAGGTGTCTTAGCATTCCATCCTTCTTGCGCTCCTCCGAGTGCCAACGCAGCAGTTTTGCCTCCTTTGGATTTGCATAAAACCTTTTCAAACGGGGAATTATAGGAAAATACCATGCCACCTTAGCAGGAGGTCCTTTCTTCGCCTCTGTTCCCTCGCCATCATCTGATTGATTGTTACGTTTGTATCGGGATGTGTTGCACACCGGACATACATGCATGTTTGCATACTCTTTACGGTAGAGGATACAGTCGTTCGGGCATGCATGTATTCTTTCTACTTCCATTCCCAACGGACAAAGAACCTTCTTGGCTTTATACGTGGTTTTAGGCAACTCATTTCCCTCCGGAAGCATGTCCGCTAAAAGACCTAGCAGCGTCGTGAAACTCTTGTCGGACCAACCGTTGCTTGCCTTCAATTTCAACAGTTCAAGCACGCCCGACAACCTCGTGTACTTGCAGCCCGTGTACAAAGGTTTCTCTGAGTCCTCCATCAAGCCACGGAATTTAACATACTCTCTCTCATCATAGTTCTCTTCTACATCGCGAAGCATCTGATCCAGATTATCATCGTGCAACCTATCCGAATCCGAGCCACAATCGACATCAGCCGGCGGCATGTCATTCACTTCACCGGCGATGTCATCCGGGGGCATATCATTCACTTCACCGGCGATGTCATCCGGCGGCATATGATCATTCACTTTGCCATGACTGGTCCAACACGTATAATCCTTTTTGAAACCCCTCCGAATCAAGTGCGCTTCAATTTGCTCTCGGTTCTTAAACATCTTCAAATTCTCGCAGTCTGTGCATAGACAGCACATATATTCCACCCCCTTATTCAACATATCCTCCTCGGCGGCTCTTATAAAAGCAGAAACGCCATTAATGTACTCTTCACTCACACGGCTCGCGGCATACATCCAACTTCGGTCCTACGTTACATACATATATAACAACTTAGTATTAAAATCTAGAATAACTAATTATAACTACATATATACCGGCCACATTTATTATATTGAGACTTAATTTCCTAGCTCAATTCATATTACAAACACAATAGCTATTATATAACCAACAATTTTGCAAATTAATTAACCATCTTCAATAACCACTCATGGATTACTTACACCTAAATTGTAATGCAATTAAAAATAAATAAATTTTATTACTAACCATATCTACAGCAACCAGGAAAGTCTGAATCTTAATTCAAAGCTCAATCTCTGCCTCTTCCCACCAAATTAACTGGCCTGAAATCGCTCTAGCTTCCTCCTGAGTGAAAAAGTGCGCAGCAGTGGCTAGATCTGGATCGAAATAAAGACGATGCGGTCTGAGCAGCGCAATAAATGCCTTTGTCATTATCACAGACGGTTTTTTATTAAAAACCGTCTGTGATAAGCTTCATACCAGAACGCTTCGCGCGTGTTTCGATGCCAGAACGCTTCGTGTTTCGATCGTCTAATTAACGTCTCTCGATCATTATACGAAGCGTCTATATCATTCATGTTTGGGTATACGAACCGTTTGTGCTAAAGGTTAAATATGCGCTCCTAATCCAGGTCTCTAGCTAGCTTCTATGTACGTACAATACAATATACAATTAATACAACATGGCTTCTACTACTGTTCTTGTGATCATCTCCTTCCTCTCATCTGTTCATCACGAATTGTTCGGCCGGAACCTTACACAGGCGGCCAGCAATTTGCATCTGGAGCAGCTTCTCCGCACCCGCCCTGCTCTCCTTCCCCGACTTTCTTGCATCCGTCAGCTTGACCTGATCCTCCGCCGTCGACGGAGGCATCTCGCTGCCGCTCAAGAAAGGGAAACAGCCCTCACCCTGGTTCTTCTCCACAATGTGCGCAATGCGGAAGAAGCTCTACACGCATTGCAGAGACTGATGGATAGCCTTGCCAATCAAGCAGAAACGACAGATTCTGAGGAATCTTTTCATGCTATCCTGTTCGACATTATGGATGATGCTGATCATTTGCCCAGGCTGCACGAGGAAGTGCTGAGGACAAGGGCAATCTTAACGGCGTTCGAGAATTTAGCGGCTGATCCTCCAAGTCCCCAAGTGGAAGAAGAAGCTTACGAAGCCCAAAAGAATACAATCTGGGAAACTCTTTACCTGTGCGACTTTTGTAATAAATTTGCCTCTAATTAAAATTAATAAATTTGCCTTTAATTTGTGACCTCTTGTCTCAGTAGTTCTGTAGTTAAGTTATTAGAAGCAATGTGTACTTATATATTAACCTCTGATCTAGAATATGACAGACAAAGGGACATCACAGCCGGTTCTTGTGAAAAACCGTCTGTGAACATTCCCAGACGGTTCTTAACAACAACCGGCTGTGATAGTCGACACAACATAGACGGTTTTTAATAAAAACCGTCTGTGATATTCCAGTGTCACAGACGGTTCAGAAGTAAGAACCGTCTGTGATACTCCTTTTTCCCGCCACAAATACCACAGACGGCCTTCAAATTAAAACCGTCTGTAATAGTTTACATTACAGACGGTTTCACAAAACCGTCTGTGATTTGCCGTCTACTATTAGCCTTTCTGTAGTAGTGCATGGACACACTACAAGAAAACCAGATTGTTGCGATGAAATTAATTGTTGTATTAAACCTAAAATCGTTGCAATATGCACATTTTGTAACAAAATTAAAATTGTTGCTAGGCGTTGCAATAAATTCTGTGGTAATAGCCTATTGCAACAAAAAAACAAATTGTAGTGATAAATTATGGTATCACAACGATTGTATTGTTGCGATAGCATTCTATCACCACGAACAGAAAATATTATAACACATATATATTACCACGATTTACATTTCGTGGTAATAGCTTAATGAAACACAGCTTCATTACCGAAAGCACGACGTATTCGAATACCATTTACTTTACTCTGCAGAGTTGCCTAACTTTCCCCACAATATTTCTCAGACTCTTAATGTCACACGATAGGCACGTTTCAACTAGCGTGCAACTGAGTTGAAAAAATAAGGTTTTTTACTACTCAATTCTTTATATAGACATTACCCAGTAGATCTACTCAGACCTGGTTATAACTGGCTAAATCTAATCTTTAAGTCCATCCTGAGTGGCCCCTACCATTGTTAGATATGGTTTTACCGTTCCGCATACCAACTCCCCATCATCCACACTTCTGCCTCCTGTAGAGATTCAATCAAGTTGAGCAACTACTAAACTAGGATTGACAAGTCAACACTTGTAGTTGAGCGATCACTATGTACTTTACTTAGCATAAGGTTATTATCCTTTCTTTTCACTTGAGGCTACCAACCACATCCCCAATCGTCTATGCTCGACGGCACTACCGCCCATCTGCTCAAGCCTCCACCCTAGGGTAAGGTCATGAACAAAGGCCATCTTGTGGTTTTCTATAACTCCCCTTACTCTAGATCCATTTTAACAATTCTACTGACCAAATGCCAAGTCACTTAATAGTACAAGATTTTACATAAGATAATCTATAGTTACTTATACAATAATTAAATATTACTAAGGCTGTCAATGTGAATATGGCCTCAAATTAAACATGACATTTTTCAGTGCTAGGACATAACTAATTAGCAAGTCATTCTAAATATTTATTTTAAACAAATAACTTTGCGTAAATATCAATAATGAAAATACTGGAACTAAGTAATTTAAATTTCATGGGATTCAATATAAGTCTAAGTTGCCTTGCTGCTCTGCAAACTCTACTATCTCAAAGACTTCGTTGCCCAGTTCTGGTCCCTTGCATGGTCATGCTTGAGTCTAATCAAGTTAGGAAAATAAATTAAAATAAAAAGGAATAAAATGCTATAAAAATCAAGTGGAGGGGTTTAGATTTTATTTGGAGCTCAATTTGGTGGATTGGAGGCCAAAAATGGATTCAGTGGGTCGAGACGATCGAAATGGGGTATTTTTGGAAGTTAGAGTTTTCGGGTGAACAGTGTTTTGCACAGTGATAAACAGTAATAGGCTAGCCTGAGATTAATAGTGCACGACCCGATCGGGATTAAACCAGCCTAGCCAAATGGGTCGCCCGATTCAGCCCAAGCCATGTGCGGCCGAACACGAAGCCAGGGAGAGAGGCAGAGGGCAGGGCGACTAACTGGTGAGGCCTTGGCATCAACGTGTTGTGACACCTCGGCCCATGTAGAATTAAGCCCATGATGGCCTTTATGTGTTTGCACATAAGGGTGTGAATTAGTCCCACCTTACTAGTTTGGCTTGAGAAGCACTAACATATAAACCTAAAGCTTTCGATGGTAGAAACCTTTGGTTAATCATGTTGCGCGAAGCGAAGACGAAAGTGCAAGCAGGTTGCTACGTGTGCGTGGCCTATCTAAGAATGGGGTTAGGCCTAAGTCGGTTTGGACCCTAGGGTGTTACATGTGTAGCAGAGTGGGTGTGAACACGAGGGAGGAGCACAGCCGCAATTTGGGGCAACGACGGTCCAGCGTGTGGAGTGGCTGAACAGAGCGGCGGTTGGGAGGCGACTTCTCAGGAGCACCGGCAGGGGAAGAAAGCAGGGAGACAAAAGAGAAAAAGCGCAAACTCAAAGTGAAATGCGAATAAAAAGAGAACTCAAAAGTTTTAAAATTTGAGGTTGTTTCACTTTCCGAGAATCTTCAGTTAGCTGGAATTAGGTAAAAGTGGTTGTAGAGTGTTGCATCTACGGTTAGCATGGTTGGCGATCCACTATTCAAACCTTGACTTAAGGGCCCGATCGGTTGTGCTTTAGCTTCTGGCTTCCAGCTTATTTTCACTATTCATAAATTTCGTCTTTTCCTGAACTTTTGGCTTTTTGTTGAGCTTTTTTGCCGGTTCTTTTTTCTCGTATGTGTTTATATTATACGTAATGGGCTAACATATATTTTGGTTTTTTTTAATTTAATTATGCTAAATAAGCCTCTGTCAGCTATAGTATTTTTTTCAGCTAACTACAGTATTTTCAACCATAAGCCACAAAAAAAAAACCCAACTGATCAGCACCTTAGATAAACTTTTTTGAGGTAAAGGTGGACGAACTTACCTTAGAATCCAGTCGTTCCTAATCAAACTCAAGAACAATCTTGGTTGGAATAAACTGATCAGCAAGCAATTGCCATGGAAACAACTAAACTTCCACCTTAATTTGCAGAGCATTCGGCTCAAATGCGAGAAAACGTTAACCAAATCAGACACAAGTAATAGACCAAAGAAACATAAAAGTTAGGGGCACTTGTGCAGATCTCCAGATGGCAGAGTGGGAGAATGTGAGGATGCATGTGTAGATGGCGCGAATCGGCACACCTCTGCCGCCAAGACATCTGTGCTGTTGCCGTTGTGCTGCCACGAGACCTTAATGGAGGAGAGAGGATCGTGAGAGCTGTTGCTAGGACCAAAAAAAAAAAAAGGAATTACCTGCTTACAGCATCCAGCTGGGACCCAACCAAACCTGAGGAGACACCAACAGAAACAACGGTATTGCTATTACAGTATGTTTTTAATCCAATGGTTCAAAAATAGACGTCCCTTAAATCTTTCTCTTCGATGACATTCACATCAATCAAGAAAATGTACATAATCAGATAGATGATTATCTTAATTTTATAATAAGAACTATAAGCTCAATCTTCACCGATTTTTATTAACTAAGAAACCATACTGGAATTACACTCCACTAGTTACTAGTATGCATATGTTTATCAGGCTGGTAGTAGGAGTATCTGCTTAAATAAGCTACTTAACGCGCAGAAGTATCGAGAGGGATCACAACACCCAACTTCAAAAATTCAAATGAGAGACTTGTCGCTCCAATCCATTTGATAATATGATTGATGCTACTTCCTCAGACTTAAACTAATGAGACATGCACTTGACCCAAAAGCATTCAAACTTTGTGAAAAATATTGGCTACTGCTTAATTGTTTAATCAGTGCTGGGTATAGTCGTCGTGTTTAGGACGCAGATAAGATGAGTACCTAATGACAAAAGGCTACAAAAGCTATGCGTAAAGCCGTCTCGTTTAGCGTGCTAATTAAATCAGTAGCAGTAGAAAGATTCATTAGAGTGACGGTAGGGAGAGGAGTATTTTCAAAAGGAAGTGTCGTATGAATTTCAGGCCCTTTTCACATTTTACTCAGGGAAATGTGCAAATGATTGGTGTAACTGATTGATAAAATGTAATAGTAGTACAGTGGTTCTAAACCTTCGCATTTTCCCTGACCATATGGTAATTCGAAAAGCTGGATTAATTGCTATAAATTAAAAGCACATGTACGTAAGTTGTTGCTAAAGAAATTTGTACTTTGTATCAAATATGAACTAGATCTAGTAGTATAATGTACTTAGCTTTACTCTTCAATCGCTCGAATCATAATGTAATGGTACGTTGCACCGACACTACATGAAGCCAAACTGGCACGCAGCATTGCTGGGCTCGATGCAGAAGTTCAGTGACATGCGTCTCTGAGAACATTTGTCCATGTTTCGTTTGTTTGAAAAAAACACGTAATCTATACTCCAACTATATATCTCAGGTGTCAGGTTAGGTAGGCCAGGTTAATTTGCCCCTTTGCAAGCACCAAAAAGTTGGACCTATAAAAACAAGGGCCAATACGACGAAATCAAGCAACAAGCAAACAGGCCAAAGTCAGAATCGTATCATAGATTAATCAGCAGTGCTGTAACAAGCCCGGCCATGTTTGATGGTCATAAGTGCGGCCGGGCTATAGATTTTTGGCGTATATACATGTGCAACACTAGGGAGAAACATATATCGCTGCACATTTGTGTTGTCGACGCATGCATGTTCATGTGCGTGATAACGTGATCAGCTGGTAACGTGCCCCAAAACGGAAGGTTCCTACGCCCTCTTTGTTTGTGGCACCCAGGAGCTAGCGTGCACTGCATGTGACGTACCTCACATCGTCCCGCGTGGATCTCGAGGCAAGCATCTCTGGTCCGACATCCACGGATCTCAATGCAGCTGGGCATGCGAGGGGGCTTGTTTTTCATGTGTTCTGCTTTGTGTCGCAGCCCAGTGCTCTCGAGAAAGGGAAGTCTGCTGTGAAAACGACCCAACTCATTTCCAGTCTCACGACACACGGGCTACACATTCAAACGTAAAACACCAGTGAAAAATGCATACAAATAACTCGTTTAACCTATAGTTGGTGAGAATTTAAGGCTCTATTCTTTTCAGCTTCTAAAAGTTATTTTTTGGCTTTTCTACAATAACTAACTTTTAGATAGAGTATTTTTCAATATAGAGTCTACTAGTTAATTATAGTACATACTTTACTGATTTCATTTATATCAGCAAAAACCACACGTGAATTTCTGTTACTCTTTAATCTCTCATACAAACAGCCTAAAAATCATAAGCTGCAGCCAAAAACCACAAGCCGCAGCCAAAACGAACAGACCCTAACTCTAATCAGTCAGTTAGACAAGATGACACATGCACACCCACCGTATATACTGTGCACGTCTTGCCCTATGTCCTACATTGCTCTTGCACGTGAACAGGCGGTGTCGACGACTTTTAATTAGTACTAACCTATGTTCATGATTGGAGGAACGGGGATATACTACAGTGGCTCATAAGTTTTTTTTATGCGCGTCTATGTACGACGTATCTTGTCACTAGCTAGTAGTATTTTTTGAAATTTGAAGGGTGGTCTAGGTAGCTGTTGCTGGGTGTGGAAGGGTCCTGTGGATAGGACCGTTAGATATACGTGAGTACGAGAGAGACAAGGGGCGCAGCACGGCAGCAGATAAGGTTTCGTTGTTTAATGATACCAATGAGAATAGAGGATGGGATGGAATATGCCCATCTCAGGGCAGTGTACCTTCGTCCTCCTCACGCTGCAAGCCTCGCTCATCCATCGACCGGCAACAGGAACTTGCCGCATGTGTACCGGCGTATGCTCGCTTTACTTTACATGTGTGTTCATGCGACAGCGTGAGCACTACCACTGTTCAGTTGATTTACGGCTGGCCGTGTAGATTAGACGTGATGTACGCGTACGTACGGGGTGTTGGGTTTAACACTGCGCGCGCGCGTTTGTGGTGTTTTCAACGCGAGAAATTGTTTGCCATGCCATGCTCTCCATATCTCTCCGTTTCTTTCTCGAGGATGCATGCTTCTATGCTCTCTGAGAAGCACAATCTCGGAGCATATTGCATTTAGTGGCGGAGGTAGTATTTGATTACGTTCCGGGTCCAATGGTAAAATGATGTAGGCTATCTAGGCTGGATCATAAAAATATTACCTCGGACTGAACTGAATTTACCTAGGCTATACATTAGATATTTTTCCACACCCCGAGCTGAAGCCTACGCTGTCCGGGGTGTAGCTCCTCCCCTGATTGCATTGATAGCCTGATTTGCATCCATGCTGATGGCTAGTAGTGAAATCAGGATTTAGTTACGCCCTAAACTCAGTGGTGGAATAAACTAGACTATTTAGCTTAGATCATAAAAATATTACCTAGATTGAATTGAATTTATCCGGACTATACACTAGATATTTTTTTTTCACACTCTAAATTAAAGCCTACTTTGTTCGAGGTGTAGTTTCGCCTCCGCTGATGGCATCAATAGTTTAGCATGAATCATGCCTGCACGCATATGCTACAGAACGTAAGGAGGATCCCATAGTCTCGGCTACGTACGATCTATGCAAATGGAACTACGCGACATACGTACGTACGTACGTACGTACACGCGGTGGACGTCTGTCTGCGCATATGCATGCAGACGCAGGACCAGGCCGCGTGTAGAGACTAGACCAATTTCGTCGCGCGCGCGCTCGTCGAGAAGCGTGCGTGCGTTCGTGCGTGTGCAGGCCGGTCATGTCGCGAGTCACACGCCACAAAGCCACAGCGATGGCAGCTGCTGCTGGTTGGGTTGAATCGAGGCGCTCGCGGCCTGCGCCGCTGGTCAGTTCGTCGCCTGGCTTCTCTGCCGCTGCCGCTGCCGCGGCATGCATGCGCTGCCGGGCTCGTCGGAGAATAATGCGGGCATATGGAAGCGGGGACGAGACGCGCGTACGTACTTGCGTGCTCGATGGCTCGACCGACGCATGACTCGGCGGCACATCGGGACAAGCCGCGCGTCGCTTCAGCCGCACGGGTCCGGTCGGCGCTGCCTAGGCCGGCCGAGATCCTTTTCTTTCCCTGTCTTTCTCCTGCAGGTCCGGCTTCCTATGCATGCAGTGTGCTCGTACCTCTCCATATGTGATACTGTTGCTCCGCCTTGGCCAATAGCGAGGCCACGGGCTGGCTGGCTGGGGTGGGCTCGAGAGGTGAGCCGGCCGGCGGCCTAGCCTACGTTTACACTGCAAGCATGATCAGTGCCTCAGTGGATGGATAGGGGCATATATCGTAGGACCGGTATGATAATAGAAGGATAAATTATGCTTTAAAATATTTTCATAAGTATTTATTAATTTTTCGCTTTAATAGTTATGAGAAGCTATGAAGATCAAAAAATAAAAATTCTGAATAATTCCTGTGCTATAATAAATTCAGCTCGGAGAACAGTAAAAACAGTGTAATTCCACATCCAAAAATTCATGTAACCAAGGCTAAATCATGACCTTGATAACCTATCCCAACCAAATATCTTGAAAACTTAAGAGAATTCAAATCTTTTGGTTTGTGAATCTCCATTGCACTAAAACCATGCCAAAACCATGAATTGAGCAAACTCTCAAACCAAAACTCCAAATCACTTGAAATTTGGTACGCACCTTTTCCATGATGTAAGGAACCTATTCCAATCAACAATCAAGAAAATTGCCGGCAAAATTCCAACCTTTTTTGTTTGAAGGGAGATTTCACTAAAACTGGACAAAAACCAAAAATAATAAATATAATTTGCTTGTGGTTGAATGATATCCAAGACAGCTATAGGTGTATTCCTATATACCACACCAAGCTAGAACATCAAAAAAATCGAGACAAAAATAACTGGATCAAGAAATCAATCAGAGAAGCCGAATCAAGCAAAAATCAGGTAACTCCATCTGGAGGATAAGAGAGCATACCACAACACTCACCCTTATCAAACCCTAACCCTAGAATATTTAGTTTCAATGACTAAAGTTAGGATATTTAACTTGCAAGTTTTCATCCCAACCCGTTAAATAGATAAAACAACCAGCACATCTAATCCTAATGTATACTATCCGCATAAATGAGAAAACTCGTTAACCCCACACAACACATGTATTACTCACATACTACATTCATGCACGCTTTTCAAAACACATAAGCCCAAATCCGCTAATTCCTCAACGTTTAATCTACTTAATCATCTCAGTTCCTCCTTAACCTAAACCGTCTTCCCAAGCACCGCAGTTTTGATCTAAGATTGTTTTTGGTATTTTGGTCAACTCACCAAAATACATTTTCTTAATCCGGTCTTCATCTCTTGCAAGCGGTAGCCATGCTTGTCATATGTAAATGCACCACTGGTTTGTCACGCATCAATAATTCTCTCTTGTTCTGGTTCCACTGGATCACAACTCACTTGGACCGACCAAGCTACATGGTGTAACCCATCGCTCGAATTTTCCTTCAATGTTTCCCACCCTCCTTGTGTCATGCTTCAGTTCAGCCATTTCACACAGCATTCTTCATTGCTCTGGGCCTCGGTTTCTCCATGAGTATAGTCCCCATCCTTGCTGTTGATCATAATTGAGTCCAACAGCCACTGTATATCCAAAGACCAATACATCGTTTTCGAGCACAAGTTCTACACAACTTGACCCACTTAGTTGAAGCATGCATCATGCTACATATATGCATAGACATATGTCGAATCAAATCATTCTATGACTCAAATTTTCTAAAATAATCCATTTCGACCGAAGCAATACAAGTTGTTTGGTCATACCGTCACCTCTGCAAGCTATCCAGAAAAAGCGGTAAATTTACAAATTTCAAATTCCAATCCTCCATAATAATAATGGTTCATCATAATAAAATCATGAACCTTTTCACATGGTTTTTTGTATATATCTACAGAGATCTATAGACCGATTCCTCCAATCAAAGCTCGGTCGCTTAGCTAGTGAGGCTTGGAATCGAGAAGTTTGGTTTGTCCCGAGATGAACTTAGATACTCTTGTTTCATCAGATTCAAACTTCTCTCCTTTGTTGTAGTACTATCATTGGATGGATTAGAGAATAAGGGCATTTCTAGTGCATCGAATCAACATAGTTTCAATACTATACCACATAAGCATGTTCAAACTAATATATTTTCTAAATATATTTAACCTACCACATGTCTAAAAAAACTACCACACCACAATCTCCATATGGGCCTCACGCAAGAAATAAAAAACCAAAAAAGGAATAAAAACACTCTCCCACACAACCCCCCCCCCCCCCCCCCCCCCCCCCCCCCCAATCTCTCCCGACGCAGAGCACCTCCCTCAGGCTACGAAGATGATGAGTGGGCAGATCCGGAGGATGGGCGCGGTGAGAGGCGACATCGAGCGGCTAAGGCGAGTGGGTAATGATGAGCAATTAACCATGGCGATAGCGAGGGGCGTCAGATCTGGAGGGTGGCGGTGACGAGATGCAACGACGAGTGGCCACGACAACAGCAACCGTGAGAGGCGATAGATCTTGAGGGTGGCGGCAGTGAGATGCTACAACGAGTGGCCATGGCCATAACGACGTTGAGGGGCGACATATTTGGAGGGAAGCGGCAACGCGACACTACAGCAAGCAACCATGGCGGTGGTGACGGCGATCATGCTCACAAGTTGGCCCACATGAATTGTTTATTGCTTTAAATTATTTCATATCTAAAGTTCGGTTCTAGAAAAAAAAGGTTATTGAAATCCACCTCAGCAATGTATTAAATTGATTCATTATATTCTCTCTTTCTTTTAACTGGTTAATGTAGCACATTATAGATGACCTAATAACTAATAACTCAAATGTTTCGGAATCAAAGTTTAGTTATGCACGCTAGGCAACTGGGGCCTCGTGTAAATAACTCACACGATGTGATCGTTTTGGCTTCAGCTTTTAGCTTCCGGCTTATTTTTTACTATTCATAAATTTCGTCTTTTTATGAACTTTTGGCTTTTTGTTGAGTTTTTTGCCGGTTCTTTTTTCCCCGTATTTGTTTGTATTATACGTAATAGGCTAACATATTTTTTTTAATTTTTTAAAATTTAATTATGCTAAATAAGTCTCTGTCAGCTACAGTGTTTTTTCAGACAGCTACAGTGCTTTTTAGCCATAAACCACCAAAACAAAAGCCCAAATGATAAATACGGGATTTTTTTGCTATTGACGGACTACTGAAGCATACTGCTCCCTCTTCTTTTTTTATTTGACATTTTTTACTTTTTATGGTCTACAAGATATAACTTTGATCATTATTTTTTACACCTTTACATTAAGATATAGTTATAAAAATATAATATTATGAAAGTATTTTTAACGATAAATTTAATGATATAATTTTTATATAACCAATCTACATACTTTAAAATACATTGGTGATCCAACTTTATAATGTTTGATGGTATAGATCTTACAACGTCAAGTAAAAAAGAAGAGAGGGTGTAATATGGATACGCGAAACTAAGTTGTTTTCATATCAAGATCACTATTTTTTTCAAACTTGGCCCGCTCTAAAGAGTTTAAGTTCTGGCTTTGGCTCGTGATTTTTTTTTGCTTTTTCTAAGTCATTTAATTAAAAAATAAGAAAAAAATGAAGAGAAAATTGTTGTATCGTCACGGACAGTACAAAGAAATAAGTGAAAAAAGCTAAAGATATTAAAATATAAATCGACATGTTTCAAATGAATTCTAACTTTAGGAAATCAAAAATAAAAAAACAAATGTTAAACTTATTTAGAGCGGAGCCTTAGCCTCAAGATCCGTGCTGAGCACCACTGCAACAGGCAGCAATGCAAAACCCACACAAAGCCGAAACAGGGGGAAGAACGAGATGAAAGCGCTCATGTAAGAGCAGGTACTTCACTAATCACTACTTGACCTGAGACGAGACAGGGAGAGCGTAGCTAGGAGCTATGGGTTGTAGTAGCATTACACAGGGCCCCAGGCCCTGACCAGATATCGAGTGCTCTACTCACCTATGAATCAGAACCTAATCATTGCTGAAAAGAAAGCTAGCCGTCGGGGCGTTCGCTTCTGCTTAATTTGTTTTTTTGCTGCGATCCACAGTTTTAGCTAAAAAAGTAAATACTAACCGTAGGAAGAAATAGTTTTTTTAAAAAAAGATAAATGATGTAAAAATAAAGAAGAAATAAGTATGTAAGATAGAAATAAGAGAAATAAAATATGTAATACATCTATAACCCATTGATCTATCTTTGAAGTGACACGAAAGTAAGATAAATGAAAAGGCTGTTCTAAAAAATTAAATATTTAATTGATTTATGAAGAAGTAGAAGCTAATATAAAGAGACGGGGATGAATGAGGTAGTTTCATGTTACCGCTCAGGAGCCACCAGCTAACCTTCGAGCCTACGAGTAGGATGGGTACTATTCCTTTTCTCTTCTCGCTGCTCACATGCGCGATGCGTTGGGCTTGGGACTTGGTCGCAGGACGCCATGAGCTCACCTAAACCAGATCTTGTTTATGGAGCAGCAGAGGCCATGAGCTCACCCAGTTGACCTGACAGCTGATATGAATTTGTTTTATTGCCACCGGGAGATGCACGCCATTTTGTCCGATCAGAGCAAGTACAATAGTATAGTTAACTAGTGGCTATAACATTTGTCCATTTTATCTATAGCCTTAAAAAAATAGTTCATACAATAAGGTAGCTATTACAATAACTATTTGACCCACGTGTAAGAGAGTGAAATGCATATTTTTACGTGCTATAGCTAGCTGTAATTTAGTAGCCAGCTTTCTTCTCTCTCTTCCTTTCTCTCTCTGCCACGTAAGATTTGATTGATATTATATTTACTATAGCCTGTTGACTAAGAGCAGGTACAATAAGACTTAGTCAGTAGGCTATAGCAAATATAATATCAACCAAATCTTATGTGGCAGAGAGAGAAAGGAAGAGAGAGAAGGAAGCTGGCTACTAAATTACAGCTAGCTATAGCACGTAAAAATATGCATTTCACTCTCTTACACGTGGGGCCAAATAGTTATTGTAATAGCTACCTTATTGTATGAACTATTTTTTTGAAGGCTATAGATGAAATGGACAAGTGTTATAGCCACTAATTGGCTATACTATTGTACTTGCTCTAAGCCTTATTGTACCTGCTCTCATTCGACAAAGTAGCGTACTAGCTCTATGTAACGAGGGCAAAAAGGGCCGTGCATGCTAATGCGAAGTACTAGTACGTGCGCTTAGCTAGGTTTTAGGCTTTCTGGTTGTGCAATATTACTAGGCCTACTATTGGATTAAAATTTAACTTAAAATCAATCCAATTCATATTATATAAAGCCAAATTCTCACTCTAATCTAACCCATTAAAGATTTTTCATAACCTTACCTAACCCAAATTGTCTTCCACTTAAACCTAACCCAACCCAAACTACCTTCCACTTAAACCCAATCAAATTCGAACCCATGGAATCAATCCACTTCCTAACCCATTTACCAATCTGTCACTTATTCATAAAACTTCGCTATTTAAAATTTCAATCTCACATTCATACTACAAACGTTTTACGAAATCGATTGAATTTTATTACAAATGATTCTGTGTATAGGAGAGCTACTTTGTTCAAATTTGTAGGGTTAGGTGCATACGTAGGCCCCATATGGTTTTACAGGACGTTTTCGTAAAACTTCGGTATTTAGAATTTCAACACCGCAATCACACCATAAAAGTTTCTCGAAATCAATTAAAATTTATTTGAGAAGATTCTGTATATAGGGGAGCAACTCTATGCAAATTGGCAACGCTAGGTGTACACGCGGGCCCCACATATTTCCATAGGAAGCTTTCGTAAAACTTTGATATTTGGAATTTCAATCTCGCGTTAACACTACAAAAGTTTTATGAAATCTTTTGAAATTTGTTGCAAATAATTCTACATGTAGAGGAGCTACTCTGTGCAAATTAGCAGGATTAGGCACACACATGGGCCCCACATGCTTTTATATAAAGTTTTCGTAAAACTTTGGTATTTAAAATTTCAATCTCGCATTCACCTACAAAAGCTTCTCAAAATTAATCAAATTTTATTGAAGATAATTTTGACTATAGAGGAGCTACTCTATACAAATTAGCAGGGCTACATGCACACGTGGACCCCACATGATTTTAAAGAAAGTTTTCGTAAAACTTTGGTATTTAGAATTTCAACCTCGCGTTTACACTACAAAAGTTTTACGAAATTGATTGAAATTTGTTGCAAATAGTTATGTGCGTAGGGGAGCTACTCTTTGCAAATTGACAAAGCTAGACACATACGTGGGCCCCACATGTTTTTATAGGAAGTTTTCTTAAAACTTCGATATTTGGAATTTCATTCTCGCTTTCACACCACAAAAGTTTCTTACAGTCAATTAAAATTTATTAAAGATGATTCTGCGTATATGGGAGCTACTCTATGCAAAATGATAGGGCTACGTGCACACGTAAATCTCGTATGCTTTTATAGGAAGTTTTCATAAAACTTCGGTATTTGAAATTTCAACCTCACATTCACACTACAAAAGTTTTATGAAATAGATTGAAGTTTGTTATAAATAATTATGTATATAATTAGCAGGCACATGTGCACAAATAGCTCTCACATATTTTTATAGGAATCTATAATTGAGTATGGTAGTCTAAACCTATGGATAATCCAAGTGCCACTCCATTAGGCCATGGCACAAGTTGAACCTATGCACAATCGATCTCAACCTAAAATTTCTAAACCCATCCCACCCTAGCCCAACCCTTTTTATGTTGTAACTTAATTCAACCTGTTCACTCTTTCAACCTATTTTCACCCATCCAAAATTAAACCGATTAAGAATCCACCCTATTTAACCCGTTTAAATCCAACCCATTAGCACCGTGCAATGTAACCAAGTCGATGTCATGCGTACTATTATTTGAGTTCTTCCACTGTTCAGCTAAGGGTCACCTCGTGGAAGCTGGAAAACTCCTCTACTGTTCATTGTTCAAGATTGTCTATTTGAATTCCTCGCCAAGAAAAAAAAATGTCTATTTGAACCACTCTGCAGCAAGAGACAAAGCATTCGGATCTTGCAAACACCCCCTCCCCCACCCACCCAATTGAAAACCTCAATCCGGATTCTTGTAGTACCACCATATGCTGAGATCCTATCTTTTTTCTGCCTTTTTTTCACTTATGATTTATATTATAGTAACTGATTTTTAAATAGTATATTTTTAGGTGAAATCAATAAAAAGATTCTAGTAAAAAGTATACTGAGTTCGGCTATACCGGCTAAAATTATATACGATTATTTTTTTATATACTGTATCTCACGACCAGATAGAATTTTAAATTTTAAATTATAAACTATAGTAAAAAAGGACGCACGCATAAGGTCTTGTCAAAAGGGCTTATTTTGAGTGGTTTATGGCTGAAAAGCACTGTAGCTGACTGAAAAAACACTGTAACTGACGATGGCTTATTTAACATAATTAAATTTAAAAAAATTTAAAAATAGAAAAAAAATAAGTTAGCCTATCATGGACAGTACAAACGAATACGGGAAAAAAGAGCTGATAAAAATAAAAAAGTCCAAAAATAGAAAAAGATAAAATTATTGAATAGTGAAAAAAAGTTAGAAGGTATAAACTCAATTTGAAATGAGGGAGATCCAAATCAGATGGTCGATCGCTGCAGCACATAATTTATTAGTCGCCATCCGCGCTAGAGAAATCTTGGACCTAGCGCAGTTAATAGAAAGGGCCACCATTCTGTGTAGGGTAAAAAGACTGTAAGAGTCCAGTAGGCTACTACTAGGCAGAGTACTACTGCTACTACGCCCAGGCGCAGCTCGCGCCATTAACTCAAGGCAGTTTAATTGGGTGTGGTTCTTCTGAATGTCGCCTTTTCCGTTAGTAGAATTTCCGTGGGCTCGGCGAGTGTGGGCCAACAGTGAAATCCCATCAATCCATTGTGCGGTCAGCTCGCCGCACAGTTTCTGGTAGTACTGCTACTCTATCGATGTGCAGGAACAAATAAAGGGGCGCTTTCGCATCTGCCGGTCGCTTGTGGATACGGAGATGGTATGTTTTTTTTTTAAAAAAAAATAATAATAAATAGTAGTACAGTAAGAAGTGATTTTTAGAAGTTATTGTATTCATATTAGCTTTTATTTAAATTCATTGTGTTAGTTCTGAGGAGACGAGGATAACATCTACAATGATTTCAATTGCTCATGAGGCAACAAAAAATGCTCACGGAGAACCTAAGCAAAACCACAAGATGGAAGCAAAGAACAGAGGATACGCACAACCGAAGCAACATGCACATGAACTCAAATTGATGCGGAATACAGGCTAAGAAATGAAACACCACAGAACACGGGCATAGGCATGGATAGTTCGTGCAAACGAAAATTGAAATAAGGGCCAAATGTTGTTGTGCCCAAACAAACATGGAAACGAACATATTATACGAGAAACACATCACACCCGGCTCTTTTGCACAAAGTTCCAATTACTTGACCTTTTTTCTGTCCACCCAGCTTCTCCGAAGCCAGTCGAGTCGGCCCTCTAGAGTGGTGAAGTTGTCAAACATCTCATGGTAACGGACGTGCAAGAAAAGCTAACTTGCATAGTAGTACTCATCGCTTTCCTCAACAGCTCCACTGGCAACAACCACCTTCACTAGCTCTTTCATTTCGTCCATGAACAGGCTCATGGGCGCAAAGTTGCCGAAACGATGGAAGCACTATGCCCTTTGAACGCTCATACAGGTCAAAAAGCGCTCGAGATACACGTTGCGGTACATATTCCTCGATTTCTCTCCTTCCTGAGACTTTGGCACAAACAGGGCAACCGGACCGATGAGGACTGAATAAATCCCTAAATACGGCTTTAATATATAATTAAGGCCAAGAAACCTTCGTGGTTGTAAAACTCAAGAGGTTGCTCTCCGAATTCCCTAGTTGGAGAAACATTGTGTATGTCGTCTGACCGAATGACTTATTGGAGAGTCTATGAACTGGTCTCTAGACCCGATCCTAGGATATTTCTTCTGTGAGATGGATAGAACACGTGTCTTATCCACTCCAAACAACACGATGTTTCGGCCTTAAGTATCTGACAACAATTGATGTGTGGTTGTTGCAAACGTTCGTCTCCCGTTGACAACAACCAACGATCGAATATTCTCTCTCTAACAATAACTGCCTCCCTGACCAGAGCGTGGGTTCCACAAGGTGTCTTCCCCGACGGATAATTATTGTCACTTCATTGGTATTTAAGGCTGGAAGGTAAAGATAATTTATACCTCATTCAATTTAGTGTAATTAGGGCTAGTCTCTCACCCTATTAAAGACATTATGTAACCAGTTCGTAGCAATAAAGAGCATCCTTGTTGTCTCCCAACTATTTTAGTCATTTTTCTTATATTATTTTGTAAGATCGGTGACTCAATCATTGACAGCTGGTGTCATCCGCGCAAAAGAAGACGGTGAATCCTTGAAGTTCTTCTTTGTTCAGCAATCCTCATCCGTCTCTGTTCTCTATTATCATCGCTTATGTGATTATGGCAGGGACTTGGGACGATGAGAACTAGTTCGGTTTAGTAGACTATGCCCACCTCAACGTGGATGCATGCATCCGCACCAAGGAACATGATGCGTCGTCATCATCCTCTTCCATCCCAGTCTTATGGTTCATAGAAACAGGAGAGATCGATCGAATGGAAAAAGATTCGCTACCCCATCGCACCACACCTAGAGAAATTGGTTGTTCTGACCAGATTCGAATGCCCAAATGCATGTGCAAGCTCGGTGCTTCTGATTAGCAAAAACGGCAACAAAAAGCTCAACGCCGCAATTCGAGGGTCAGTGTACTCTCGATATGGTCATGGGCGAACGCTATTCACCGATGGCTCCTACATATTCCAGTAGTTGATCGATACCTGGTCGTGGTGTCAATGAAGTTACCACCAGCGAAAAGTCGGGTGAAGATGATAATGCTTAGCATCCGATCAGTAATCCACTAGATGAGGCTGAGTCTACCACAAATCCCACCAGAGATAGTAATTTCCAATTGTTCCCCATTAAGGAGGTTCCTTGCCGAAGAGCTGGAAAGTTCTCCCTTAGTTTCGATGGGAGCTTATCGTGAGATTCGTGTTGGAGGCACAAAGTTAACATAATCAGTGATACCAATCAAGATACCGTGCATGATTCTTCATGACAAAACCCACCTAGACATGTTGGCCGAAATGGTGCAAATGCTCATGTATCACCTCGACACGGTGGAAGTAATGGAATTGGTGGACATCAATCGGCTAATCCACCTGCTTCTAACCCACCGTCCGTGACAGGACAAGCGAGAGACTCAGGGGGAAACTCAAGTCATCGTACATCTTCCGTCAACAGGAATACTTCAGCACTCTCGGTAATAATTCATAACTTGCAACAAGTTCATGATATTTTAAACAACCCAGATCTTGTTCTACTGAAAACTCTAGGATATGATCGAGTTGTAGGTCAAGTGCAAGAAATCCTCCAGCAAACCATGCGGAGCACGTAGATGTATAAAGAACAACGGAACTAGCAAAGTCATACTTTGACTTCATCCGAGCATTCCTCTCTACGTAAAAGCCAACGTGATTATACTAGAAATAATCTGACATCTAGAGCTAGATCACCTCAAACATTTTGATAAGGGAGTCACAAGGGAAGACGTGTCTTCTATGAAGCCACTCCTCCCCCTCGTCAGGTGGAACAAACACTCGGATCGGGTGATCTATGGCATAACCTGAACCAAGCAGCTAGTCGGAGACACGATCTAAGTGTCCACAACTGGGTCGAAGCATAAGTTCGTTGGTATGATTACCGAAAGAATCGGTCTCCAACCGCCTACAATCCAGCTCATTTCCAAAGAAGGCGCCATGACTCGATCACAGGCTATCATGCCTTCAAGTAGTACGCTGGCCGAACAAATTCTGACCAACAAAACTAGAGAAATTCAATGGAACTCAAAACCCATTAGAATTTCTTCAGATTTACACCACTGCCATCAGGCTTGCAGGTGGTGATCATAATGTGATAGAAAATTACTGGCCCATGATTCTCGAGGGGTCAGCTTGGTTTTGCTTGCTTAACCAACCGATCGGATCAATCTACACTTGGGAGCAGCTCTGCGACTTGCTGATCACAAACTTATAGGGGACGTACGACCATCCTGGGAAACAAGACGATCTCCACTGAACCCGGCAAGAACCAAAAGAGACTCTCCAATGGTATATTAAGAGGTTTAGCCAGGTTCCTAATTCCATTCTTAAGGTTGTGGATTCCTTTGTTATTCAGGCTTTCAAAACAGGGTTGAGGAACTGACGGTTTACGGAGTACATCACAATGAACCCTCCAAGTACAATCGTTGAGCTATTCGACATGGCCGAAAGGTACGCAGGCGCTAGCGACGTTGTTGAATGGAAGAAAGCCATCGGCCGAATAGAGAAAATTTCTCAACTCATCCTAGATAAGAAAGAGAAGAAACTCAAGAAGTGTCCTAAAGGTAAGAAGAATCACAAAGCCAATGCTAAAGAGGTTACTGTGATTATAGAGAAGTTCACTAAGGGCAAGAAGGACTATTCCTATCAGAACAAGGTAAAAGCTCCAATCGACAAGTCTAAAAAGAATAGAAGGTGGTTCTCACTTCGTCAAGCAGCAGGGCGTGATCTGCACACTTGCCATGCTAGGCAGAAGAAGTTGGAAGACTATTATTCAGGTAAGAGTCGTTTCCCTTCCATTTAGGTTAGGGAACCGAGCTCTAAAAAGAACAAGGATAGCAATGAAGAGATGGACTATCAGAAGCCACAGCACACCGTCGACATGGTGTTTAGCTAGTCCTCATCCTATGAGTCCAGACACCATCTGAAGAATGTGGAGCGGGAAGTGAACCTCACTAAATCTCTGATCGCTATCAAGCCATCCAGGTGGTTGGAGACAACTATCTCCTTCAACCGAGAAAACTACCACATTCCTTCAACTAAACTAGGTAGGTTCCTTATTGTCATAGAACCTATCATAAAGTTCTTACAATTCTAGATAAGTTTACTAAGGGTAAGAAGAACTATTCCTATAAGAACAAGGCAAAAGCGATGACCGACGACTCCAAAAGGAATAAAAGATAGTGTCCACTTCATCATGCAACAAGACATGATCTGTGCACCTGCCATACCTAGTGGAAGAAGTTAAAAGATTATTATTCAGGTAAGGGTCCTTTCCCTTTCATTCCGGAGGACAGGTAACCAAGCTCCAAAAAGGACAAGGATGTGAATGAAGAGATGGACTATTAGGAGCCATAGAAGATGTCAAATGGAATGAACAGTGTCACCTTTGATTGTTCCTTCCACCACTCATCGGTGGCAGCAATACTGTTGGTCTTCAGATTGATTCCAAGGTCGGTTGAGCGCAGCTTTATGGTCTTCCAACGAACCAAATTTCATTTGAGCATGTCCCACTTGTTGTTCATTTGCTTCTGAGTGTACTGATGGCTGGTACGCTCTTCAAACTTGTGCACCAGGTTGTTGTACCCTTTAGCATTGAGGCAACACGGCAGTTGGTTGTGGGCATCGACTTCGTCCAAGCAAAGTGCAATGAAAATGGAGGTGGCTTCATCATCCCAGGTTGCGATGTTCGCGCTGTTGCCACCCATCTGAATGCCCGTGGCAACGCCAGATAGGAATGACGTCAACAAGGGAAAACAAGAGATGGGCAAATGAAGGGGAAAAGAACCTAGATGGAAAGCTAGTGTCCTGTGTTCTCAGTCAGTAGAAGAAATAGTCACACACTTGGTCGTCAAGGAACAACAAAGATGGCAATCATGGCGACAAGAGATGAGACATGTGCATTGACGAAATCGGCGATCATCACTTGCAAATCATCGAGCAAAAAAGGCATTTGCAAGGTAGGGGCAATGGAGAGCTTACATTTAAATCTACACCTCGGGGATGACTGTGAAGTGGTAGAGGGGGCCGAGAGATGATGACGCAGATGACGGAGATGGAGAGGAAGGCGCAACTGAGGGGGTGGGCAACCACATCACAGATGATGTCCTCGGATGCACGGGGATGAGATGTAACGCGGACAGTGGCATGAGCTTCAGTCAACGATGACTACCATGAATGGGTTGGTTTGACCACCACGAACGGTCTAACCAGTGGGGTCAGTATAACAGGTCCCCTATTCTCATACCTGAAGGCCTCTCGGGACAAAACTCAAATATCTGGAACTTATTCAAATCTCATATAAATACTTTTAAATTTTAAGGAAATAGGAATCTAAACCAATTAAGAATCACAAGATTCTTAAGCTCGAGTTCACTAAATTAAAGAGAATGAAATCTAGAATACAAGAACATCAAAAACCCTAAAACTCAAATTACTTCTTGCTCGTAAGGATTTAAGACATGATGTCTTCCAGATCTATTTTCACATGTCTTAGCAAGGTAATTTAAGCAAAAGACCGGGTTAGAACTCCCACGAACACAAAATAACAAATCTAGCTCAAGAACAAGCAAAACCAAGTAAGAATGCAAATAAGAACATGTTTGAGACAAAGATTTGATCTATTTATAGTGGAGGATGAAGTTTACATATTCATAGATGATTAGAAGATGCAAACAAAGCACCACTCATTCCTCTCTCAATTTTTCTCTCACAACTGTAGAAGGAGACAAGGTGTTAGAACAAAAACATAAACCCTATAATCCTTCAATCTACCACCTCCTTTCCTCCCCTTTAATAGCCAGTAACAACCCTAATGTGTCCAACCCATTAAGACATCGGGGAACCTGTTAACCCTACTGATATGGGTTTTACACACCAACGCACGTTTCTCGAATTGCTTATAAGACTCAACCCACTAAACTTAGCGATTGATCAACTTGACAATTCCAACTCTACTTGAGCTAAACCACTTCTCTTTTGTGCCTCCCAGCGCCACGGTTTTAATCAAGGCACGAACCCATTGTTTAGCCAAATATCAAAATACTCTTGACGAAGCTTACGAGTACCTTCCCTTGATCCCATCTTCACCTTCACCTCAAATCGTCTCCACATGCTTTAATACGTAACTCATAGTGCCCAATGACTAGTCGTCGCGTATTCATTCGATCTCCCCTGAATTGTCTATACGTGTATCAGTCTTGTCACTTGGCGCACCATATACACCAATTCACCTCTGCACGGTCCTTGTATTCTTTGTGTTTCTCGTTTGAGCCATGCGGCTTCAATGGACTTACACGACCACTCAAACCTCAGCTCACTCGCCTAGTCTCAGTGCATTGCCGCTGACCACTAACGTTCTTCAAGCTACCTGCATATCCAAATATCAAGCAACTATCTTGACCATAAGTTCCATACACTTGACTCACATTAGTTAAAACCATACATCATGCAACACCACACAACCACCCAACGGCACCCATACCGTGCACACACTCATCTAACTTGAAAATAAACTTCACTGCTCTCTGGCCGCACCCCCCATGTCGATTGGACTATACCGGTCATACCGCCGACTAACAGCCGGTTTGACCAACCCACCAATGTAACCGTATCTTCAATGCCAGTCACACCGCACAACTTGATTTCCATCCAACTGCTAACGCCGGCCGGTCAGACTTGCACATGTCTAATTTCAAAACACGCTCTTTGAAAAAATAATCGCCAGCTAGAATTAGATCACACCGCACCGGCGGTCCTACCGCCAACCAGAATCCGGTCATATTGGACCTATGGTCGAACCGCCAACCCCGCCCGATCAGACCACACTTGATAGATAGCAACTTTGAAATTTAAGGGCCTGTTTGGTTCATGACCAGAAGTTGCCTAGCCACAAGTTAGGCGTGCCACAGTTTTTTGGTAGCTGTTTGGTTCACTGACGCAACTGTGGCATGCCACACTTTCTTAGCACCCGGCCCCACACGTCATAGACTCAGTTTCTTGCCAAACTTTGCCACAAGTGTGGCTTCGATTTTGTTAGCCACACTTTCTGTGGCAGCCACACATTGCCTAAGTTTAGACATGGCAAACTTAGGCACCAACCAAACAGGCCCTAAATTTTTTAAAACTTTTATGAATTTCTAATTCAATTCAAACAAATGCTAATTGTTCATTATAAACATGTTCACGTGGTCCCTTACTGTTGCACGAGCCTAGTGATCGAGTCCGCACCAACAGGTAGCTAGCTTAACTTAGCTAGCAGGAATCGAAAGGAACAGCAGTACGAACTGGCTCAAGAAAGAAAATGACATGTCCAACAGTTGGAAGCAGCGAAGAGAACAAGCAAGCAAACAAAACTACAAAAGCAAGCAGGCAGGCAGCTCACGGCGTGCATGCACAGTGCACCTGAGAAATCCTTCCGGGCGGAGGCGTCGCCGTTGTGTTCCAACGGCGAGGGAGCAGCCGCGCGCGCAGAGGGGGCCGCCGATCCGCGCCGCCCCCACCCGCGCCCTCATGCCTCTACAGTCCCCCGGTCGGCGCCCACACCGATCGATCGCAGTCGCACGACGGGTCACATGCGCGCCACTCCCGCCCGCCTCCGGGCCACCCGGTCCGAATCCAATCTCGCATCTCCTCTCCTTTGACGGGACAATCGATCGATCCCCTACACGTTGTGTCGAGATCATGCATTCAAATCCCTAGTTATTCTGTTCTTTCCTCGCCCTTTTTGGAGTTTTATGTAGCGGCTAGCTAAGCCATTTCTAGGCTCCAGATGATGATCATAGTAGAATCCAGAGGATTTTTTAGAACCTAGCTAGCCTTGTTCCGTGTGGTGAGTGATTGGATTACATGGAATTTTCTCTGCAACAACATAGTGAAGTAAATATCCGTACTGGTTGATAAGAGAGAGAAAAGAACGTAGCAGTTGTTTTTCGGACGAGTATTAGCTAGAAGTTATTTTGATAGGAGAAAGAATGTACATCGGAAGTGCACTCCTATGAATAAAACTCACCCTCCATCCCACACGCTTGTGAGGAACAAACCACAAGCAAGAAGCAGTAGAAAACTTAAGCAGGCATAAGAGAACATGAACACCGAGAAATTAAGCCGTAACAAGAACACTGAGAACAAGTGAATCAAGAAACAAGTCCCTGTTACTAGTGCTAGTTATGCTCCGTAACGTTGCGTGCCACCGTGTTGCGGTGGCGAGATCGAGCGATTGAGTGATGCTTCACCATCTCCTCTGCAAGAACATGTCCCGGTCCCTCTCGGCCCCCGCCTCCGACGAGCGGTCGAAGCTGCTCACGACGGCCGCCTTGAAGTTGAATGCCTCCTGCACCCGGTTGCACGACCTCTGCATGCCGACGCCGCTCAGGCTCGCCCTGGCCTGCAGGATCACCTCGCTCAGCGGCACCCTCTTCCGCACGCCGTCGACGACGACGGCGCCAGGCTCTGGCCGCTGCTTTGGCGCGCTCTGCGACCGCACCTTCGCCTCCGACGACTGCGTGCTCGACATGTAGTTGGGGCAGTTCAGCGACGGGCTGTAGCCGCACACGCTCTTCGCCGGAGTCACCGGCATGTAAGTCGTGCACCGGGGCGTGCTCTGCGCCGTCGCCGGCCTGACCTTCTCCAGCGCGCACCAGTCGTAGTCCGGGAAGTGGCGCCCCGCGCTCGGCACGGCGATCCGTAAGGGCGCTCCGGGGAGGTGGTGGCACGGCAGGAGCGGCGATGACACCGAGTTGGCGTAGCACTCCTCGCCGACGCCGGAGCCGTCGACCACCGGGGGGCTCCTCCGGAGCGAGGACGAGCGCGACTTGGGCCGGCCGGTGTCCATCTCCACGATCTTGGGGCTCCGGTCGTATCCGTAGGACGACGACTCGATGCTCGCGGAAAGGCGGCGGCTGTACGCCGCCACGCCGTGCTCGCTCCGCGTGTCGTCCGCGTACCGCTCTTGCTGCGAACCCAAGAAACGCACAGATTTGGTTACGGATAGAACAACGTCGGACGAGGACATTGAGGTAACGTTGCTTCGCTCGCAAGCGAGGCCGTACGTACCAACGAGTAGCGGGGCCGGACGGGAGGGTGGTGGAGGAGGGGCGGGAGCGCGGCGCGCGAGCGAGCGGCGCGGATGGCGGCCTGCGCGCGGACGAGCGCCTGCATGCTCTGCAGCGTGGCCGCCGCCTGCTTCCGCACCAGGTAGCCGCGCACCAGCGCCTGCAGCTTCACTAGCGCCTTGAGCGCTCGCAGCGCCTTCTTCGCCTGCGAAAATATTACGCAAATTAATCCTTGCTTAAACTTGCAAAATGATTGTAATATGGCGCTTTGCAAAAGTTAAGAATCTATTTGAACAGTGAGAAAAAAATGAGAGCATTGAAAAAAAACAGATCAAGAACAGAACTAAACAGTGTTGTTCTTGTAACAAGCAGTTCGGTCACTCACCAAGAAACCCCGGAAGGCCGTCTGGATCTTGACTGCGGCGGCAGCGCGGCAGCGGTGGTCCGCGACGGCGCCTCCGCCGGCTAAGACCGACGAGGCCGGCCCCTGGCTGGTGAGGCGCACGACCTCCACGGCGGCCTGGGCCGCGGCCACGGCCGCGTCCGCCGCAGCCGCAGTGGCCGCGGCCACGGCGATGGCGTGCTTGCTCTGCTCCCGCTCGGTCTCGTTGTACAGAGACTTCAGCCACGCCGCCTCGGCCGCCTTCGCGATCGCCGCATTACCTCCCACCGTAGCGGCCGCCGCCTCTGCCGAGTCCCTCGACGACTTGGCAAAACTCCACCGCTTCCTGTCCCCGGGAGCGGCATTCGCCGAGGCCCGCCTCTGTTCTTTCCCCTGCTCCTTCTTCCCGCCGCCCAGCAAGCTGCGTAGCCACCGCGCCGCCTTGCCCATCGCCGGAATTCGCAGCTCCGGCCGGCGAGACAGGCCTCGCTCTAAGCCAAACAAAACAGCAGTAACACTCCAAGGGGAGAGAGCGTGAGGGTTAAGTGTAGAAAAAGGTGGCGTTAAAAATGCGGAGGTTTGAATAAGAGAGGGAAACGGCCGGAGCCTGGAGGTGGGGAGGGAGGAAGGAGCGGGTTTCGAATAAAAAGAAATGAGGCGGCCATCACAGGACAAAAAAACAAATGCCCAGGAAAGGAGCAAAATACTACTCATAAATGACGGAGAGTTACATCGCACAGCCTAGATGCACGCCATTAAACAAGTGCATTACTAGCAGCCAAGTGATGGCATGCATTCTGCCATGAGAGCATGAGAACAAGCAGAGGATTCGCTGCTCAGCTCAGCATTCAAAAAGAGGCAGGGCGAGTTCAAAAAGATAGGAGGAAGCTATGGCCTACGGCATACCCTATGGCCGTAAAGCTGGGACTGATGATAATCTGCACACTAACACACACACATTGTGATTTGTGAACCCGTAAGGTCAGTGTCATCAAGGATAAAGTAAAAAAAAATATTATTACTCGTATCTAGCGGTGCACTCAGCTGGAAAGCAAACAACCGACGCTTGTGATACCACTGTAGTTTTGTACTCCACGAGTGACGCAGTTTTGGGTAAACATGGCGTTGTAGAGTCCTGCCATGTCGAGCGAATAAGCATAAGACGGTGAAAAATACAAAGTTTTCCACCTCTTTTTTCGTCTCCTCACAGCGCGCCAACTTTGCCAGTACGTGCCAGGCAGGGCTAAAAAAACGCAGGCGCAGACGCACGCAAAGGCCAACCACCCCCAGCCTGCCATGCATCGCAACGAGACAACGCACACGTACGTACGTATGTACGTAAGAAGCAAGCAGGAGATCGCCGATGAAATGCGTACATAGGAGATCTAGAGAGAGAGAGATCACACAAAAAAAAAGAGTTACAGAAGAAGAGAGAGAGAGAGAGAGAGAGAGAGGGGTACGTACGTAGATAGAGATGGGGAGCGTATGTATGTGTGTACTGCGTAACGTACGGTTATCGACGAGGGATCGATGCGATCATGTTGATGTCCATCTCGAAGCGAGCAGGAGAAACACGAACGAGCAGCAGCGGCCGTAGTGGCTTTTGCTTCGAGCTCTCGTGAATAGCACTTTGACTTGTAGTTCCTATTCCATGCCCGACGGACAACGGCCTCTAGGCTTAGCTAGGCCGGTGTGGCAAAAAAGTGTGCCATGATGACACACACTGCGACGACGGTGCAAAGGATCTTTGCGGTGACGTCACCGAGATAAAGGTATAGGATCGACAAGGATGTACAGCATGGGGTCTAGGGAATATGCATACGCAGCGCAGCAACGAGTAGGAATCCACCGTGATAAGATTCTAAAACCTAGCCAAAAGCTTTCACGTGGGAGCCTAGTTATATTTATTTCCTCTTATATAAATAAATAGAATGATTTTTTTATTATTTTAAAACGATTTATTAAAATAGTGTTTTTACGTGATTTATTGTTATTCCGTTTATTCGCACAAACATTTGGGGAAGAACTGAAAATCATAAGTTATAGCCATATACAATAAAATGTAGCCAATAAACCCACTTGTTAATATGTTTAACAGGCTCCTGGGAAGAGCGAGAACTGTGCTCCAGAAAATGGCCTCGCTTCTACGCTAACTCTTTAGTTAGCGGCGTCGCTCGTCAGTGACACATTTAAGTGACTTATCAATTTATTGTTATTCAATTTATTCACATATATATTTATAGAAGGATTGGAAATCATACTCTGTAACCATACACAATAAAGTGTAGCTGAAAAAACCCACCTGTTAACATATTTAAACAGGCTACCGGGAAGAACGAGAACCGTGCTCCGTAAAATGGCCTCAGTTCTACGCTAACTCTTTGGTTAGCGGCGTCGCTCGTCAGTAACACAACGGATCGGATCACAGTAATGCATGCTTTTATAAAAAGAAACCATCCGTGTAAAAGAAAAGATAGAGCCGCTCGTTGCGTGGTTTGTAATTTGAGTTTGTGACCTCGCGCGCGTACATGATGCTGCAGTGCTGCTGATGTTACTGGAGTCATGGCATGGGTCTGTGCAAGCATGTACCTCATGTCCTCGAAAGTCACACGTGCAGGATCAGGTGTGTCGCCTCTGCTGCATCTACAAAAATGTTACCACTGTTGCTGTGCGTGATTTTAACATGACATGCAGTGAACTATTGCAGTGGCAGTGCTCGCATGGCAGGGAGCATCAAGCTGCGGGGGAGCTCGTACAGGAGTCGGTACGACTGATATCTTCAAATCTTTGTGACCTTGTGAAGGCTCGACGTACTGTTTCGATTTCTCGAGTCAACTCGGCCAGCCAGTTGGGAGTACTGGGCTGGTGCTTGCTGACTCTGAGGTTGAAATGAAATGTGCACTTTTGTAACACCCATTTCACTGCCAGTACTAGTACTGGTTTGTGTGTCTGACTATACAACCGGAGTGGCTCTTGACTTGTTTCACGCATCGAAACTACTGCATCCACGCCATAAATTAGAGCAGGTAGTAGCATGGGTACACATCTGGAAAGCAAACAGCTGAGTTGACTTAGCTCGTCTTTGAATTCTAACCGGTTGTTTGATAGAATATAAAAAGAAAAAAAAGTGCTATAGAATATTCGACTACTTTTAAGGGTAAATTAGTTAGATTTTAAAGTGTTGGATCTCAATACAACGGATCCCCGTATAACCCCCTCCAAAAAAATGATTTAGGACGTTGGATCTCCATCCAACGGATCCACCCATACAAGCCCTCATCCAAAAAAATGATCTGGAGTGTTGGATCTTTATCCAATGAATCCACTCATACAAGCCCCTCTCAAAAAAAAGATTAATCTGACTAATTTTGCCTTAAAAAAATAATCAAATGTTATATAGACACTTCTATACTAATTTAAAAAATATATCTTCCAAAAATTAGTTACTATAACATAAATCCAAACCCACGAGCCTTCAGTCTATTGGAACCCAACCGAAGTCACACACCCCCATCGCTAATTTGCTGGTCTTGTGAAACGGATTGGCACGAATAATCGTTTTCCGAGACAAACACCCGACCAAGAGCTTTGACCTGCCAAGTTTTAATTTCGAGTCACACAAGGTGTTGCTTGAAGGTCGAAACCTGAAAATTCTCAATTTGCAAAGTTGCATGTGGATATATGAGCTGGTTTTGGCATGCACGTTTCGGAGTGATCTGTTTGAGGCTCTTGGCAGCTCTCGGTTGTCATGTAGCACTGCAGATATCATGTGCGAATCATATGCTTGAACAAGAGGATCAAAGGCCACTCATGCAAATTTTGAACACCCCCATGAATTTCAGCCAAAAAACATCCGAGCCCTACAAGCAAAGGCATGGGAGGCAACGATCTAAAGCTGCCTGCCTTGTTGCTCTCCTTTTAAATCCTCGGATTTATTTTACCTTTTCTCGTGCCCCATGCGTATTTTATATTTATACCCCTGCGTAAGCGTCGTATTTACGGAGATACTCTCTCCTGCTAGACACCGCTCCGGTCAAACAACCTTCAGGGTGAGACAATCTTGGCCGGTCTCTCTCCGCAGCCAAAGGAGACTGAGTGAGTTTACTAATTGATTCCCGGAAAATGCTGTGCGTGGAGCGTGGTTACGAGGAATTGAAGGCTGCCCCGGCCACGGTCTACGAGAACGTGGCGGCTAAAATCCGTGTGCCAGCGATCCGTTCGCCCCTCGATGGTGATGAATTCTGGTAGCCGGATTCTTAGTATATAGCTTTTGAATTATGATTATTTATTTAAGAAAGTATAAAGAGATATCGCTGTATATAATTTTAACCGATATAATTAAAGACGATACAATATTTTCGTAATTATTTTATAGATTACATCTTAAAACAATATTATTTAAAATCTAGTTACAGTAATAAAAGCCATAGCACGTGGATCGAGAGCGACCTCGACGTGTCGAGCGGACGAGTACGGGCGGCACGGTGTCCCGGGCGGCGCGGACGAGAGTCACGGGACCTTCCCTTACCCACGGCCCAAACGGACGTAACGGCGGCGCAGCAGCGTGTACTTGCTGCGCGCGCGCTGGGCCAGCCGTGCGAGCGGCGGCCCGCTTGATGCCAGGCGCGCTACGGGATGGGGTCATTGGACTGGGAGTCGCCCACGTGAGGCTACGCCGCGCGGCCCCAAGCCCGCGCAAAGAGAAAGCCCACGAGAAGAGGCGTGGGTGTGGTGTAGCGTAGAGTTGGGCCGTTGGCTGCGGAAGCCGATGGGCTGGCCGAGGCAAACACCAGGCCGAGAGAAAGGGATTTCCCGCAAAACGAGCGGGAGCGCAAGGCCGGGCCGGCGCCCGGCGGAGGATACGTGTGCTGCCCTGGGCTGGCGGGTGGGGCAGCCCAATGGTTCTTCAGCGACGGAGCCGGCAAGCGCGTCTGGCGCTTTCGAGTTCCAGCTACGTTCCAGTGGTTAGGTTATGGGCGCCATGGCCTTTCGCGAGCGTTCGTCACCACCTAAGATGCAGTTTGGAAGGGCAGTTGGAACTGGAATAAAGCGTACCTTATGCTCTTGGGTTAGGATGAATGAATGAATGAAGCATTGAACACCTTATGCTCTTGCAAATGAATGAAGTAACCAGCACTCAGCAATTCAACATAGTAACCAGCAAGCCTGAATGTAGAAGCCAATAAAACCAACAACAGCCATCAACAATCAGCATAATATCAGCCATCAGCAACCAAAAAATTAATACAGTGCTAACTAAACAATTAATACAACAACTATGCTATGTTAAGCATGGCTGTAACGTCTTACGACTACAGCTTTTACTCCACAATCGTGGTTGTAATTCCTCTCGATCACGTCTACCTGCGGACACCTAAGCTCGTCACCGTGGTCGTAACTCCTTACGAGCACGTCTGCTGCTCCTGCGCACGCTGCCGCTCAATCGCTGTGGTCATAACTCATAACCCCTTTACGACCACGCCTGCAATCCCCTGCTCACCGTGGTCGTAAGTCGTTTTACTACCACATCTGAGAACACAACGAACATGATAGATTTTTCAGAGCCAAACCGTTGTTCTCTTCTTTATTTCTTCCTCTCGATCACACAGATCGCTCGCTCTTGCCTCTCGATCACACCGATAGCTTTGGCCTCTATTGCCCTTCTTCTAGTTACATGGCTTTGCCTTTTATACCCTATTCTACGACTCTGACTCGGTTACGACCACAACTACTACTCGAACTCGGCTACGACTATGAAGCAAACTCGAACTCGACTATGACACAGACTCATGTACAACCACAACCTAGACTCGTATATGACTATAACCGAACTCATACATAACTCCAACCACTCGTACAGGACTGGGACTACAACCACAACTGGAAAAACAAAATTACAACCCTAACAACGTCTTTCCAGAATCCACTAACCATCAAACCTCACGCTCATTTCTTGGGCATTGCTCTTTGCACCGCAAATCGTCTGGTTTTATCCACAGAAATCACTGCACCAGGTTTACACAAGCTCTCACTCGGACAATTCAGATGGTTTTACCTAGGTGACCATCTTGTAACGACCCACGTCGTTAATTAACCCTAATTAGCGAATTAGGACGTTAAGTAGGATTAATTACATAAATGATAATATAAAAATACGAGGAAATTTAAACTTTTATACGTAGCCGTATAAATTGAAATTAACAAATGATAAACTAGTACCTTGTTTTCATAATTTTATTAACGAGGATGAATATCAAACTATATGGACTGAAATGAGAAACAAAAATTCAATTGCATGACAAATAGAAACTTTCAAGTCAATTAAAATATATATAACAGTCCGTAGTACAACAGTAGTTAATTACAATCTGTGTAGGGTAAAAATCAATAACATACATTGATCGATAATGCGAACTCATATCAAGTCCAATAAAAATGTTACTGATTGCATTACATGATAGCAACAATCTGAATTATAACCAATATACAATCCTATGTCTCAACTAAATAATCATCTCAAAGACTAAGTAATTGCAATACAATGGTATTCAGTCAGAAGGTACATGATTTAATTTACACCAAGATTCATCTCATACATAGATGTTACATCCAGAATAATTGGGAATAGAAATTACATTTAGATAAATTGCATTATTCTGTATATATCAATGTTAAGAGAAAGCTAGATTACATTCTGACCATTTCATACAATAGAAGATGTCGTCGAGTTGCCACCACACCACTATTTTAAGTGTGAGCAAACCAATAAATGTAATACCGAAAAAGACCGAACAAAAGAAAATAATTAAAAGTAGAAATTGCCGTCAGAGCCCTAAGGATTAACTTCGGGCGGGGTAATCCGTTCACGGAGATACCTGACCGTCCGGGGGCCAGTCGACACCTCTCACAACCATAGGCTCATCACACGGTATATATATATATATATATATATATATATATATATATATATATATATATATATATATATATATATATATATATATATATATATACAAACCTGTTCTGAACATAGGAATCCAACCAAGGCAAAGACTAGGGAGCATAAATCATTCCAGCCCAACCCCAACAGAGAAACCACCTGTCAAAGCCCTCACCATGCAAATATCCACCACAGTGAAATAGATAGCACCGGGCCAGAGCAGCCACGCCCAGAGGGCATCAGCAGCCAACAAGCCTCACAGGCAAGCCATCCAACAAATATCCCACATTGCATACCAGTAGTCAAACCGAGAGAATAGAGCACAGAGGGACAAAGGAAAGGTAAGGTAGACTTTCCCCACCATCAACCAATCCCCAGACCGCAGAGGTGATCGTCACCGAGTGGAGCCGAAGGCCAGGGAGTGAAGACCCGGCAAGCCGAAGGAAGATGGAGACATGACGGCCACAGGAGAACCACAAGCCGGCAACCCTCATCCACCACCGCAAGCCAGCATCAAGCATCAATCACAGCCAACCGGTCACCACCCCAACCCCAAACCCTAGCATCCCTCACAAGCACCAGTGCAGGTAAACCCCACAATCCCAACATCCATACAATGCCATTACTCAATACATCCAACATAGGCTAGCAACCATAAGCATGTCACCGGAGGTAAAAGAAGAGGAGAAGAGGGTTACCGTGGGGGGGGGGGAGGGGGCGGCTGCGGGATTCCCGGCCGAGCCACCGGTTCACCGCCGTCGGTACTCCCCCGACGTACGGCGACGGTTCACCGGCGGGGACGGCCACGGTCACCCGCCTCCCAAAATCAAACCCTAGGCAAACCTCAAAAAGTTAGCAATTTACAAAAGTAAATCAAGCAAGAAATGGGGAAAACGGGGGGGGGGGGAAGGCATCCGATTTGGCCAGATCTGGCCGGAGACCCCAAGCGGCGCCGGTCATCCCGGCGGGAACGGCCGGCCAGAGGAGATGTCAGCGGGGAGTCGGCGTGAGGGGGAGCAGCACTGAGGAGAGGCGCCGAGCACCGGGGCAGAGGCGTGGGCACGAGAGAGAGGCGGCGAGTGAGGGGAGCCAAACCGGGCGGCGGCGCTGGGACCCGAAGGCGGGGGAGAGACGGCGTGAGGAGAGAGCAGGGAGGCCGAGAGAGAGAGGGGGGGGAATAGAGAGAGGGAGCCGGCGGAGTGGGTGAGAAAGGAGGAAAAAGGAGGGGAGATGGAGAGGCGTCGGCAAAGGAAAAGAGGAGGCGTCGGGTGGAAGAAAAGAAAAGAGAGAAAAGAGGGAAAAGAAAGTAGAGAGAAGAGAAAAGAGTTTAATAAAAATGTCATTTGTAAATCCTTAATTCAGGTAAGCTAATGCAAATCAAATGACTCCATAGTATTATCCTAAGCCTGTTAAAATACAGAATATCCCTAATCAGTAGTTATGAGTAATTTAGACTGTTAGTAGATTAAAATCTAACAGGTATCAATTGAATCGATATATCGCCGTTCAAATTATTAGAATTCCTAATTATATACCTAATTGACCCTATCGGTGATAGAAACTTGTGAAACTTTAATAATAAATATTCATGATCGTTATAAACAAACCAAACTGTTAATGGATTAAAACTTGTACATAGGTATACTAAAATTTGTGTATCTTCATTTCGACCATCCCATGGCATATTTAAATACTCCGAAAATGTTGTTGCTAGCATTTAAATTATAGAAATCCATGTTGTGTAAACTTGTACGTGTATGGATTAAATTAAGGTAAGGTAGTTTTAGCCCATTTTTGTGGTGAGTTCAAATAACCAGATAATTTAGTTAAATCCATCTTAAACAGTATAAGACCAGTAATCAATACTTGCAATGACTGGAATAAATTAAGTGCCCTCAATCGGTTAAAACATGGCTGTACCGATTCAACTAAGGTATGGCCAAATAAATCATTCGGGGTTGTAACTGAATACTTAATTAGCCTGGATAGTGTTAAATCATAAAACTTTCCTAGTAAATATTAGTAAATACTAAAAGTAAACTAAATGATGCCGTAAGCTGGATATTGCAGATAATAGCAGATTGCACGCATGCGGAGCAAATGATCATAATATCATTATAGCATTTAGATCATTCTATTACGTATTTAAATGCCCGGCTAAATTTTGTTAGTCGAATATAAACGGTAGAAATCCACTAATGACTATTCTGAATTATTAGAATAAATTAGTAGCCATTAGAAGATTTAGAACTGGTCATGACGACTAGATTAACCTGTACCAAACTAAAATAATAAACCATGACTCAAAAGTTATGCCCGCCAATTAAACTGGTACATAGTAATTTAAATAGCATAAACCGTAACAATCCGCAGCTAACTAAAATAAAACCTGGCGACCGTACAAAGACGCTTTAGTATAATTCAATTAATAATTACTTAAGAATTAATTTCGTTGGTGTAGATAATTAATCACACGCGTATTAGTTACAAGAAGGACCAGTACCAAAGAAGAAGAATCTATTTAAATAAACATAAGACCTAAAGTAAACTAGAAAGGTGAATATATACATACACACATATAAGGAATTAAAGTAGTATAATTGCACACGCGAAGCTGGATTAGGATTAATAATGGCAGTTATCATCGTATAGGATTAATATGAGCCGTTATACTTATTCACGCCTCTAGTAAATCCCGTATAATCGGAAAAATTGTTAGGAATTAATAAAATGCTAGGCATACCTAATAAATCAACCTTATCTCATGACGTTAGGGCGATAATGTCGAACGACGAATAGTGTATCGAAATTAACCTCGACTACTGCGATTAGATTAAATGGAGTGACATCTTACCTTAGGAGCACAAACACATCGATACCTCATATTTTATTATACTTTCGTAAATTAAATCGTAGCCAACGTATTTTAATTGCAGACGCAAATCCAAGCTACGGGGGTGACTTCACCTGATCCTACTTGAATCCAAATCTATGGTTGAAATCCAGGCAAACATTCCTTTGATCAAATTTTTAGCGTATATTGCTCAAAGCAAGTATTTTTGTATTAATCTAGTATCACCCTGCATGAAAGAAATAAAAACATTTAACTCAAGCAATGGCTATAAGAGAAATGAGATAGATGGCAACTGATGGAGCAGTTGGCCATTTCTATTATGTAAGAAGGTGGGCAGAGGTTGTCAGGGCAGGAAATGAGTGGGAAGGTGAGGGACCTCTGCATAGGAATAGAATATAAGGGATTACCAACTTCGTCCGTGTGAACAGACCGTACCACACCGTATCAACCAACATTCTGTCTTGACGGACAGAATAGTAGCTCTATCAAAGTATTATATTCTCCACATGGGTAAGTATTAGTTAGGGAGTGGAACCCACAAGACTGGTTCGTTATCAGCAAGGTGGGCTATCCACAGCCGCGCTCAACCCAAGACTGGTTCGTTATCAGCAACGGGTGAGGCGGATCGCAAGAACCCAAGACTGGTTCGTTATCATCAACGGGTGAGCGATGGGCAATATATTACGCCGTGGAGTGTTGGGAGATGGTCAGGAACCGCCCCAGCCAACAGTTAATGTCGCTTTCGGTGGGTCTGCGTGAGGGTGGTACACCGCTCCAGGCTACCGATTGTGATTAACTGGGTGGAGATATAATTACTAAGATAGATGCAAACATACTGTACTCTGATCTGGGCGCCGCATCTAAGGAATTGCGGAGAACCATGAGCCACCAGGATCAAGAGTGGTGATGGGTAAAGTGATACAAGTTTGCGCAATGCTATTGAAAATCATGAATTCATGCCTGTCTCCAGGAAAGGAGAATTACGAAAACTTATGGGGGTTTTTGCTGTTCATGCATATGTTCAGTAGTTTTCTAAATTAATAAATCGGACTTCTTTTAAAACCAACAAACCTTATTTTCTTTAAGTCGTGGAAATGACATTGAAAAAGAGTATAGAAAAATGAGCAAGAGATTTGAGGATAGGAATTGAGATTCCTAATTGTATAAAGGTTAAGCATATTTGAGCACAAACAGCCACATTATGTACAAGCTACTTGCCATGACAGTTTCCACTTCCAATGTTCAAGGCTTGAAGTGGCAAAGCCAAAATCAAAATCCAACCCCAAACACTCAAATAAACACAGAGAAAAAGTCTGAATTACAGTGAAGCAACTTTGCACAGGAACATAGCACACTGCTTATTGCATGTTAAAGAAGCAAGCAGCATAAAAAGGTGCTCGTCTAGATTTTAGACAAGCTATTTAAAACCAAGCCATTGAATACAGTCAAGCGTGCGTGAAAAGAATACAAAGACCATTTGTAACAAAAAGAACAGGCTAGCAAATGTTCGCAGAGAGCTGAGTTCCTCTTAAGTTGAACTTTATGTACAAATTACAGACCAGAGAACAATAATTCATAGAGGCAAAAGGTACTATGCAAGGACGAAGCATAGATGAGTCATGAAACTCAAAACAAGAGAAGCTATAAGAAGCAACAAGATCCAGTGTAGCAGTTTGTATAGTAACTCTTATAGAATTAAATTCAGTAACTCTTTTAGACATAGTCCTGTGCCCGTGCGTAATACTGGTGTAATACGTACAGCATGAGCACCCATTGGTGGAAATCCAGCTGACTTAGGTATTGGTCCAACAAGGGGCCCATTGGCAGGGGGAGGAGCTCTTGCTCCGTTGGTAGGAGCAGCACAAGAGTGATCAGTGAAGAGTGTCTTGATGTCAGGGTTTGGTCTGGGATTCTTGCAGAGCTGATGTTGCCAGTTAAGACTACAAGGCATAAGAAAGAAAAGCAGTCCAATTAGCATCACCCTTTATGAGAAACTAAAGCAACACAGGCATTACTGAAAGCATAGTAGGTATACGGTATGGCAAACAGCAAAACACCAAAAATTGGTTGTATTGATGATACAACCGTGCCTAAAAGGTTGTCCACAGTAGGCAGCGAAAAATAGAAAACTATTATTAAAAAAACTAAATTTGGCATATCACCAACTTTCATGGCTTTGTCGTATTCCATGAGAACTTGCTAATTGGGATAAACACATACAAGTATCCAACCGACACCAAAAACTATATCAAAAAGATTTTTTTCTAGATATGCTATCGAAAGAATGAGAACTAAAAATTCAATTGGTCCAAGGTCTCAAGTGAGCATTAACCACATTTAGGACATAAACAGGGTACCTCCCTCCCTCTCCACAAGTATAATCAAATAAAGAGAGCAAAATGTCTGCCGTTATGTAGCTGCTCATGCCGTATCAAAATTAAGTAGACAACTATCTGTTTGTCATATATACTACTGCTTGGTCACATTGCTAAGATTCCAAAAGCAGAAATAGCACAGATGTTTGCCTGAGCTGGATCCTGAAGTAGCATCTGAGAATATAGTAAACTATAACAATTTTGAATACACGAATATAGTTACAAATAGCTGTAAGAATAAAATTACGAGCTGATGGAGTCCGAAAAACAGCAAATTGCTTTCTCATGTGAGTAGCAAGTGTAGCAAATTGCCTGAAGGTTGTTATCATATTAACAAATCAACAGCACTACTATCTTTTAAAGTGGAATAGAGATGTTTTACCAGTAGCAATCATAACTCCAACAACTGCTGAGATGACAGTAGCAGAAATGGCAAAGATTGCAATCCGTTTGTGTGCAGTTATAGTTGCAGCTCATACTGAATACTTTGCCTAACTTATTTGCAATGCTACCTCATGAAAAAAATGAGAAATATAGCCACTGCATATAGTACAATAAGTTAACTGCAGATATCAGTGCTTGGGATATTGAGCTTCCGATAGATCCGACCGATAGAGGTAAAATAACTGCAAAGGAACGAATAAGGTTAGCACTTGCATCTTGATTTATTAAGAAATAGTCATTTAGGACATTACTTACCACCTTGTCACCATTCGATGACATCTTTATACACAATATTCTTGGTGCTCTTCCCGGTTGGATCTAATTCCTTGTTTGGTTTAGCCAAAATTCTTGTTGTTTGCCTGGACACACCCCTTGACAAGGCAACATAGAGCTGCCCATGTGAGAACACTGGCTCTGGAAGATATATCCCAACATTTGGGATGGTTTGCCCCTGAGCTTTATTTATGGTCATCGCAAAACTCAAACGAATTGGGAATTGTTTCCTCTTGAACTTGAAAGGAAGTGAAATATCATCTGATGGAGACATAGGGATCCTAGGTATAAACACTCTTTTGTCTGCATGGTGCCTACCAACTATTTCTGCATCAATTGCATTGTCTTGGAATGCTCTAACCATTAGTCTTGTTCCATTGCACAAACCATTGTTAGGATCAAGATTGCGGAGAAGGATTACAGGGCAGTTGGATTTTATTTTGAGCTCATGCGGGGGGAGACCATTTGGAGTGATGGAGTTCAGGAAGTCAATAGGGTAGTTATTTCTTGAATCGTCATCGACAGAGTCGAAGCTATGATAAACCTTTTTCTCACCTGGAAACTTGTCAATCATACTTGCATTTAGCTGATCCACATGTTCATTTGTGGTAGACAGGATGGCACGTGTGCTCATATAAGCTGATGATCTTGCGTTTTTGTCAAGTGATGGGAAGACTTCTTGAATGAGTTTGTTTACTGATTCTTCGTTGTCTGTATAGGCAATCAAAATATCATCTGGAAGGCGTACATAATCATCTCCAATTGTCTCTTCAGTTCCATTCCCAATTCTAAGGAGGTAATCTGCAAACCATGGGTCAGACTGAGCCCTCATGTTACGTGACAACCGTATCTTCCTTATACTTTTTCAAACAATGTACATGACTGGATTTAATATATCATATATATGCTTATGTGATAAAATAATCCTACAATTTTATTCCTAACAAGACCTAACAAAATTAAAGCTACATAATAGTCAATGTAGGCTATCTCTGCCGATTAACATCTTCCTCAGGTTGGTTTTGCATGTTGTTGGCTGGTTAAATAAAAAAAGGACATGTCAAACCAAAAAACAGAGCGCACTGCTTTAGGCGAGATAACAAACAACAACACAGGTATGAGCACTTCCTCGGCTGTGACGGAATTGCTATTACTCAAGTCTGCGCAACCAAGGTAAGCTTTTCCCTGAGCTATAGCTAGAGATTTGATATGCTTGCTCTTGTAAAACGTCTGGATGCTTCTTGATGAACAAGAGAACTGTGGAAGTAAAAGGAATTCAAGGTAGAACATTGTTATTGTTATACATTCCATTTGTTGAGATAATTGCAGAGAGCATAGGAAGCCAATGCTTACCTTGAGAACGTTGTTCTGTGTAAGTACAATGATTTTGTCACTGCAAATATCAAACTTTTGCACAGCCTCTTTTATTTGAATCACCTCAACACACTCAAGCTTGCGCTGAGCCATTTTCCATACCTGCAAAGGGGCCTGTTAGTTAAACTTTTGCAATTAATTTTCCTATGGTTGATTGCATTTCCTACCTGAATAGATTTGTCAGCTGATCCACTCAGGAGATTTTCTCCAGTTTCTGATAGTGCAAAACAGGTCACTGCCTTCTTGTGCTCTTTAACCTCTCTGATGATTACTGCTCTTTCGCCTTTTATATCCCGTGCCTGTACAGGAACGCCTGAGTATTAGGAATTTTAGTTATGGAAATACTCCTGCATGAACTAAAGTTATAAACTTTGATGTGTATCATGACAATGTTGCTCTCATTTTCGTAGTTCACTTCGCAATTAAGAAATTAACTATTGTCATGTTGCAATATGTATTCTTATTTTGTGGATTTATGAGTAATTAAAAACTCTACTGACATATGGAAAATATCATTACCCTGATGGTGCCATTAGAATAACCAACAAAGAGCTGCCCTCTGAAGAATGTTATAGCAGTTGCTGCTCCATTGCCAGGTTGACCAATTTCCAGGATTTGTGTATGTACACATGATACACGCTGTACTGACAACTTCAGATAATTAGATTTCGTGTAAAAAATAAGTTCCAAAAGGGTAAGCTAGAGTCCATTCTTATTACAATTGCAGTATAGCTTACAAAGTATCCTCAAGCACTTCAGATTAGATAAAAAAGGACCATGTGCAACTGATAAGTATAATATTAGCTCCTTATACTCTAAGATGTATGATCTCTATTATTTAGAATATCATAGACGCACGTTTATTCTATGTTAAGGGAGAACATGAATGGCCAAGATTTTGCTCAATGGTTTTGATTCAGAAAGAAAGGAAAAGAGGGGTAAAAAACAGGAGTTAAATTTGAACAGTACTCACTGGCTTGCTGGGGAGATAATAATCTGTAACTTGAAGTAACTCCTCAGCCATCCATGTGAATGATGAAAGCCTCCTAAGAGATTCCCGCGAACCCTCTGACAAGTTCATCAACTTTTGCTTCCCTGAAGTTAGAAAAAAAAATCACTTCTTGAAAATATATTGCTTTGATCATTCTTTTGTCGCACACTTCCTATTTATGACATATAATTGCCACATAAATGTTGAAGCTTGCTCAAGCATCAAAGCTTGTAAGTACTTGTTTAAGTATGTACACAAATGCCGCCGTAGCATTAGCACGTGCACTATACTATATAGATAGGGATTGGCTCATTTGCTCATTTTCAAATCTCACCATCTTTTCATTCAGATAATCTCTTTTCTTGTTTATGAGGGTTCTTATATTTTCTAAGTTCTGACATTTGGGGTTGGCACCAAGCAGTTTCAAACTGTTGTTTGAACGCTGTTGATGCTATTTTCTGTAGTAAATTATAGAGTTCTTACAAAAAAATTCAAATTGATGCGCATATTATGAAATGTAATTGCAGTTAGATCAATTGCCGCTTGTTAAGCCTGAGTAGGAAGGCTTCTTTTTTCCTGATCTAAGCAACTCTTATTGTGTGGAGTTTGTCAGTATAATTACCTGATGTATTTGTTCATTTTTTCAACAGATAGTTGAAGAAGCTGGTGGGGTGGTGTCACGCATGGATGGTGGAGAGTTTACAGTCTTTGATCCTGATTTGGAGCATTGGAGTGGATGAAGTCTTTTGTATCAAACCATCTTCCTTCTACTAATATACTTCTGGCTGCACTGGATTAGATTACTGTTCTGAATGGATGCTGCCCTGAGTTGCATGTATTATGTGGAAGCACCATATCATACACATGTGGTCATCTATATTGGAACTTGTAACTGAAATTTTGCCATTTGGATGTCTTCAATTATTTGTAGTGACTGACCAAAATAATCTGATGTATATGTCTAGCTTTCATTCATGGATGGACTTTATTGCCAGCAGCAACCCAATTATCCAAACAAAACATGTATGGCCATTCAAAAATTGGCTTTGACAGCAGAGAACAAAACATGTATGGCCATTCAATGATTCGTTTGGTTGATTTTGTGTGCATCCCTAAAATACCGCCGTGGCGTTAGCACGGGTACTATATTATTTTTGCTATTAACGCTTGCTGAGTACTTCTGTACTCACCCTTGCTATAATCCTCCCTTTGCTTAGGAGCATGTCAATTCCGGGAATGGCTAAGATCAGGAGAAAGCTACCTGAATGGAATACCTTGGATTCGGAACATAGTGGATACCAGGTGGACACTCCGTGTGGAGTTGTTTTGGATAGGCAGTAGATAGATTATTTTACGTCTAAATATTGTAATATTTAAGCCCTTGAGGCTTTGTAATAAATTTTAGCCCTGCGTGGCGATATTCTTGTAATATCGTGTTTTGTCTCTAATTATTGTTCCGCTGCAACACCCTGATAGGCTTATTATTCGTTAGAGCGATGTTTTATCGGTTAACACGAATAATAATCCGTGGACTAGCGTTATTACCCCATGACAATAATGCGGGTCGTCACACATCTCCGGCCAACTCTTCCTTTCATCTCCACGCCAAGCTGACGCAGATACATCCCATCCAATCCGACAATTTGATTCTTGGATTCTATTTAAATAATCCGCCCATGGAGACGCTCTTGTGCAGTTCCCGAAAAGCTAGGAACAAAACGAGTCCACAAGAGCACACGAGGTACCACCCGCCTTTTCCTGTCCTTTTTCCCCGTCGAGCTGATCAATCGATCGCGAAAAGATGAGCCCATGAAGCCAGATTTCACGTGCCTCCCCATATTTCGAGTTTGTTCGTTTTTAAATTTAAATTGTTTCTTTTTTTTCCTGATCGAGCTATCGAATGTCGTACCAATTCTTTCCTGAGCTCCTTAATCTTCTTGGGTATCGGAGTATTTTTTCCCCCCTTCAGTTCTCGAGCCCAAAGAATAAAGATGCTGCCTTTCTCGCCGTTTTTCTCCTTCCTATTTCAGTTCTTGAATCCAAAAATTGTCCTTGTTTCTTGACTTGCTTGTTGGGAATTCGGATCATGGCGGCAGCCGCGGTGGCAATGGCGGAGCAGGTGGTGCTGGGACCTCCGGGATAAGTGCCAACGCCGGCGTCACTGCAGCGCGATGTGGCCTCGGCGATGGCCGACGAGATGGGCGCGGGCCTGGAGGAGGGTGGGAGCAGGATCAAGATGCTCCTCTCCTACGTCGATAAGCTCCCCACTGGGTTGTCCATACGTCTTTGTTGCTTTGTCTGATCAGAGGAAGTCTTGGTATTTTACTTTCTTGTTTTGATTGTGTAAGTAACAGTAGAAGAAAAGCAAAATGTTTCTAGGATCACCTATTGTGATTTTTGTTCATGCTGTCTGAAAAAAATGAATCTATTTAAACAGGTCGTTTCTTGTGTTGATTGTCATCTTATTGAGGAAAAATTAACAATATGCAGTTTATGTTTATTGACTATGGTCTTTATGATATTATAAATTTATAATTGAGCATTGTCGTAGGGGTGGCCCCCACCTAAACCCAGCAGGCCTGGTAGGAGATTATAAGGCCCAGAATAGGCCATGTGTAATGACATAACTGCCCCCAGAGGGGATAACCAGATGTAAGGGTATATCTGTAAAAGCACTCCTCATGTGTATATATATATGAGTAAGCCATGGGGAGGACCCAGGCCATTACACTCATCTTCATCACTCTCCACGACCATCTCTCTCTGTTTGGTCTGTAGCCACAACAGTTGGCGCCGTCCGTGGGGAGGACGGAGACAAGCCTGAAGACCGAAGAAAAAAAGGATGGCACCGAAGAGAGCTTCACCAGCGGCGGCGAAGGGAAAGCAGACGGATGGGTCGGAGCAGCGCGTGAGCACCAGGGCTTCGGCATCGGCCGCCGAAGGAGTTGGCGGCGGCGTACGCGTCGTGGTCGCGGGCGTCGACGCCCGCGCGGCAACAACCGACCCCGCCAGCACCGCTACGACGACACCTAACCCCGCCGCTGGCACTGCAACGACAGCCCCCGCCACCCTTGCCGGTAGCGCAGATCCAACGGCCGGGGGTAGCCGCAGCGAACCATCCGGCGGATCTGGAGATCGTGAGGCGATAGTCCCTGCACCAGCCCGTCCACCGGGCGTTCCGGCGGCCCCAACGACACCTGCGGTGGAAAGCGCCTTACTAGTAGCCCTCAACGCGTTCCAGCGGGAACTCGGGGACCTTCGCGGAGCCGTCCGAGATATACAAGAGGCTCGGAGCCAGCAGGTCGCGCCGGTAGTCGCGCCCGAGCCCACGCCAGAGAAGGTGGACAGCCGCGAAGCCCCCACGTCTAGCCGTGTCCCGCTGAGACGCGTAGATCCGGAATCTCCGCTTTCGGCGGGGCTGCAGCAGGCGGCGTGGCCCGAAGACTTCAAGTTCCCTCGCATCACCGACCCGTACAAAGGCGACACGGATCCTCGCGAGTTCGTGCGCGTGTACGAAACCGCGATCGAGGTCGCGGGCGGAGACGACACCGCGAAGGCGAAGGGACTCCCCCTCGCACTGCACGGAGTGGCGCTCTCTTGGTTTTTTACCATAGAGCCGGGCTCCATCTGCGCGTGGGAGCAGCTTCGCGACCGGCTTCGTAGCAACTTTCAAGGACATTATGTCGAGCGAATCAATGCGGACCAGCTCTTCGCTGTGAAGCAATGACCCTCGGAGACGCTCCGGGGCTACTTCAAGCGCTTCGACAAGATTCGAGGCCAGGTAAACGATGTTAATGAAACCACAGTCGTTAATGCAGCCATACAGGGCCTTCGCCCGGGCCCGATGGCCGAATACAACGCGCGGAGGCCAATCACGACAGCTGCCAAGCTCTTCGACAAAATGGACGAGTATGCGCGGGCGGAGGAGGATGCGCGAAGACGCAGCATCACCGCCCCCGGCCTCGCCCGTGAGGAGCACCCCCTGCGCGAGGTCAGGGTGGGTGGTCCCTCCTCAAACCTGGGCCGTAGCCGACAGCCCCGAGGAGGCCCTCCCCGAGGCAGGGAGGCCGAGGTACAGGAAGGCTCCTCACGATGCAGGCCTAAACCTCGGCGCCGCCAGCGCCGATCGCAGGCGGCCCACCATGTCCTCGCCACCGAGAGCGCCCGCCAAGGACCCGACCCCGCCTCATGGAGGGGAGATCGGGGATCGGAGGGCGGATTTGACTACGGCAGCCAACCCCACGCAGAGCAAGAGCTCCTGCACTATGGCAAGTGGTGCGAGGTACACGGCTACGGCGATCATTACACAAGGGCATGCATCGCGGTGATGGAGCTGCGGAGGGCGACGGCCGGGTCTCGGGCTCCGCCTACTCGTCCCCCCGCCGAAGCCCACGTAGGGCACCCAAGGGATAGCCCCATACGGGCCACCGCAACAGAGGGCGCGCAGCATCGCACCGTCAACGTCATCACCGGAGGCTCCTCTTCAAAAGCCCCCGGGGAGCAGCCGCAACTGTGGATGCCGCCCCGCAACATCACCTTCGACTTGAACGACGCCAGGGGCGTGGAGTACCCTCACCAAGACTCTCTAGTCATCCAGGCCCACATAGCACGCTGTGAAGTCAGGCGCGTCCTTGTCGACGGAGGAAGCTCCGCGAACATCTTATTCGCGGAACCCCTTGACCGCATGGCAATCCCCCGAAGCCGGCTAGAGCAGCCAGGAGCTCCACTTCAAGGCTTCGGGGGTCAACCGCTGCAGGTCCTGGGGCACGTGTCCCTTCCTGTCACTTTCCGTCAGGAGGGCAACAAAGGTAACATCCGGACCGAGCATGTCACCTTCGATGTCGTGGATATCCCGCACCCCTACAACGCCATACTGGGGCGACCCGCCATCAACTCTTTCGAGGCAATCCCGCACCACGCCTTTTTGTGTGTAAAGCTCCCGGGCCCGGAGGGTGTCATCACCAACTTCGGCGACCAGGACTTGGCCAGACGTGCCGAAGGCGGCAGCCGCGTCCCGCATTGCCCGGTGCATGCCCTCTCCGGCGCGCCCGGTGATGGGCCCTCCGCTCCCGGGTGGACGCCCAAGCCTCGGCCCGAAGACGGCGTCAAGAAGGTGTCGCTCCAGGTGGAGGGGCAGTTTGTGTCCATTGGCGAGGGGCTCCCGCCGGAGGTCGAACGGGAGCTGCTCCGAGTGCTTCAGAACAATGTTGACATCTTCGCATGGTCCCCGGAGGACATCAAGGGCGTAGACCGAGCAGTAATTGAGCATCGTTTGGCGGTCCGCCCCGACGCCAAGCCGGTCAAGCAAAGGCTCCGGCGTATGTCGATGGATCGGCAGCAGGCGGCCAAAGCAGAGGTGGCGAAGCTTCTTCGCGCCGGGGTCATCCGCGAGGTCCACCATCCAGAATGGCTCGCTAACCCGGTGCTAGTCAAAAAGGCCAGCGGGGCCTGGCGCATGTGCATCGACTTCACGGCACTCAACAAGGCGTGCCCGAAGGACAACTACCCCTTGCCGCGCATCGATCAGCTGGTTGACGCCACTGCTGGGTGCGAACTCATGAGTTTCCTGGACGCCTATTCCGGCTATCACCAGGTATACATGGCCGAAGACGACGAGGAGAAGACCAGTTTCATCACACCACTTGGGACGTTCTGCTTCGTCAGAATGCCCTTTGGCTTGAAGAATGCAGGCGCTACCTTCACCCAACTCGTCGCCATTGCCCTGGCCGCCCAGCTTGGGAGGAACGTCGAAGCCTATGTCGATGACGTGGTGGTCAAAACTCGGCAACTTGCTCCACACGGCCGGGACCTCCAGGAGACCTTCGACAACCTCCGGAAGGCGGGCATCAAGCTCAACCCCGACAAGTGTGTCTTCGGAGTACAGGCGGGCAAACTCCTAGGTTTCCTCGTGTCCGGGCGAGGCATCCAGGCGAACCCCGACAAAGTAGACGCCATCCTGGGTATGGAGCCGCCCAAGACAACGAGGGAGGTTCAGAGGCTCGCGGGCCGCATGGCAGCATTAAGCCGCTTCCTCTCCAGGGCGGCGGAGCGGGCCTGCCGTTCTTCAAGACACTCCGCGGGTGTGATGGATTTCGTTGGGACGGAGACTGCGCGAAGGCCTTCGACGAGCTCAGGCAGCACCTGGCAAGCCTCCCCACTCTGGTCGCCCCAGCACCAGAGGCTCCCCTCCTGCTCTATCTGGCCGCGTCAGCCACCGCGGTCAGCGCCGTCCTCGTCTTAGAGGAGGGCGCCATTCAGCGGCCCGTCTACTTTGTCTCCGAAGCCCTTCAAGGCGCCAAGACAAGATACACGGAGCTTGAGAAGCTCGCCTACGCGCTGGTCATGGCCTCCAGGAAGCTTCGGCATTACTTTCTGGCTCACCCGATCACAGTGCCTTCCTCATTCCCCCTGGCAGAGATGCTACATAACAAGGAGTCCACAGGGGCGTATCGGTAAATGGGCCGCCGAGCTCGCTCCCTTCTCCTTGACGTATGCTTCGCGGACGGCAATTAAATCCCAAGTCCTGACGGATTTTCTCGCCGAATGGACCCCGTCGGCCCAACCCGGCCAGACGCACGATGATCCTGTCTGGACGCTTACAATCGACGGAGCTTACAGCGTCGCCGGCGCGGGCGTAGGGGCGGTGATCATCACGCCCGAGGGACAGCGTTTGCTGTACTCAGCGCGCCTTGCCTTCCCCGCCTCCAACAACACGGCTGAATACGAGGCACTGCTCTTTGGCCTGGCAAAGCTCAAGGCGGTCGGCGCGAGACGGGTGTTGGTCCGCACCGACTCGCGCTTGGTGGCCGGCCATGTGGACAAGTCATATCAAGCCAAGGACCCTGAGTTGGCCAAATACCTCGCGGCGGTGAGGGCGAGGGAAAGACACTTTTTGGGTGTCACTGTCAAGGCCATCCCCCGGGCGGAGAATGAGCAAGCTGACGCCCTCGCCAAGGCGGCCAGCCAGCAACTGCCCCCCCCCCCCCGAGGGGGCATTCTACGAGGTGTTAGCAAAGGCGGCCATCGCGCAGGACAACCGGGACGCGGCACTTGTCCACCGCATTGATCGGCCAGGAGATTGGCGAGAGCCCATTTTCAATTTCTTACAAGGTCTCGCCGAGCCGGAGGACCCTGCCGAACTGCGACGCTTGCAGCACCGCGCACGGTCCTTCCAGGTGTTCGAAGGGACACTCTACAAGAAAGGGGTTTGCGCGCCGCTCCTGCGCTACCTCTCGACTGCGGAGGGAAAGGAACTCTTGGCGGAAATCCACGCGGGCGTGTGCGGATCCCACCTGGCGCCGAGGTCATTAGTCAGCAAGGCGTTCAGACAAGGCTTCTACTGGCCGACTGCCATCACCGACGCCCAGGACCTCGTTCGTCGGTGCCAAGGGTGCTAGTGGATGGCGCGCATCATCCGCAGGCCCCCGACAAGCCTCAACCCAATTCCCCCGGTGTGGCCACTGGCGCGCTGGGGTCTCGATATAGTAGGACCACTCGCCCGAGCTCCAGGGGACCTCCGGTTAGTGGTAGTCGCGCTGGAGTATTTCTCCAGATGGCCGGAAGCGATCGCTCTGGCCAAAGTAACTTCTGCGGCCATACAGCGCTTCCTATGGCAAAACATCATATGTCGCTTCGGTGTGCCTCGGGAGCTCACGGTCGACAATGGCCTGCAGTTCGACGCCACCCTCTTCAAAGATTATTGTGGCAGCATGGGCATCACCCTCTGATTCGCCTCGGTGGGGCATCCCCAGTCCAACGGGGCGGTCGAACGGCGAATGGCGCCATTTCCGCCGCCATCAAGAAGCGCCTGGTTGGATTGCCGAAGGGCAGGTGGCCAAGCGAACTTCACAGCGTTCTATGGTCGCTTCGCACAACGGTAACACGCCCGACGGGATTCACGCCGTTTAAACTCCTTTTCGGTGACGAAGCGATGACGCCCAAGGAAATCAAGGCCGGCTCGCGAAGGGTCCTCGTCCAAGCACCCGAAGACGAGCGCCGTGTGTCCCTGGACCTCCTCGATGGGATACGGGCAGACGCAGCCCACCATGTCGAGAAGTACGCGCGGCAGACAATGCGTACTCGGGACCGCTCTATATGCCCGCGGGGGTTCAAGCCTGGGGATCTCGTCCTCAGAGTGGCACTCCAGGCCAAAACCGTCGGCAAGCTGGAGTCCAAGTGGGAAGGCCCGTACATCGTAACGGAGGCATTGCCGAAGGGGGCGTACCGCCTCGCCACGCTCGAAGGACAAGCCTTCCGGCACACATGGAACGCGGACAGGTTGCGGCGGTACTACGCCTAGAAGCAGGACAGCAGGCGTAGAGCCACCAGCCCATTGTTAGGCGATGCTCGCCCGCGCAAACGGGAGTTCAATAAAGGTTGCTGTTCCCAGAGCATCCCCTGTCCGCGCTGAGCAGAACAAAGTCCACGGACTTTAAATAAGACGTAGCGTCGAGCCTAGCTCCGCACGCGAGAGTCTGCGGACTATAAATAAGACGTAGCGTCGAGCCTAGCTCCGCACGCACCAGTCCACGGACTTTAAATAAGACGTAGCGTCGAGCCTAGCTCCGCACGCGAGAGTCTGCGGACTATAAATAAGACGTAGCGTCGAGCCTAGCTCCGCACGCACCAGTCCACGGACTTTAAATAAGACGTAGCGTCGAGCCTAGCTCCGCACGCGAGAGTCTGCGGACTATAAATAAGACGTAGCGTCGAGCCTAGCTCCGCACGCACCAGTCCACGGACTTTAAATAAGACGCAGCGTCGAGGTTCGCCTCCGCACGCGCGAGTCTCCGGACTATAAAGAAGACGTAGCGTCGAGCCTAGCTCCGCACGCAACAGTCCACGGACTTTAAATAAGACGTAGCGTCGAGGTTCGCCTCCGCATGCGCGAGTCTCCGGACTATAAAGAAGACGTAGCGTCGAGCCTAGCTCCGCACGCACCAGTCCACGGACTTTAAATAAGACGTAGCGTCGAGGTTCGCCTCCGCACGCGCGAGTCTCCGGACTATAAAGAAGACGTAGCGTCGAGCCTAGTTCCGCACGCAACAGTCCACGGACTTTAAATAAGACGTAGCGTCGAGGTTCGCCTCCGCACGCGCGAGTCTCCGGACTATAAAGAAGACGTAGCGTCGAGCCTAGCTCCGCACGCAACAGTCCACGGACTTTAAAAAAAGACGTAGCGTCGAGGTTCGCCTCCGCACGCGCGAGTCTTCGGACTATAAAGGAAGTCGTAGCGTCGAGGTTCGCCTCTGCACGCGCCACTCCACGGAGTATAAACGAGACGCGCAGACCTGCCCTCCGCGTTCGGCGGCAGGTAACACTAAGAATAAGGTACTATTTGGTTCCATTATAAACGCAAAGGGGTTACATGGTTACAAGCGTAGGACCCAGTGCGTCAACCCCCTGCCCTCCCGACCAACCGCTCAGCCTTGGCGCGGCACAGACGAGCCCGCGCCGTCGTCATCACGGCGCTGAAGGACCCCTTCAAGCCACTGGAGGAGGTCCCCCTCCCCATGCAACGTCTGCTGCACAGCGACCCTCGCTACACCTTCCCCGAAGCGGCCCCAGATCCGTTGATGGAAGTTCTGCCGGCTAGGCCCGATGGAACGGATGGCGTCCGACATAACCTCTGGGCGGTCGGGAGGATCCAGTTGAGGGTTCGCTAGCTCATGGGTATGCCTACACCCACGAGTGTGAAGCAGGGCGAGGGCGAAGCACGCACCAACATAGCTGCAGTGCTCGCCAAAGGTCCTGGCGCCACGAAGAGCAACGCCGGCCCCCTCCTCGATCAGCCCGAGCGACTCCGACAGGGCCTCCGGCCTGTGCGTAGTGTCCGGCACTCGGACGCACAGATCCCGGAGGGCCTGGTTCAGAGCCTCCATGGCCCGCCATGCCGACAGGAACGCATTTTCCAGGACACGGTGGTTCTCGGCAGCAGACTCCGCCAGCTGGGCCTTCTCCCCTTCTAGGGCGGCGATCTGCTGCACGAAGGCGGCGCGCTCCCCAGCCGTGGCGATCTGAGCTTCCGTGGCCTCGAGTTGTGCGGCCACCAGGGTGTCCCCCAGCGCGCGAAGTTCTTCATCCTTCGTGGTGAGAGCAGTGTTTGCTTCGCAGAGGCTGGCTTCCAGAGCCCTCCGCTCCCGGACGCGGGCCTCGTCAAAGGACCGGCCGAGAGCAAGCGTCTGGCAGAAACAACAAATCAGCAGGCGTCCAGAAATACCTTACAAACGGAAGTGCACGTATTTACCCTCATCTCGGAGGCCTGCAGCGCGAGCGCTAGGAGGTCCCCCGCGCATGACGACAGCGCCTCTCGATTGAGGCCGTTATCGGCACGCTCTGCGGCTGCGGTGAGGTCGCAAAATACCTCCGGGCGAGGGAGGAAGTCCGAGCGAGCGAGCCCCGGCCCCAAAGCGCCCAGGTTTATCGCGGCCGCGGCCACGTCAGCAGCAGCGGACACCTGCGGGGCATCCTGCACAAGGCTCCCAACTTCGCGCATACCTCCGCTGCTCGATCCTTCGCCGCGTACGGGAGACGTCGTCTCACCTGATGTCGGCAGAATGAGCGAGCAGATCGGAGAGAGTCTCGCGAAGTCAGGTGAAGAAAGGGACTCACACCTACCTCCTGCGCCCCTCGTCGCGGTCGGAGGTGGCACCGGTTCGACCGCCCAGGGGAAGGCAGGCGCCTCGACGCTCGGGGAGAACGTCTTCTCGGCCGTGCCAGACGCCGTAATCCCGCGGCAAGGCTCCGCAACAGCGTATCGACCCCTAGTCGGCGGCGGGGACTGCATCCGAGGGCGTTTAGCCTGCGGTGGCACAGGCGATTCTTCCACGGCAGGACCAGCTCCAGTCAATGTTGCCCCCACGGCTTCCTCTGTAGGGGGCACGCCCTCGTCGGCCGCTGCGGTTGATAGCGCGCCTTCCACCGTGGTTGGCTCGCCAGGAACGGCGCCACCCCCCGGGTTGATGAGTTCCAACTCAACGACGGCCGCGAGCCCAAGCACGGGCTCGTGGGCGTCGGCAGAAGGTGCCGGGGGATCCGCGGCGGTGCGCCCCTCCGAAGCAGTATGGCCAGGCCCACCGCCGGTCGCACGCCTCGTCTCAGCTGGGCTAGCCGCCGGAGGGGCTGCAGGGTCGCGTATGGCGGCAGGGGAACGCGCCCGGCGTCGCGAAGATAGCACCCCCGAAGGGCTACCACCGCCCTGAGCGCCCGGAGTCCCGGCGGGAAGCTCTTTCGGCACCGCACGCTCGGGCACGGCAATGCCCACAGCCTCGCAGGTGCGGTTTACCCGCCCCTGCTTAGCCGCCTTGACTGCGGCATCACGAGCCCGGTGCTCCTTAAGCGTGTACGGGCCGAGGAGCGCCGTAACCGCGCGCTCCGCATCTTCTAGCCGGGCCACTGCGCAGGAGATCGCGTCAGTCAGGCGAAAGCCAAACAGATACAATGGCGCGCGTAAAGCGTGCTGGGCAACTTACAAGGGGCGGACGGCGGCGGCAGGCGAGACACGGATGGGTCGAACCCATCCTCGCGGGGGCCATTCTGTCCAACGTACTTTCCCCGGGAGGAGAGTGGCGCCGCCCCATACATCGTGAACTCCTCGGCTAGGTCGCGCACGCTCATTCGACGGGCGACACCGACAAGGCTCTGTAGCTTTTGCGTGTCGTCGACCTCCGCCTTCAGACTCGGCGTGCTGTTAAACGAGATCGGCCCACCTCGGCAATGCATTCTGCTCTTGTCGGTCACGGTGTAATAGAACCACCACCGCGTCCAGCCGGCTGCCCATTGCCCTGACAAGGCTGGCACAGGGAACAACGTCGCGCATGACGCCCGGAGCACAAAGTCCACACCGCCGAAGTTCGACACCGCCCCGTCGACCTTTCTGGGTCGACAGTGTGCGTCGTGCAGGTGGTGAATAAGCTCGCGCTGGGACGCCACCCCTCTGTCCGCATCGCCCACGTGAAGACGGCTAGGCGGAGTATCGCGTGGGGCGTCAACTGGGCTAGCTCCAACTGGTAGGCCCGCAGGACTTCGCCCACGAACAGCGTGCAGGGCATTCGAAGGCCGGCATCGAAGAACGCCACGAAAACAATAGCCTCCATGGCCCCGGGCTTCGGCTCCGTCTCGTCCCGACGGGGTAGGCGAGCCCCATTGCGTTCCACGATCTTCCCCTCATCCACGAGTCGCTGCAGCGTCCCTTCAGTCATGCGGCTCTTCCCCAGCACACGGGAGCAGGAGCCTCCCGAGTGCTCCATGGCGTTCCACCACTTGTTGGCGCGCGAGCTCCCCCGCGGCACCAGTTTGTACTCCTGAGAAGGATGGGTCGCTTCGCCCTGGCTAGGCAAGGAACCACTGCGGGGGTGGTAGGCGGCGTCGTCCTGGCTGGCCATCGCTCTTCGCGACAAGGGAGGAAGATGCAGGCAAAGGAGCAACTGGCGTGAAAATTAGCACGGGTGGAAGCGAAGCGGCAGATCAAAAAGCAAAGCAAGAAAGGGTGCCTCCACCCCAACACTAGCACCTTATAAAGGCCGCTCGCCTGCCTTGTGGCTCAGCGCACAGACGGATCAAATTCCCAGCGATTCGGCTATCCAAGATTTGGAACGAAGAACCGCTGGGACCTAGAGGGTCGTGCCAGGTAGGTGGCCAAGCAGCACACAACGCCCCTACATCTTCAACACGCGTCCAACTTCTCGGGGGACGAGGCGAACGGCCGCGGTCACGCAACCGCTCACATCCCACGACGCACCAGTCGTGAGTCGCCACGCGCCCCACCTGCAACAGGGCAGACTGCACGACGCGACAGCCTGACTTCTGCCAGATCAGGCGTCGGCGTGATTCAAGCCGCCATTAAAAGCGCACTACCAGACTCCAAGGTCACAACAGCCCCGGAGCGCGCGCGTCTACTTCGACTTAGGCGCCAGCTTCGCTGCCCACCCGCTCGAAGGGTAGGGGACGGAGCGCGCGCACCTACTTCGACTTAGGCGCCAGCTTCGCTGCCCGCCCGTTCGAAGGGTAGGGGACGGAGCGCGCGCGCCTACTTCGACTTAGGCGACAGCTTCGTTGCCACCCGTTCGAAGGGTAGGGGACGGAGCGCGCACGTCTACTTCGACTTGGGCGCCAGCTTCGCTGCCACCCGTTCGAAGGGTAGGCGACGGAGCGCGCGCGCCTACTTCGACTTGGGCGCCAGCTTCGCTGCCACCCGTTCGAAGGGTAGGCGACGGAGCGCGCGCGTCTACTTCGACTTGGGCGCCAGCTTCGCTGACACCCGTTCGAAGGGTAGGCGACGGAGCGCGCGCGCCTACTTCGATTTGGACGCCAGCTTCGCTGCCACCCGTTCGAAGGGTAGGCGACGGAGCGCGCGCGTCTACTTCGACTTGGGCGCCAGCTTCGTTGCCACCCGTTCGAAGGGTAGGCGACGGAGCGCGCGCGTCTACTTCGACTTGGGCGCCAGCTTCGCTGCCACCCGTTCGAAGGGTAGGCGACGGAGCGCGCGCGCCTACTTCGACTTGGGCGTCAGCTTCCCTGCCACCCGTTCGAAGGGTAGGCGACGGAGCGCGCGCGTCTACTTCGACTTGGGTGCCAGCTTCGCTGACACCCGTTCGAAGGGTAGGCGACGGAGCGCGCGCGCCTACTTCGATTTGGGTGCCAGCTTCGCTGCCACCCGTTCGAAGGATAGGGCACGGAGCGCGCGCGCCTACTTCGACTTAGGCGCCAGCTTCGCTGCCCACCCGCCCGAAGGGTAGGGGACGGAGCGCGCACGCCTACTTCGACTTAGGCGCCAGCTTCGCTGCCCACCCGTTCGAAGGGTAGGGGACGGAGCGCGCGCGCCTACTTCGACTTAGGCAACAGCTTCGTTGCCACCCGTTCGAAGGGTAGGGGACGGAGCGCGCGCGCATCTACTTCAACTTGGGCGCCAGCTTCGCTGCCCACCCGTTCGAAGGGTAGGCGACGGAGCGCGCGCGTCTACTTCGACTTGGGCGCCAGCTTCGCTGCCACCCGTTCGAAGGATAGGGGACGGAGTGCGCGCGTCTACTTCGACTTGGGCGCCAACTTCGCTGCCACCCGTTCGAAGGGCAGGGGACGGAGCGCGCGCGTCTGCTTCGATTTAGGCGCCAGCTCCGCTGCCACCAGTTCGAAGGACAGAGGACGGAGCGCGCGCGCGCCTGCTTCGAGTCAGGCGTCCGCCTCCGCTAACACCATCCCAGACCTCGGGCTCCCCAACCACAAGCTTGGAGGAATTCACAGGCCGTAGGGGACGGAGGGGGCCAAAGGACTCGGCGACATGGCTTCGGCCCTGTGAAGCCCTTCACCATGAAAGGCTCCTGTCGTAGGGGTGGCCCCCCACCTAAACCCAGCAGGCCTGGTAGGAGATTATAAGGCCCAGAATAGGCCATGTGTAATGACATAACTGCCCCCAGAGGGGATAACCAGATGTAAGGGTATATCTGTAAAAGCACTCCTCATGTGTGTGTGTGTGTGTGTGTGTGTGTGTGTGTGTGTGTGTGTATGAGTAAGCCATGGGGAGGACCCAGGCCATTACACTCATCTTCATCACTCTCCACGATCATCTCTCTCTGTTTGGTCTGTAGCCACAACAAGCATGATATAATAAGGGCGCCTGTTAATGGAAGGACTAGAATAAGATGGCCGTTTGACTGAACTCATGGATGTGGATGTCTGGGTCATTACAAAGTAGAAATATTAACTCCTTATTATGTCGAGAGCATTAAAATATGATCCATTCGTGTGGTATTTTATCGGGTTTGAGGTTAGCTGATAGATAGATTTAATGATGAAGACTGCAGATTTCAATGGGCAATTTTATGTAAACCTGTGCTCACAACTAGAATTATTAGGCTGCTTACTTCCATGCTACTGCTAAATTCAGGAGAGATGAATGTTTGTTCTATGGATTGGACCTAGGAGGAACGAACTTCCGCGTCTTGAAGGTGCAGGAGGGTGGCAATGAGAAGAATGTCGTTAACCGTGAGTCCAGAGAAGTCACTATTCCACCACATTTGACGTCAGGGAGCTCCTCTGCAAGTATACATGTTTAGAATTTTGTTACTATGTGAGATTTTGATATGATATTATTCATCATCCACTTTTCAGGATATTAGTAAGATGTCCATGCTTTGCAACAAATCTTTTATGTTAGTAGAGATATAGATTGTTATATTATTTCTTGGATGATTTTCAAAAATTACAGGGAGCCCAGCACCTTAAATTTTGATAGACAAACCCCTTTTATGTTAGTAGAGATATAGATTATCGTATTATTACTTGGACGATTTTCAAAAATTACAGGGAGCCCAACACCTTACATGCAGCCCACTTAGTACGTATTGCTATTGATTGAGAGGGGCCTTGAATTTATTTGTATATGATGACTTCATGGGTATCACGTCCGTGAAATTATTCCCTTCTATTTCCTTTCTTTTGGGCCGGACGTTCAGGGTGTAAAGTACAGAAGTTTCATGACCGGATCTTTCCCAGTGAGGCAGCGGTCTGTTGCATCGGGTACCCTTGTCAAGTGGACAAAGGCATTTTCTATTGGTGATGCTGTAAGACTTCCTTGTGCTCACAAATTCGACATAACTCTTTACATTATGCAACGTAAAATTGATAATGCCAACATTACAGCTTTTTGAAACCCCATATTGTCATTTCAGTCAAGCCATAATGGAAAAAAGAAATTTACTAAATTATTTGAGTAACTATGTTTTGTCAGATCAAGTATACGCATGAAAAATGAAATAGCTTGACTGTTTATAGTTGCATCTTCTTCATCGAATTAACATTTCTCTGAAATCAGGTGGGTAAAGATGTAGTGGCTGAACTGCAAAGGGCTATGGAGAAGCAAGATCTGGACACGCAAGTGGCTGCATTGGTAAGTGCTGACATGTTTAAAAATATAAAAAATATGTTAGCCCAATATGTATAATACAAACGAATATGGGAAAAAAAGAACTGGCAAAAAAACTCAACAAAAAGCCAAAAGTCCAGAAAAAGACGAAATTTATGAGTGGTGAAAAATAAGCAAGAAGCTCAAGCCGAACCGACCAGGGCAATATATCGCCATTGGCCCATTGCTCCTAAATAAAGATAATCTATCTGTAATCTTAGAAAAAGAATCACACCCTGAGAGATCTTTTAATGAAATAGATTAATGATGCTATTGGGACGTTGGCTGGAGCCAGATACTATGATGAAGATGTTATCGCGGGTGTGATATTTGGTACTGGCACAAATGCCGCATATGTTGAGAAGGCAAATGCCATAACAAAATAGGAAGGAGAGTTGCCCAATTCAGGGGATATGGTAGGTTTAAAGGCCATACTTTTCACTTAAAACTCAGGGGATATGGTAGGTTTAAAGGCCATACTCTTCACTTAAAACCTAGTAGTTGTGCAGTACTCGAGCACATATGTGTTGGATTCTACTGGACTATTTTATTGTATTTCCAAATAACTTCTTAATGCTTTTCCTGTATTTCAGGTCATTAATATGGAATGGGGTAACTTCTATTCATCCCATCTTCCAGTCACTGAATACGATCAAGCATTAGACAAGGCAAGCTTAAAGCCGGGAGAGCAGGCAAGGTTCACTACAAAAGACACCAATAGTCCGCCCTTGACACTCTTTGGCTCACTTGAATATTTTTGGTTTCTTTCAGATCTACGAGAAGTTAATATCGGGAATGTATTTAGGTGAAATCGTCAGGAGGGTGCTGCTTAAAATGTCCCTGCAATCTGCAATTCTCGGCAATGTTGATCACGCTATGCTCAAAACTCATTTCCTTCTGCGGTATGGGGTTTGCCTACCTTTTCGCAGTAGGAGCTCTAATGCGACGGTATAACGTCAATGATCAGCAATCCAGGATTCAAATCCTATTGTGTTCTGAAAATAAAATGCATGCTCCTATCCTATTTGATGCTCAACAGACTGTTTAAGTGCGCTGATAAACCTCGGTCTATGTGGTATCCAGGACTCCACTCATTTCTGCAATGCACCATGGTGAAACACCTGATCTGAAGATTGCGGCTGAAAACTGGAGGAAAACCTAGAGGCATGCTACCTCTTTGACCATTGCTCGGCAGTCCTTCATCCATGCGCATCTTTGTGTATGCACTGTAGTGACATGATATGCTTGCAGATTACCGGCACGTCCTTAGATACAAGAATAATGGTTGTCGAAATCTGTGACATTGTGGCAAGAAGAGCAGCGCAGCTGGCCGTTGCAGGGCTTGCAGGAATCCTCAAGAAGCTTGGGAGAGAAGGCTCCGTCGTCAGTCATCGCCATTGATGGCGGATTGTTCGAACACTACACCAAAATCTGCAAATGCTTCGAAAGCACACTGGGTGAGTTGCTAGGAGAGGAGGCGCCGAAGTCAGTAGCCGTCAAGGATGCAGATGACGGTTCAGGGATAGGGGCTGCCCTGATTGCAGGTTTTCAATCTCAGTACAAAAATGTTGAGTAACAGTAGGCAAAAAATACTTTGCTATACATGCAGGAAAGATAGCTAGCAGGTAGCTAAGTTTCATTCCCTTTTTCTGGGGTGACAGAAATCCACCTCCTAGTTTCCAGCATGTACAGTTTAACCATGCTGGAAGTGGAAGCAGTCTGTAACCAAAATGTTGCTTGATGAGGTCAAATTGCACAGTTAAAATAAAAGGGGAATTGCATAGGTCTCAACAACCTCCAATGTTGCCTATAATTGCCCTTTTATAACCATAATTGTTTCTTTTAAGCGTTAACTGTAAAATTGTAGAGTAAGACAAAATTCCAAGGTCATTTTGTTAACCCACAAGGCTACTTTGTAATCTTTAACAAAGCTCCACAAACTGATCCATGTAAAAAAACTGTAGTAGTACTAATAAGCAAGGATAATTACCCAAAGTTAGCCAATGGTTTCAGAAGAACTAAAAAGTGCTTATGAATGTATCAAATCTCATAAGAAAAGGAATATGTGTAACATAACATTCTGCACTAAATTCAGCACGTACAACAAAAGAAGAAAGGAAGGCTCGCACCATATGTTCAAGTGAAAGTTGAACTAGAAACATATGGGTAACATCCTGGCGCTTAAACCACTGAGTAGAGCCAGACATGATCACTCTTCCATTGCATCCCCCACAGCAACCTCGACCTTAGGTTTCAATGGAGTAATCTTTGTGGACAATACCTCTGAAAACAAAAGAATAGGTTATAACTTCAAACGATCCTCATTGTTCATAACCCGATTCGGTAATACAAAACATCACCAAAGTGGTACAAGTTCTTACCAGTCTGTCCCTGGACAAAGCTGTATCCCTTGGAGCTGACGTAAGTCCTAGGATTTGGCAACTGGTGGTTCCTCAAGTATTCCGTCTTACCCTGGTAACATCAATGGGAGATTTGTTGGTGAGGGAGGGTGGGTCTAGCAAAATGGATAATAATCCCAATTCATCAAGCATGTTTTCTCAGTTATCACAGATCAAGACAAAACCATAGCTGGGTTCTTTTGGGCTTCATGCTTATGGTTGTTGGCTTCTGCTACAGTAACAAACTTTCAAACGATGCGTCTTTTCAAGACAGGATCTACAAATCGATTGTAGTAGACACTGTACCAACTTTAACTATACCAGCCAAAATTGTATACGACTGTCCATCTCTTCGTACTCTCTCGCGAACAATCGGAATTCAAAAACTATAAGCAAAAAATCACAGGCCAAAAGAACCCATCCCATGTTATGTAAGTTTTTTTTTTTGGGGGGGGGGGGGGGGGGGCGGTAATATTGTTATTTGAATTGTTACCATTTTTCTTTATATAGTATGGCAATTTGAAAGGATCGCATACAATTCTTGTCAGATACAATCATTAAAACAGAAAGTCCATACCTTTGTAATTACACAAACATCAACATTGCTGCCACTACCCAAGTCATTGAAGATACCAGCGCAAATTGCTTCGGATACAAGTTGTATTCCCTCCTCTCTCTGGACAATGAAACATAATTTATGAGATAAAAGTTACAACCACAGTTTTCAAATCAACATACAATATATTAAGGGAAAGTTGATCATATACCCTCCCTTTATTTTGGGAATTCAGGATTTACCCTCCCACCTCAATGACATGTGGGGTCATCATAAGTCATTGACATGTGGGCCAGGAGGGTAAATCCTGAATTTCCATCTAAGAGCAGGGTATATGATGAATAAATCCATATATTAATATTGGATGTCAGTCTGTCACTGCCCACCGGTTTAGCTTATCTATATGATCATATAATCCAGAAGCGCCACCCAAATACATCTCACAGCAACAAATTATAGCATCAACAGTTTGGCACAAAACAAACAATACAGGAAATATGAACAAAAATGGTTGTACAACATAGCAGGAAGTGGTACTTACTGAGAGGCCCTCTTTGTACTTCGATTCAAATACTGACATTGCAGCGAGGGAACCTGAACCCATTGTGGCAAAAGGCAGTGTGTCTGTTGAACCATGTGGATAAACCTGTGCATGACAAAGTCAATAATACTGCAGTTTGATTTTATCATTGTGGAAAGCCAAGCATACTCACCGTGTGTAGATGTGGTCCAGTACAATCAACTCCACCAAGAACAAGGGCAGCGCTAACATGCCCTTGATAACTTCAATACAATGACACAACCAAGTGAGATGACAGCAACAAATTGAAAGATTGGTAGTACTTAACAGTTGACATACATAATAACAACTCTAGAACATGAGAAAGAGGAAGAGGGATAGAGAGAGCGCACCTAAAAAGGTGTGACTTCAACAGTGTAAGAGCAGTTACAACTCTTGATTCACGACCAGTTGCATAACGGTGGAGCTGCAGCTGGGAGCTGACCATATCTAGAGGGGTGCAAAAGGCATGATGAATTAATGATTGTCTTCTTGTGATGTAGACAGATACAAAAGCAAAGTAAAACATTACAGTATGATCTAATCCTTTCTTTGTGCTTTTAACATGCCATAATGCTTGACCTACCAGTTACAGCCTCAGTATCAGCAGCAGTTCCTGCTCCACAACAATATATATTTGGAGCCATATAGTGGATTTTCTCACAATTCTTGTCAGCAACTATAGGGCCCTCAGTTGCCCTTGTGTCTGCCCCAAGAACAACACCATCCTGGAAAACAACATATCATGATCCAAATTACGTCTGCCCAATTGATAACAACCATGCTACATAAGGGGAAAATCAATTTGTAAAAGCGAATTTCAAGTATGAACCTCAATCCTAATACATTACAACCATAGCATGGTTACTTCCTCCAACATATATGTACTGGGGCCCATCTTTATGTCCATGCCAAAATATTTTCACACAAACTAATTCCACAGGCTATGCGCATATTAACTATGATGATAATACAACAGATAATTATGCACTGATATGCTGAAGTATCAGGAATGAAGCAGAGAGGCTCTCTATGCCAATGTTAACTATCCTTTCCTGTTCTTAACACCTCTAGTAACATTATATTGTAAGTGGTCATTTAAGAGCCAACAGTGGAGGTGATTTAAATGCTTACCCTCTATATTCGATAGATGCACAACCGTGCAAGCACCTATTCTTATTAAATGGAATGCTCTGGGGTAAATTGTTTTATTGCCATCTGTATTTATAGAGGGTGTTCAATCTGGAAAGTGCTCTCTTGCCCTGAAGAAAATTGTAAAACTGCATGGATTTTAACACAGCTCAACTCTACTACTGGCTGAAAAGAACAAATGTCACAACCGATTAAGCTATCATACAAGAGCTATACAGCCACAAAATGAAACTTAACTTGCGGCTACAAGTCCTACAGTAGTGCTACGCGAACCTGATTACCAATCCTATTTTACTACTTGTGCGTTATTTATCGTGCTTATGAAATTTGATTTGTGCACTTCCATTTAGCAAACAATCCCTAGAAAGTAGGGGTAGAAATAGAATCCGACATACCACAAAAACCAGACCGACGATTGTAGTCCCCGTCTTTCTGAAACCAGGGACCTTGAGGCCCTTCTTCTCCATCATGTCGTTCCTCCGGCACAGATCAAAGCTGAACCCACCCTTTGCCGGGACATCCATGGGTCCAACCATCCTGTGCAAAGGCCGGAACACTTCAGTAACCCTTCTTTCAGGCTTCTTCGTAGCTTAATTTGGCCTCAATCGGAACCCTATTCCAGCGGCAAGAATGTTTAGGAAAACCTTTGTCCCCAACGAAGCCGTGATCTTTAATTAGGTTAGAGTACACAACGAGGCAAAACCTATAGGTCAGAACAAGATTATCAGATTCCCAACAAAGCTTCGATTCTCAGCTCAGGCGAGGTGGAGAGCACTCTTTACTTCAATCTCACCACTGCTCAAACAGGAAGTGATATGAGATCAAATCCAACAAAAACAACAAGGGGATCTTCTTTTGGGGCTCCTAGCACATCTTAGCCCCCGCAAAGCAATGCAAAACGGAAACTTAAAAAGTACGTGACGAGATCACAGCGAGCGAACCCACCAAATCAAAGAAAAGCCCGCACCTCCCACCGCGCCTTGCTCGTCGGAACCGCAACGAGATAAACGGGGCGGAATCGCGAGATGGATCGTACAAGGCCAAGCGAACCATGCCGCCGCCGCCGATCGAGAGCAACCTCTACAAGCGAATCTGAGCGAGGAAAGCGGATTGGGGAGAGTAAAAGAGAGGGGTTGCCGCACCTGACAAACCAGATTCAGGTGAGCAAGCAGCAGCAGGAGGAGGAGGCGAAGAACCCTCGCGCGATCTCCTCTTCCACTTGCGCTTCTCAACTTAGCAGCTCGGATTGGGGAAGAAGAAAGGAAGGGAGGAAGGAAGGAGCGGTTCAGGACCGTGAGATCGGGCGCGGAGATCCGTGCAGGACGGTGGGGCCTTGTCGGCCTGCGTGGGCCGGGCCGAAAATTTGCTCCGTATCGGGTGAAGCCAACTGGCCCGTTCGGATATTCCAACACTATTGGGCCAAACCTTTTCTCGCATTTTGCTTTGCGAGGATGGAGTACGCGTTTGGAACGCAGGAAAACTAAACGCACCCGTTCTTAATATCCGGATGATTGTTCGAAAGAAAATATTTCGATAATTACTTGACACATCTATTCCTAATAAGGTTCGGACCAAATGTTACTGGCTACTCGCCAATGACATTGTCCGTACACAATGTGCGTGAGCAGTGGTGATGTGTGCGTGTGTGCTGGGGAGGAGAGCACCAGCGTCTGACTTTTACTTTTGGGAGTGTCTATACAATATTCGACTATTTTTTAGAACAAAGCTAGTCAGATTTTGAGCCGTTAGATGGAGATCCAACGTCCCAGATCATTTTTTTAGGGGGGTTTGTATGGGTGGATCCGTTGGATCTCCATCTAACGCTCCAGATCAATCTGATTGATTTTGTTCTCAAAAATAGTCGAATGTTGTGTAGACATTTCTTTTATTTTTGTGGTTTCAGTTCTGTTCGGATCTCTCGATCAGAAGTGGGAAGTGAAGAGACACCAGCAAAAGTAAGCACGCAAGCAGCAACACAGAAACTAGGACCAGGCAAAACCGAGTTCAGGCTCGTGCCGATATCATCATTAATTGACTTCAGATACTAATTAGATTAGCTGACGAACACAACTAATTAGACACATGCAACCCAAAATTAAACCATCACGGCCCCAAAAACGTAGGGGTAGTCTCGGCCACAGATTTTAACACCTAGCTAGTATACTATTGCTAGTAATAACAGTAGTAATAGCATCAAAATAGAAAGGCGTCGAAAACACAAAGCCAAGCTTCGCGCAACTCCACTTGGCGAATTTACAAGAAGATTTTGCATGGGAGCACGTGACAATTCAGCAGCCAGCTGCAGCCCTCCTCCTGCTCACTGCCCTCAGCTGCGAAAGCAAAAGCAGAACACGGTATGGGTTTCAGCGCTGATCAATGTCGTCAGAGGCGGGCAGATCGGAGCCCTTGAGCACCCGCAGCCTCTTCGCGGTGGCGATGAACATCCTGCATGCAGAGGTTGACGCTTGATCGATCAGTCAGGCCACGAAGCTTAGCGGATTCAATGGAATTGTTATAGTCTCTTCCATATGTTCTTTCAACTTACTCCCATGGGACGTCCCCCACCAGCATCCTGTCGCCCACGTCGTCCTCGTAGACCAGCGTGTACTCACCGCTGCCGTCCATGATGCCGGCGATCACGACCTCCCCGTCGGCAGCGGCGGGCGGATCCCTTTGAGCTACACGCAATTGCATACATATTTGCACGAGACAACAATCAAGCACGAACCAGCAAGGTGGCGTGGCGTTATCTACGATGCTGTTCTTGTATACATACATACCGGCGAGCAGGCCGCGGAAGAGCTTGTCGATGGCGGCGGAGAGCTCCACGTAGCCGCCGTACGCCTTGAGGTCGACTTTCCTCCCGATCGGGACGCCGTCCATGTTGATCTTGACGAACAGGCCGTTCTGGCCCTTAACTACGTAGTCATCTTTGCTTGTTCTGCCGTTCTGCGACAACGGCTGCGGCGACGCTTTGGACGAGGAGGAGGCGAGGTTCCTCCGGAACGATCGCACCGGCGGCCACCCCACAACCGGAGCACCTGCTGGCCTGGTGGAGGATTACGCACAGAAAGCATAATGTTAAGTGTGATTCAAATTTATTATCGTGTCCGTACCAGATAATATGTCAGACGTGGTGCCGAGCAGTACATACACAGAGTCATACCAAAAGTGGCGACGGAAGGCATATCTAACTCTGATTTAGTTTTCTTCTCCATCAAAGACTCGTGTTTGTAACATATATATACACATGTACTCGCACGGTTGTAATATCTTCTCATATAGTAAATTACACCTCTATGTATTCGTAGTTTTTTTCATAAAAATTTTATACATTAAATTTGTGTCGCATACTCTTTTGTTTATTTGTTTTTACTATATATTTTATAACAAACATTATCAGATATGTAGATTCTATATTAAAACCGCTGTCCCGAGAGAAGCAATCTCGGCTTCAGAGACGGCCATTGCGCAGCACCCGCACACAGCATCAAGGCATGCAAGGGGACATCCAGATCAAATAAGTGCGTTTCCGCGTCGTCTTTGACTTCTGGGGCAACTCGGCGTCTTCATCGCGGCGGGGATTCTCGTCGAGGCAACTCGCGAGTCCGAAGCGAAGTCACGTCCTAGAGATGGCAATGGGTACTCGATACCCGAATACCCGACGGGTTTTACCCGATAAAGAGACAGGTATGGAAAATTTTATGTACCCATGGGTGCGTTATTGGGCGAAATCCTCTACCCGCCGGGTAGGCGGGTGCGGGTGTGGGTATATACTACCCATACCCGCCTACCCGCGGGTAATGAATACCCGCATTAGACAACTAGACATCCCACTCAAATGTTAATTTTATTATCTACTTGTTGTTGATTGTTTATTTGTTTGTCATATGTTGATATGGTCATATCAAGTATGTTTATGTGATGTACTAATTTTGATCATTAGACGCTTTTGTGCTTGGCATGTATGATTAATGAATGTCTAAATTGATGATATTCTTATGTGTTGAACCGGGTATGCTTGCGGGTACGGGTTACCCGTCGGGTAGTAATACCCGCGCGGGTACGGGTACGGGTAAATTTTCCTACCCGCGTGCAGATACGGGTAACCCGACGGGTAAATTTACACCTAGCGGGTACGGGTATGGAATGGCAATACCCGATGAGTATTTACCCGTTGCCATCTCTAACTCCTACTAGAAGGACGGCCGTGAGCCGCACCGATCTGAGGCGGGCGGGGTCTACTTCCGAGACAAGGTCTGCATCGATTTTTTTTTCTCCTGTGCTTCTTTAGTAGCCAACCAATACAACAGAACCCGAGAAACGCCTCGCGTAAACCCGAGGACGTAACCGTCCATCGACCCATATCTTACCGAGCGTCAATCGGTACTCTACCTTGGCAACTATTTTAGTGTTAAGTTTATCAATATCATCACTCGCACTGCCTAGCGCCATGCTCAGGCGCCGTCCTGCACCATCTTCGTCGACAATCTACTGCCTCAGTCGGTCATCTTCCATCAAAAGATTGTATCGTCAGCTTTATGTATTTTCTATTTGAGATGAAGTTTATTGCAATTTAGATGATTATGCCTATTATTGATAGCATCCATATGGGATTAATCATTAACGATTTCTTCGTCAATCCGTTATCTACTATGGGTTACTGCAGCAAGATCCACATATATAAAGTCTAAAGCGAAGTTATAGGTTTTTAACATAATTTAGACTACGTTTAATTAAGAAGACTTTACAAAAAAAACAGTGTAAGTTATGGGGCCAACTGAATTTGGTGTTTAACAATCATTATGAAAGCTTTGCTAACATTAATTTTAGAAGTTTGATGACACCATGATGGCAGCTAGAATGATGCTCTCTAAAGTTTTGTTGTTTCAAAATGAAGATTTTGCTCTAATTTTAATTTGATATGAAGAATTTAAGTGCAAAAGAAAGTTTATTTTTGCGTGGATATCACAATGTTTGTCCAGTTATCGTAGCTCAATAAGAGGTGTTTACTACAGCTTTTTTTCCATTGACGACAGAAGAGATCCTTTCATCCGGATAATTTTACATGAGTAGTCTCAATCATGTCATGGAATTCAGTTACTTTTAAAGTCGGCAGTTTGATATATGTGATGATCACACGTGCAAGTAACTCTTTCAATGAACGTTATTTGCCGAGTTTTGTATTCCAGGTTGAGCTTATCATTTTCTATTATATAAGTTCTTCACTATCTATCCAGCGTTATTTGCCGAGTTTTGCATTTTATAACAATCAAAAATTAGAATTTTCTTTTGAAAGAAACAGAAAGAGCAACGCTACAACTAGCTCAGGCTAATCAGCGCCTACCTTGCCTTGGAGCCATTGCTTCCTTCGGCTTGGAGAGCAAAACCGCCACCACCACCACTTGGCTCCTCCCCGTCCAAACCTGAGATCACCAAACAAACAGAGCAAAACAAAAACGATCAAAACCCGGGGCATTTTTACAAGTAGAAAAATCCATGAAGTACAGACCCTACAGAGCAAGAACAAGGACGTGGCAAACCAGACCTGCTTGCCCTGACGGCTTGGAGAAGTAGGCGGGGAGGCCAAGGCTGAGTTCGAGGCCGCTCTCCCCTGCCGCCTCTCTGAACCCGCCCCACGCCATGGCTGAGCGCCTCGCCTCTCTCCGGCCTCCTCTGCTCGGTGTTCTGTTCCCACGAGTCACAGGCACACGTCTCTTCTTCTCCCCCGCGCAGAAGCAAGCAAGCTAGCGGCAGGGGGAAGGGAATATATAATCGAAGATGACAAAGCAGGAGGAAACAGAGCAGGTGTTGCACGCGCGGTGCCCGAGGAGCAAGCAGCAGCTAGAGAGACCAAAAGGCGGCAATGATTTGCGAGAAAAGGGACTAGGTTTGAGCGCTTTGAGGGCGTATTCGAAGCAAGCGAGCAAGAGAACAAGCCAAGGAAACCACACACACTCTCGCTACTGTCTTAAGCCTAGAAGCGAGAGAGATTCGAGGGTAGGAGCAGAAGAGAGCATCGACCGGAAAGGAAATGAGAGCATCTACCCGCGCAGGTACGCGCCAGAGGAAGCATGCAGCTAGGCGAGCAAGCAACGGCTGCCTACTACCATCTCTCTCACACACACAGAGCCAGCCAAGACCAAAGAGTTCGAGTGTGTGTTGCGGTGCGCTTCTTGCCCTTATAAATGGGAGCAGAAGTGGCGATCCTGTTTAATGACACTGTTGTGTTTATTATTCTTTTATGATCTGTTGCATGGAGATTCCCTCTACGGCACAAACATATCTTCGATATGTTTTACTTTTAATGTACATAATGTTCTTAGAAAATTTTCTGCCATACATGTTAAAAAAAATGTCTTGCAAAGGAAGAAAAATGAAATCGTTAGCTTAATTTGCTGCAGATAACAGTAGTAACAAAAGACTTATCTTGGTTTTTATATCACCAGAAAACACTAGCACGAAAGTAAGCAATGGCTAGCTTATCCCCAGACACTGAGGCAGTGGCATAGTTTTCAACAGTGGAATCGTAGTGGGCAGTGGGTCATGTTTGACAAGTAGATGCATCCGTGAAAGTGACCAAAATGCCGGTGTTGGATAAAGAGAGCGAGACCGCGAGAGGATTGGATAAGCTCAGCATTTGGTTATTACTGTGGCTCCCCTTTTCTTAGACCTGCTCGTTTTGATTTGATCTTCTGGCTTATTTTTCACCATTCAACAATTTCACTTTTTTATTTTTTTAGCTTTTGTCGGTTCTATTTTTTTCCGTATTCGTTTGTACTGTCCGTGAAAGGCTAACTTGTTTTTTTTCTATTTTTAATTTTTTTTAATTTAATTACGCCAAATAAGCCAGCATCAGTTACAGTATTTTTTCAGTCAGTTACAATAATTTTCAACCAAAAGCTACTTAAAATAAGCCCTTTTGAGCAAGGTTAATATCGTATTATCATTGTAACCTTAGAGAAAAACATGGCAAATCGACGCTGAACTTGAATTAAAGAATGGGCGGATTTGAGGGGGGAGTTTGAAGTGATGCCATGCCAGATCGATTAGATTGTTCTGCAGAAAATCAGTTGTATGAGATCCCTTTAGTTGGTGTTCTTTCTGTTGGCAAACTAAACGTCGAACAAAGGCAAAGCCAGCGGTTTGCATGTTTGCTTCTGAAACGTGATCTAAGTGTGTATGCATCTTCCTCAAAAAAGAAAAGACAAAGAGTAAAACAGCTATCCAAAGGAAAGCTGACTAAAGAGAACAAGAAGATACATGGTGCTACTAGCCGCATGTCAGGTTACATTACGAAATCTTCGGTTTACATGGTACGACAAGAGCTGTTCATCATCGGTTTTTGCCAACCCGTCGATGTGGCTGGCGAAGGACAGGAGCGGTCACCGTGAGGTGTGTTACTGTTTACTTCCGTTTTTTTCAACCCGTCAAAAACCGGTATCAACAGCCTAGGTAGGACTATATGGTTGTTCCACCGCTTACAGGACTATATGGTTCATTCTACCGCTTGTGGGTCTGGTATTTGTTCGATATGATAGCAGATGATAGAGCCGTTTGAAGAAACAGTTTCAAAAAACCTCTTGTAGAAATTATTTGTTTTGGCTTCCAGAGAAGTCTAAGCTAAAAGTTAAAAAAACCAAAAAAGAATAGTGTGTGTGTAAACTTGACATCAAAAAGTTTTTCGCACATGATACATAAGGGAAATACTTATTCTAGATCATGCTGCCCAATTGCCCACGCACTATGGTGCCCTGTTATTATATATATATATATATATATATATATATATATATATATATATATATATATATATATATATATATATATATATATATATATATATATATGTATATATGTATATATATATATATATGGTTGCTTGTCCTGCTATACCCAACTCGATCTTGTACACTTGCATGGTGAAATTATCTTAACGGTCCTAAAAAATACTTATTTATCCTAATTGATGTCGAGGTAAAACTTAACCACAATCACGTCGGTCAGGGCCTCAGTGGAGGACGCTGGCTATTGCACAAGGGTATTTTCAATACTGTTATTTCAACTGTCTTTTACCTATATTAAATAAGTAAAAGCTTATGTAAAGAAGAGAGAATGTAAGGAGAGATACGATTCTTTGTCATATGGGATTTGTACGGTCCTAGACACTGGGCCCACTCATTTTCGGCTCTGAACTTTGTTCACATTCACATACCCACACGATCACAACAAGCAACTACCGGTGGAAATTTTCTTCACTGCCTAATGTATATCTATATATCTACTATCTAGTAATGGCTGCTGTAAGAGCAAATAAAGTGATTATGACCCTTTATGCCTTTTTTTTTACAAGGGGTAGGAAAGATAAGGAAGAATCAAAGAAACAGCAGTACCATTATGATCACCAATTCATCACGGCCGGAGAAAGGCAACCTTTGAGCCATGATGGCCTCTTTTGCGAAGCCTCCGTGCAGCCATGTGCACATCGTGCCTTGAACTAAGGTGACGTTTGGCTAGACTTAGTTTCTTTCTTTTTAGCTTCAAAGTCCGGCTTCAAGAGAAGTCACAAAATCTAGGTTTTAAATTTATAATTTATTTTGAACTCAACTTAAAACTTTTAGTTTATTTTTGGATTTTGAAACCCCACAAGTTTGACTAGATAAACAGCAGTAAAACCTAAAAACTGAAGCTAAGCCCGACTAAACGGGACCTAAGCACAGTGCCCTCTCCTTCGGCTTCCATCCAGCACTCTAGTGCCAAAGCTTGCAGCCGCGGCGCACTCGCTCTCACGCGCTGGCCTCCGCGATAAGGTGCTAAAGGTTGTGGTACGTTGCAAATTTGCAATGATCGGAGCCGTCCATTCTCCATCAGAGGTGCCGTCGCGCTGTCGACGGACGGCAAGGGAAATGGTGGAGCTTCCCGCGCAAATCTCTCACATCTCAATAGTTGGGATGGAAACTAAACGTGAAGCTCCCTATGCTGGGAATGTGCAGTAGAGGTTAAGAGCCGTCCAAGAGCGATATACGGCTCCCATCATACAGCGTGAGTTCTTTTTTATCTAATAGCTTTTGATTTTCTTAAACAAATAAATGAGAAGATTTCTACATCGTTTTTTTAAAATGATTTATCAAAAGTCTTTTTGATAAACCATTTTGGACGGTTTTGGACGACCGTGCACCACATGCCGCAATTCTTGGCTCTCCGGCGGCCTAGCTCACTCACCATCCAAGTGGCGGTATTGCCCTGTCCACATCTTATCAAACATGATGCGTACACCGTACTGCCATTCTTTCACCAACACAAGCTTCCTCAATCCTGTCGGAAAATGGATCGCGTCAACTTTTCCAGATGCCCATCATCTTTTCCTTCCAGGTTTAGCACTTCGCATGCCCAATGATCAAACGAATGTTAGTGCCGATGCTTGCACCACCATACGATTAATAGTGAGTTCAACCAACCATGATGTAGGCGTGTAAACACTACTCCGTTTGGCACAGCTCTACTTCAGAAGTGGAGCTGTTTTTTTTTTGACTTCACATGTGGAGCTGGGTGAAGCTACTTTTTTCAGCTCCACCCAAGAAGCTACTTTTGTCTCAGCAGGTTTTAAGGGACTCCTTGGGTGGAGCTATTTTGTTGTACCCCGTTTGGCACAAAACGGCTCCAAACAGTTCCAGAAGCCGGTGGTGGAGCTGTGCCAAACGGAGCCTTAATTTAGTGATCCCGTTACTCTCCACTCATGTGTCGAACAACAAATCCCTGCCATTATCGTGGTTGGTGCCTCACTGCCTCGTAGGGCGGGAAGGAGATCGCTCCCAACTTTGCAGATAACACTCGCAAAAGTGAAGGACATCAGCAAAGAGCAAATTTAGTACAATGCTGAATGCAAACAAGCAATCTTCTCCTGTTGCTCTCTAAAAGAGAGAGTAGCCTAAGGGGCCGCTTCATCCGACTTATGGCTGTATCTTTTGATTGATGATTGAAATCGTACTATATCGGCTATTAGTTTTTTCTGAGCTATTCAGTTAAAGAAAAATAAAACACCGTTATATCTCCGTAGACAATACAAAAGAAAAAATACCAAACTTTTAGAAATTAAGAAGCCAATATGTTCTAAGTGGCTTTTAGTTTTTAAAAGCCGAAAATCAGAAGGAAAAAAAAACTAGAAAGTGAGGAAGTGTGAGTGAGATGATGGCTTGACAAGCAATAGCATGACGGCTGCACTTGCTTTTTCTGGAACCCACATGTGCACTGGCGTTTACTATCTTGCCATGTTGCTTGCAGCATCGATCACTTTGGATGGTGTTGGATGGCCAGGCTCTCGCGCAACAGCTAGCTTGTAAGATGAGAGTCTCATCTATTCTTAAATTAGTTTTTTTTAAAAAAAATAATATAAAATTATTAGGGATAGGTGTTTGCCATGGTTGGCTATACTGCTATGGAGACGGTGGAGGGGAGGACAGAGCCGACGTTAGAGCTCGGCAATAGCTTTAGCTTGCTGCCCAGTGTTGAATGCACACTTCATCGCCGGATTCGTGGTGGGTGGCGCGCCGCTGGCTTCGGCGCCGCCTCCTGCTCTACCGCTGGTGTCTTTCACGCGGGCAACTGGGCCAGTTTGTAAAAGTGTGCCTTGCGGATGACATCGACGGGCCAAACCTCCCAGCAGGGCAGCCAAACCAGCACATGTGCGGCTCAGATCCAGCGCGATCCAAATGCAGGCCTCTATCCGTCGTCCGATCAACATTTCGCGCCCTCGATCAAATTGGAACGCGTAGCGGTGGAAGTTTTACGAGAAAGGTCCCGCATTAAGATGGTTTATCGTTTGCGCCCTCTTCGATTTAGGCCTTGTTTATAAGTGATTTGTCTTTTGGTTTTTTGTTGTAGTTTTTGTTTTTTTACCTGATTAAAAGAAAGATTAAAGAAAAAAGACACGTTTAAAAACCACACCATTCAAAACGTCTTGTACAACTGTTACAAACGAAAAAGTCACTCCTTCGACCGGTTTCTATAAAGAAACTATTTGAAACGAGCCTCAGATCGCATAGACTCAGTGCGACGGAAATGCAGCTCTCCATCCTGCCGTCCGATCAAAGATTCGGCGGCCCTGATCGAGGAGGAACAAGTAGTGGAGGCTGTTTTGCATGAGAGATAACATGTTTTAACGTTAGAGCTTGTACAATGTAGATGCTTAGAGCAACTCCAAGAGTCTTGTTAAAATAGAGACACCCATAATGTATTTTGAAGAGTCATCCCAACCCTTTTTTTTATATTTTGTTCCTCTAACTCTAGCAGACTCTCTATTTTAGCTATCTTTGAATACAGGGGCACATATATGTGCCGTGAATTGTCATCGCGGCACATAGCATGTGCCGGCTTTCATTAGGAAATAAAGGCACATATAACTGTCGTGGTTATCTATGTGCCCTCGAAAAGCATTCCAAGGCACTTACTTAGATAAAGGGTAAAATATATGTGCCGTTTATATTGGTCTGCACTGTAGTGTTTTACACATCACAAGCTTGCGGAGCAAACGAATGTCAGTGGAGCAAACGAAGAATGGGATGCAACCCGCCGGGAGCTTGCGGGGCCGGCCGGGCACCGCCGGGCGCGCAGGGAGGGCTGGGCGCCGCCGGGACCACGTAGAGGCGTGCGGGCGCCTCCAATCCTGCGCCCGCAGGGGGGAGGGGGGAAAGGGCGCCACGGGAGGCTTCGATGCGGGGGAGGTCCGCGCGGGAGGGGGCGCGAGAGGGAGGGATTCCGCGTGGGAAGACGACCGACTAGCGCGGGAAAATGGAAAAATGAGCGGGAGGAAAGCAGCTAGCGAGCCGCGATGCCTCGCCAGGTTTCGCGAGCGAGATTGTGGAATTCGGCTCCACTGCAAAATAGATAACAGGATAAAAGAGCTGTTGGAGGGTGTTTTTTTTCCTTGGGTCATCTAATTTGGAGAAAAAGTGCAAGATAAAGAGTCTCTTGGAGATGCTCTTAGTAATGAAAAACTGATTTTTCTTAACACATAGGATAGACAAAGTGTTTATTTTGAAGCATTGATACTTAAATAAGCACCGGTGCTTAGCAGGTGATTATGTGTATGACTATATCTAATTAATAAATAATATAGCATCTAAATACCCATAAAAGAGATATTTACATTGGAGGAAATAACTTTTGCATAGGTGCTTAATGAGGTGGTTATATTCTTTCTTTAAACATTCATATATAAGCATCTTATATTGTACATGCTCTTACAGCTCTCTCTGGGCTCTCCAGTCTCCCACAGCCGCCGTCGCCGCTAATCGGACCTCCCCGACGATGGGCTCCAGCGTGTCCTCTCCTTCATCCCCGCCAAGGATGCGGCGGCGGCGGTCACCATCCTCACTGGCTCCCCAGCCGGTGGCGCTCGCTATGGGCCCATACACCTACGAGATCAGCTTCGGTGGTGCGCTGCTTGGACTGGTGGCGCACACCGCCTTCTTCAACGACGCCGATCGAGGCGGCTCTGGGTGTCATTTGCAAGGTCCATAGCTTATCTCTAATTCTCTATCATACAAAATGTATGGACACCACAAAACCGGAAACGCAGCCATCTTTCAGAACAAGCGTTTGGACGATCCCACAAGACTGGTCTTTTGTTTATGTCATTGGTTGGATTATTGGGCAATTTTGCAGAAAAAGGAGGGGCGGCGCGGTGCTGCGCCAAGGAGCTGAAGGAATCCATCGCACGGTGCAGGTTTTCTTCAGGACCGATCGTGGATGGGCGCCGACGATCAAGAGACTGGAAGGATGTTAATAAAACCTGTAGTTCCAAACGAATCCATCTAGATCACCATGGGAAATCGGGAATTGGAACATAATAGTAACCACATGAGACATCTAACAGATGGAAGACAAAACGACAGCTAGAATATTTCTGCGCTTTTGCTATCAAAGATGTGCTGTTTGGCGTTACCAAGGTTCAGAATAAGCTCTCTGTGCCAATACAAGATTCTTCTAGATGCATAAAATTTTTCTTAGCTCGAATCTGCAAATCAGGCTACGTACATAGTGCAGACCAATTCTTTACACGGGCTCATGCCTCATGACGCGCTTACAGACTATTTACACAGTGAAGCAAGTATGCGCCGAGGAGGCTCAAAAGACCGCCGAGAGTGCAGGACTGCCCAGTTGTCAATGAGGAGGATATCACCCTGCTGCCATGGAATGGCAACGCATTCCTCTTCTAAGATCTTCCCACAATCGTCTATGACATCGGCAGGCAAGGGCGAGCCGTCGCCAAATGTGACAGCCTTGACAGGATCGTTCCGAGCGTCCTTCCATCCGGTGTAGGCAGCGACCATGCTGCTGAACCATACTTTCTTCCCTCGGTTCTCATCCCACTTGACTGATTCCAGCTTCATTCCAAGCTTTGCAGCCCTACAAAGGATGGTTGGATCAAAATTCAGTTAAGAACAGCATGGTAACTACACTAAAGGTCTCACTGAAACTCCATTTCAATTGACATTTCAAAACTTTTGCCGTTTTGGACAAAAAAAATGACATATATGTCTGCCTGCAACGTGCTGCATTAAAGACAAGATGAAAGATAAACGTGGTGTTCAACATCATGACGGAAGGCCTCTGGAAGTAGGCCTGGGCAAAATACCCGCTACCCGTTACCCGTACCCGAATTATCCGGATCCGAACCCGAAATACCCGAACCCGAGGTACCCGATCCCAAATTCGGATAGCGATTCTGATTACCCGAAATTAGTTTGGGTAGTTCGGGTAATATCCCCCGGTACCCGAACTACCCGAATTATCTGTAAATTACCCGAATTGTCGGAAAATTGTCTGTAAATTACCCGAATTGTCTGTAAATTACTCGAATTGTCGGGAAATTAGCTGGTTTTCTGTAAATTCGGGTATATCGGGTATACCCGAACCCGAATTATCGGGTACCCGAAATTGCGGGTAGTGTTTTTTTGGGGGCTAATATCGGGTAGCAGTTTTTATTACCCGAACTACCCGACCCGAAAAATTCGGGTAACCCGAACGCCCAGGCCTATCTGGAAGAAACTAAAATGGGTTTAATAATTGAAGGGCATCAGGTATCTTCAGGTACCTTCAGGTACACAAGATCTTTGATTGTTTTTCCTGAAGAATCAAGATTTAATTATGATTGGATATATAGATACAAGGTATTTGTCTGATCCTACAATGTGAAATCTCATAAAAGATTTCTATTTCTTTGTGATGGCACAACCATTTCTTGGCGGTCACTTAAACAGACCCTAGTAGCTACGTCTACTAACTACTCAGAAATAATAGTGCTATATAAAGCCTTCCGAGAATGTATTTGGCTCAGGCCGAATAATTAGCCACATCAAGAAGTCATGTGGTATAAATACCGTTGATGACCCCACTATTATCTATGAAAATAATGCAGTTTGTGTGGTATAGATGCAAATGGCCTATGTTAAAAGTAATATCACGAAGCATATTGCTTCCAAAAATTCTTTTATTCTCATGAGCTCCAGAAGGACAGAGAGGTAAAGATATTGAAAGCTAAATCATGTGATAATCTGGCAGATATATTCATAAAATCCCTCCCAGCTTTTATCTTCCAGAAGTACGTGCAAGACATAGGGATGAGGTGACTTAGAGAGTTACAAGGTTCAGGGCTAGTAAACCCTTAAACCGTAGCCCTTATTTAAAACTGGAAGACTTATACAATTCTAAAGATCTAATGTTGTACTCTTTTTTTCTTTTGTGAGTTTTCTGAGGTTTTCTCACATGAAGGGTTTAATGAGGCAATAAGTGTGGCACGAGAAATGGATGCGATGTATTCTTTTTATCCATCCATTTTTTCACTGGGTTTTTGGGAGGAGTTTTTAATGAGGCATGTGCATGTTGTGGTATTCGCCCAATGGGGAGTGTTATGAAACTAGTAGGTTGCGTTGTGGGGTAAATACCGAAACTATCCATGAGAGGTTTTGACTATAAATAGACAAGCTTATGTACATGGAAGAACCAATCTGAAGATTAATAAAGACTTCGTTTCTTTAGCGTCCTCTCCAATCATTCTTTGTTGATTGGTTGCGTGGATTGCATTAGTGATTGTTGTTTCTCAACACTACAGTTCTACCTGGATGCGAACTCTTGTAGAAATTGAAATTGAAATGTCCATGTATTATATTCTTGGGATAAACGATTTGGACGCTTCTATGTACGGAAGTTTTAATCCGAAACTATGGACCGCACACCACCAAGCTGTAGACATTCTTTTAGCCCATTTCGTTTTGAGCCCATGGCCCAACTCAAAGTGACCTCTCTTTCCTTATCCTTTGTCTTCTTCCTCAACTTGACAACACCACCCACATTCTTCCCCACACGTTTTCTTCCGACGACAAGGGCGCCCTCTCCGGTGAGCGCCACCCCTGAGCTCCGTGCGCACCGCCACCTTTCTCACAGCTGCTTCTTCTTCCTCTCTGGCACCGCTCCGCACGCCTCCACCATCGCCCTCGTGTTCACCACCCGCTGACGGTGCCCACGCCATTGTATTGTGCTGCCCTCTCTTCCCCACCACCATTGTGCCGACCCCATCCAACCTAATATTCCATTGGCTTGTGTGTGCCATGTCATGCCACCCACCACCCCTCCCCGAACCTACGACCAGCAATGCCATCGCCACCCCACCATGGGCGATCTTCTCCCTCCCTCCCTCTATAATCGAGGGCTCCGTTGAACCCATCGCAGCCCTTATCCTACCACTGTCATCTCTCGTTGTCGTGAGAGTTGGAGAAGATAAGGGATTTATCCTTTTATTATCTGAATTTGTATTTTTGTCCGAATTCGCTCCATAACTATGATCCACATTTGATAGATAGAAGATTGCCAAAGATTTTCATGAAAAATATTAGTTTTTTGTGAAATTTCTTAAGTCTGAACATGCATTAAGCACGTATGCTCAGACTGGAATGACCATGAGATGCGTGTGGCAGCCTAGCTTAGTTTTTTTTAGAAATGTCATATCGTTTATACTCTATCCGTTTCTTTTTACTTGACTTTCTATAGTCCTTGCTATCAAACTTTCTAAAATTTAACTATTAATAAATTTAAACTATCTAAATTAGCTATATAAAAATTATATTTTTAGATTTGTCATTACAAATACTTTCATAATATTATAATTTTTTAGTATATCTTAGCGTAACATTATAAAAAAATAGCGATCAAAGTTATATCTTACAAACTGTAAAATATCAAAAACATTAAATAAAAAAGAAGGAATCGTCACCGAAGTATAGCCGGTGGGATTCCGGCCTTCTCAGCGTGGCCACGTCGCCCCGCGCGCTCGGTCGACCGGCGCGTGTCCAGCGGAATTCGCGTACGGCCGGCCGAGCCACTTTCCTAGTATTTTTCGATAATTACATAAAGGTCCTTTTCCTCGCAAATAGGTCCCTGCAAGTTTTTTCTTCGCAAAAAATTTTTTGGATGGCGCCCCGCGGGTTTCTAAAATTACGTATAGGTCCTTATTTACTTACGTACAAGTCCTTGCAAGTCCTCGGTTTTTTACAAAAAAAACCCTTTGATTTCTCCGAAATTGCGCATTTGTCCTTGGTTTTTTTTTATGAAAACTCCCTGCGAATTATCGTCTCTTTTACTTTAGTCCACACGGTAGCTAGCGCGGCATGCGCCACGCTTATGCAGCTAGTATAGTATTAAAGTTAGACGTAAAGTAAAAAAAGAAGGCACATAGTGTTAATTTTGCTACGTAACGACTAACGAGTTCGCGAGTACAAACAAAACCCACAGGAAGTTCGCCCACTGGACGCAGCCCAGTCCCAAAATTGGAAAAAAGCGAATTCGAGCCTCTCAGCAAACAATGGGCCTAATGGATGGGTACTAGTAGGCTGCTAGGTTTATCATTCACCCCAACAAACTTTATCTGTCGGGCTATAGATTTTGACTCGGGCGATCTCAAGCGATGCCGCAGTGCAAGTTCTCAACTCATTCCCACGGGCGGCACAATCTTCTCTATCTCTTCTCTATCTCTACCCCTAAAATACACCAGTTCAGTTCTTTCCTACGCCCACCCCAAATTGTGCCCCTAGCAGTCATGAGTTTTCCTGCATCCACACCAATTTGTGTCCCTAGGAAAACCAACCAGTGAAATCAACGATCAAGAATCAATTCACACCTTTCTCTCTCCTTACCCACTCATATCCAACGATCCAAATCCAAAGCGGGACACAAATTCTCCCACCTAGCCTAATTCTCCCCGCGTCCCTACGCGGCTGTGCCGAATCTTCTCCCCCACGTCCCCCGTCTCCGCGACTCCCCGCCGCCGCCTCCCCCCGCTCCGCCGTTCTCCGCCGCTCCGCCTCCTCCTCCCCACCCAACTCGCCAAAGCCAAGCCGCCTCTCCCTCTCTCGCAAACCCTAACTGCCCCATGCCTCCCGCACCCTAGCTCGCCGCCCACCATGCGCGCCTCCGCCGCCCCCATGGAGACCTTCTCCTCCGCCCGCATATCCGCCGCCCCGGACCACGGCTCCAAGAAGCCGCGCCTCGCGCAGCCGCCGCCGCCCGCATCACCCCCCTTGCCGTTATTGGGGATCCTGAGGTGGCGGTCGACGAGGACCAGGCCGCGGCGCGCGGCGGCCGTGAGGGAGCGGAGCGCAGAGTCGGGGAGAGGCTCGATGTCGTTGGGGAGGTCGGCGGGGAGGCGGTCGGAGACGAGGGAGATGGAGGGGAAGGGGGAGCGCGGGAGGCGGAGGCAGTGCTCGAAGCGACGGACGGGAGCGCGCTTGAGGGTGACGAGGAGGTAGATGGGCTCCGACATCCGCGCCTCCTCCTTCATCCACCACCACTCCCAGTCGCCCTACCGCGACCAAAAGCTCGCCGCTGCCTCCGCCGCCATCACCTCCATCGCCGGCCGCCTCGGCCTCGCGTCCACCCGTGTCGAGGAGGTCCTCTGCATGGCCAACTCCGCCTCCCGCAAACAAAAGGGGGATGAGGGAGGGAAACAAAAGGGGGGCCATTCGTCTCGCTCACCTCACCTCACCTCTCCTCTCCATCTCCATCTCCTGCAGGACTCCTCCCCGACACCGACCCCAGCGGCCGCCGCGACGACGCCGGCCTCCACCCCGCCGCTGGATGACTGCCTCCGCCTCCTCTGTGGCGAGCGCGACGAGCAGAAGCTGGCGGGCCTCCTTATCGCCGCCAACGTCTGCCGCGCCGGCGACGCTGCCGCCATCACCGATGTCTACCGCGCCGTCGGGCCCCGCTTCCTTCACCGCCTCCTCAACATTGGTAAGCGCTAGGCAAAACGCGCGCCTCGAGTGGTTCGCCGTGGGAGTGGCACTGGGCTTCGGGTTTGCAATTAGCCGTGCCCGTTCGTCAGTGGGTTTTTCCTTTTGCGCGCAGGGTTGGGGAAAGTGGAGGGCGGGAAGGAGGAGGAGCGTGAGGCGTACCTTCGGCTCGCCGTGACGGTGCTTGCCGGGCTCGCGCGTGTCCCAGAGGTTGCGGCCGACGAGGGGGTCGTCTCCACTGTGCCCCTCATCGCCGAGGTCGTCTCCAAATCGTAAGAAATTTTGCTCTCTATTACGTTCCGATACTCATGTTAGATAATTAACACTGATGCAATTGAAGTGGTACACCGTACACGTTGAAACATCTTGTAGTTTTGCAATGCTCGCCAATTGAGTAAACCTGTGCAATCTTGTGAGAATCTGTAATGAGCTTAGGCCAACTGCTTAACTTTACTAACTACTTTGGATGCTTGCTTTGCAAAACACGTTTGCTTACGAGTTATGACTGTAGCCAAATCATGTGCAGGTCTGATCTGACAATTACTGAAGAATTGTTTTGAACTTCTGTCACTCATTGCAATAGCCTCCGAAGATGGGGCTTATAAGTTTTGTGAGCCTGGAGTAATGGACATGCTTTTCCTTCAAATGTCAAGCTTTCCAGATGGTATTAATTTTTCTGTTGCCAGTTTGTTGTTTTCTTATTAATTTCATCTCTATACTGTTCTTTTCATCAGTTCTTCCTTCATCCTACTGAAGAATGTTAGCAGTGATGTTTGTAGATGACAGACCTTAGCTCCCACATTTTAAATTTGTGTACCTGGATGGCTGATGGGTGTTGCATGGTATATTGAATCAGTGTTCTACTTAGCAGTCACACTGTTGGTACATGAATTAGAGTCATGAACTTGCAAAAAAGAATTAATCATTAATATTTGCTGAAGTTGATTGGTGGATGTCGTTAGGTATTAGTGTTCAATAACACACTATATTGTCCCGAGTTAGATTGAATGCTTATGCAGTTGCTTAATTGTTTTGTTTGTAGGTTCAAAGTGTTTAGAGCTTGCCACTCATCTAATGCAGTTACTTGTTCATAAACTCAGAGTAGACAACATGAGTGTGGAAAGACTGCAAGGCATGACAAGCATGGTATGGATGACATGCTGGAATCTTTTGCCCGAATCTTTCTATGCTTCTCTTTTCAGCCTTGCTAACTTGATGATTTGATCTACAATTTTAATTGCAATTCAGGTGACTTCTCTTGCCAGGCTTTTTGCTGTTCTTCATACTGCAGTTAAATTTGAATCACTGATACCATTGATGATTCATTCGTGGACAATGATCAGATCTTCCACATGTTTGGGGCCGGGGTGTCTGATCTCGTGAAAGGGGTAGGCGTTCCTGTTCCCTTGGATTTTGATCATTGTTTTAGAGGTATTGGAACAATGAGTTTGGTAGTCTGAATATTGATATTCTTATGAATCATCATGCTGTTGGCCGGATCGACTGCAATTATTTGATCTGAATTACGATGGCCTACTTCCTATATTTATAAGTCAATTCTCTTGTGCTCTTTCTGCTCAACTTGTATAATCTTATCACTAACTAATAAAAATTGATCCATTTGGATGAAGCCCAATGTATGAATTTTGTCGTATAATTTAAGTTGCTTAGATACCAAGTCTAGCGCAGTGTTTAGTCTCTTACTTAATAGCATTGTTTCGTTTATGATGACAACTGGCAATATATTTTGCAAAATACTTCAAAGCAGTGTGTACAGCAAACGTCGTCCACTGTTGTAGCCATTTATTTGGCATGTGCGTTTGCAACCTTCACATTCATCTGGTGTCATATATTGTTGTTTTCAATCTTCTGTTCCAGCTTTTTGATAGCTCTACTGTCATATTCTATCTTCCAAGCTGATGGTTTCTATCTATTTTGTTCAGGTTTCAAAGTTGAGCCACTTGAGCAAACTTGCTCGTGATAACATCACAGCAAGCAGGACTGTTGAAGCTGACCGCTTGCATACTATGCTTCTTGCAATGGCTGATGCACGGGCTGTTCTAATAAAGCTAGCAGATCGTGTGCATAACATGAAGACTTTAGGAGCTTTGCCTTTGGTCAAACAACAAAGATTTGCTATGGAGACCATGGAGATTTTTGTGCCTTTGGCTAATCGATTAGGGATTGCTAGCTGGAAAGACCAGCTGGAAAATCTTTGATTCAAGCATTTGAATCCGGAAGAGCACGAGGAGCTGTCATCCAAACTTACAGAATCCTTTGATGAAGCGCTAATTACATCTGTTGTGGATAAACTAGATATAGGCCTGAGGGATGCAGGTGTCTCATATCACAATCTTTCTGGGAGACACAAAAACCTCTACAGTATTTACTCCAAGATGCTGAAGTATGCTTCAAAAGATGTAATAGCTGTGATGTTATTTATTGGCAATGTTGCTCTTTAAGCATAATTGCTATGGACTCAACAATATGATAACTCATCATGAATCTCTTTTGGCATGAGTCTTAATCTATCTCACTATTTACTTCATTTTTAAGAAACATAGTCTTAATAAGTGTGACTTGAGGTAGTCTTCTGCTGCTGAGCAACTAGAGGTAGTCTTCACTGCAAGGTTGTCTTAGCCGTCATTGAGTCAACAGATAATTTTTTATAAAATCATCAACATATTTGAGGTAGTCTTCACTGCAAGGTTGTCATTTGGTTGTTTTCATGTGCATCCCTCAAATGCCGCCGTAGCGTTAGTACTATATAATACACCAAAATTTTCTTTGCTAAATCCACCCCCTCAACCACCCCCACAGTCATGTCTAATCTAAGTCCACCCAGATTTGTGTACCAAAGGGTTCCAACTTCATACAAATGAATAGCCTGGATCTCTCCTCAAGCCTTATTCTCTTACTCATTGAAGATCCTAAGGCCAAAATCATCCGGATCATGCACATCATTGAACCCAGAGAGGCACTTCCGCTCTCCACCCCCTCCCGCACCCTCTCCTCCCTCGAAATTCGCGAGCACCCCGCATCGCCCCTCCTCCCCTGCCCTGCCATCCCGCACCGCCGCCGCCTCCTTATAAGATATGTTCATTAGGACTACTACAGCTTATTGTATGGTTTCAATTGAAAGAAAAGTATGCTTGACTTCTTGAATGGCCTGCTGACAATACCTTCTATTTGTTTCACCACCATTACTGTATTAACACACGATGCGGTAGCCCTAGGTTTCTAGAATTGTTTTTTGAGGAATCAGAGTATTGCATTAAAGTTATATTTGTATACCCACATGATGAATGCATGTAACATGGGTATTAATTAGTTGCAAATTTTAATTTCCGTTGCAACGCTGTGGTCTTATAAAATACAAAATCATATACAGGATGCGTATTCTTATAAAATGCTGTAAGATTGATCATAATGACATTTATATGAGTTTTTAATAGTTATAGTGGTATTTTTTTAAAACGTAATTGCAATGGTCTTTCTTAGATATAAAACAATTATAGTGGCACATAACGAACTATCTAGAGGAAATTAACAAGTAAATGAGCTACTCGCATATGATGAAAATCGGATGTGTACAGTCGGTGTGAGATCTAATGGAGTAGCTTTATATTCAGTCATTTCCTATCCATCCAGGTTAGGCCAGTGGAGCATTGCGGAATGGCCAAATACGACCACACTGTCCATGGTCGGAACCGGGTAGAGCGTTGAACGAGTAGTCGGAAGGCTTTACGACCACGTTTGGTCGTGATCTAAAGCCATGCGCACTGTTTACGACCAAGTTGTGGCGTATACGACCACTTTGGGCGTGGTCGAAGGTCACCCGAGAGGTTTACGACCACTCTGGCCGTGGTCGAAGGGCACCAGAAGGATTTACGACCACTCTGGCCGTGGTCGAAGGGAACTAGAAGAGAGTACGACCGTTTTGGCCGTGGTCGGAAGTCAACCGAGCTGTTTACGACCACACTATCAGCGGTCGGAAGCCGGAAACCAAGTTTACGACCGGTTTTGGCTGTGGTCGGAAGGCTGTACGACCACATTGTGGCGTTTACGACCACGTTGGCCATGGTCTGAGGTCGTAAGTCGAAGCTACGACTACAGCAGTCGGAAGTCGGAGCTCGATGTACGACCACGTTGAGAAGTCGGTACCTTATGACCACGTTAGCGCGAGACGAATCAGTGGTCGAGGCTTCGACTGGTGCGGTCGATAATCGGCAGACCTCGACTACGACCACGTGGAAAGTCGACGGACTTCTACCACGTTGTGAGGCGGTCGAACGTGGTCGGATCGCAGACGGACACGATCGGATGTGATCGGATGCGCTCGGAAGTGGTCAGAAGCGATCAGTTGTGGTCGGACAAGCCACAGACACGGTCGAAGGCGGTCGTATGCGGTCGGACTGGCATTGGACTCGGTCGGAAGTACTCGTAGGCGGTCGGTTGTGCCTGAGAGGCTTGAACGTGGTCGTAGACATCTTGAAATCGGTCGTATGGCTTCGTGGTGAAATCGTAGACCTCGTGCCAGGGGCGGAGCCAGGATCCAGACAAAGGGGGGGCCGACCCGCTAAGGCGCCAGCGTCATAGGTCCTGGGCGCCGTGTGTCGGCAAAATTAGACATACACATATATAATTAAACATACGCATATATATTGTCATATAAATTCAATCATAACACATATGGCAAAATAATGTAGCATACGTCTAGCATACTGAAAAGACTCTCTCAGTGGTCGCTGTTGATACTGGAAGAGTTATGACTAATCTTAGCAATCTATCGACCATTGGATAAATAGAATTTTTACCTAATCTCACTAGTCCCTTTGTTAGATCAGCAAGTGATGGCAATGTACTTAGCTCTAGATGGTTGCATACATCAAGTTGAAAATGTGGTAGTTGACACTCCAATTGAGCTTGATCTTGACTTGAAAAATCAGCGGGATAGTACTTTTCCACCAGAGTACTTATCTTTGAAATGTCAAAGCCATCTTTTCTTGGATCTAGTGAGGCACAAAGTGATAGAAGCTCTGTTGCTTGAGAACTGAATCGATCTTCTAACTCAATCAATTGTTGGTCGACCGCAACATTAAACACATCTATTTTATAATGGTGAAGAGTGGTGGTATTATCATTTTTGTTCTGAGATTTGGTCACATCCACACACCTACAAATTGCGACATGTAGTTAAACAAGTTAGATATGTACCATAAGAATAAAAAAATATGTATTTGTGCTCATATTAAAAAACTGAAGGTAAGATAATAACTTACTTGCGATTTAAATCCGAAATCTCAATCTCGTGCTTGTCACAAAAGACTTTCACCTCCTCAAGAAGTGGTTCCCAGCCATCATTTCTCAAGTCACTAAGCAATGATTTTGTGTTAGAAATGCAGGGGTCTAATTGACTAATTGACTGTGATGAAGAGTGATTAAGAGGTCCTATTAATACATTTGGTGGACCATTGGGGGGGCCAGGCCCCTGCCCGCCCCCCTTCTCTCCGCCCCTGCCTCGTGCATTTGTTGGTTCATCATTTCGATCGGTCGGAACGACTTGGGATGAAGTCGTAGACTTTGAGCGATAAAGTCATAGCGAGTTGTATGTGGTCGTGGCAAGCTAGCGATGGCCATAGCTTGTGTCTTGGTGACAAAAATATTTGGTTATACAATATATGAGACGTGAATCTTAATGAATCTTGTTTTGTATTTTACCGTAGCGTTAGCACGGGCACACTACTAGTAAAGTAGAACTCCTCTGCTTGCGTCTGCCCATCATCTTTGTGCTAATCAGCTTCGGGCCTGTTCTCTTCTTTCGAAGCTAACGGCTTTTGATTTTTGCTACAGTACCTAACTTTCAAACGGAGTATTTTCTTAAGACGGGGTGTACAAGTTAAACGATCTACACGTTAAAAGCCCAGCATCTGTACCAGCCAAAATCACAAGTGAGTATATGTCTCTTCGTAATCTGTACCGTAAACAGCTAAAATTCAAAATTTTCAACCAAAAGTCATAAACCGCAGTTGGAAAAAACAGGCCCTTCGTACCTCGTCCAACGTCCATAGGATCATCATGGCTTCACCACTTAATCAAGTCTCAAACATGAGTAACTAGTATATGCATGACCTTGTGTTCTGCACATGCCTACAGAATTATACCAGTGCACGATACTGGCATCTAATTGGGGCACCTGGCACAAAGGATCCTCTTCTTGCAGATCCTTTCACCGTTCTGTTCTTTTTTTCTCTAGTAGTCTAAGCTGGTGACGTCTACGCTAACCTGTATACCGAGAACTATATATACAGGTACAAGACAAGGCGACTCTCTCTCGCTCACGTAGTAGTTTGGATTTTTCAAGCAACAGTTAGCCAGGTCACCAGGTTAATTTGAGTCGGTCCTAGAGGGGCAAGGAGCCAAGGACCCGTCAGTTAGTATAACCTAACGTTTTGCGTGAGCCGCGCGTTTATTGAAACGGAGTTGCTGCCCATAATTTTCGCCTCTCGGAACACATGGGCACATGGCGCTGACTTTTGAACGAAATTTAGGGCCCGGCTTTTGGTTTTGGCTTTTGATTTTGACTTATAAATAGTAATAGTTTATAGAGAAGCTTACAGAGAGACACTTGTATACGGTTTTGATCAATATAAATAAAGTCACTATAGTGTGTACTACAATTGATTAGTAAACATCACCTTAAAAAGACACTCTGTTTAAAAGTTTGGTACAATAGAAAAGCTATTTATTATATAAAAGTATCTTTTAGAAAGCAATACGAACATGACTTAAGATATGGTTGAGTAGTTGGCACGCACTCAGTAATCTAGTGAGTCTAGATGCCGACGGGTGCGCTCTTTTTAATGTGTCTTATGGTTGTTGGTTATAGTGCGGGAGTTCGAATGAATGAACCAAAAGTCGATAAATCGCTTCAAAAAGCTATCCCAATAAGCCATTTTAAAACAGCGCAGTTCTTTTTGGATACGGCTTATAACTAAAAAATTTGAATCCTGAATGTTTGCGAGAGAGAGAGTACGGAGAAAGAGACACTTGCGTATGATTTTTACCGGTATAGTTCTTTACTTATAGACCCAGATTTGAGAAGACACCCCGTTTAAAAACTATTTACTGTAGCATAAGTTCGAAGCTAAAAGGAACGACCTAACAACAAAGAAACCATCTTATTTATTTATTCGATAAAAAATAGTTATGAGCTATAAGATATAAACTAAAAAAACGAATAGAGGTTCCGCAAACTAGAAACGCATGGGAACGATTACTATACACGTAAAATGCGTAAGTTGACGACTAATGAACGCAAATAAAACTAGTGTACGCCTGATGATTCATGACCGTTTGTAGTTGCGTGCAGAAAACAAGTAAACGACGCCTTTCAGGTCCTCGGTAGGCACAATACAATTAATTTGTTTCCGCCTTAAACCAAAAACCAAAGACATATCCATGGCATTTTCACGGCGAGAAAAGGATATCCCTACCTATAGTTACTTGGTTCCTGGCCTTGTTGATGACTCCTAAGATCGAATTCGCCTTGGGGCATTGGATTTAGACGTCCAAGTTCAGAGGTGCATCATGTCTGTACGTACCCGTTCTGCAATCAACTTCAGCCTGCGCTGCTGCTCCTTAGGTTCATTCGTCACTGAACCTGACAGGTGAAAACTCCTCCAATCAAAGCTCACAATGGAGATCTATCGGCAGGACCGGAGAAAACGACGCCTCTTCCAATCATGCGGCCGGTCGTATCTATACACTAGCTTTCTTTCTTTCTTTTTTTTTGAACTTCAATTTATACACTAGCTTGGTTTCACCTCTAACGTAAGTGCACAGCTCGATCTGACGTAAGTGCACAGCTCGATCTGCGTAGGAACGTAAGCGGCATCGTCCGACAGATGAACATCGGACGGTTACTAAGCCTTGAGACTGTAACGGCTAGAATCACCAAAACCGGATCCGGAGCGAACACGCACACGCTTCAGGATCCCCGAGACGCGAATGATATTTCTTACACTTTTGATCGATGATTATATATATATATAAAGATAATAGTGTATAACGAAAATGTTGATATTAATGATATATATATAATTTTAAATTTTAAAAATATATAAAGAATTTATTTAAAAATCATTCTGTACATTTTAACTTTAAAAAAACAAAAGTGAAAAAAGAAAAGACTAAGCGCATGTTCTTTTTTAGCTTTTGGTTTCAGATTTTGGCTTTTCTACGGTAACTAGCTTTTAAATTTAGTATCTTTTTAATATAAGGTCTACTAGTTAACTATAGTACATACTATACTGACTTAATTTATATCAACAAAAACCATATGTAAATTTTAATTACTCTATAATCTTTTATATAAACAACTAAAAATCATAAACCTTACCTAAAAGACATACATCGCAGCAAAATAAAAAAGAACATGCGCTAAGACCCTAACAACTAACGAATTTTTTTGTACGGATAATCCATTTTTTATTCGAAATTACAGAAATATACCCGCGGGAAATTTTTTTACAAAAATAGGCTCCAGTCGCCTAATGGTTGGGCGACTGAAGCCTTTCGCCCAACCATTGGGCGACTTTAATCCAGTCGCTCTACCATCGGGCGACTGCATCCAGTCGCCCAACCATTGGGCGACTTTCATGCAGTCGCCCAATGGTTGGGCGACTGTACTCAGGACCCCGTGAATGTTTTAAATTTTGTCAATTTTATAGTTTTAAACTGGTAAAAAATCTGCTGAAGTTGTAATAAAAGTTTATGTTCATTGTATGTTGTAGGTGTGTAAAAAATTTTGGGAAACTTTTTTTAGGAACAAATGACCATAAAACAATTGGTACATACGATGGTAAGTAATATTTTGATTTACTGAGAATTTGGAAAGTGCATCAAACCTTCGCCAAAAAAAGTGAAAATTGGTGGAGCTGTTCTTCATACATCCAACAGCCTCTAGAAAAAAATTTGAGTAATTTCGGCCACGGGATCAAAAGTTATAGCAGTTTCAGTCTGTTTCCGACACACCTTCAGTAAAACGGGCATAACTTTTGCATACAGTGTCCGTTTTCGACGTTCTTGTACTCGTTGGAAAGCTAACGACGAGCCCGATCCAATAAAAACGACCCGCTTGCGCCCGTCGCCCTCCAAGACCCCGAAAATCGGCCATCTTTGGACCTAAACCCGCGTCGTAAGTTTTTGGTTTCTGTTTTTGCCCTTTTTCTTGGTCTTCCTTTCGGAATTTGGATTTTGCTTCAACTGAAAAGTTGTAGATCTCGTCGAAACCTTTTTAATGAGTATATATAAGCCATATACAACTTTGCTATTTTATCTTTTCAGACTAGTTGTTTATATTGCATCGATATATAAAACTTGTGATAGCGAGTATTACAGATGGTTTGTATGTAGAACCGTCTGTGATAATCTGACCGCTGGGCCCGTCGATCCTCCTCAACCCAATCCTAGCCCAGAGACACGAATTCTCAATAACATTAAAATATCACTTACCATCGTATGTACCGATCGTTCTACGGTCAATCGTTCCTAAAAAAATTTCCCAAAATTTTTTACACACCTATAATATACAATGAACATAAACTTTTATTACAACTCCAGCATATTTTGTACCAGTTTAAAACTACAAAATTGAAAAAATTTAAAACATTCACGGGAGATTTGACTGCAGTCGCCCAACCATTGGGCGACTGCATTTAAGTCGCCCAATGGTTGGGCGACTGCCCAACCATTGAGCGACTGGATTAAAGTCGCCCAATGGTTGGGCGAAAGGCTCCAGTCGCCCAATCATTAGGCGACTGGAGCATATTCTTGTAAAAAATTTTCCCGTGGGTATATTTCTGTAATTTTGAATAAAAAATAGATTATCCGTACAAAAAAATTCAACAAGTAACAACGGGAGGAATGTCGATGGTGCGAGCGGCTGTGACTACCAAACAGTGGCTACTTTTTTAATGCATTTGCTTTCGGTGTCAGGGTGGCAGCGACCTTTACAGACGCACGGCTCCCGGCGCAGCACGAGCCGTCCAGCCGGGAACGGGTGCAGTGCAGCCGTGCAGGTCGCGATCCATTCGATGGGGCACGCACGAGCACGGCCCACAGATCCATGGGGCCGACCGCGTCAGATCGAATCGGGTGCTGTGTACGGGGCGCTAATGAAAACGGAGCACGTACACGACGCATGGCGGCATGGCACGTATGTTCGCGTACCACCGCGCAACACCGCGCGCGGCCGCCCATTTTTTTGTGTGGTTCCCGTGGGTCGCGCGGGTGGGTGGCGACTAGCCAATCTAGCTACTAGTACGAGTAATTATTCTCATTAGCAGCCCGGCTTCTAATCCCCAATCATGAGTATTTGACACCGGTGACCAAGGGGCAAGAGAACTATCGTACTATATTTGTCTGCAGGTATGTGCAAGGTTCCGAACATCTGCTCAATCAGACAATACTGAGCTATTTAGAGCATGTATAGAAGTTTATCTTTCGAGGTTATCTCTAAAATTTTCATTTCACCTAAATATAATACTAGAGATAAACTCTCCACCAGTAAATTATTTATCTAATTATTTTATATTATTTTTAACATGATTTTCTGTCTCACATTTTTTACTATTTGTGTTAGTTTACAGTCTCAAATAATCTCTTATATAAAAGACAATATACTATTTCTTTTCATCTCTTTTTTATGTAGAATTTTACTAGTATAATATAGTTACAAAATAGTTAAGATAACACTATTAAAAGTGTACTTAGATTAGGACGGATGGACTAGCAAACAGAGCAGCACGCAATACCAAGAACAAGCAGCGAAGGAAACAACGCACAGTTCTTGCCAATAGAAACGGCTGACACTGGGTCCCAGTTCCCGGGGGAGGTTAAATGGAGGGGCAAGGCGCAACTAGGGAAGGTCTCAACTCCTGTCTCCGGCTAGCCCGTTGCCTACTCGCGCCCGTCGCACCTTTCCCACTGACATACGGGGTCAATCAAAAATGGGGCCCAGTTTCCGTGTAGGCTAGCTATCGACGCGCGGGTGTCGAACGAGGAGGGGTCGGCGTCAAGGCGTGCGCGCAGGTGGCCGCACGCCGCAGCGCGCTTACGCCGCGTTTTTATTACTGTACTGTGCCGCTTGACAGAGATTGTCACGGGACGTTGGGGTCAAACAAAGTCAGAGCGCCGGTCTGGTTTGTCCAGATCATCTCCAGCAGTAGCCCTCAAAACAGAGTCCCTACTTTTCATTTGAGGGCTCCCCCTACTTTTGAGGGCCCAATTTTTTTTGCATCTACTCCAACAACACCCCTCAAATCTAAACCCTCAAATCCATTACACTGCACACTGACACATGGGACCCGCGAGCAGCGTCGTGCCAGTGGCGGGCGATCTGGGGCACGCACTGCGCGCGCATGGCGTCCTTGACTCTCCCGGCGTCGGATGCCTCGTCGGCGTTGCGGGGGTACTCCTGGGAGAGAAGGTCGTCGTCGAGGGAGACGAGGACGCGGGCGAACATGTCCGTAGGCCCCGGGACATCCGGGAGGAGCGGAGCAGGGCGAGGTCGTCCGGGAGGGTGAGGCGGCGGCGCAGGAGCGCGTCGTGGAGGGACTGGAGGCACCAGAAGTGGACGTGGGCGTGCGGCGAGGAGGCGAGGCCGGAGAGGCAGAGGCGGAGGAGCGACGGCGGCGGGGACTCGTCGCGGGCGCGGGCGCAGAAGGCAAGCGCCTGCTCGCGGACGGCCGGGAAGGCGGCGGCCGCAGCGGGGGAGTCGGAGGCGAGCAGGATGGCCTTCTCGAGGTCGTCCATGGCGGTGCGGAGAAATCTGGGGAGGGGGTGGAGACGGGGAAAGAAAGGGAAAGGAGGTGGGCGGCGGAGAAATCTGGGGAGGTGGTGATTTGGGGGCTTGGTCTAGAGCCCCCAGGAATGAGGGCTGGGGGGGGATTTGAGGGGCCCCTCAAATTTGAGGGCTCTAATAGGGGCCCTGCTGGAGCTCTATTTTTGTCTCAAGCCCCTAAATTTGGTTTTGGGGGCTCAAGTAGGGGCCCTACTGGAGATGCTCTCACTAGTGCTGGCTGAAAAAGTATTGTAACTGACAGAGAATTATTTAACATAATTAAAATTTTAAAAATTAAAAAAATATAAAAAATATGTTAGCCCATTACGTATAATACAAACAAATACGGGAAAAAGAACCGGCAAAAAAACTCAAAAAAGCCAAAAGTTCAAAAAAACGAAATTTATTAATAGTATAAAATAAATCAGAAACTAAAAACCGAAGTCCAAATAATCACCATATAAATTGACCGAGTAAAAAGGAACATGGGCACACGGCTCGATAAATGGTCACTACTCACGGTGGCTCTCATGGCATGGCCAACCAGACCGGACCAAATCTGGCGGCCTTAAACTGGTACACAAATGTTCGGACAAGGAAAATCATATGCATGTTCCAAACATCCGATTCCGACTGCATTCCACTTGCTCCAATGGCCGCACATCCCGTCTGGCTATAGTACTGCACTTCCATCCACTTCGCTCCGAATCATGCAACCACATGTTGCATGTATCAGTGATATCTCCAAAATACAATCACAAAAATAATTATATCACTTCTATATTTATATTTTATAATAATATATTATTTTACCTCATAAATAAATATCTTTCATATTAATCAGCAAGTGCGTAACTTATTTGTAGAACTCTTTATCTATATTTTGTTATTCTAAATTATCCATAATCTTATATCATTATACAGCACAATTATGATTTACATATCAGTATATGTATTGATTGATGATCATGTTTCACGGATCACGAATATGGAGATATTAAATAAATAATATGGACAAATGTTAGAGAACATGATATTGGATTAACCTACTACGACACTCTACGGGAATTGTTATATTATTAAGTGTCATTAGCTGATCTCATATATATTGTATGTAGAATACTTAGATCTAAGATCATCATGGTTTGCTACATGTGTAACAGTTTACTTAGCGGTTGCGAAACATTACTTCGTAACTGCTTAGTCATAAAAGTAATTTTTGAGTTTACTATGAAACATGCAGAGAAATATGAGCGATCAAGATAGAATTTGCTCCTCCTATACAACAAGAGAGATATCTCTAGATCCATCGATGCGGTTGGATTAAGAAGGTGTATAGCCATGTCGAATATGGTTGAGGAGTCAATTATAACCGAGTAATCCACTACAGCTCCAAGTGAAGTATTAATCTATCATAGGATGACACACTTCTCACCTTGAGTTTGATCACCCATTATAACTCAAAGTGATCGATACATAAGTACTACATAGGTTTGTCCGATATAATCTTTATGTATATTTTGAAGTTGTTGTGTTCTGTTAGGAACCGTTATCGACTCCTGGACCATAAAATGATTTTTTTGACTTATAAGCAAATATACATGAACCTATAGGGTCACATATACTTAACAGGTCAGAACGATAAGAGTCCGGATGATAGACTTTGAGTGGGATACGATCTCTACTCGTATTGGATAAAGATCCAGTCTGAGACTTTCCGAGTTGGATACAATATCTGATCGTATCGGATAAGAATCCAATTGGAGTTTATATAAAGGAAAGTGCAGGGGTTGAGAAAGATATCTCAAGACACACCCATCAAAACCCTAATCGTCACCTCTCATGACTCATGATGTGTGTGTGCTGCTAGCACATCGACATATGACATTCTATCCCTGGACATGTAGACCTCCGTACAGGTGCTACTGCGACTGCGGTGCTGATTGGGATGACCGAGGGGAGGAGACGAAGGCTAGAAAATGATCAACTAATTCCACTACATCGACACATGCTTCGTTGAACCAGTTGCTTCAACTCTATTTTTGTTGTACTACGTGTCTAATGGTAATGATTTATGATATTTTACTCATATGGCTTTTTAGTTTACACGAAAAATTTAATATACGCCATTACAGCCTATCCATATCGCAACAGTACAGGCAAGACTAGCCTGCTAGTTGCAGTGACGACTAGTCAAAGTACGAAACCCTCTCATTTCCATGACCATGAGATGGGGGGGGGGGGGCATAGCTTGAAGACGGCATGCATATTCCCGGAAATGCATGGAGAACCTTCCTTTTGATGTTTCCTCGATTTTGTTGTAGTATATACACACCAAAAGATACAGCTTGTTTTAGGCTGTGATCGTTTCGACTTCAGCTTCTGGTTTATTTTCACTATTCATAAATTTCGTCTTTTTTGAGTTTTTTTGCCGGTTCTTTTTCCCCGTATTTATTTGTATTATACGTAATGGGCTAACATATTTTTTATATTTTTTAATTTTTTAAAATTTAATTATGCTAAATAAGCATCTGTCAACTACAGTGCTTTTCAGCTATAAACCATCAAAAAAAGCCCAAATGATCACCACCTAGTTTGTTAAAGGAGAAAAAAGGGTGCTTGGAGCTACTACTACTCTAATAACTATGCGATTAGTGTCCAGGACCACAGTATCGGTCTTGAATTGACAAATGATTCTTTGATGACGGGCGTTGGCGCGATAAGCTAGTCCCCAAGAGCACACCATGTGTGATTGACTGATATACCTGTGTTGAATTAATCCACGGTTCAGCTAAGTTCATTGTGGACTAGCCGACTTATGCAAGCAATTGAAAAACTTCACTGTTGTAGATGCAATACAACGTAATTAATAGACAGATAACCCACCGTTTACGTTGCCGACCGGACACCGGGTGATTCCACACACACACACAACCCCCGTTTGTAAGGCGTCCGCAATGGTAATAGCTAATACTAGCTATATAGTCAGCTGACGTGGAGGTGAGAGATAAAAGTAAAGACTATTTTATACTGTTGGACCCACATGCTCCTCTCTCATGTTCTTGGACTACGTGAAATAGATCAGCTATTTGCTCGTCGCTAGTGACTACTCTCTCTCTTACTTTTTTCTTGCCATATCAGATCTAACTAACTAAATAGTCAGCTGTTGGAGACGCCCTAAGGGCATCTCCAACAGTATGAGCTAGTTACTAGCTCTAAGACAACTTCTCCAATAGTACTAACTTTAGCATATAACTCATAACATAAATAGCCTCACATGACACTCTCACATAATCTTGGAATGTGTGTATGAGACTAGCTCTTAATCAAGAGATAGCTTTTCTCTCTCTTCTATTAAAATATGAAATAATATGCTTAGAATTAGCTCATAAGTCACTGTTGGAGATGCTCTAAACGGGAAAGAGCCCGTAAAACCCAAGCGACGTGCGGAAATCACCGCGCCGAATTAAATACGCCGCCGCCGCCCCGTCCACGTGTGCCGCCCACCCGCCCCCCGCAAAATACAAAGCTCACCGCTCCGCCGCTCCCCCCTTTTTATAGCAACCCCCCCTCCCTCCACCTTCTCCGTCTCCCGCTCCCTTCTCCGCACGCGCTCTCTGCCCCCTCTCGCAGGAGCTCCGGACGAAGAGGGAAGCGACCGACCGACCCGACCGCGCTCCGCTCCGCTCCGTGGAACTCGCCGCCATGCTCTCCGCGTACACCGCCGCTGCGTCCCCCGCCTCCTCCCTGGTACGCCGGCGCCTCGAGCGCTTTTGCGCCTGCCCCCCTCGCTTTCTCGCTAATCCCGCGCGCGCTCCCGCCTCCGGTGTCTCGCTCGCCGCTCGTTTCGACTTTCGAGTCGTGTAATTTGTAGTTTGGTCCTTGGCCACCTTTGTTGATGTTGGGGATATGTAAGTAAGCGAGCTTGCTTGTTTGTGTTTTTGTCTGGCTCTGCAGTGGAAGCGCGGAGGAGGAGGAGCCGAGGGGGGCAGCGGCAACGGCTGCACGAGCTGCAGGGAGGTGCGGAGGAGGGCCGCGGCGGTGACGGTGCGGGCGGCGGCGCCCAGGAGGGTGGAGGCGGTGGCCATGGAGTCGGCCGCGCAGACCGAGGAGGAGATGACGGCGGCCGGCGGCGGGGCGGCGGACGCGGCCGGCGAGGAGCAGCCCGTCACGCCCTGGGCCTTCTCCGTTGCGAGGTGAGCGGGGCCGGATCTGATCGGATCGCCGTGGGCTGGATCTGGGTGGGCGGACGTTTGGATGCGTCGATCTAGAACTTTTTTGTTTTTATTTTTTTACTGATTTATTTCAGCGCGTGTGTTGTTCTGGGTTAGGTGTATGGTTTCGCCCGCGTGATGCTTTGGTTAAGCTAATATTTTAGTCCGTTTTTATAGTTTTGACGTGCCCAGAAGTGAGGATGCGCAGGGTTGTTTCTCGCTGTTTTTTTTTGTCTTGTTGCTTACTTGCCTCGAGTCAAATATAATAGCGTGGTGGTTTTTGTGTTTTTATTCAGTAAATTTCTGTGTCGTGAGGCATTCACCAAAGCGGGAACTGCCCCTTTCTTTTGTTTGTTTTCGCAATTTCTCACAGCGTTCTTCTCGTGAACTATATAATCTGTTGAGCTGAATTTTGTTTTTTTCTTGTCTCTGTTGAGCTGAATTTTGTTTTTTTTTTCTTGTCTTAGATTATGGGTTACTCAGTATTGTTGGAGTTATCTTGCTGACCGCGTGAGAATTTCTAGGATTATTATAATATTTCCAATTTGGTGGGGTTTTGGGGGAAATTTGAAATCTGATTTGTGTTACTGCCGGACGGATTTTGAGTAGGTCTTGAGTAGTTGAGCAAAGCAACGAATTGGTTGTTTCGTTTTGGTTTCTTCTATGTCTTGCATTCTTGTGGGTGGAGTATATTCTAATCTGGCCCACCGCAATATTTCCGTCTCTTGTTTTCTCCACTACCCCTGACTGAAATTTGACTGCAAGTTGATACTACTAAATTGGCAACCATATGGTAAATGATAGCAAATAAACTTGTTACTTAACTGAAAGCAAATGAAAAACCTGAGCTAGCAGAGGAAGCCAAGGACCAATTTGACCATGATTACCAAAAAAACCTGTGCAGCTGTAGAATGTTGATCTGGTTGCAAGGTTGTTTCATATGAATGAACCGCCATAATTCCGTGCAATGCACCAAATATTTTTGTTCACTATTTTGAAACAAAACGCTGATGTAATCGATCTTGTGCAACAGTGGTTACGCCCTTCTGAGGGATCCACATCACAACAAGGGCCTCGCCTTTACTGAGAAGGAGCGGGATGCGCACTACTTGCGTGGCCTTCTTCCTCCAGCAGTTGTGTCTCAGGAGCTCCAAGTATGGGCAACCTTCGCTAGCTACAATAACCTATAACTGTAATTATTTTGGTCTTCTTTTTTCTAAGCTCTCCATAATGTTTATGCAGGTAAAAAAGCTCATGCACAACATTCGCCAGTACAAGGTCCCTTTGCAGCGCTACATGGCCATGATGGACCTTCAGGTAGCCCAAATTAATATGGTTACTTATACGAAATATTGAATTGTTCATAATGTAAGAAGATCAAGTCTGCAAGGCGGGAAATGCCTTGTTGAAGATCTGATAAAACCCAACCAACATATTTGATATATTGCAATTAAAATGATCTATTGATTGCAACATTGTGCTATGCCTTGTGTTTTCAGGAGAGGAATGAGAGGCTCTTCTACAAGCTATTAATTGATAATGTGGAGGAGCTGCTCCCTGTGGTTTATACACCAACCGTAGGTGAGGCTTGCCAGAAATATGGGAGTATATTTGGACGCCCACAGGGTCTGTATGTCAGTTTGAAGGACAAGTACGTTTGCCCAGCTTTTCTTGAATTTACAAGAATTATGTATTTATTTTCTTCTGCCTATTGGATTGGGACTGACCGGAGGTGTATTCTAGGGGGAGGGTCCTTGAGGTGCTAAGGAACTGGCCTGAGAGGAACATTCAAGTTATTGTTGTTACTGATGGTGAGCGCATTTTGGGGCTTGGAGATTTGGGTTGTCAGGTATGTTTGTCGAATTAGCTGCTCGCGTCAGGAACTTTACTTATATTTGTTGGAACGATCTTCTATAGGGAATGGGAATTCCTGTTGGCAAGCTTTCTCTCTACACTGCCCTTGGAGGAGTTCGCCCATCAGCTGTAAGCATTCACATCTGTTGCAGCCCTCCTTTAACGATCCCAGTATGTTTGCTACCAGCAAACTGCAAAGACAACCAAAATCATCTCAATTTTGTAAATTTCTACTTTGCAGTGCTTACCTATTACAATTGATGTTGGTACTAACAATGAGCAATTACTTAATGATGAGTTCTACATTGGGCTCCGGCAAAGACGTGCTACTGGCGAGGTATGTACATGTACACACTTTGCTTGGGAGTAATTAAGGTGTTGGCAAAATAACTCACTTAAGATCTGATCTGTGCATTGTCCTTGATGGCAGGAGTACCATGAACTCATGGAAGAGTTTATGAATGCTGTTAAGCAAATCTATGGTGAGAAAGTTCTCATCCAGGTCAGTTCAGACCCCCAGTAAATTATTTGTCATATATTGATCATTTTTACTTATTATCACAAGAATAGTGAGACTGGATCTTCCTTGTGCCAGTTTGAAGACTTCGCCAATCACAATGCATTTGATTTGCTTGCAAAATATAGCAAGAGTCATCTTGTTTTCAATGATGATATCCAGGTAAACGAACTACTTGTTTTGTTTGTGCCGTGATACCTTGTTTTACCAGAAGGTCCTTATTGAGTCAGTATCCTTATCCTTAAGTTTTGTTGACTTCTGTATTTATCTGAAATGTATGTATTGCAGGGAACAGCATCTGTGGTCCTTGCAGGTCTATTAGCATCAATGAAGGTGACCGGTGGAACCCTAGCAGAGCACACTTATCTGTTCCTTGGTGCTGGTGAGGTTAGTGAAAACTTCTCTTAGTTTATTTTTTGCTAACTGCTGAAACGTGATGTATTCTCTGAAACACGTTTGATGATGCATTTGACTGCAGGCTGGAACTGGTATTGCAGAACTCATTGCTCTTGAGATTTCAAAACAGGTAACTATAATGTTTCACAATCTCAGTGTGGTGTAGGACAGTTTTAATCCTGGTGCTTACTGCTAAGACTTGCTGGCTTTTTATCAATTTGTAGACAAAGGCTCCAATTGAAGAGTGCCGCAAGAAGGTTTGGCTGGTCGATTCAAAGGTATGGAGCCAAAGGCAAAATTCATTGTTGTTAATACAATATCTTCACCTCTGCAGTTGACAGCCTGACACTATTATTATATTATATATTTAGGGCTTGATTGTTGCCTCCCGAAAAGACTCCCTTCAGCCATTCAAAAAACCTTGGGCACATGAGCATGAAGCTTTGACGACCTTGTTAGATGCTGTCCAGGTATTCATTGTTCATGCATATTTGCGATTTTAAGTCAGTTAGTGACTGATGCCTTCACTGAAAATTGTTCTGTTAATGTTGTATTTCATTGTATCGTACTAAAGTTTCTTTCTTCTTTCTCTAGTGCATCAAACCTACCGTGCTGATTGGAACCTCCGGAGTTGGCAGAACTTTCACAAAAGAAGTTGTTGAGGCCATGGCTTCCTTCAACGAGGTAATTTGGACATCTTTGTTCAAGTTGCAATTTTGTTGTATTGCCAAAGATGGTTGGCTAACTTGTGATATCAAAACTTCTAAATGTAGAGACCTATCATTTTCTCGCTGTCAAATCCAACGTCACACTCTGAATGTACTGCTGAAGAAGCATACAACTGGACCCAGGTGAGCTTTCCCAACACATATACAGCTAGGTGCATACTCCTATGCCATTTGAAATGCAACAATGAATAATGAAAGATGTTCCTTGTTTGTTTTCTTCTGTACACATGTTGCTGTAGTTGATGCAACATAATTAGATAATTGGCACAAAATAAGGGTTCACTAAAACACGAGAAAAAAAGTGCTACTCTGTAGTGTGACTTATGCCAATGCATCTCCATCCTTGCAGGGTCGTGCAGTGTTTGCCAGCGGCAGTCCATTTGACCCTGTGGAGCACAATGGAAAGATTCTTGTGCCTGGCCAGGTATTTACTTGTTTTTACAACTTTTCCAAGCGAAGTAGTAACTTGCTTGTCTAAAAACTTGCTAAGTCAAATGAGAAGTTCTTCATCCCTAATTGACCGAGCTATTCCCAACAGGCAAACAATGCTTACATTTTCCCTGGATTCGGCCTTGGGCTCGTGATCTCTGGAGCAATCCGTGTCCATGAGGACATGCTTCTTGCCGCCTGTAAGTACCTTCGAAGTGAACTGAAGAACATACAAACTTTCTGTTGTTCATCACCGCCAACTCCTGAGCATTTCCCCCCTGAAAAAATGCTCTTCATATTGTGGGAGGTTTAGGAGCGTACTTCTGTCGTAACTATATCCATGTCCATTCCTGTAAACAGCGGAAGCGCTAGCTGAACAGGCCACTCAGGAGAACTTCGATAAGGGGTCGATCTTCCCTCCCTTCACAAACATCAGAAAGATATCCGCGCACATTGCCGCCACTGTGGCTGCAAAAGCCTATGAACTTGGTATGTTCTTCCGACACCTCCCCTCTGTAGACATCACACATCATTCCGTGTGCATTCAGGTCCCTTGCAAAACCTGTGGCGTTTGACGTCGCCTATCTTCCCCTGCAGGTTTGGCGACCCGGCTGCCTCGCCCGAAAGATTTGGAGAAATATGTAGAGAGCTGCATGTACACTCCCGTCTACCGCAGCTACCGGTAAGGCTGCGGAGACCGATTTTGCGGTCATAAAACCTACCAAAAGCAGGATGCTGCGATGCGTTGTCGTCGCTGTTGCAGCGTCCAGCTGCTGGACATCTTATACATTATGTCTGTTGTAACGTGACGGGAGCAAGTTGAACGACCGTCCTGTGTACCGATGTTTGTGATTCTTTTCACTCGATTATAACGAGGTAATAAGCACATGTAGTTCCAGTTCTCACAGTAATGGGCAGTTTAAGAGCCTAAGCTATATCTGAAAATCTCTGCAAATCAGTACAAAATCCGCAAGTTGCGAAGCCTTAAGAAAATCCGGATGATCACTAGTCTCTTGCAGCCTTAAGTTGCAAATGAACCTGCAGATCATATGCAATGAGATGACGGCTTGGAACTAAGAGAGAGCTCTTGTGCTTATGAAACCGATACCACAACCATAGCTAAATTCAACGTACGTTCTCGGCGACAACCATGAATAGTGCCACATGAAATTATTGGACAGAGCAGATCCCTATCCAGATTTCGACGTTCGCGATAACGTGACATCACGCATTTCGCAAAGTTTCTGGCGTATGACGCGCCACCTGGGCGGGACGAATCTCCACCACAACAAACGGTGCTGGTGTATCAAACAGATGCAGACGCCAGAATTATCCAGATGTTCACTGCAGCCCAATCGAAAGCTATTATTATTGCCAAAAGCGAAGGGAACTCGATAGCTAAAAGCAAACTCTGAAACTTCTACACATACACAAAGGCCATTGTCCTCTTCATGAACTATGACATCTGTGAAACTATGGTTATACTGATATTATTTGGCTATCAGCACATTAGCACATTACCATCCTCCATCATCCTGTATTATTGCACGCTACATGTGATGGTCGATAGATGAAAGGACAGAACAGAAGAGGGCAAAAAGTAGGACATCTTTTAGGCCTTGCTATTGCTGTAGGAGCTCAGATCTGCATGTGTGTCCTTGTACCGCTGGGATAGGTATGCGGAGCAAGTTATTGGAGGGAACCTGATCAGACAATGAAATTGCAAACATTTGCTTGAGTACCAGGCCCGATGAGATGAATAAAGTAGTGCACATGATCAACTTTAGACATCACAAGGAGCTAAAACTTACTTTGGAGGATTTGTTTCGGATTTGCATGTTGGCAGGCACTCGACTATGCAGTCATGGCTTGGTTCCACGAAGTAGGCCATCTGTTCCAAGCAAGGAAAAATACAATGATTAAAACAAACTTCTTTATGGCCCATCACCGGTTTGGCTTAAATTCGTCACAATTGAAAAAAGGGGAAAAAACTTAAGGAGTTTATGTTATCAGTCACCAGCTCAGCTCAAGTCAGATATGAAAATCAGATTATTTTCACAAATTTAAATGAGAGGAACTTACAGAGTAGCGTTCTCGTCCATCAAGGACCACTCGATGCAAAGTTGACCTACAAGTGTGGAAACAATTGTATTGTATGATAAGAAAACAATAATAAGCAAACCATACAAATAATTTTTACTAGCTTTTTTTTCTCTCCAAAACTACCAGCTCACTCTGGAAGCAACAACGTTTGATTTTCCCAAAAATAAACAAATGACAATTATATTCGAATGCAGGTATGAAAAGAACTAAGAACATGCTTTAAGAGATAGATTGGCCTACCTGAAAATGCAGTTACTCCACCGTTCGAGCATATCACCAAGATTGACAATAAAGGCTCTGGAAAGTAAAGGCCAAACATGTGAGGATGTTCACCAACAATTGGCATAGATCACTTTATGAGATATACATCTAATTAGATTAACAGGCTTACCCCTTCACAGGAGCTACATATTCCCATACTTGAGGCTGGGCATTCCTGTCCTTGCAGATCTACAGAAGAAAATCGCAGTTAAAACAAAGTCAAGACAAATACAGGAAAAATGTCGCTTTAAGGCATATTACTTGAAGGGCGACTACATCATCAGTTGCTAAGAGGGTAATCAAGCCATAATCAGAATGTGCTCCTGCTCCATATATGCCCTCTGCAGGATTTGACACTTGACCTGATGATACAATGGACATCAAACAACAGAATTGTCATGTTTTCTTGTGGAATAAATGCCATTTGACTCGAAGGCATGACCTGTTTTTTGTCTACCTTCGTAGTAAAGGAGCCTTAATGTGGCTATAGGCTTGCCAAGCATTTCGGGTCTATCAAAGAAGCCCACATCTAGGTCCAAAGCAAGAGCAATGACCCTTGCAACTGATTTTGCCACTCTCCTGAAATGCTTCAAATGAGGATCGAATCAGAATAGTATGACGCTCGATCCAAGAAATAAACCATAATTAACAAACTTCAATGGACTACTCATGGACACATCTAAAAGAGATTCATTTTTATACTTGGAAGTGAACTATCTAGCTGCAGTGTCAGGCACATTACACCACTTAAGAAATCCTTGGCAATTAAGTTATTTACAACTTCTTGGATCATCATTAATCACTTTGACTATCTTAAAATTAGCAAATGAACTGTCATTTCTAGGTTCAAGGCATGTAAACTTACAATGCCTCCGTATGATATTGCTCCATGACCTCCCTCCATTTGGGCAATACTTCTGAAAGAACAGAAGAAAAAAATGTATGTCAAATAGGTAAATAGGACCATGTAATGTCACGATTTTCTCCCCTTCACATTAAGACATAAAAAATTAACATGTCTTAGGTGGCAAACACTAACATATAAGATTTGAGCCGCAAGAAGATATTCAACGTATCTATTGCTCATTAGTGTCACCAATTTTCAAGCATATGATAGATTGGAACATGTTAGATACAACACCTTGTTATTCATTAATCATTCGGTTCTAGAAGAGTCCTTTTTAAGAATATGTCTTGAAAATGAAAACAACTTACCTTCAGAAGGCCACTGATTTGGACCATAAAATGGTCTCCTTGCTTCTGGATCATCTGCAGGTACCTCAACTCCAATGTAATACCCTTCCTTATAGTCACCTGAAAACACATTATAAGTTGGGATCGTAAGAATGCAACAAACCTGGAACTGAAAATTCACAAGATATAAACCAAGTAAATCCAGAATGAAATGAGATACATGCCCATGCAGAACTATTTCCTAGTTTTATCACCTCTTATTTTGAAATGACTCTTGCTACCAACCTTAATAACTCGTTGAATTCTCATCCAAGATAGTGATGAGAAAATTGCAGAGCCCCTAAACACTTGCATGGCAGCTACTAGGTACCATGTTGATGAATAAAAAAAGAGAGCAAATAGATTACCATTCACTTGATTTTCTGGATCAAGAATCTCATCTAGCATGGGTGTATACCCTCGATTCTTCTCGTTTCGGAGAAGCTTCATTTTCTCACTGGTAGGAAGGTCAAAGAACTTCTTGCTCTGGGCAAAAACGTCATCCATTAGCTCCTGGCTTATTCCATGATCCACCACATAGAAGAAGCCTGAATCCAGACATGCCTGAGGAAAAAAATGAGACATTTAGTCTCGAAAACAATACAGTTCAAATCTCTTAAAAGAAATAGAGCCAGCAGAACACAATGGCCATGCTTTCAACAATAAGTGCCATAAAGGATCGCAACATAAGAATGCTTAGAGATACATTTCTTGTACTGGCAAATCATGTAATGTAACCGCAGAACAAGACCATAGTTTGCAATAGCTAAAATTTAACACTTAGATCAGCTTCTAGCCATGTAAACTGTAATATGATAGGAAGCAAAAGAACAAAGGTACAAGATCTTCGCAGATAAAAGTTAAAGGTATCATATACTCTGGATTTGAGTGGCCAGTGGCTAAACTATTGCTACTCAAGAGTCAAGACAATATGGCACAGATGAACTAATAATATTGGAATTTAACTAATGTACAACTAGAAATATGCCATACACCATGGTATACTTTGATGATCTACTCTAAAACTGGGAATACCAATATACCATATTAGTTGATGCATGCCATATTGATCGCTGCCTTCAAAATAACATGGACAGTTGGACACCTACCCCTTAACAGAATATGCATTTCAATATTTTATACAGAGTTTGGTTCCAAGAGCTGATTTTGGCTTCAGGCCTCAGGGATTCTTCTTGAAAAATGTATACTACTACAAATAGTTTATCCAAGTACTCCTAATATTCCACCTAATGAAGAGGACCAAATATACTTGAGGGCATGCAGCCTTTTCTTGGGGACAAAATCGCAGGTCACTAACGGCAACATAATCTTTTAATGATCCTTGGTTTCCGAATGCAGCAAACATCTCTTAAAAAAAGCATCAAACTTGAAGGCATAATTAGATCATGTACGAGGTCAAAGCAACAATTGACAAATGACAGTACGATTCAATACTAGTAAAAATATTTTGAAGATGGCATAACCACTAGAATAGCCGAAACAGGGGCAAAGCCCATGCTTTTGTAGAACTTATGCGTTAACTGCAATCTATTGACCTGCCTTACGAACAAAAGAACCATCGGTTGCTACCCTCTTACAAAAATTAAAAAGAAAATGACGAACATGCTCTGCTAAAACATTAAATTAGTTCTGAGTACAGATAAATAACCAAAATAGATAGAAAATTTGACCGTGATCGTACTTTTCAAGAAAGAAAGCTCACAAGCTTTCCGCTATGCAAACATCTAGGCATGCCCATAAATCTATGGACTAAAATTCGCGATTACCAAGAAAAGAACCGAGGACCTGCTTGAGGAGCGAGACCGATTTCTGGATGTCCGGGTCCGCCAGGCTGATGCAGTTCAGATTCGTCCTCGAGATCGAGTTCTCCATGCCGCTCTCTCCCTCTAATCCCTCTTTCTTGGATTTGCTCTCTTCTGTTTCCTGGTTGCTGCTGCCTCTCCTCTAGACTTTTCTCGTAGCCGCCTTGATTTGTGCCCGCAGTGTCTAGGCGCCTCCTTCCTTGATGCGCGCGGCGCACATGATGGGGTCATCGAATTGGAGACGGGTGATGGTACATAGGGTGGAGGCTGCAGAGTTGGTGGAAATTGGAAAAAAGAGAAGGAAGTGTCTATACAACATTCGATTATTTTTTAGTACAAAAATAATCAGATTTTGAGCTGTTAGATGGAGATCTAACATCTTAGATCATTTTTTTTGGAGGGGTCATTTTTTTGGAGGGGGGCTTGTATGGGTGGATCCGTTGGATGGAGATCTAACGCTCCAGATCAATCTGACTGTTTTTGTTCAAAAATACAGTCAAATGTTGTATAGCATTACTCAAAAGGGAAAAAGTTGCCAAAGCCAAAAGGGCAAAGCAAAGGGGTCCCTTGGTGGTGGCCAGGAGGGCCTCGGTCTTTGGACCAAGAATTTTTCCTTTTCTTTATGGAATTTATTTACTCAATTATGAGCCTTTTTCTCCCCTCTTTACATAGAATGTTTCCTTTTCTTTATGGAATTTATTTACTCCATTATGAGCCTTTTTCTCCCCTCTTTACATAGCTTTAGGCCCCGCTCATTTCGGCTTCAGTTTCTGGCTTATTTTTATTATTCATAAATTTCGTATTTTTCTGAACTTTTGGTTTTTGAGCTTTTTTTGCCGGTTCTTTTTTTCCCGTATTCATTTGCGTTGTCCATGATGAGTTAGCATATTTTTTTCCTATTTTTACATTTTTTAAATTTAATTACGCCAAATAAGCCACATTCAATTATAGTGAAATTTCACAGTGCAATTTCAGTCATAAATACTTTGTTTTTTTTTTGTGACGTCGTCAAGAATCTAATGGTCTAATCGACTATGGGTGGGTCGTATTTGATGGCAGCGAATTTTCTGGTCTTCTCTGCTCTGGAAAAGGACCGGCTAGTGAAGATAATAATGGTATTGCCATGCTAGCAAAGCGAAATCCTTTGTTCACGAACGAATTGTTGTGGAACATTACTATATTTAAAGCGAAAGGAATCGTCCGGCTTTTAGCGCCTCTACACTACTCATTTTGCCAAAAAGTTGTCGAAGTTATCGAAATCACGATAACACCCTGGGCGAATATCGCCTTGACCTTGAGAGTTTAAACGTGGATTTTTTTTTGCATAAACCTCCCGTACTTTCTTACAATTATGTTCATGTTCTAAAAGCTTTCGATAGTCCGATCACGCAAAGGCATAGATCCGGTCGTCCATACATGCGCTCCACGCCCCGTGCCCTACCTCATCCCCTGTTCCCCTTGAATTGTCCGCCGCCGCCTCCTCTCTCTCTCTCATTCCCTCATGCTCTCGCCCTACGCGCCATCACCGTTGCCCTACTAGTTTGCTCGTTCCCCTTTTCCCCTACCCAATCTGCGCCACCATCGCTCCCTTTTTCAGCCTTGACTCGCCTCCTTCTCATCCTCTCCCACACCGTCCATGCCGCCACCGCTCCATCCTCCCACCTCACCCTCGCCTCCTCCCCCGTCCCAGCCCTTGCAGCACCATGAAATTGGACCTTGCCCACCCCCTCTACTCGTGTACTCTACCGTCGACGTCCTCTGTCTGTCTTCCCCCTCCCCTCCACTTCGCCTACAACGCTATGCTCGATCGCCTACTCTCTCGCTGCCGCCCCAGCCGTCGGTCTCCTCCCTGGCCTTGCCTAGAATCCTAGGTCACATGAAACTGAGTCGCCACCGTCTATCCACCATATTGCACTATTGATCTGCTTGTCACCTCGCTTCCTACCCTCAACCTCAGGCCCATCTAGCTTGCCCTAGAACACGGCGCTACCATCAATCTTCACGTCGATCCTCAGCATGGTGTTGCCCAAGCCAAATGATGAGGACATCCCCAACAATTCTACTCAAAGTACACCAATTCAAAATGATGTTGGCAATGACAAGCTTAAGGAGGTGTATAAAGAACCAATTACTCGTGTAAGAGCAAAGAAGCTTTAAGAATAGGTCAACTCGCTCCTTTGTGAATTTTATTTCCACACTGATAAGAATAGCGTACTATCTAATATTTTTACTTTGTTAATTCTCAGATTTCTAAGTAAAGGACAAATTGGCATCGAGAGAGAGGAGAGGGAGGCCGAGGCCAACACAAAGGAGGTAGATACCAAGATTGAACAATAAGAAACACAAGAGAGTCAAAAGGAGCTATATGCGGCATCAGCACTTGAGGAGCCATGTGTGTGCACGAAGAAAGTGCATGAAACTTGCACGCATGCAGCCTGCCAAATGAGCCGCATGGGCTGAATATTTAGCTTGGGTTATAGCTAGTTAAATTAACTAGTTGAAGTAATTAGTTTGGGTCTGGGCTTTAACCAAGGCCGAGTGCGTGTGTGGGCCAAGGTAAAGCCAGTTACCATGAACACGGAAGTGTTCTTTTTCATGTCAATGTCAGTTTTCCTACAGTGGAAAATAAGGAGATGATCGTCCACGCCTGTGGTTTTGTAGGTTGGTAATGTGCTGCCATAGAATGTTCTAGGTTTTTAGGCCTTCAAAACCTGGTGTATTATCCTTTCTTGGCCCTTTTGGTATTAAGATAAGATCATCATCACATGGTTTTAAGTAGGATCATCCGCTTTTCCACTCTAACCACCACCTATGAAGGAGTGCGGCGCTTGGGATTTCGACGGAGAGGAGGAAGGAGGGCGGCGCCCGGTGGACAGCGGCGGTGCCGAGAACGGCGATGGCAGGGCGGGTGGGGTGGGCGACGGCTAGTGTGTGTGTATAAAGTCTTTTCCGTACTCCAGGGAGTACATACTCTTACTTATAATATACCACTTAAACGATTATTTTATACATCTCTATCACTTTTGGTATACTTAAATATTTATTCTAAGATACTCCAATGTGATTTGGTTGAAAAATTTTCATCAAAACCTTTTATTTTTGCTATATACACTTTTCCATGTATGAAAAGAGTACATACACAAATTATGCTGTAAAAAATAGATTTTCATAAAATTTTTCATGAACTCACTTTAGAGTATCTTATAATTATTATTAGAGTATGTTCAAATAGATAACGATGTATAACAATACCATTAAAAGGATATATTAGAAGTGGGAGTGTGTACTCCCAGAAGTATAGAATATTTTTCCTATCTATCTTTCTATCTAGCTATCTATATATATTTAAGGGGAGGGATGGGATTCTTTGAATCCAAATTCGATGGCTCAAAATTCGAACACTCTCTAAAAACACTCACATACACCCCCTAAACAGAAAGCCTATTGTGCTGAACTGGGCATGAAATTTGCAGTTCTTCTTGGCCCGGAATACGCGACAACCACATTCACATTTCTTTCTGATGACCCATCACTTTCTTTCTTTCTTTCTTTCTTTCTTTCCTTTAGAATATTTTTTTTCATCAAAGCAAGTAGAATCTTCTTGCTGAGAAGAACGGCACTACTGCTTATCATGCGTTTTATTTTGTGTTTAGTCCATGCCTTAGTTGATAAGGCAGTGCACGTGCCGTGCCCTCACTAGCTAACTGATCCATCTTTACTTTTGACAACACTGCTGCTAATCGAATTTGAAGCTCTGCTTTGCTTTGCTTTGCTGTCCTGTACGTCGATAAAGAAAGATCGACTTCGATTTTCATGCGATTTTCTTTGTCAGTAGAAGCTCCTGAGTGTCTTCTTTTTTGCTTGACATTTTTTTTTACTTTTCATGATCTTCAAGGTATAATTTTGACCGTTACTATTTATAACATGATATTAATATATCATGGTAAAATTATAATATTATGAAAGTATTTAATAATAATTCTAATAATACAATTTTTCTTATTGCAAATATATATTTTAAATTTATTAGTGGTCAAACTTTACAAAATTTAACAGTATAAAATTTTAGAAAGTAACCAAAAAAGAACAGAGGAACGAGCTTTCAGACCAAATGTAGAAAATTCTTCTAATTCCTACCAAAATTGAACCACCTCCTCTAGTGGAATTTTTGCATTCCAAATGGCCTCTTACCATGTTCAACCTTATCACATAGTTTACGAGGCCGCTCCAATAGACTACCGATTTCTAGTTTTTGGTTAAAATTGTAGATTTTTCTGAGTTATTCAATTAACAAAATAAAAAAGAGAAAAAATATTATTATATCATTATGGATAATACAAAGTAATAAAAAATCAAAAATTAAAAAACATATGTTTTAAATATTTCTAGCTTTTAAAAAACTGAAAAATCAGGAACCGAAGAATTTTAAGCCCGCTGGAGTAAGGCCTACGACTCCACGATCTCAACTTTTGCATCTCAATGATTCGCATATGATTACTCCCGACTGTTTTACCCATGTCCTTAACACCTGTATGTACCAGATAATATAAAAAAACAACGAGCACATGATTAACGAGAAAGCGAGATCCGATCCTGTACATATGATCCAAAGGATAGATTACGAAAACGACATGGGCGTCGGGAGTGAACGAGCTGCTTTCCTAGATATATGCTGGAAAGATGAGCAGGTTGGTGATGTATGGAACGGTCGTATTAACTTCTACTAATGTTTTTGTTATTATGATTGATGTCTTTTATTTAAAAATAAATAGTAGTGGTAAAAAAATAACTTTAAAAAGTGACTTTTCTAGATATATGCCGGAAACATGTGCAGGTTCGTGACATGTAGGACATTCGTACTAACTTTTACTAATTGTTTTTTACTGTAATTGATATCTTTTAGTTGAAAATATTTTAGCAATGGTAGAAAAAAGTGACTTTAAGAAGGATGATACAATCAGTGCGAAAAGTGAGGAAGAGAAACGTGCATGTGATGGGAATAAGAGAAGTGGGTGCGTGGTGCACCCATAATCTCTTGTCTTATCTCTGAAGCGAGATGGTAGTGAGAGGAATGAAGAAGTTATTTCGAAAAAAACAGACGTTCGTATTAGCTTTTAGCTTTTTCTAATCAGAAGTCAACACGATGAGAGCATCTCTAGCTAGACCCTTTGTTTGGACGGAAGCTAGTACATGTTAATTTATACTCTTCTAGATATAAAATTTTCTTCCCTTTTAGTCTCTATTCGACATGGGTAGGGATCGATTCCTGGAGGTTGTTTCCGGTATTGGAAAATATAGGGGATATTTTATAATTTCAATAATTGATAGGAAGCAAATTTCACAATTAAACAGAACTATCAAAAGGCAATTTCACGTATGTAAATCACAAGAAGAACAAAGTAACAGGGAAGCAATATAGTTCTCTCGTTGAAGTTACTGCAGGGCTGGTGGCGATCGGAAGTAGCGTAGGGATGACGCAGCAGTGTCAGTGCAGAGAAGAACGACGTAGTAGCAGTGCACTGGGCGGTCTCCCATAAACTTTATTATCGCCTCATGTAGTTCTTCGTGATAACAAATTAACATTAACTTAGAGATACCACTTTTCTCTTTTATGGTGTACGGCTCGATGAGAGGTTCAGACAGCTCAGCGCAACATCACAGGTTTGTAATGAGAAAGAAAAAATGGGAGGAGACAAAGATTCAACTCTCTATGCTTAGGGTGTCTTTAGCATGTATATATGTGTGTGTGTAAAAAATACTTTTTACTCACACATGTAATTGCACCCACCTCTAATATAACACTTAAACAAACTTGAAGTACTCATTTATCACTTTAGGTATACTCATATACTAATTATAAGATACTCCAATGTGAATCACATGAAAAATTGTAAGGGAGTCCATAGTTACCCTCCGTTACGCGAGATACTCTCTACGTTGTGAGATACGACATATGGTGTAATTACGCTTGGGAGTAGAAAAGAGGTTCCTATATATACGAATAAAACCTCAAATTCAAATGTTTAAATCTCATTCTAATAAAGAGATAAAAGTGATTGTAAGTCACAAGTTACGCGATTTACCACGTGAAAATACACATGCGAACGTGTGTTTAGCCAAAGTCCTCTCATGCCATATGTCTTAAGCTTTTACAGAATGATAAGAATCACACATTACCTTAGCAATGTGATAATAAACCATACTAGCTTTGAAATTATAGAAAATATGTCTCATACTCATATGGACCTAATTTCTAACATTTGCTATGTGGAGTTTATGTGGTATTGGGCCGCCATTTATTTTTGGTATAACACTTGAAATTTAGGTTTTGTTTGGAATACGAGAATTTTTTTGATTTATGAAACTGAATTGTTTTATATGAAATTCATACATTCTCAACTGAGGGCTCAGCAGTACATAGTGACTTGCTATACAATATAATATTTTAGCCGAAAAATTGGAGTGTGTCCAGCTCCAGCCAAGTCAGGCCTTTTTTCAATTTTTCTACGAATAAACCGAATTGAACCTTATTAGCAATCAGCATCAACCATCAGCCTATGCTAACTCAAAGTTGAGTCGTGTCTCGCTATGTGATCCTCTCATCCAATGACTTTGTATTCACACAGCTGACAGCAGTAGGCCGTGTAATTTTCCACGAACATACGTATTTAATTGTCACCCTGATATTCGAACATTTCGTTGGTACGATAGCTTGGAGGCTACCATGAAACTGAGAGGAGGATAAAACATAGGAAGTATCTACACTACGCTATACCGTTGTGAATTCCTTGATAGTATAGTCTTCCTCTCGCCGCTCCCCTCCCCTCTCTCTCCCTCCACCCATTTCCTCCACCACTTGTAGCCGACGGTGACCTTATCGCTTTTACTCTACTTAACCTAATATTTAGTATGCCATCTCGTCGTGCCTTCTCCTTTGCCACCGCCTACCGTCGGACCACCGCCTTCTCAGCTGACGGCCTCTCTACATCCGAAAGGCACGGTGAGCCCATTGACGATGGCGATGCTCCCTATTGGCCAACGCGTGAGAGCAAGGGAGTGACAGATGGAAACATACGAGAGAGAGAGAGGGGTAGGAACGGTATACCGTTTCCCTAGTTTTTCTATAAAACTATATGCATCCAAAAACAAAAGGTGGCATGGATCGATCAAAGCACGCCGGGAAGTCAGAGATGCGTCTAGCTTTCGATCATTGTACGAAAAGGAAGTGTGGATGCATGGTGTGGACCGGAACCACGCACGCATCTGATCTATCTCGGCTTCTTTTTTCTTTTCCTTTGATTGATCTTTCCAACAAAGATAAGTGCATGCACGGCGAGAAGGATAAAATATCAAAAGAATGCTGTGCTACACGTACTAGCTAGTACATGGCGTCCTCGATCATGGCATGGCCCTCATTTTGGGCAGTGCACGTGGCTGCCAAAAGCCTGGGATCCATGGCTCCAATCCCAAATTCCCAGCGCTGCTGCTGTTGGGTAGAATTCTATATTTTAATACGATAGATTTACTTAAGGACTGTTGGGTAGAATTCTAGATTTTGATACGATAGATTTTGCTTTGATTATATGAAGAATCAGACTCTAGCTGAATTAGAAGTGAAATGAAAAACATTTGGTATAAAGGCGACCTTAAAAATCCTTCTCTTCCTTCCTATAGGTCTCTCCACCATCGGCGCCAACGTCTTCTTCATCATTATCGGTCTCTCCACTACTGACGCCACCTTCTCCATCACCACTGGTCTCCCTGCCACCTTCTTGTCACTACTAGCCTCTCCGTCATTGGTGCCACCGCTTCTCCGTCCTCGTTGGCCTCCTCGCCACCTTTTTCTTCACCATCACTCATCCCACGGGCCTCCCCGTGGGCGGCATCATCGCCTTCAGCCTCCTTGCCGTGTGCTGGCGTCCATCTGCTCTTGCTCTGCGTTTTGCACTACCAACTTCTGGCACTCCTGATCTGATTGTCTAGTTGCCGGAGTCAATCACGTTTGGAGTTGCTCCGACCGAGAATCCGGGAGTAGGAGCTGCGCCAAATGGAGAAGTAAGTGGATCATAGCTTTCTACTAACATAGTGCGTGCTATTTTGGGGAGATAAGTAGTTGCTCTGACATGAAAATGCATGTATAGTTGGTGGAGATCTCAATCCCCGTTCGACCCAGACTGAATTTAGGACAGAAGACTGACTTTGCTTTTAGATTCTCTTTAGGAGCCTAGCTTCATTGATCTAGACATTTACGTCTTCAATACAAAGTGAGGTTTAAGTTTCTCTGCCAGCTTTAGGTAGGCTGATTTTTGCGGTTTATGGCTGGAATTTTACTGCAGCTAGCTGAAATTGCATTGTAGCTAATGGTGGCTTATTTGGTATAATTAAATTTAAAAAAATTTTAAAATAGAAAAATGGGTTAGCCTAGCACGTATAATGTAAACGAATACAGGAAAAAAATAACCAGCCAAAAAGCTCAAAAAAATTCGAAAAGTAAAAAAAACGAAATTTAGAAATAACAAAAAATAAACCTAAAATCAGAAATCTAAACCCAAACCAACAGGGCCTTAGCTGGAGCTAAAGCTCCACGCAAACATGGCCTCAGGGCACCCACATTGCGTTAAAGGCTTGTCTCCAACAATTTGTCTCTGGAATCACTCCTCTAGCTATTTTTTTTATTCTATTTCACCGTAACTTCCACCTCACACTGCCTTACAGTTGCGATGGGTTGCCTTGTCTTTTTTTTTTTGCATGAGAGATCACACCCTCTATCTTTTCCCTAACTAGAATTTTATATGATGTGGTAGGGAAGCGATGGCTAAGGTGGCATGTTGGAGATGCCGTGAGGAAGATGACAGGTGGGTTCGTTTTGGTTTAAAGTTAGTTTATATTTATACTATTTACAGCAACTAATTTTTAAACACTGTATTTTTTTAAAGCGAGATCAATAGGAAGATTGTAGTAAAAAGCGTACTGAGTTCAACGGTACCGATCAAAATAGCATATTACTATTTTTCTATACATAATATCTCTTACGAATAGTTAGAATTCAAATATTTAAATTATAAGTCATCAATGTAAAAAAACCCACCCAACAAATACCGGCTGACGTGTCGTCGATCACGTAGATCGGGAATCTTTATGCCGCCTCCTTAGTTTAGCGCCACCGTTAACGAAGGTCTTGGCCTTTCTTGTCATTTCGTGCCAACGCATCCATTTATACCCAAAAATATCACCTCCCCTCCACCGGAAAGGAAGACGGCCAAAAACCAGAGCACACGGCGACGCATTTGGTACGCTCGCTCGCACGCACCAACGGACGCGCGCACGGCCACACGTGCTAGAGCCGCCACCAAACGCGCGCCGACGGCCGAGATGACGAGGCGGTGCTCGCACTGCGGCAACAACGGCCACAACGCGCGCACCTGCCCCGGCCGCGCCGGCGGCGGCGGAGGCGTGAGGCTGTTCGGCGTCCGGCTCACGTCGCCGCCGGAGGCGGTGATGAAGAAGAGCGCGAGCATGAGCTGCATCGCGTCGTCGCTCGGGGCCGGGTCTGGGGGCTCGTCGCCGGCGGCGGGAGGAGGAAGCGGAGGCAGGGGAGGGGGAGAGGGCGGGGCGGGGTACGTGTCCGACGACCCCACGCACGTCTCCTGCTCGACGAATGGCCGCGCCGAGCGCAAGAAAGGTAAGATCATTTCTTTGTTTCAGTCGCTTCATTTCCTTTGCTTGTATCTTGCTTATGTTGCTCGATAAAATGCGGCGCTGAGCGGTAGAACTTTTCCTCTCTTGATTATTCTTCTCCTTGGTGAATTACCTCCATGAGCGAGCGAGAAAGGTGACGTTTGTCCTGCCATTTACACTCCTTTCTGTATGTTTGTTTGCTTCTGGTTAACTCATCGCGTTCCATGTACCTACCGCCTCATGGAGCACGCGGTACGAATAGATTTTAATTTTTTTCTGCTGTTAGGAGAAGAAAAGATACGATTTTTTTACCACTCCCATTTTTAAAAGGTTCGATTGCTCCAAATTCCCTACTTTTCTCCTCAGGTATCGCATTTTGTGTACGAGAAAAACAGAATATTTTGTGGGTGAATCGCATAATGTTCTCTTCTTTTTAATTTATCGGGATATGTGGTATGCCCAATTTCATTTCTTGTATTCCCCTGCTGTTTCAATATTTATATGCAACCAAAATGGCCACAATAAAGATAAATAATTTCAAAACTAAAAAAAATGAAGTATCATTTTGATATCAAAGGATTCTGAAGGTTCCAATCAAGAAACTAACAAGCGCTTGACAGGATTTTTTTTTATAAAAGAAACTATCTTCTAATGGATATCAATATTTTGGATGACATGCTTTAAATATCGCGCTTCTTTTATTTTATTTGCTACACTCAAGGTATTGCCGCTATCATTGTTGAGGATGCAATTTTTAGGAACCGTCCAGAATGGCCGACACAAATCAACTTAGCTAAATATCTTTTCCGACCTGATGAAGTTACATGCATACGTGCATCACAAGACCTGTATATATCACATTCCGCGAGAGACAATGACTGGCCACAACTAAGGAGCCCCACAAGTGCCCCCCCTCATGTCTCTTTGAACTTTAATTTAATCACCTGATCCTAAAAGAATCTACCCATATTAATTTCCAGTTGTTTTGACCAGTCCTAGGTGTGCACAATGTACTTTTTTTTATTGATTTTGTGTTGGTAGTGATATGCTATTTTATTGGTACGATCGTAGAAGAGAGTATTATTGGCACTTGGCTTCAAAGTGACTGTAGGGGCCGAGTGCCTATCTAGTTTGCTTATAGATTAAGGTATAGTGTTAGATTGCTTCTTTTTCTTTGATATTGTGCGCTAATGGTTATGAAATGGAGTAAATTGTCTTGCTACAAAAATTGACCAGAAACGGAGGCAGTTTCAATGGAGTTCCCTTGTACGGGCAACATCTTGATTAAATAAAAATGCTTATCGCTTACATGACAACATCATGTGATTCTGCAAATCTGCAGTAAAACTTAATGGTTATGACTTTGCAAATTGAATTATTTATCATGTTTGCTGGACCATTCTATTTTCATGGCCATTATATCTGGAAGGTCTCGAACCTTGGGCGTCCAATACAAGTGATCTGTTGTCCTCGTTAGCCTATATCTGTGGTTGCCATGGTGGTACCTGCAGCATGGTACATTTAGGAATTCAATATTTCTGGAAGTAATAAATTGGCACTTTCAGGGGCCGCATCCTGTTTTGGAAGATTCAGAGGGGCAGTATATTCTTAGGAATAAAAAAGAAGGAGTTGTCCATAGGGATACAGATTCAATAAAACAATCTCAGTTTTTCAGGATAAATTAATCTCATTTTGTGTGGGAACAATAATATGCATTAGGTGAAGTGCTGTTCCACGTCCTATTTTCCTATCATGCATTGGACTCTATAGCCAATAGTTTTTATGTTAGTTGAGGTGAAAGACAGGTAATAATGCAAAAAGTTTAAGATTATAGTAGTGTGTGACTGTGTGAGTGCCATTTCACTGCTCACCTCACAGGTGTATTTTCAGCTTCATGAGCAGATACTCTTCTATCTGGTACCCTTTCTGTTCTCTTTCATCTCATCTCAAACTTGAAGTATACGGCAGTCACATCTTCCTACCAGATTCAGCAAAGAGTCTCCCTTAGAAAGATAACGTCAAGTGCTCAGAAGCTCGAAGTCCTTCATGCCCTGAAAAATTTTCAAACCAGTTTCTCTATTTAAAGACATATTAAACTTGATACAGCCGCTCTTATAAAAGAAAACTTTGTATATCAGCATTTCATAAATGTACTCCACCTTCCTAACTGGAGCTTCAAATACAAATCTTATATATTAGCACCAACTATGCACTGAGATTCAAAGAAAAAGACAAATACATCACCAGAATGAACTGCCTAAACAAAATTCTGTTCTTGTCATGTTTATTGTGACCAGAATTTGTGTGGAGACTGCATGTGAAGTACATTAATTTGCTATTGGTTAGTGACTGCTAGATGTTAACATGTTGCTCCTTTCACCTATTTTTAGTTCAATTATATTAATGTTGAATGGGAGGCACATTTATTTGTCTTTCCCCTTAACTTTTCTTGTTTTGCTGGACCGGCCTATTGCTTCAAAACTTCGAATATGGCAACTTATTTTCCAAGAACAGGCATATCCAGAGTTGAGCTATAGTAATGTTGAATGGGAGGCATTTTTTTTTACCATTTCACTTTACGAAACTATTGTTGTGCTGGGATGGTTTTGCTCGAGATATGGTATCTCATCTTAATCAGTGACTCTAGCACATTATTCTACAGAGAAGTGTATTGACAGAAGATGTGCTAATATCACTAGATTGAGAAGTATCAACATGTTGGTTACAATAGGGGTATACGAACCTGCTTCATATGGGTTTGACAAAAACCGGAAGAGCACCAACTCATATACGTTATAGGAGTGGCCAAAACTGGAGTGGGAGCAGCGGCTGTACATAACCGGTTTCAAACGGGTTGGCCAAAACCAGCTTGTACAGCCCTAGGTTACAATGCCTGAAAGCCCAAAGCTTGTGATTTTGGTCAAGTTCAAAGGAAATGATTGGTGATTTGTCTTTGTTGAAATGAATATAGGCTAATAAATGTTTTTTCTGCATTATTTCTCTCAGAGCAATCTGATGTGCTCAGTCCAGTTCTAATTCAAGGACCGCTTTTGTTCTTCAGGTACACCTTGGACTGAAGAAGAGCATAGAATCTTTCTGATAGGTCTGCAGAAGCTTGGTAAAGGAGACTGGCGTGGGATATCCCGTAACTTTGTTGTTTCCAGGACCCCAACTCAGGTGGCCAGCCATGCTCAAAAGTACTTTATTAGACAAACAAACTCGTCAAGACGGAAGAGGAGGTCAAGCTTGTTTGACATGGTCCCGGAAATGGTACGCAATTCTTACTTGCAATGCTCTGTCATGATAGGGTATCTTCTCAACATGTTTAACTGCATCCTGATCTTTGTGCTTTCCCCATCAACCTGCAGGCAGTGGACGAGTCCCCAGTTGTCACGGAACAGCTTATACTCCACAGTACTCAAGATGAAGCCACAAGTTCAAATCAATTGCCATTCTTACATCTTGGGCAACACAAGGAAGCAGAGTTTTCTAAACAGCCACCAAGTTTGCAAGTAAGGCAGCATGAGGAATCTGAATTCACAGAACCTTCATTACCAGCACCAAATATGGAGATGAACCCCGCTGTATCATTCAAGGTCACGACTGTCCCGACAGTGCCAGCATTCTACCCAGCATTGATATCTGTTCCACTAACTCTTTGGCCTCCAAATGTTGCTAACGTGGAGGAAGCAGGCACAACCCATGAAATCCTAAAGCCCACTCCTGTGAATGGAAAGGAGGTGATTAAGGATGATGAGGTTGTCAGTATGTCCAAGCTCAGTATTGGTGAAGGTATCTCTGGCTCCATGGAACCCTCTGCTCTTTCCCTTCAGCTTACCGGGTCGACAAATACAAGGCAATCAGCTTTTCATGTGAACCCACCAATGACTAGACCTGACCTAAGTAAGAGAAACCACAGTCCAATTCATGCAGTTTGAGGAAGCATGGAATATGCCTGCTGGGTCAAGTCTTACAGATTGTATTAATGATCCTAATACCCTATAATGTTGCGTAAGCTTCTGAGCATGTACTTCTGTAACAGTTTCTAAGTTAATGTATCACCTTATGCTCTTTGTCATTGATAAAACTAGAGATACATATGTCAATGAAAGTACCCTACCATTTGACTGTCATTAATCTGACTATATTGTTGCTTGTTGGGATGCTATATGCATATGCCTTTTCTGATACATCTTCCATACTTTGGAGAAAATGATCTGTAGTTTTTGACACATAAATGTTTTTAGAATTAGACATGTTTTTTTATAATTAGAAATATGACCTCTTTCTGATTACAAATTTACAGATAGGTGGGTTTATTAATGTTGCTAGAAAAAACTTGTTGGAAAGTTGGCACATCTCTTTGATCCCCGTTGATAGAATGGTTTGGGTGTAGGGGGTTGGTATATTAGCCTTTGATGATCAAGGGATGGTGATCTTGTAGTGGTTCCACAAAGAGATCATTCCTGATACAAATGTTGCATTTCTTGCAAGCACAACTTCTGACTTCTGAATCTGTCAAGGTTCTCTTATTGCCTATATAGTAGTCATAGAAAGAAGTTGTTCATCACTGCCCCCAGTTAAGCAGACTCGTTCTTTCGTAGAAGTAGTGGACGGGTCCTGAACAATAGAACTGAAACCAAAAAGAGGAAAAAAAAATGCGAGGTAGCTACTAGAAAGGTTTCTTCACAGTGGTGTCATTATTTCTCTGCTCTCCTTTTCAGTTTGGGTGCCCGCGTTGTCTATCTGATGGTTTGGTTTCAGATCCAACCATTGTTGTTAGCCTTTTCTGCAAGAAAGTTCAGTGTGTTTGAGATGGGGAAATGCAGCAGGCCTGCAAATTCCTTTGGTTCGTCGCATTTTTTTTTTGTGAAAAATATGGTTCATCACATCTGTCTGCTCGGTTTTTACAATCTTTCAAGTTTTCCCGGGCAGAAGCATAAAATCAGAAATATGCGAATGCAAATCTTGTGGGTTGACATGTTCCTCTTAGGAACCTATTTACAGAATGTGAAATGTATAGAGCCACTGTTTATGTGGAATAATATTGTTATGGTGTTATCTGCTGAGCACTTCTCTTGTTTATTGCAATAGCAAGAATCTGGATTCCTGAAGGACTCGTATTCCCTATCTCTTTTCCATTCTCATGAAATGAGCTTACTTTCGTTCCATTCCATGTTCGTTCAGATGCCACAGGTCACTGCAGAAGATGAAGGGGGATCATGCCGAAGTGAAACACAAGTTAGAGGCCTATTTTCAGGTAACAATGCCCTCTTCTCAGTTGCTGCTCTTACCAGCTTGCTGTCCTACAAGATGGCTAAATTACTGTGCTGCACCTCTGATCCTTCCGAGTCCAATACAAAATTTCCCTTCATTTTGAACTCGGATAAATAATTTTATTCGTTCAAACAGACGATATCCTCTGTAGAAACAGATCATGATTATAAATTTGGACGCTATTCTTATTAAAGCATGAAGACAAAGGATGGTCAAAGCGCTGGAGATTAACAAAGTATAGTCCACAAGTTTTTTGTCAGATGTTCACTTATTGACTACGAATTAGGGCTGCTATAAGCCTATACCTGTTGGTGCTCTTCAATGGAAAAACACAGTGGCGGAGCCAGGATTTGGCTACGCCCCGAACTCAGTGGTGGAATGATTTAGGCTATCTGAGCTGGATCATAAAAATATTATCCAGATTAGACTGAATTTACCTGGACTATACATTAGATATTTTTTCACACCTCGGGCTGAAGCCTACCCTGCCCGGGGTGTGGCTCCGCCCCTGGAAAAACAGGTAGATAAAATAACAAGGAAAAATACTAAAGTTCTTTACTTTATCTTCGATTGGTTTGTTCATGGTATGTCAGTGAGATCTTGGGATATAAGTGTAATATTCTGAAATTAATCCTGTTGAGGACCTATATGTAATTAGAGAAAATAGGATATGTGAAAATAGGATGTTTTAAAATTTTTACAGGAGGAGTCGTTTTGCTGGAATGATTTGTACGGAAGGAGTTGAAAACCGAATAAAGTCGTACCATGATAAACAGGGACAGGGCCAAACCCAGAAAACCCTAGCCATCTTTGTTTTTCTCCTGGCGCAGTCGTCGCTCCAGCGCTACCGCATCATCCATCGCCACATGCTAGCCGCCACGCATCATCACCAGCGCCTGCGCTCGCGCCAACGCACGGCCCATCGCCACACGCCGGCATCGCTCGCTATCGCCCCATCCAGAGATGGAAATGGGTATCCGAAATCCGATACCCAGTGGGGTTTTACTCTATTAGGGCATGAGTCTGAGTAAATTTCCTAACTTTCCTGGGCACGAATTTGAGATAGCAAAACCCAACGGGTTTATGCCCGTTGCCATCTCTAGCCCCATCGACATGTGCTTGCGCAAGCCAACACCATCGCCCGGCTAGCTCACGCACATGTGCTAGTTGTGTTGCCACGTCTCAGCCGTTAACCCGAGCCCTTCAGAGGAAAAGCAGGAGGAAAAGAAGAGCAGCGGGCAAAGATCAGGAGGAAGAAGGGAAGGAAAATTGAGAAAGGGGTCACGCTTTTGGTGTTTTTCACCTGGATAATGATCTGGACCTTCTCTCTTTGGTTTGCTAATTTAGTAGAGATTAGAGTCAAAATTAGAAAACAACCTAGCAAGTTTCACTTCAGAGGTTCAGTTAGCAGATTGGTTTGTCTGCCATAGTCTTCAATTGCGATTTCGGGTACTGTTTAGACTTAATATGAAAATGTCATCTACTAGATAGTTGTAGATGATTTTGTTAGCTTTCTATAGAGTGCTTAATAACGTCAATTGATAAGCTAGATTAAGAGTTATGATTTTTGTAAGCTTGCTGTCTGGAGAGTTGTCGTCATTTGATAGTGGTGTGGTAAACTATAGATTAAAACTATTAAATGGATTAATTAGGGTTTTTGCTCTACATAAAAAGTGTAGGTAATTGTCTAAGGATTCCAGAGAGTCCAAGAACATGAATTTTGGTTAGGTAAATTAGAAGCCATGGCTCTGGGAAGACCGCTGTCCAGAAAACGGTTGCTGCTGTACACAGTTGTGGGAAACTATTAAGGGCCTGTTTGGTACAACTCCTGCTCCTAGCTTCTCTGTTGAATCTTGTGGAGCTGTGCCAAACAACCTGCTTCTCAAAATTAACTGATTCTGCTTCTTGTGTGGAGCATGTTCCAAAATGAACTAACCAGGAGAAGCTGGGTTGAGGTGGATTCTCGTGGGGAGCTGTCCAACCTAAATCCAACCTACCCATTGAAGTTCATAATATTTACCCGCAAATGCCACCCATATAAAAACCAAAATCTCGTCTCCCGTTTCGCCCCCCACCCCTGTCGCCCCGCCGCCTCCCTCCTTCCCCCTCTCGCGCCCGACTCCTTCCCCTCTCCCCTTCCCCTCTCACGCGCCGCCTCCCTCCCGCCTCCTCCCTTCCCCTCCCGCGCCCCGCCGCCTCCCTCCTCTCGCCCCGCCGCGGCCTCCCTCCCACCTCCTCCCTTCCCCTCCCGCGCCCCGCCGCCTCCCTTCCCCTCTCGCGCCCCGCCGCCTCCCTCCTTCTCTCGCCCCGTCGCCGCCCTCCTTCCGCCCCTCCGGTCCAGATCTCCTCCGACGCCCTCCAGATCTCCTCCGACACCCTCCTTCCACCCCTCCGGACCGCCGCCGCCTCCTTCCGCCCCTCCGGTCCCCAGCAGCGTGAAGCACAGGTGAACATTTGCTCTCAGTTCCATTCCATATATTTGGTAAATCTGCATATGAATGTCGGGAAAAAACCTGCAGGTAGTTCATTATTCTGATATGCCGGCAAATCTGCATATGAATGATAGCACTGCTCAGATATCTGAAACAACCCAAAACAAATATTGCTCTGAGATGCTACTCTCAAATAATTTTGATAATTTTTCATCTGCAACAACAAAATTATTGATATTTGAGAAGTCAAGATCGATCTTGATAATTGCACTGAATATCAAATTGTGCAACATAAGCAAAATAAGCAAAATGTGTATGGTTTGCTCCTATCAAATTGTCCTGCCATGGTTGTATTTTTGGGGTATGTGTGGGGGGTGGGGGATGCCTAACACTGCCGATGCCGGTCCCAAGCCCGGATAAAAGTGTAGGGGGCATGAATTCAAAGTTTTAAGTGCTTGATTGTATGTAGTTTTGATGTATTTCATGTTTGTATGACTTGGTTGTATGAGTTGAATTTCTAAAGATTGTAATATTGCGTTGTGATATTTATTCTTGTAAATTTGGAAATTGAAATTATGTATGTGAATTCATTTGTGAGGGTTGTTATTGTAATTGAGTCTTTTTTGTAAATCAGATTGTTGATTTAATATATTCTTATTTGATTGTGCAAATGGAAATTTAATTCACTAATGTTTCCTTTTTAAATGTGAATACTCTTATTGACATATTAATTGTCTTTTTAAAAGGATTACAACTAGGGGTAACATGGTCTATTTCCCTCAAATCTCTTCTTTTATGAATCTGGAGTCAACGCACTAGCCAAACGCTTTTCAGAGGTAGCTCCAGATTCTCAGAGAAGTGGATTCTTACAGAATCTGGAGCAGAAGCTGAAAAATGAGAATCTGGAGCTCTGCCAAACAGGCCCTAAATTAACTTAGTAGATGACAACTGAATTTTGGGCATAAATAGATTCTGAAAATTCTATGGTTTACTACATTTGCATGTGTAAATTAATATATATATATATATATATATATATATATATATATATATATATATATATATATATATATATATATATATATATATATATATATATATATATATATATATATACAGGCCCTAAATTAACTTAGTAGATGACAACTGAATTTTGGGCATAAGTAGATTCTGAAAATTCTATGGTTTACTACATTTGCATGTGTAAATTAATATATATATATATATATATATATATATATATATATATATATATATATATATATATATATATATATATATAATCATTAAGCCTGCTGTCTAGTAAGTTATCAGAACCGCATCCAGGGTTAAAAATGAGGTGTTAAATGGTCTAATCAGGAATTATGACTAACTAAAAAATTGTAGGCAATTTTGTGTAGATTTTAGAACCGATGCGTTTTGCTATGTTAAGGCATAGGAGTCGAAAGTTATGTTGTTTTTAGTACGAGAACAGTAGGGGTGACTGTCTGGTAAAGGGGGAGTATTGCGGAATTGGGAAACATGTAGGAGCTATGTCATTTGAATGTTGTTTTTGTATTACTGTGGCTTGTTATTAAGTTGGGTGTTTATTGTAGGAGCAGTAACATCAGTTTTGTTGTCATCTTTGAATCAATCCATTTCTCGTAGCTAAAAAATACAAGTGTATGGTAGAATGATATTCGAGTATTTAAAGTTATTGTTATGTTTAAATAAATATTTGCCATGATGATTCACATGATTATATTTATTCTTATAATGCTCACATGTTTATGGTAGAATGATGATGATATTTATGATAGAATGATGATGATGCTTAAGATAAAATGATGATAATGTCAATGGATTAATGCTAATAACTAAAAACCTACTTCAGTTGTCACCCCACGGGAGTGGCAAAAACCTACTTCGTTAAGCACTCTACGGGAGTGGAGTTAAGACCCTATATGAAAAAGGACAGAGTAAGAGTGGTTTATCGGCGGATGATCACTTGGCTATACCGGTATAAACAAGAGAAGTGAAGATATGTGCATTTCATTCATGAAAAGAGAAATGAGATATGTATGGAACTTGATGAGAATGAATATGTGAAATTGAGATAATGATGAATGGATATGAATCGTTAATATGATGCTTTATGTTGTTTACTATTATATTATGTACTTGCTGAGTTGTCATCTTTACTTTGTTATTATTTTTAGGTGAACATCGATGATGACATACACGAGCAGGAAGTAGTACAAGATTGTTATTGTACTTTATATTTCTTTCTATCACTTAATGATCACTTATTCATGGTTAGAAATAAATCATATTCTCCATGCAATTCTTAGATGAATAATGATTTTCCTTCAGTACTTAATGGTTTTATATTATCGCTACTTGTTAATTCCCTTTGGTTAAAGTTATTATTGATTCAGGTTATTATCAATTGGTTTATCTTAATGTTAATTACTGATGTCCATATTGCTGAAATTTCTATATTCATGGTCATATTGAGAAATTATATTTGAAGTCTAGCTGTTGAAAATATGTAATTAATGGTTTAAATTGATAGCAATTATAATTGTGGATGATATTCTGGGTTTTTGTTAAGCCGAGGTGTTACAATAGGTTCATTACATACTTTTTTTCCCCTCAATGATTGATTGAATTCAAAGTCTATTATATTATTTTCAAATATAAATGTAATGTAGTATCTGACCATGTAGTTCGCGCGGGAAACTCAGCTATTTATGTCATATTTTACCATCGGTGGCACTCTATTTGTTGAGCTGTAATCATAGTATAATTAGAGCATTTGCTAAAATCTCATAATAACATCAAAAAGTATGTTGTGCCAAAAATCAACTCAAGGAACGTGTTATCCAATATTATCATGTGTACTTGAATATTGGAGGATGTGAAGAAATTTTAGAGATACATTAATGAATTCCTAATCTCCAAGTAACTTGTGGATGTGGTACATCTCACTTTAATTAGTAGTTGAAGAGTTGTTTCCTCAAGAAATGGAGAATAGTGGGAGTCAATGTCTTATAAATTAAACAGATGAAATTGGAAATTCCATTAAATTGTGCTCCTTGCGATTAAACTTCCGTTTGGTAATTCGCAGTTACAATTTTTTTTGAGCCAATCACCATGTTGATTCTCAGTTTGACTATGGATAGTAATATATTGTTGTTGCTGCTGCTATTAGTTTACCCAAGGACCATGTGAGAAGGTCTCTGAATAATTAGTGATGAAACAATTGACATATTTATGGAGTTGGATCTTGATATATTTGTTTTTGCAAAAGTTGGCAAATTTTAGTATTACTATCAGTGTAACCGGTGTGATCAATATGTGAGATTGGTTAGATCGGCCGTTAATTGGTGGTCTGATCGGAGTTAGGTTGGGTGGTGCGACCGGCATTGGAGATGTGGTCACATTGGTGTCATGTTACTGGGGAATGTTTTAAGTCGGTTTGGGCTGTTCAGATCGGTAAATGGTTGGCGGTTTGATCGGTAGTGTGAGTGGTCAGACCGGTCAATGATTGGTGGTTTGACCGATGGGCGGTCTGACCACCATGGTGAGAGCAATCAGATCGGTGGCTGTAGCCAGAGAACAATGAGAGGTATTCTTGAGTGGTTTGAGTGTGTGCATGGCATGAGAGCTATTGATTGACTGCGTTATGTTGTATGATGCATTATTTTGACTAAGGTGAGTCAATTGTATGGAACTTATGTTTGAGATGGTTGCTTGGTTTTTAGATGTGTAGGTGGCTTGGAGAATATTAGCAGTCGATGGCAAGTGACTAGGACTAGGCGGGAGAGTTGAGGTCCGTACGGTCGAGTAAGTTCGGGTGAGGCTATGTGGCTCAAGTGGGAGGCACATGAAAGACAAAGATCATAAAAAGACGAGTTAGTGCATGTGGTGTGCGAAGTGACTTGGACTGGTGCAGGTAGAGATGATCCAGAGAGACTGAATGTGTGAAGACTTGATGGCAAAGTCATTGGGTGCCACGGGCTACGTATACCACTACAATATTTTGTACTAAAGAAATAAGATATTCCTGATTTCATCTATGAGATACTGATTATGGAATCAAAATGAGGGTATTTAAGGATAGAAAATTCCGTAGATGATAAATGGATTCATTTGTTTAAGCCTCAGAACAGTACTGATTTACTGTTATTGATGGCATTATCAAAGGTTTTATTAACCTTAATTGACTGCAATCCTAACGTTTACAAATTGGAAGATAACTATCACTATTATTATCTCAATAGAATGCAAAATGTGTGTAGATTATATAAGATTGACTTAAGTCAGTCAATCAAATGTATTGACAAGTTTGATGTAATGGAAAATATCCAATTTATTGGTTTAAATGGGGTTGTGTTTAACCTAATTTATGATTTTGTCGGTCTACCCATCTGTGATGCTTATGTTAATAAGCGTATACCATGTATACCCCCCATAGGGGAAATAAGCAATGCCATCTTTGACATCTTTTTAATATATAGATTTGATCGTGAGTTCATCTATAGATGTTTTGATGTGAAGATGAAGATTAAGTTAAGGAAAAGTGCTTGAAAGTTTTTTTGGGAGTATTTTGGGAGACTATTAAAATACCGGGTTAACTCTTGGACAAAACCACAATACGAAGAGACGCAGTCACGCAGAGGAGAAACTATTTAAGTCAAGCTATAGTTCATTCTTTATTGCAGTATATATGTTACCTTTATAAATATATCTCCCGACGGGTTGACATTTGGGGCCGCCCGGGGGGGGGGGGGGGGGGGGGGGCAAATGATGACTAGAGAATAGAGAATTAGTAGGGCATAAACTGATGGTCGCACATATAAAATTGTGCAGGCGTTGGAACTTAAAGATTTTAGTAATCCTTTGGAGCTTTTGATTTGATGAAAGCGCATCTTCTCGAGTGCATGCATGTCCTCCGTTATTCGACGGGAAAAAATTCCTTAAATTATCGGTATTCAATTCATTCACACAAATATTTACATTAGAACCAAAAGCTATCGGCCACAGCCAAAAAGAACTCATCCATAACATATATTTGATCTTTCAACTTTATGTGCAGGCAATGGCCGGCAAAATAAGGACATACCAGTTCATCGAAGAAGATAATCAAGGTAACAATTGTCGACTTGATCAATTTAAGATATCTTGCCAGTTGCCAAGACATTGACAATCTTCTTCCTTTCTATGAATGAAATGCAGTCTTGGCAATGTACTGCATTGATGCTACTATAATACTATGTCGTGGTGCCATTGTTCCTAGCCAGAAAAAACGTGTACCAACGTCTTGTTAATTCCTAAATCAATGTTTTCTACCAGTGGCCATAAATCCAGTAGAAACTTGTGCCCGGATCGCGAAGCATATCAAGCAAAATATTTCTCACCATCATCATGCACGATCTGATCTAATATGAAACGAAATCTCGCGGAATACAGAGGATGGCGAGATCACAGTTCGTCCAAATCGTCCTAAAATATGTCAGACGAAGTGAATTCGTCAATGTAGAGATCTGTACACGATTAGATTGCCATTTTTTCGTAGATCCGGAGGATTTAGAAGATGCCAGTGTCAAACAAGCAAGCTTTTAATGATTCATCGATAGATGTCATGCATGATCCTGGATGCCTACCGAGATCTTGAGTTTATGTTTGATCTTCAGATTGATCATGACCTTTGATATTGGTCTGACTTGCAAGAAGTTTTTAAGCACATACCAATGAATCGATATCTAAGTCCACTATGTAATGTAAATTGAATTCCCCACTTAAAATTTGTGAATGAGTCGTCGTCATTGAGGTTCTCATCCCTGTCGCTCCATCAGTCCCTGTCGCTAGCTCAAAGGAACTGTACAGTAGAAGAGTTTTTTTCCCTGAAAGGTGTAGTTTGATTGTGGCAGTATCCTTTAGGGTCTGTTTAGAACACAAAAATTTCATAAAACAATAAAGTCTCGAAAAACCATAATTAAACCCATATAACATGTAGTTAGTAGGACTTGAACGATGGCTGTTATTTACAAGAGACACAGATACAGTATGAATTGGACTGGCCAATAGTTGGTTCGCAGGAGAGTTTTGAAATTCTTTTTTGGAAATAAATACTATATCTGTTCTTTTTTACTTGTCGTTTTAGACGTGGTCTTCAATACACATATTAGACTATTACTTTTCTAGTTATATGTTAGCAAAAATTATTAAAAATAGAATGATGAAAAATCTAGTAATATCATTTTCACATGACAAATCCAAATACGTTTGTGTATATTAATGGTCAAAGTTTTTAAAGGTTAACTGAACACATTCTAAACCGAGTCTGAAAAACATCGGAGGGAGTACTTCGTAAACCTGTGTCTTTTTATGATACACTATACACTCAAACTTTCTAAAGTTTGGACACCAATCTCTACCAGCAACTAGATAGTTGGTGTTAATTACTGACCAATTACTATTGGAATTTGGAACCGCTAGAACAGTTCTGAGAGATTTTTTTCTTCTGAAAATATGTTTTTTTCATTGGAAAGTGTCTTTTACTTTCTTCATTCTTTTTTACTTGACATCTTCAAATCCGTGCTGTGAGACTTTCTAAGTTTGTCCGCCAATAGATTTAAAACTATCTTGATTAGGTATATAAAAATTACATTATTAGATTTGTCATTAAAAATATTTTTATAATATTATAATTTTATTAGTATATCTTAATCTAAAGATATAAAAATAGCGGTTAAAGTCGCATATCGAAGACCGTAAAAATAAAAACGTCAAGTAAAAAAGAGCAGAGGTCGCATAATACAAATAGTATAGTCAAAATTTTTTAGTTTTTTCAAGGGAAATTCTTAAATTTTGACCACTAACATATGAAAAAAATAGATTGGCCACATCATAGATCGCATATTTAGGTTCAAAATATTAGACAGTTACCCTATTTTTGACTTTTGTGACGATAACCAGCTGCGTGGTCACCACCAATCACCGAATGCCTAAAAAATAAACAATGTTTGCTAGGTCTTCTACATATCTTGATAGCTCCAAATCAATGGTACAAGGAGTGACAATTGCGGCCGGGATTTCTTACCCTGTGATAACCACAAGTGTGAACATAATACTCCATCTAAGTGGCTCGAGAGTGCACGGTAAATGACGCCTTTCTAAATCTTATGGGATAGACTATAACAAAGGCGACTGAAATTTTTTTATCTTTCAGTCACCTAAAGTTACACTTTGAATCACCTGAAGTTACACACATTTTTTTGGAGGGGGGCTGCAATTTTAGTTGATTGAGAGTGCAATTTCAGGTCACCCGAAGTTGCACTCTGAATCACCTAAAGTTGCAGCTGTTTTTTTGGAAGGGGGCTGCAATTTTAGTTCATTGAGAGTGCAATTTCAGGTGACTGAAACATAAAAAATTTTCAGTCGCCTGTGCAATAGCAAAACTGAAATCTTATTGGTTGTAGAAAAGCTATCAAACATGCATGTCAGAAAGAGAAAGTTCCAAGTCACAATCTCAGCTGTCAAATTACTAAGACCTGATTAGCTAGCTTACCCCACAATACCTGGCGATCATGGGTGAGGGACATGTGAGAACGTCTAGAATTATTATGATAAACTATTATCAATATTTATGAAGTTGAATTTTAAATTTATGAAAGATTTAGAATTTTCTGTTAGATTTTAGTCTTGGCGGTTTGACCAGCTCGGCTGAGTAGTTAGACCGGTGGAACTGATCTGACCAGCTGTGACTAGTGGTCTGATCGGCCATGCTGAGATGAAGTGGATGGACCGCCGGGCACCGACGCCACTGCATCCTGTCGAATCTAGCCATCCCCGACCCAGCTGCCTTCTGATCTGGCCATCCCTGACCTAACCACATCACTTTTTCTTCTTCCTCACATTCGTCGTCCACCTTGTTGGCATCGGCATCATTGAGGAGTACACCACTGTCGTGTACTACTCCAAGGTCGCCACGGCAACCACCATATACTACTTTGAGGTCCCTGCGCCGCCGCCCACATGTACTACTCTAGGGTCATTGTTGTGCCATGTACTACTCCGTGGTTACCGCCGCCCCATGTACACCTCCACACCGTCATCCACTTAACGGCAAACCTTAAGGTACACCTCTAGATCTGCATGCATCGAGGTGCACAACTCTCCTCCCTTATTCCTTAGCTCCGGTGCACAGTGCACCTCCTCCGTGCCTTTGTGCTTCTTCCTTATCTCTGGTGTACAGTGACTCAGTGAGCCTCCGTTGGTGCTCCAGTGCACAGTGCTTCTTCCTCATCTTTGGTGCACAGTGAAATATGTGTATGCTAGGAGTATTGTACATTGAACTTTGTATATTACATGAGCATCTGTACATTTTGTGTGCAGTACTTGTATTTTGTAATTGTACATGAGTATATCTGAGTACGTGGATGGATCATTCAAATTTTGAATCTAGGAGAGAGAATTTGGGCCTTGAGGTTGACGATGGAACAATTAATTTGCTTTCTAATTTCTCACTAAATAGTTTTTTTGCATGAATTTTGAGGCTACAGTAAAGGGTAGAGACAGTGGGTGCATGTGCACTCGAGTGTAGATTACTATCGTTAAATTAAAGTAACAGCTTCTCGCATGTTCGGTAGGGCAAACGGGGATTTCTAGCAGCGACTACCGTAGCCTTCTGTGGGCGAGTTGCTAAAAGTCTATGGTCTTTTTGGGGCAAATGATGGCTCAGTTCTTTTCTATTTATAGTTTATAGTTTATATTATAGTAACTAGCTTTTAAATGATATATTTTTAAAGTGAGGTTAACAGGAATATTGTAGTAAAAAGTGTACTGAATTCAGCTATATGGCCAAAATCGCATGCAACTATTTTCCTTTGCGCACTGTCTCTCACGAATATTCAAAATTCAAAGATTTAACTATAAGTCATAACCCAAAAGAATCCACCTGATAGGCTAGCAGGACACGTACGTTAGGCAGATGATGATAACTAATAACATGTGTGCTATAGTTGGCTAAGATAACATGCAGTCTGGCAAATATGGAATTTTTTTAAATTATTCATTTTTATTCAAAATTACATAAATATATCCGCACGACCGCGTTACATGAATGCAATCGGTGGGCCGTTGGGTGACAGGATCCAGTCGTCGAACGGTCCGGCGACTACAACTTGTCACCAAATTGTTGGTTGACTGCAGGTCTAGTCACCCGTTAGTCGATGACTACCACCTCGGCCCATTTTTTGCGCAATTGGCACCCCCGACAGTGCATGGTGATAAATGACAATTTTTGTAAGTAGGTGACATTTATCAAATTTTATCTGTGATTTGTATTTTGTGGAAAAAATGGCAAATAATCTTGGATGATCTATTTGTGATTTTTGTAGATTATGAATAGTACAAAATTTGTTAGATTCACAATAACAATTTGTGATCATCGTTTGTTATTGTAGTGTAAGAAATTTTTAGAAAATTTTTCTGAGTACGATTGAGATAGCAACGATTGGTAAGTATGAAAATAAGTGATATTGTGATGCAACTGGGAATTCATACCTAGAGAAGAACTTGTTTTTTTTCATAATGTTAGATGCCTTGGTATGTGAAGAATTGAATATGAAAAGACGAGGAGATGTGATGTTGCGAATAAAAATAGACTTCATAATAAGCTAGGAATAACACAGCGCACATGGTTTGTTTACGTGCATAAGAAACATCATCCTGTACGATGCAACAAGCTGAAACACTCACACGATACATATGTGCCTTTTTGAAATGGAAATAAATTCGGCTTTGGAGAACTAGTGCGGAACGACCCGACCTACTGCATAGACCGGGACTATTTTTCCTTCCTTGCGAGCTCGACATTGAACTCTTCGGCGTTCTCTTTGCAAGATCGAGGAGGCCGATTAGAGGGAGGGTGAATAGGCGGTTTTAAAAATTCTTTTTTAGGTTACTACCAAATTTATAATACAGAAGCGTGAACTATTTGATTTTCACAAGCAAGTCCTAAAACATCTAAGTTTGACTAAGTGCACCAACGATGATTCCAAATCAATATAAGCAATCCTGGGAAGACAAGTATTCTAATCAATTTAATAAATATAAATACTTGAACAAGAATTGCTAGAAGGTAAATTGAGCGCAAGAAGACAAACCACAATGACACTTGATGTTTTTACTGTGGTGTTTGGAAACTTGCCAGTTTCCCCTAATCCACGTTGAGATTAGCCCAAATGAATTGGACCGTCTCCACGAATTAAGCCGAAACACCTCAATTCACTAGTGGTAGATCTTTCCCATTCCGGGTAGGTGAGCTCCAACCTTCACAACTTTGCCGGGTCTTCTCACAACCTTCTTTGAGAAGATCACCGCGCACGAAGCCTCCAACGCTATCTAGGAGTCGGTAAACTCCAAGAGTAACAAGTCAGATACCCTCGCTTGAATGAATCTAGAATCGCAGCTCAACGGACACAAAGTCCACAACCAACTGCAACACATGCGCTAGGTTATACTCTCCTCACTCTCTAAGTGCAACACATGCACATAGAACGAGAAGACTTGCTCTTAGCTGAAGGAATGGAAGAATAGCACCAACAACTCCCTCTCAACATGCTACAAGGATCATATATGAGCTTAAACCATTTGCAAAACACATTTGCAAATATGAGCCTCATATCACAAAGAATGAAAATATGGACTTCAAGCACTTATAGAACACATTTGCAATGCATAGTCCTATGTTATGAGGATTCAATATATGAGCTTCAACTATTTGCAAAACACATTCACAAATGCAAGCCTCATGCCAAGATGAGCTATACGAGGTGACGTTGAGCTATCAACAGATGATAAGACTCAAACTACTAGACATGACCCCTCTTAATAGTATGACAACCTATACTAGCAATTTAGTTTTCCAACCAAACACTATGACTAGTAAAAGACTAGGAATACATCATTAGCTCTAGCTAGTCATACCTTTGCCTTAGGTCGTTGTCTTGATATGCATCAACTCATGATGCATCCTTCTTCAACTCCTTTAACACATGATGGTCTTCACTTGACTTAATGATCAACATATGATCATCTCCCCTTGGACATGCATCAACTTATAATACATCTTCTTGATGGCCTTCAACACATGAAGCCATCTTCCATCAAGGCTTGGTGATCTTTAACACATGAAGTCATCTCAAGTCATCCTCTTTTGTGGAACCTAACCTATTCATCCAACTCACGAAAATGTTAGTCTACAGAACAATTGTCATTAATTACCAAACTTCACCATTAACACATAATGGAGGAACTAGATTCAACACTCTTTTCTTTTTGGTAATTCACGACAATATCAACAAACAATGAGAAAAAGATTGATTTTTTTTAGTATACAATAAATGTATACTCTAAGATAAGCTTTTTAAGCAAAGCTCACTTATCCGGTTGTCATTAATCATCCAACCATTAACACATAATGGAGAGGTTAAATGACAACCTAATTCAACATGAGTATATATAAACTATACAAGCTATATATACCCAAGAATGTATTTCAAAGTAAAGATCCTAAATATGCATATTAAAGAAAGCATGGATCAATACTTATGAAATCCCAAAACATAGAGAGAACCCCCCCTAAATGTGTGTATGATGAAGACATATGCACATATTCAATTTGAACTATTTGTGGAGTTCAATATATATTTTGGATCCAAATAATGCATTAATATATATGAGAATATGCTTTCGACTGCATACCTTAATGATTTCAACTTTTTAACGATGTGAGACTAAGTAGTATCATAGTTAACGATGTGAGACTAAGTAGTATCATAGTTAATAAGCAAAGTAGTATCATAGTAGTATCTTATAATGGTATTTGTTATTATCACCAAAACCAACTTAAATGGAGCCTTAGATGGAGCTTGATCTTTCACTCTTTCACCTTGGCCATCATTTCTCTCTTTTTCTCGTGCTCCATCCTGCGTACCTCGTGCTCCTTGTGCGTGCACGCGTTTATATGAGCTTTCGTCTCCTAATTCATACACTCGGTTTGCTCGCCATTATGGTGCCCCTCCTTTCGGATCTTATAGGCTCTTTTGACATTCCACTCCACGAAGTCGAGAGTCCACTGGTCATGTTTGTGGATCTCTAGGTCGATATACTTGCGGGTAGATGGAAGAGATTGTTAGTGTGTACTTCGAATGAGAAATAGTAGGGGGAAACACACTGCAACTGGTCCTTACTGGCTATCGATAGCTGCTCATGTCTCGACGACGGTCGGGATAGTCACAGGTGCAGTTTGCATAACCCCAATAACACATGTCCAAGCTGAACCGCTGCTTGGACTTGAAGAACTTGTATGGGTCCCTACGCTAGCATTCTCACCATTTGGGTGCACCAAAGTGGCTTGCGCAAAACTGCTTAAATCAACACCATTCGGACCTTCACGAACGGTGCTGGCACCATAATGTACTTTCAATGTAGTGGTTATCTGCATTGCTGATGTCTGCCTGCAAATATTTTCAATGTTGATACTGGTCAAATCACATCGTATAATATGGAATTACTGCTAAACTATAATTTACATTTCTATGACTGTTCGCCTATCTTGAATTACTACAGTACCCTCATAGTATAACCCCTCCTCATTCGCACCACCACCGCTCTCTATCCTCTGCCCCAATACGCATCAACTCCCTATCTGCTTCCACGCACACCGACGCCGCCCTTCTCTCGCCGCTCGAGCTCTCTCCTACTGTAAATTATTCCTAATGGGTTTTGACAATTTACATGACATAATGATTTAAATGCCAATATGCCAGTTCTAACGGTACACGTGAATTCTCAATGTACTAATGGCATTACATTCATTCATAATAAATCGTAAATGTTATCTAATAATGTTTTGCACGAAGTGAACTATTTACTTCGTACAAAAATATATATTGACTAAATTATCTACGACTATAATTATATACAGATGCTAATTTTGTATACAATATTGACTAATTATTCAACAACTAGAATTTTCTACAGATGCTTATTTTCTATGAATGCTAAACCCTGCAACTATAATTTTCTATGGATGGTAGATTTCTATAACTATATTGACTAAATTTTTTACAACTACAGTATTTACTAAATTTTCTACAACTATAATTTTCTATGGATGATAATTTTCCATCACTATGTTGATTAACTTCTTTGCAACTATTTACTTCATAGTAAAGTTCTACAACTATAATTTTCTACGGATTCTAATTTTACACTAAACAAACTATTTACTTCATATACAAATATTGACTAAAACATAAAAAATATTTACCTCGTAGAAGCAGTAGAACCACTCCTCTCCTCTCTTCTCTTCTCTTTTTATTTCTTTCTCTTCTCTCCTCACACGCGCACTATACTGGAATTGGCTGCTCGGCCAGAGGCTCGGTTGAGTGGTCGAATATATATCATGTCCAGTTGCTGAATGGTTAGACGACTGGACACTTCAGTCGCCTAATGGTTGGGCGATAGCATCGCCTCGCCGTTCGGCGACTACAATTATGTCACCCAACGGCTCATTCACTACATTCGTGTCACACGGCCGTTGGGCGATATGTTTCAGTCGCCTAACAGTTGGGTGATTGGAGCCCATTCCCATAAAAAATTTCTATGCGGGTATATTTATGTAATTTCAAATAAAAATAGTTTATTTAAAAAAATCAGCGAATATGCCTATACAGATCATGGAGCTAGCAATGCTTCTGCTTGCAAAGGGTCCATTTTTTGCTATGGTTTATGATTTTTAACTACAATTTATTTGTTTAATAAATAATGATTATCGAGAGAAACTAAAAACTAAAGTCGTTGTAAAAGCTGCTTTCGGCTTTTCTACAGTAATTCGCTTTTAAATGGAGTATTTTTTCAAGATAAGGTCTACTAGTTAATTATAGTACATACTGTACCGACTTCATTTATATTAGTAAAACCGCACATGAGTTTCTGTTACTCTGTAATCTCTCGCCAAAAGCCACATACCACATCTAAAAGCCATAAGCTTCAGGCAAAAAGAATAGGCCCTATATTCTTGGTTTTAGCCAAATAGCTTAAATAATATTTAATTTAATTGAAATTTTAGAAATGATTATTCACCCTCTTTAGTCGGTCTCCTTGATCTTGCATCCGCCACTAGATCTGCCCTGGTCTGATGGTCGCCATCACTTGCCGCCCCCAATAATCTCTTACAAGGCAGAAACCATCGCTAAGATCACTAATATGCGGGTGGGGAACGAGGGGGGATCAGTTACTTACAGCTTGCTGGCTGCGGCGTCATCGTTGGTGGCCTGCACGGCGGCTGAGCATCTCCGTGCCGCGGTGCTACATGAGCCTCCTAGCAAATTAATATACATATCATGTTCTTCCAGTTCAATGACATTGTTGTAAATACATCTATTTTTTGCATTTGAATACCTGGATAGAGTTCAAGGCAGTAGAAGGGGCTGCCGGTGATGGCGACAAAGGACATATGGACGATCGCGTCGTCATGGAGGTGGATCTTAGTGGTGGGAAGGGTTGGGGGAGGACGATGGTGGTGCTGGAAGGATGGCACGTTGTAGTCAAATCAGTGCACCAGCGATGGGGAGCGGGAGCCACTTGGGGAGAGGGGGAAGGCAGTGGGTGTGGGAGGGGAGAGGGGTGAGGTGGGAGGTGCACAGGGAGGCGATGCGCGATAGAGGAGGAAGAGGAGATGGGGAGAAGGGAAGGCAATAGGGTGGGAGGGGAGGCGACGAAGCAGCGGAGGAGAAGGGGAGGAGCTTGTGGGCCATGCGCTGGTGATGGGGAGGCGATGTGCGACGAAGAAAGACTAATGGGCGGAGCGGGGGAGAAAGCGTCGTCCAGTGAATAGGGGCGAAGCGGAGATAGGAGCGGGGGTGAGGCGGTGTAGGGTGTGGTGGGGAGGTGGCGGTGATGGTGATGGTGCGGGGTGGGATGGGAAGGGAGTGGGGGCAAGGCGGTGTGGGTGTGGTGGGGAGGCGACGGCGGCGATGCGGGTGGGATGGGCGTGGGGTGTGGTGGGGAGGCGGCTGCGGCGATGCGGGGCGACGAATTCGTGAAGATAAACGCATGGGACCACCTGTCGGTGTAAAAGTAACGTGAGAGGAGGTGGAGAGGCAGATGAATCACCTAAGTGGTGGTGAATCACCATCAACTCTTTTTTTAAGTAGTAGAGATACAAATTAATGATCAAAATGGTATTTTGAAAACTTTTTTAATATCTAAAATGGTATGTATTTATGACCGGAGGAAATATACTGCAAGGTGCCAAGTTAACTGCGTCAAAAGACGGTCCGGTTCAGGCGTTGATCCCTTCAGTGCCTGTAGAAGCTCTCCGGAGTCTGAACGGTGCTTCTAAAACTAAACCATACCGTGTTTTATAAAAGCGGTAAAAAAATAGTAGTGAAGTTACTGAACGTTCGTCAATGTCTGAAGCGGAAAATTCCTGTGAAGAAACAGACATTTGTATGTACGTACGTTGACTAACACCGTGTGCCAGTGTCTGCTGCTGAGGTGGTTCCATGGTCATACAGCAATAGGTTCATCTTTTACTGGGAAAAAACGACGCAAGCGTCAAACTGGACGTTAATTTTACTTTTACTAAAATGGACAGGAGAAATTTTGTCGTGAAGACACAGACAGACACCTCAATAGTTTTCACAGTCAAGTTTTCTACTAATTAAGCTTTAATTGCAGCACACGTAGACGATGTTCACAGACACGTCACACTTAGACGACGTTCGATCTCCTATATATATGGGTGCAAGTGCAGAGTGAAAACACAACACACGATAGTTACCAGCAAATCACGCCTCTCTTGCGGATTAAGTGGTATTAGCGTGCTTAAACGCGTTGCTAATGGCGGTGGTTTACGTGTTGTTGGTTGCACTGATCACCTCATGTCATGCACACGCCGCTTACGATGATCATCCGTGGCCATCCTCCGGCCAGCTCCCCGGCGACCTCGCCGCGCTCGCCGCGGCCGGGAAGCTCCGGACCGACCCCAACGCCACCGTGCCGGCCTCGATGGACTTCGGCAACATCACGACGGTGCTCCCGGCGGCCGTGCTCTTCCCGGCGTCCCCGGGGGACGTGGCCGCGCTCCTGCGCACCGTGTACTCCACCCCTGGGTGGCCTTTCACCGTCTCGTTCCGCGGCCGTGGCCACTCCGTCATGGGGCAGGCCTTCGCCCCCGGCGGCGTGGTCGTCCACATGCCGTCCCTGTCGTCGGCCGCGCGCATCAACGTGTCGGCGGACGGCCGGTACGTGGACGCCGGCGGCGAGCAGCTGTGGATCGACGTGCTGCGTGCGACGCTTGAGCACGGCGTGGCGCCGCTGTCGTGGACGGACTACCTCCACCTCACCGTCGGTGGCACGCTCTCCAACGCCGGCGTCAGCGGCCAGGCGTTCCGGCACGGCCCCCAGATATCAAACGTGTACGAGCTGGACGTCATCACCGGTACGTTCGCACACACAATTTCCATGCACCACACTAGCAAGCAACGCTAGCTTTCGATTACGTATACCATGCATACTGCATTACTGCAATCCATCGCTAGCTAGTTCAGGTGCAACTCGCAACTACAATTGATCTAGTTTAGTGAACCCTTCGGTCACAGATACTAAAATACACGATGTTTTGAGATACATCTAGCCAAAAATTTAAAACTTTAGATATCAATATCTTTTAAATATTTATATTTGATACAAGAAAATTAAGTGCATATTTATCTTAAAAATCACTTTTATAATATTATAATTTTATTAGATTTTATAAATATGTTATAATAAATTAATGATCCGAGTGACGTTTTCTAAAACGACATGCTTTTTATTAATAGTTAACGACAGTGCAAGTTAATTATAGTATTAGTGATTAATTAGTGCGTACAAGTTAATGTCCAGATGCATGCACGCACCGGCCGATCGGCGTGTCGACGTCTGTAATTAGATTTGTTGGCTCGAACGCAGTGCGTTGACTTTGCATTTCCCGCGCGGGTTAATTTATCTACTCTACCGCCTTTGCGTTGACTCGGTGCAACGCTCCCGCGCGCAGGGTACGGGGGCATGGTGACGTGCTCCAAGGCGCTCAACTCGGACCTGTTCGACGCCATCCTGGGCGGGCTGGGTCAGTTCGGTGTCATCACCCGCGCCCGGATCAAGCTCGGACCGGCGCCGGTGAGGGCGCGGTGGGTGCGGCTCGTCTACACCGACTTCGCCACCTTCACCGCCGACCAGGAGCGGCTCGTCGCGCCACGGCCGGACGGCGAGTTCGGGCTGATGAGCTACGTCGAGGGGTCGGTGTACGTGAACCACAGCCTCGCCGCCGGGCTGAAGAGCGCGGGGTTCTTCTCCGACGCCGACGTCGCGAGGATCGTCGCGCTCGCCGCGGAGAGGAACGCCACCGCCGTGTACAGCATCGAGGCCACCCTGAACTACGCCAATGCCACGGCTGCATCGGTGGATCAGGAGCTCAAGTCGGTGCTCGACGAGCTCAGCTTCGAGAAGGAGTTCGCGTTCGTGCGCGACGCGTCCTACGTGGAGTTCCTCGACCGGGTGCACGGCGAGGAGGTGGCGCTTGACAAGGTCGGGCTGTGGCGAGTCCCGCACCCCTGGCTCAACTTGTTCGTGCCGCGGTCGCGCATCGCCGACTTCGACCGCGGCGTCTTCAGGGGCATCCTCCAGGGCACCGAAATCGCCGGGCCTCTCATCGTGTACCCAGTGAACAAATCCAAGTACGTACGCACAGTTGTAACTAATTTCACATCTCTCTCTCTCTCTCTCTCTCTCTCTCTCTCTCTCTCTCTCTCTCTCTCTCTCTTGGTAGAATGGTAGATACGAGCATGCATGTTTCAGTGATTGACTCGGTGTATCAGGCCGTGCTTGACTCGTCTCCGATTCGCTCATTGACTCGTTCAGGTGGGACGACGGCATGTCGGCGGTGACGCCGGCCGAGGACGTGTTCTACGCCGTGTCGCTGCTCTTCTCGTCGGTGGCGAACGACCTGAAGCGGCTAGAGGCTCAGAACCGGAGGATACTGCGGTTCTGCGACCTCGCCGGGATCGGGTACAAGGAGTACCTGCCGCATTACACGAGCCGCGGCGACTGGGTCCGGCACTTCGGCGGCAAGTGGGATCGGTTCGTGGAGATGAAGGACAAGTACGACCCCAAGAAGCTGCTCTCCCCCGGCCAAGACATCTTCAGCTAATTACTAACTCATCAAAATATACACTTTCGTGGATTAATGTGGAGTTGTATAGCAGTTAATTCATAGATAATTACCCTCGCAAAAAAAAACAAACTGTATGTAAATAATCACAAAGGTCATGCGATCGGATTCAAATCCACGTACCTCTTCTCAGAAACAAAAGATGTGCAGCTCCTTCCGTGTATTAGAAAAAGGTCATGTGATGAAAAGAATAAGGGGAGATCGCTAGCTTCTCATGTTCCTTAATTTGTTGTAAGATATCCTCACTTGTAATCAAGGAAATAAAAATTAGTTGTAACCGACCGGTTACCGGTGGTACCGGCCGTATCAGTAAAAAATACCGGTCTAAAATGTTTACTTTTGAATTTTAATTGATAAATAGTAAATTCAGACAGTAACTGGTTGAAAACCAGTGAAAATCAAATTTTAATTTTAAATTTGATAATTAAAACCATCCATTAGAAAACCGGCCAGGTTCGATATTTTTTCCGTAACCGTTTTTGTAATCCTTGTTTGTGATAGACGTCTCATGTTTTTTCTTTAGTTTTCACACATATCGAGACATGTTTCTTTATATTTCATAAAAAGAGAGACATGTTTCTTTGGATGGTACTAGCATTTCTATGAAGCAATATATCATCTGCAACTCATTCTTATGGTGCAACCCCATTGGTTGTGACACCAAGTCAACATAAAAAAAACTGAACAGAATTGATTATATATCCTATGGAGTGTTCTAGCACCCTTTAAAATTTTTTACTTTAAAATCAAGTGTGCTAGAAGAAACAACAATAGGTTTATTGTGAATAGCAGCATTTGTCCTTTTGGTTTTCCTTTTCATTTATCATTTGTTAGATATTTCTTATTTTTGTTACTCTTAACACATAATGAATTTAACCTTGAATTTTATATCATAAGTAGAGTAAATTGATAGGTACATAATCTTTTTTTTTGTTTTTTTGGTTAATCTGTAACTCAATCGACCGGGCTGCACCATTGTTGCCTTCTACCATAAAATAAGGTAACTAACAGTTGACAAAAACTTTTGCTTGTTTTCTCAGCATTTACCACATGTATGCACTAGGCCGTTGACAAATCTTATATATATAGGGTGAAATTTATTCAAGCAAAGCTAAGCAACATAATTGCCTTTTTTTTCAGACGAGCTAAGCATCATTATTATTGTTGACCTGATAGGCAGTCATAGATTATTAGTTACCACCACATATACGCAAGCCCAGGCTAGAACCTATCATTTGATTGCACGAACTAGCATCTGCAATATTATTTTGCAGAAATAAACCAGTGACAACGTCTTGACCAAACAAGCAAAAGAAAGAAAACATCAAAGTCATCCATTTGCATTTTCTTTAACAAGTAGAACACCAGGTTCATGTCACGGGGTAAAGACAATTATCATGGGCGAATCGAATCTATGGGCTTGTTTGTTTCGTTGCGTGAGATTAACAAAAGATTTTGGTCAATGGGAGTTAGGCAGTTATGTTACACGGTGTGGTTTGGGGCACTTCCAAGGGCCTGTATTCTTTTACTTATGGCTTATTTTGGCTACGCCTTATGACTTTTAAGTTGTTTGCGAGAGAGAGTATGGAGTAACAGAAATTCGCGTGCGGTTTTAGCTGATATAAATAAAGTCACTATAGTATATACTACAATCAACTTCTAAACCTTGTTTAAAAAAATATTTCGTTTGAAAGCTAGTTACTGTAGAAAAACCAAAAAGCAACTTTTAGAAACTGAAAAGAAGATGCCCGAAAGCTATATCTTGGTAACAGCGTAGGACCGATAGGCCAATATAGGAGTTGAATGGTGCCTTAAAATTTGATTCTCATGTATTCGCCAACTATTCACTCAAATAGCTACTGAACTATTGAGATTGGGATTGGAAGCCAAAACTCACAAACAAACGGCTCAAGAAAACAAAATCTGAGAATTATTTGGGCTGCTAGGGGGTGACAGTCTGACTGCCCCTACTCCAAAACATGAAAAATCAGCCTGAGCCTAACCAACTTTTGGTGCAACTCCAAAAATACAAGTCTAAATGATATAAAATTTTACACACACCTTACTTAAGGTCTCAGGAACCTATTCCAACCAAGGATCACAAGAATACATGTCAAAATTCAAACCTTTCTCATAAACAAGAAAAATTGCACTAAGATGACCAAGATAGTTCTAGATGTATTTCCAAATGTTACAGCAAGTAAGAACACACAAGGAATCGAGACAAAAATAATTGGATCAAGAAAACTCCTGAGAAGGTCAAATCAAAGTAAAATCGGGTAACTTCATAAACTTGCCAAATCTGATGCCTAAATGGATGGGGACTGATTTTCAAGGTACATCTCCATCACTTATGCTTGTCATTCAGCAAGATCAAGAAAGGAAGAGAGAAGATCAAAATCAACAAAATTAAAATCAAATCAACCAAAACAAGAGGGATCAATTAAAGATGAACAAAGTGGATATATTGCTACTTGAAGATGAAGGTTTTACAGACACTCCACCTGAAGGACAAGAAAGCACACCACATCACTTACACTTCCCAAACCCTAACCCTAGAATACTTAGCTTGCATGAGCAAAGGTTGGATCGTTGGATGCTTGAATGATTAACTAGCAAGTTTCTATCCCAACCCATTAAATAGACAAGGAAACCAGCCCCATCTAACTTTAATGGATACTATCCACTTAGCACAAATGAAAAAAACCTATTAACTCCACACAACACGGGTTTACCTACACACTGCACTTATGCAGTCTTTTCAAAACACATAACCCTGGATCCGTTAAGTGCTTAGCCTTTTATTCAGCTTGATTTTCTCAGCTTTTCCTTAATCTAAACCGCTCTCTCAAGCGTCGCGGTTTTCATCCAAGATAGTTTTCAGTATTTTGGTCAACTTACCAAAATACCATTTCTTAACCCAATCTTCATCTTCCCTTACAAAGGCCTTGTTTGTTTCAGCTTTTTCTTTGGCTTAAAAGCTAAAAATCCAAAGTCTAAACAAATAGATGGCAAAGTGATTTTCATGCTGCCCTTTGCCGCCCTTCTCCTTCTTGGTCTAGAAAGCATCGACGACGTGCTGCGGCTCTTTACAAATCTATGACCAGTGCCCCTCACTTGTCATAGGTTTGGTCTTGTTGATCATAGGGCTTCTCGTCTCGCTTTGGTTTGCTAGCTTTATTTTTTTGTGGAGTATTTGACTTGCCTTTCTAGGCCGAGGCTTTGCTCTTCCTTCTCCTTTTTTTCATTATAGGCTTCCACACCTTGTAGACGTTGGACTCACGCCCAACGGAGGTTCCAAGTGGCTGTGCGACAAAGTTCTTGCGGACAACTTCATTTTGAGCCTCTGCGACTTGCATAATATTAATCAATTCAGCGTACTCCTTGTAGTCATCTTAACGATAGTTGCGCACAGACTGCATTGCATTTGGGTGAAAGGTGGAGAGAATCTTCTCAATCTTCTGCTCATCTGTGACCTGCCTATCATAGAGGTGAAGATTGGTACAAATTCTATACAGAACGGAATTGTACTCCCCAATCGTCTTGAAGTCAGCAAATCTCAGTCAGATCTATTCTTGCTCTGCCTAAGGAAGAACGGTATACTTTAGATTTTAGAACCGCTTCTTTAGTGTAGTCCACAAGGCTAGCACGCTCTTCTCTGCCATGTACTCATTCTTGAGAGTGAGACAGAGGTGGTGCTTGAGAAAGTGAAGTGCCTGATCAATTTCCTTAGGGGTGGGTTTGGCATCTTTTGATGCACCAATCCAATGGCATTACAGAGTTTCTTGGCTCCAAGTACAATTTTGATATTAGAAGCCCAAGTCAAGTAGTTTTGTCCATACTAGGCCAGCTCCTTGAACTCCTGGTTCGTGATGCCTGTCATCTACATGTGCATAAAAGGAACACATAAATTTACTGTAGGTAAACATGCATGAAATAAATTGGACAATGGTTCTAGAATTTTCTATGCATTTTTATAATTTTTTACTGCTAATTTTAGAGATTAAAGGTAATTTAAATAATTATGATTAATCAAAATAGTAAGTAAATACATAAAAACATAGAAAGTAATAATAATAGTGCTAAACATGCTTCAAATGTTAAAAAATTCAAAATTTGAATTCCTGAAGCACATTTATGCTAGAATATGAATTTTCAGTGAATTCTGCAATTTTCGAGGGCTTGCCCTCTAATTTTCAGTTCTGAGAAATTTTTTGCACAATTTGCCAATTTTCCAAGAGCCTTTTTGCAAAATTCAGGCGCTCACACCCCCTTTCCCTTTTTTTTCTTTTCTTCTTCTTCTTCCGGTCGGGCCCCTTTCTTTTCTTTTTCTTTTTCCCCAGCCCACTCCAGCCCCATGTCGGCCAGCTCAAAAGGAGGGGGATAGGGTTTCCCTACCACTGTTCATGTGGCGGCGGCGGGCGTGCCAGGAGCTGGCGGTTCGTGCGGGGGCGCGACACGGCGATAGCTATGAGGCCGATGGCGGCTAGCCAAGCAGCGGCGACGCACACAGGCCAAGCGGTGGTGGTCCAATGTAGCTACAAGCAGGCGTAGTTGCGGTCTGGCCGATGTGGCTGGTCCGGCCGATGTGGCTACGGGCCGCGTGCATTGGCAGGATGGCGCGGCTGCGGGCCAGCGTGGCAAAAGGCTAGTGCGGCTACGGGTCGGCACAACTGTGGGCTAGTGCGGTGGAAGGCCGGTGCGGCTCTGGGCTGGCGCTACAAGCCTCATGCAGGAGGTGGGCAGGCGGCAGCTGGGCCTCAGGCAGGAGGCCAGTGGGCGGCAGCCAGGCCCAAGGCTGAGCAGCGACGCTGCCTCATGCAAGAGATAGTGACGGCGGCACGACTGCACGCGCGGGCAGAGGTGCAGCCGATGGCAGCTTACGTGTCATCGGAGGGTGCCGCATGCAGTCGGCAATGGCGGCCGTCGCTACGTACGGGCGGCGTGGCACATGTTTTTTCCTTCATTTTTTTCAATCTACAGTGCAAACAACTTCTACTCTTTTGTGCAAACCTACCGATCGGCTTGGCTGGCAATTTCAAATCAGCTCGCGGTAGATTAGAACGGATTTGCACCGTAGAATAATAATCTAAAAAGCAAAATTTGCGAAAATTTAAAATGATCTAGATAGACAATTCAACCTAGAGTGCTTCAGTAATTACCTTTGATCCACTAGAGCAATTCATGCTGATAACGTATTGAGAAACCATCGCTGGCCAGTCCAATCCGAATGATTCCTCTTAGATAGAAGATTGATTAATCATAGAATAATGCAAAAAAAAACAAATTGAACACAAGAGATGGAGAACTCATTTTCCTTTTCTTTATTACTTTCTCCTCCAAAGGTATAAATTACAATGATTAGAACTTTTTATTTATAGACTAAGTGGTGTGGTGTCCATTATAGGCCATGTTTACAGGGCTAGCCCTAGGTTTCCGATACTTGCAACAGAAGGCAATTGCAGGTTTAGCAACACGAAAACAACAGAAAACTGTTCGAAGGAGAAGTTCAGAAACAAACCATTTCTCGAGACTACTAGTATCTTACAGAAGAGCTCAACAGAGCTTATAAAAGTAAATTTATGAAAGAGTAGTATCGAGAAAATAAACAACGGAAGGACACTGCGACATATGTACAGAGGGTTCATTACAGTACTGGACCCAAAAAAAATCAAGAACAATATCCAAACTTTGGAAGAACAGATTAATCTGGCGATGTGGTTAGTTCTTGCTATATGTAGAGGTTCCATCATGTCGATGCTACGCCTTATTCAGACTGTGTATGAAGTATATTGCTTGACTGAATGAGATGGACTTCCAACTTACAACAATGAAGGCCATTGGGACAAAAATATTTTTTCCGATTTCCACTTTTTTAATCTCCTCTTTTCCCCCATTTTGTTTAATTTGCCCTATTTTCTCGCCATTAATTTTCTTACAAAACATATGATCATCAACCAATGAGATAAGAACTGTAATCCCAGGGAGCCCCTTGCTTATCAGCCAACCAGCTTGAAGGCCTCTTGAGAGACTATGCGCTAGGTCTAAGATATATTTGTGATGAATAATTGTTACTTTTGTTAAGTTGAATTTGAATCTTTTGAAAGTTTTAGAAAATTCATATTTCAGGTTGTGCTGTCACGACTCAGATGGTCTGACCACCATAGGACAACGATTTGACTGGCATGTAGCCAGCGGTCTGATCACTATGGGGATTGCGATCTAATCACCATGGGACAAGCGGTCAGACCGGCCAAGGACCTTTGGATGTGTTTGGTATGTGTAATTTCACATTCCCTTGTAATCTAATATTCCCCTCAATCTGATTACCGATAACACATTATTGGTAATCTAAAATTCTAATGTTTGGTTTATTTGAAAGAAACTACAAAATAGGTTTTATAATATTTCAAACATTTCATAACTCAAACCAACAAGTTCACAAATTTAAATTACATGATTTGAAATTTCAAACCTTGAAGGTTAACATTTATAAATTTTATATTGAAAACTAAAATTTGAATTTTACAATTTAAAATTGAGACATTCAAAAATTCAATTCTTATTATTCAAAAGTTCAAAATTTGGATTTTAGAAATTTTAAATTTAAAATTTGGGTTTGGAAATTTAAAATATTCAAATTTATAAAATTTAAATTTTTGGAACTTGAATTTTTGAAATCCATAATGCGAAATTTCAGATTTTAAGATTTAGTTTTAAAAAATGAGATTTCAATACACAAACTTGAAGATTTGAATTTTGAAATTTAATATTCTAAATTTAGGATTCAAATTTTGATATTTTGGTTTTGAAATTCATATTTTGATAAAAATATTTTTTAATTTGGATTTTGAATTCAAAAGGTTCAAATTTTGACTTTGATAATCCAAGATAGACACCCTTTTCTACAGGAAAGTTCCTGGAAATCATGGTAATCTGGTTCCCAAGGTAATTATGGATTCCTGGTTTAGATTACTGGTTGTTTTACCAAGTAGGGTAATCTTATAGGATTACTAAAGCATTCCTTGGAATCCTTGGAGGATTCTACCAATCAAACGCACCCTTTGGGTAAATGAAAACCAAACACTTAAGTAAGCTTGTTTGGGGGTGAGGTGCACTTGGTACCTCTAGAATTAAAAACTGGAGCTGAAACTATATACATTTTTTACTAAAATTACAAAGAGGGTGTTTTTTATGTAGTTAGGCGATCTAACCGGGGTGGTCTGATTGACATGGTGTTGGCGGTCAGACCAGCGCCAACGGTCTGCCCAGCCTGGTAATGGTGGCCAAACCAGCTGTGGCAATTTGGGTTGATCAGGGTGAGTTGGGTTGAGTTGGTTAAAGTTCAGTTTATGGCTTGGGAGCCATGAGGGTTTGTGTTGCATTGTATGATGTATGATTTTGACTAACATGAGTAAAGTACATAGAACTTGTGCTCGATATAGTTATTTAGTTTTTAGATGTGCTGGTAGCTTGGAGGACGTAGCGATTGATGGTAATGTACTGGGACTAGATGGGGGAGCTGAGGTCCAAGTGGTCATGTAAGTCTGGATGATGCTATGTAGCTCAAGTGGGAGCACATAGAAGATAAAGATCGTGAAGCGGCAAGTTAGTGCATATGGTACGTCAAGTGACGAAGCTGATGCACATAAAAACGGTTCGGTGGAGTCCAAATACCTAAAGACGTGGTGGTTAGTCATTAAGCACTACGGGCTACGTGTCAAAGCATATAAAGAAACTTTGGGACGACGATGAAGATGGAGTCACGGGAAGGTGCCCGAAAGCTTTGTTGGGGGCGTTTTGGGAAATGCTCAAAACCAAACTTAAGGCCTACAGCAAAACCGCAACATGAGAAGGTGCAAAGGAGATGGTTTAGGGTTAGGATAGAGTTGGTTGTGTGGTGTGGATCAACTACTAGTATGTTAATAATTTGATCCTTTTAAGCACTTTGAGAAGCGCGTGTGAGTGTGTAAAATCAGTGTTAGTGGGGTTGACATGTTTTCCCAGTAAGCTTAATGGATTAAACCCATTAAATGGTGTGTTGAATATTTAGAGAGGAGAGGAGGTGGTAGTTTTAAGGATTCTATGCTTAGGTTTTGCTATACTAGCTTGTCTCCTTCATGGTTGTGTGTGAGAGATCTTCAGAGAAAAAAGGTGGTGTTTTGCCTGCACCTTGTAATCATCCATGAGCATTTAAACTCCATCCTCCTCTGAAATAGATCAAATCTTTGTCTCAATCATGTTCTTGCTTTGTTTATTTTGTTCTTGAACTAGATTTGTGATTTCGGGTTCGTGGGAGTTCTAGCCCAACCTCTTACTTGGATTATCTTGCTAGAAAATGTGAGAATATATTTGAAAAAGATCATGTCTTAGATCATCACAAGCAAGATGTAATTTTAAAAATAGGGTTTTGGTGTTCCTATGTCCTAGATTCAATTCTCTTCAAATTGGTAAACTCGAACCTAAAAATCTTGTGATTCTTGATTGATTTATATTATTATTACCTTGAAAAAGTCTTATGCAAAATTTAGAAGTATTTGGATGAGATTTGATAAAGTTTTTAAGATTTAATCTTTTACCCCGAGAGATTTTCAGGTTTGGGAATAGGGAACAGCTGGTTGCAGGCCGGCAGTCAGACCAATTTCCCAATGGCTGTCTGACCGAACCTGTGTAGAACGTTATCGATTTCGTTGGCTCTTGTTGCTAGCTTGGTTTTTCTTTGTCGTGTTGGTATGATCTGAATTTGGTGATTATGGTAGTCATTCGAACGAAGATTTTGAATATTTTAGAGAAAAAGTTTCGAGAATTATTCATTTCTCTGATTGCTGGCAACGGTTGTACACCTCTCAAACTGATCCTGGGCACACTGACCACCACAAACAGGCGAAAAGGCCCCAAGAACAATCAGTCCAACATGTCGATTACCGCAGACGTGCAAAGAACAACCCAAATTGAACCACCGACACATCGACCACCACAAGCAAGCAGAAGAACTCCCCAATCGATCAGATGGGCAGCACATCAACCACCACAGGCAACGGAGGAATTGACGCAGATGCAGCCCCAAGCTGAATCGTGCATAAAGAGTGATGTTTGTCATTCAATTTTTTCAGTCTGAATGAAGTAAACAGTATCGAGTTTACATAAAAACTGTGATTTGATTTTGAATCCGACAAATATATGTTGTTTCTCGCAGGACAGCTGTTTGCTAGATTGCCTCTTTTGGCGTCTGTTTGTTAAGTATTTACTGATGATGGTATAGAAAGGAAAGACTTAAGGCAATTTCTCTTGCCACTCAGTTCTACGATATTTCCACCATAGTAATATTTTGTTGAAGATTTACCTTCCTTTACTTAGCTAAATTCTTCAATAAACAGAATAAAACATTTGCGCACACCTACTAATGGCAGCTGGATGCGCAGCAAATGCAGATTTGTTATGATGACCCATTTGGTATGGAGACGTCTTCAAAGAGTGGTATCGAATTATGCAATGGTTCTAAAATATTGACGACTTTCTGGCATGGTCTTTTATTATGTGGTGTATCCAACGCTCGTCTTTATAAAGATTTCATTCCATTTCTTCCTTAGAAACAAAAGAAACTTATATATTCTGTGAAAGATAAACGAATTGTCTCATGCTGATTCCTTGATAAGTGCCTCGGTTTTATCTCTCGGTTTATAATGTACTGCTTTCTCAAGAAATTAATGGTTCAAATAATTTACTTTTGCATTAAGATCAACCGTATCCTTTTGTTTCTTTTCACTTAAAATGTTTGGTTAGGGGTAACATTGGCGACTGTAACTTCTTACACTGTGTAGTTGCTAAATTGTAACCATACGGAGGTTCATACATTTAAAATTGGGTAAGTGTAGGCTTTGATCGACTGTATACTTGTTTGCGCTGCCCTACAGGTGTTGGTGAACCACCACCTCCTAAATTAGAAAATGCGTGGCATATTTTTACCTGACTCCTTTTGCATTGGTAAAGTGTGTCTTCTGCCGCTGGAGATGCTCCAATTTCAGTAGCTTCAAATTGTTTTATCTCGGAGCTAATGCAGCCTAATGATGAACCATCACAAAATTTTTTTTTATGATTCCTAAGTAAAATTGGAGGTATTGTTTTCCAGCTTACAGTATACAGTGCGCAAAACCAGGTTAGTAATTTAATTCATTTGAGTGCAAATTATTTTGGTCGATTCATATTAGCTAGCTGATGGATCCTGGTCTATTGAGAACTCTTTGACGTCATAAATAATCTCTGATGCCCTAGTTTCCCGTCCATAGTTTGGAAGAGGAAAGTATTACATGCCTGTCTCAGTTATCCCACTTTCGAGATGATTTTTGTTGGTTATTTCTTTCCATTTTTTCATTGCAGATTACTTCTTTCACCGGCCAACTCAGATCACCAAAAACATTCGTCTCCCCGTTTCATAAGCAAAGGAAAGAATATATAACAGGGGGTCCCATGCAACGTCATTACGCAGCATCACGCTATCGCACGGGTTGTATTTCTAGTTGTTTATAACTCTGTGGTGTCTAAATCCTACAAAGAATGGATCAAGTACACCTTTATATATACAACAAAACACTGGTTGTGACCGCACATGATTAACGATGGTGACGGAAGTATGCATCTATAAGCACTGTAGTTGCTTCTTTGCCTTGTCAATAAAGAGAGGCCGTGCTGTCCCCCACTACTTCCTTTTATCAACTCCCAAAAAATCGAGTTGTAAAAAGCACCCCAGTAACCTAGTTGCACCGGATGTCATGATTGCCAAAATATGTTTGGGTCATTACTATATACTGCGCGATCTTGGATCTCTAAATTAGCAACATGCCAATCAACAAGCCTTGCTTGGATGCATTTCAACAACATGAGCCCAGTTGGGAAGAGCCACCAACCACTTTCATCCCTGCATAGAGTTTCAACATGTGCAGGATGAAGACGAGGCAGGCAAAAAGATGTGTTGATTGCCTAATTGCATATAGTTCTAAAAAAACAAATGCTTGCCGACTGGCAAGGAGAATGATGCTTACGTTCCCAGGTTCCATGGCTGCGTGCTTGGATGTCTTTTGGTTGACGACTTATAATGTACAAGACCACATACGAAAGCCACAACCTGAACGTGCATGGGAAGAAGTACATGAAGATACAATGAAGGTAAAACTTGGTATAGACAAGCTAATACCATTGCAGATATTAATAATAGTGGTAATGCTAACTACAGAGTTCTCCAAGATTTTGAATACAATGTAGGCACAAATAAACATGTAACAATGAAATGCGGATGGGCAAAGGATCCTTACAACATTGACCAGTGAAGTAATGTTCCACAATGCGTATACACGAGCAAGGCCTGCTGACCGCCGTGGTCCATGACTAAAAAGAGCATTTATTCCAGCAGGAAAAGGCGACAGTATCCCAAGAGGAAGAACAAACAGAACTAAGAGAACATCAGCCATAGAGTATGAATATAGCTGGAGAAAAGTAAGCAACACTAAGCTGAAATCCGCGAGAAGCAATATTGAGATTACTAAGCCAACAAGATCCTGCAGTTAAGAACAACAGAACTATGATAAGTGCAAACTGTCATAAATTCAATCATAATCATTCTATAAGTTCAAATGAGGGCAGAGAAAGACCTGATGCCCAACTGGTTTAGTATTGTGCAAGATAAGCGAAAACGGGTAAAACAGATCTCTCCTGTCTTTAAGTGTCCTTAAGCTATTACTATCAAGAATTCCGCCAGTAATCCTTTTGCGCATAAGAGCATCCTTAATCCTTGAGTGATCTAGTTGAGAATCAGCAAGCATGTTCTGCGCCCTGCATGATGCAATAAACCATTAGGAATAAACGATGATTAACAAGCAAAATGACAAATGCTCAGCACCAACATAAATAATTACTCACAGTGAATGTTGCTCTATTTTAATTCTAGGGCTACCATCAAGTCCAGCAGACACTGGTTCTCCTTCAACAGCATAAACGACAAGACCAAGTTGGCAATACCCTAATGCTGTAGCTTGGAACCAGGCAAGATCAACACGGACACTATTCACACCCAAAGCAGGATTTGCATGAGTTTCAAGCCAGTTGAGGACAGGAAGGAATGTTACTTTGAGATTTCCACGTCGAACCAAACGCAACTGGGCATTCAATCCAGCTACAAGACGGTGCCATATCGATGAGGCAACAGCCTGCAATGGACATAACATGAGGCTCTAAGGAGAAGCTTCAGAAATGCAGTATTGCAGTTTGAAAGATATTAAGATCATACCTGACTCATAAGACTAGTGAGCACACTGTCACTATGAAGTGAAAATGGAGCCATGTAACTTCCATCACCACCAAAGATCAAAGACATTGGAAACCTTTGACGAAGACGAGGCGGAAGATCAGGCCTCTTCTCATCACCCCCAAGGAAGAAATCTAAATATCCCAGCATAAGATCTGGAGTTGCAGTCACCTGCAGATTGGGAAAATAGGCGATATCTTAATTTCAAAGATGACAAGACTGCCACACATGACCTGTTCCCTTTATCCCGAAAGATAAAATTTCAGTTTTGGAAGGGAGAAAATGAGTAATATGTTTACAATTGACTAGTGAAGGACGCTAAAAATTTATAGAACGGTCACTCACGAATGGTTAATTCTAAAACTTGAATTTAACCGCCGTTGATATTACTAAAATTATTGCACAATGTTTCTGGTCTATAGATAATACGGACATTAATGTTCAAGACAATATCTTGCTATTTATTCAACGTAACATCTTTAACAGTACAACTTTTATTACTGGTAGTTTAATATGCCCACCCTATGATAATATTTATCAATTACAAGCTGAACAATAAATTTCAGAATGCAACTTACAAAAATTCAATTTTCTGAGAAAAATCATGAGGATGGTACAATTCTTAACACTAGCAAAGCTAGAGATTGAAGATAAGCTTATAGTATCATCCCACAAACATCTAGTGCTTACTGTTTAGAAATAGTGAAATACAGAGTTACAGACCTTGAGCCCTTCATAAAGTGCACGTGAACGGCAAGACCGTAAGCATGAATGATCATACTCAGAGCGAACAAACTCACGAAGTCTTTGTAATTTCTTTCTTCTACGCCACTGCTGCCATGACCAAGCCAAGGGGTATGCAAGTATGCAGAGGATACTGTAAATTGATCCTTCCCACCACTGATAAGCTGCAAGGGTATTTATCTCATCGACAAATCGATTAAATGCATCCTCATACCTGACAATGTAGACAGAACAAATAGAACATCAATTGTGTAATTTTGAATTTTCGATAGAACTTCTAACACCCAGAGGATATTTGAATCATAACAGCAAATCAAAAAAACACAGGAGGACTATTAAACAAAAGAACCAGAAAGGTTAAATCTGTTTAAGCAGTGCCTAGGTCTACTTGAGGACAAGCATACATACACAATCTCTGTGATCAGCTCTGGTGGAGTGTGTGGGAGATGCCAAGGTTCACTGAAGGTGTTCGGACCCATGAAATACATCCTGTGTACATGACCATGTGATTCTTCAGCCCTATTAGTTTCCAAGACCTGCAACAATAGCAAAACTTCTATCAAAATTCAGGATGTTCGTAACTTCATATGGTACTTAAATAAGGCCTATATGGGTTTGAGCAGCACAATGTATAAAGTACCTCATTTAGTGATTCTAGGAAAGGAAAGGAGTGGTCGATTTGGGACCCTTGTTGAGTTGGTGCTGGCCCAGGTAACTCATCAGTACCAACAAATTTCATACGAGCAACACTTAAAACAAGAGCTAACAAAACAAGAAGGCCTGAAAGAAGTAGGCCAAATAACCAAGGCCCCCCAAAAGTGTATATTAACTCTTCCAGAGCAGTATAACAGTGAGGCATGCGATATCTATCAGACACACATTTGTATGGGCATGGAGTTTCAGCTGTACCTCCTGTCAAACATAAGCTATGCTTAGAATATTCAAGCAAACTAGAAGAAACCTCTTATCCTTAGAACAACTTGAAAATGAAAAATATTCAAAGCAATCTAGGGTGACATCAAAAAGAAAACAGAGAAGAAATCACACATTACCAAGAAAAAGATAAATCCAAAGACAACATACTCTAATACCTAGTTGCTGAGATATTTAGAAAAGAAGTTAAAGTAATCTGCTTAGGATGCACTTCCACTACATATCACTCTGAGAAAATATATAGAAAGAATTACCTCGGACACTTATGTATACAGCACGGTGAGGGAGCTCATCTGGAGGGCATGGAAAGCACAGAGATTTTGAAGATCCAGTAACATTCTTGTACGTTCCCAAAGGACATTCCTGCATTTTCCACAGAAACACCACCACATAAGTAGCAACTAGAGTAGATATAGGCATAAAGCCACCAGCCCACCAGAACTAAGAAATTAGAAATGTGACTGTTCAGTTTTCTTGCTAGATGATGGACTGACATATTAAACAATATCATGATACAGAACACTTGAGTAGGTTATGAGTAATTGAATCAACCAACTTTTATTGGTCAAAAAGTTACAAATAAATGATGACAAAAGGGTGGATCACATTTATGACATAATCACATAAATAAGTTACCTTGCAAAATGTACCATAAAGACCTTTTGGGCAAGCTCTTCCTGTAACTGTTCCATTCCCACCAGAAAATCCTTGCCCTTTGCTGATTCCTCCACTGTACAAGAATACACAGTCAGCATACCAATAATATATATGACATCTTACAGTCATGTTACACGTCTGACAACAAATACTAGTGATGAAAGGGAAATGTACAGAAATCAAAATTAAATTGCATCATGCACATCACAATTCAGCCATGAATTTCAGATTCTGATAACATGCCTAAAATAAAGGGAAAATTTAGCTTATGCCATTAGTTGTGGAACAATGGCATAAGTGAGACGACAGAAAATTTAGTGGCAAAAGTGAGAAGTAGACCGCAACTAATGGCATAAGCTAAATTTTCCCTAACATAAAGTACAACTCATTTCCACATCAGCATTCCATAAACTCCTTCAATACATAAATTATATTTTAACACGTTCAAAATTGGGTCAATCTCGAATTTGATGCAATCAAATATTTCCCTATTTTAAATAATGATGTTTTTCGGAACAATAAGAATGCTTATTTTCAGATATTTCATACTGTGATGAGAATTCCACAAAGAAAGAGCTTCCATCTAATGAAGTAACAACATGTTATCATCACAAAGCCATCATTGCTGTAAGGGCTGTAAAAACCATACGAAAGTGGGTATATAATGAGGCGACCATATAAAAAAACAGATTTCATCCTACTAAGCTGCTTCCAAGTTGCAAAAGCTCAGCATGTGTCAACTGGCACCGCATCTCAAGCACCAAAAAGTTATTTCAGCATGATAGATGTAGGACTAAACATAGTCCTGTAATTAATAGCAACTTTTCCGCAAATTCTTCCTTCTAAAATATCTATACAATGATACTTAAGTAAAATAAGAGCCATCCATACCCCATATTGTTCAACTCTGAAAGATGCAGGGAGTCCCAAGCCTCAACATTCAAAAGGTAAAAATAAATAAATTTAAAAAAATCTAAAAAAAGACACGATCTACAAACTTGATGATAGGGCTGGCACTGCTACTGATTAAAGGTCCAAAATATCAAAACATACAGCACGAATTAGTTATTCAGTTTTTTCCTGGCCTCAACATCCTGTAATGTCATCATAATAAAATTAGACTAGACATAAAGAGTAGGAAAAAAACAATCCACGAAATGCAAGATTAAATTAGAACAACTGAAAATACAGAAATTTCATAATATTATTAACACCACATGTTATGCCCTACATTGCCAACAATACTACATATTTAAAGTAACTTGGCTTTGCAAATTCATCCAGAAAACCAAGAATACTGAAAGTAATATTAGAGAAAGGATCAAATCGGACCTTGCAAGTATTGATCCTTGAACAACTGCAACAGGAACATACTCATCTCCAGTAGGAATGTTAGACCAATGGAAGTGAATCCTTCCCCCTCCACCCCCACCACTGCCAGCTCTTCCAAAGCCACCAACACTCGAAAGGATGGAGCTATTCGCTAGGGACAAAGTGTGCACAAATAGAAGAATTGTGCCCCCAGAACCACCACCAGGTCCAATGGAGGCATTAGTGGAACTGTTACCATTTGATTCTATGGTACCATAGAGCGTGAGACTTGGCAGAGAATACTCCCATGAGCCCAACACTGGAGTGCCATTACAGCAATGATAAGAGACGATATTCTTAACATCTAGTATGCATTTATGATTAAATATGGGTCAAACATGGATCATATATTCATGTGTGTTACCTATTATACCACCACCAGCTGTGGAAAACCCTGTGGTGTCATTGCCACTGCCACTGCCAAGTTCACAAGGCAAATCAGCATTACCATATGTAGCTCCACCCTCAGCACGACTCCCATCAGAAAAACCGTCCCCCCCTTTACCACCATGTCCACCACCACCGCTTAGGCCACTACTTAACATTCTTCCTTGTCCTATTCCACTATGACAGCCTGAAATTAGAAGAATGAAATTTAAGTTCTACAATATGTCACAGAAAGCATGTCACTGGACATAAGATCATCACAATGTGAAAAAATAGTTTGAAACATATGTTGCTATAATTATAAGCAGGAATTTTTAAGCATAATGAAGTCAAAACAGAAAATAAACAAAACACACAGTTCTCAAGCCCTGCAAATGGACTTGCAGCAACTTATCTCAGCTGAGACCAAAGGTAGAAAATTTAAGCAATTTGTTCTATATGGATTTTCCAATGAAGAAACTAAGGATAGCATGCAGAACGGAAAACAGGGGAAAAGGGGGGTATCTTCAGCATTACAGAGTGCTACTATTTTTTTTCTCATCCGGTTGGAATATATTCCTATAAGATAACATGTATTTGCTGCTGAAAATAATATGCCTTGACATTTTGACAAGCTAGGTGAATGTTAAATGTTAGTTTTGAGATATGTTGAAGATAAAATGTTAGTGTTGAGATATGTTGAAGATTACTGAGTTTTAAGATTATAGTATGTGTGCCCACTGTATCCACCATCAGGGACCCCAAGTTCAGAAGCATAAATTCTCTTTACACTTAGCAGCCAAGCAACACTGCAAATTTGCACAGTATTTTTCAAGCATATGACTGATCTACTCACAGAATCCACAGGAGACTTTAAGCTGTCCTTAGAACTGCAAGCAACAAACCAACAATACATTCTGGCAAACAACAGAAAGATCGCACATTACCCAAGCCTGTGGCACTGATGGTCCCAGATGTGTGCACAGTGACACTTCTTGCCCTATTGAAATGAATTACAGTTCCTTGTACAAGACCCCAGACATCAATATCTTCAACACGACATACCTAAAGGGAAAAGTGGTCATAATTTGCATCTTACCAGCAAAGTAACCTGATAAGCACCACATGGGAAAGTTAAAAAACCAATGTACCTGAAGAGTAAATGACAATGATGAATTCAGATTACAATCTTCTGGTGGATGAATTATTTCCACAGGACAGGTCTCGTCTTCACAGTTCAACTTTGGGGCCCTAACAGATGCACAACAGCTCATTAACGTGCAAAAAAGTGAAAAACTTTCCAACACCGGAAATATGGCAAAAGAACTTCTCAATGCAATAGTTGAAGGAGGAAGTATTTACACATCATCACTACTTCCATTTACATGTGGGCCCCGTAAAACGGAGCCAGGTCCAACCTACAAAAGAAATAATTATTGTAGTTATTTCTTGCAATAGTTTACAAAAGGGAAAATAGAACGTGTACAACATTCAATCAGAGTAGTTAGAACTTAGAATTACAAATATAGAAGAAACAAAGGGCACACATACAAAGGCAGCAGAGAGCACTCATCACAAAAGTGGAGAAACATCAAATATGAGACATCTTAATCAGGACATCTATATAAATGCCACGGTGCCACCTATTTAGATCCAGTTCTTGGGTTGAGGGGGAACACTACACAGGCTAAATAATATGGAAAAATGTAAATTGCATCAAAGACAAGCTACCACCTGCAGTTGACTGCCATGACCGGATATTTGACAGAAGTAGAAGCATTAAAAAATTACAGAGTCTTTGTGTATAAATAGAACCCACAGTGATGTGCTTAAAAATGAGCATGCAAAATAACATGTAGCTAAAAACAAATTAATTCGGCAAAGTTGTGGATAAAGAAAATAAAACATATCAGCTAAAGGATATATACCATACTTGTATGCTGTAGAACAGTGATAAAATAAGGCGTTGTGCCTCAATTGTGTCTCCATCTCCAGATAAGTTCAGCAGACCTTGACCGCGAACTCCAAGATTAGCATTAGAATGTATCACAGATGATTCCTGATAAATATATAAGCAAATTTGTCATGCAAGTTAAGCAGCAAACGAGAATAACAGTCATTGAAAGTAGACCAACAATGGACCTTCAGAACTATCAAATTGCTAGCATCCAGTAAAGAAGTTGCAACTATTGAATCTCCACCGCCATCAATTAACATTCTTGAGTTCCACATAAGGAGCATCTTAACAGACATTCTCAAAGCACCAAACACCTGAAAAAACAGTGCAAATTAGTGCATAGGATTTGACACCTGTACAACAGATGCACCAAGAAGACGGCAAATAGCAAGAACCAACAGCAAAAAAAATCACCTTGATTGTTGAGTCACTCATAAGAAGCTCCTCCGCCATCAGTTCAAACTCGGAGTATGGATAAAGGGTCAACCCAAAAGTTAGAACAGCACCTGATAGAAGGCTAAGTTGTCCTTGGACCTGAAAAATTGTAAAAAAAAACTGATTGCAGACTATTTCAAATGCTTTCCAAAGAAAGCATGGAGTCAATTAAAGACAAGAACATCCACAGATATTTTCTTATTTTCAGGAACCGCAGCTTGCATTATGTGCATAAAGGCAATGTAGCATAAAGTCATGGAAATGTTAAGAATTTCAATTGCAAGAGAGCACAAACAAATTCCCCATGGTACACCAACACTACTTTAAGATGGCCGTCACATTCTTGAATTTTTCAAATTTTGAAGTACTGTTTTCACATTATATTCACTCAGAAGAGGAAGACACAAGTAGACCTTAGTGCTTTTTTATTGTAAACTAGCATACCCAGCTGTAGTGTATTCGTGATTATACATAAATGGATTACAAAAACCAAAATCAAATATGCATTCTGCTTTTTTGGAGAGTATACAGGATAGATAATTTAAAGATGAATTGAAGAACATGAATATATACGATTATAGCACTAAATGGGTTCATGTCTGAAAAAGAAAATAAATAGGAAGTCCAAAGACACCACCATATTGGTAGAGCATTAATCAAGATATCATTGCAAAGCCTCGTACCTGAACACGACTCCAGAGCAAAGGAACAGCGACTTTGGCGTGATTCCTGACAAAAACATTCGTCCATAGTGGCTGATTTGGGAACTCTAAAAGAAGTGTGTCAGTTTGTGTACTCAAGTTATTGTTGCTAACAACAAGACTCTTAGGTACTGCTTCATAAAGAGTTCCAGCAGCTCCTGCATTATCCGGACAGCCCGAACTCCTTCCACCTGAGAAAGGTGTCGCACTTTAATTGTAAACACAAATAAATCAATGAGGTTGTCTAGACAATGGCTCCATCCATATATCAATAGAAAGTTACTCAGACTAGGAGCTTGACCCCATCCAGCCAAAAAAAACACTCATAACACATTGAGGGCTAAGAGTAAGTTTACAAAAGGAGCAGTAGAATGCTTCTATAGTTGAATACACAAATATCATGTTTTGAGTGAGATAGACAGTCGTACATTCAGGTCTCCTGCAAATGTAGAGTTGCTAACCTAAATTCCAGGAATACAAGAACGTACAAAAAGTAAAGATCAATACTCTATGAATAGTGCAAATATAGCAGGGTTTAGAAAAGGCAACTTCATATAGCGCAAAAACTATAATAACAGAATGGGCATAAAACAATAAATTAAAAATATGAGTATACATATGTGCATCAGATCAACAAGGTTGTAATAGCATATAGGCTGCAACTTTGTAATAGCAACTCTTGCAAAAGAGAAAAAAAGTTAGCAAGGTTAAGAATTAAGGGTGTGTTTGGATCTCAAGCAAGGGTAGTTCTAGCCTTGCTTAGCAAGGAGAGGCATTTGGTAGTGGTAAAAAAAGCTAGCTTTGTTGGGCAAAGTAGCCCATAACTGCTGCGAAATTCTCGCCCACAGAGGAGAGCCAAATCGACTCTCCCTCATCGGCAAGCCAGCACACGCGGTCATCCTTCAACATCGACTAGGCATCATCCTTCATGCATGTGCCCATCGCTAATTTCCAAAATCTTAAATCAATCGCTAACTACCAAGGACATACAGTATATATGCATGTAATCCAGAACTTTTTATTTTGAGGACTCGTGGAATCAAGTACCTGCTGATGTCTTCTACTGCAACAAGCCAACTACTAATCTCCTCACAGCTAGTTTATTTGTAAAGTTATAGCATGAGTCATATCTGGTTGCTTTGAAACAAAAATCGTTCAAATATTTGGAGTATGATTTATTCACAACCCAAATATATTTTTATTTTTCGTTTTCAAAACAAAAGAACTAAACAAATAACCTTGCCACAATTAGCTATAGCCCAGATGAGCTAGCTTATCCTAGCTTAGCTGGGCAAAGCTAGCTAAGGATCCAAATGTACCCTAAGTGATTAAGTAAGCACGAAAAGATCAATGTCCATAAGATCAAGCAAATTACCATGAACGAAAATCTGGGCATCATCATGCCTACTGAAAACATTAATAGAAACCCGTCCTCCACCTCCCCCAGCCAAACCATTGCCTCCAGAAGCACTTATCTTTCCAGCGCCATGCCTGTCACCAACAAAAGATCAGAGAGGCAAACCTGCAAAGGGCTAACTGAATACTGAAGTACATAGCCAGCAGATTTACAACAAAGCAAAATAACATCAGAATCAAGCTAAAAAAACTCCAGACATTTGTCAACTCAAATGCCACTGGAAAAACTAGCTAGGTGTACAGCAATAGATCGAAGAGTTGTTCTTCACTGCTATAGCAGCGTTTTAGTGTCTAGCAGGTTCCGTCAAGCCTAATATGTATATTTACGTTATTGTGAAACTATTACCGTCTTACCGATACAATGAAATCCTTGTTACTCATACACTAATTAACTCTATGCGTCATTTAGCTATTGCTCTTCAATCCATGTGTGATCTTAGAGAAAAATATAATCCTCAAATCCACTTGATCAAGTACTGTACTCAAGCCTGTGATTCTGACTACATTTTCAACCAAACTAAATGTCTAAATTTCAGTTTATTAGCATCTCAACAAAGCATAGCATACCTTCAACACTAATTCCAACCAGACTGCGCTTCTAGAAATCTGAGTATTATTTTATGATCTTTCAGCTCATTAAAATATGACCTTCTCTGTGTAATGTATCTATCAATGGAAAAATCGGCGAAGGGTACCCTTCATCTCTAAAAAAATTTAAATCCCAACCAGTTCCTAAACAACAGGACCTACCAATTCATCATCGCGGTTTCCAAGTTGGGAAACTGTTTTCCAATTTTTCAAGTTAATTAATTAAATAGTTAAAATGTTGACATGTCAGTTCACTTAGTGAAAGGTAGAAAGGAAGCAAAACGGAATTAAAAAAATCCAAAAACACTCACATAGTCGCAGCCTTTATATAGATGCTCCCCCCAGAACCACCCCCACCCTTCTCGCTGCTATCTCCACCATCGGAGAGCACTGTGCCATTCATTACCAGGTCCTCTGCAAACAGCCACACGATGCCGCCGCCGGCGCCGCCGTAGTCCTTCTCGACGCTGGTGGAACCCCCTTTGCTTCCGTAGCTAAACGGGTGCTCGAGGTCTGACCACGCGTAGGCGTCGCCGCCCCACGAGTCCTCCTGCGTCTGCCCATCCTTGACGTAGCAGCTGGCACCGCGGCCGCCATGCCCCCCGCCATCGCCGTGCGTCCCCGTCGGGACGCCGCTGGTGCGCTCAGGCGGATCGCCGGCGAGTGCAGTGGTATTCACAACGACCGTGTCGGCGATTGTGATGTTGGTGGCCGCTAGCGAGACCCTCCCGGATACGATCCGCACGCCACGGCCGAGGCGCACCTCGCCGGAGAGGTTGGCAGATATGACGCACCCGGGCTTCTCGCAGGTCAGGGCCGCGCCGGCGAGGAGCACGAGGCTGCCGCTGCCGGTGATGTAGACGTCGCCGCCCAGCTCGACCTCTTCGGAGACCTCGCAGCGCGTGCCGAAGTCCCCCTTCCCGTGGAGGTCCCCGGCGCAGGTCGCCGCCGGCGCCTCCGGAGGCGGCGGCGGGGGCGGCGGGGGTGGCGGGGAGTAGTCGTGCCACGTCAGGATCGAGTACGGGTCCGGCTCCGCCCGATCTGACGCCTCCGCCCCGCGGCCCCAGCCTGGGTGGGCGCTCCCGAGGGCAACACCGACCACTAGCAAGAGGAGGCGGAGATGGAGGTGGAGGCGAAGGTGGAAGGCCATGGGCTGGGACGCATCAGAGTCCAGGCGCTATGGGATTAGTTCCAGCCCTAGGGTTTGGACACGTGGTCGCCGCGGTCGCCGGAGATGGCGGCTGCGGCGGCGGCGTGTGTTCTGGGGTTGGGTTTGGTGCGCCTATTTGGGTTTAGTTTCTCTCTCCACTCTCTTTTTCTCTCCAGTTTCCTCTTAATGGATGTGAGACTGGGGGAGGGGGAAGAGTGTGGAGGGAGGAGGCGGCCGGGGCGTCGGATCCGCTTTGAGATTCGTGATAGTAGGTGGGGGTTCGGCTGTGTGTGTGGACTGCGGTAGGACGAGTGGAGCAGAAGACCCCGGGTTTTTTTTTCGCTTGCCTTTTTTTGCTTTCTTTTTTAGTTGCTTTGTGTGTCGTATTAGAAACCCATTAGATTTTACCAGATTTTGTATTTTGCCCCTTTATATATCCAAAATAAGTCGGTAATATATTCAACTAGCTTAATTTTTTCCGTTGTCTTTGTTATTTCTTGCAAATTAGATTGCATTCATTAATTCATTTTTCAAAAAACATTTTGTGATCTAAATAAAAACACTATTACTTATTGTGCATAAGAGATCTACTTGAACAATTCATGCGTGCATTTTGTTTAAGTTATTGGATTTTATCCAGGCCTGATTAAATGGGCTGACCGGCATAATTCGATACAGTCCCATATAGGCATAGTCCGATTTAACTAAACAAGCCTTGTCTTGTCGGCTTATGGCCTTACCCTCGGACTCAGACATAGCCCAATGAGGTCACAGGCCATTCATGTTGGCTCAGGCACACATAGCACGAAGGTCCAAGGATGGCCTATTTAGCACGAAGACCCACTGTTGCTTGAGATGCACGTTCCCTCACATTTGCGCTGACGCCGGTAAGTGGCAGAAAGGGGAGAGCTAGCCATGAGAGGAGGTAGCAGGGCCAAGAAGGGAGGAGCCTCCTCCTTCACCGATCCCATTGCCTTCTCCCTCTTAGTTGCCTCCTCTCTCGTGCTCTGCCGCTTGGCCCGCTTGGCCATTGCCTCCTCCCTACACGGTCGAACGAGTCCCTCCCTACCTCTTGCCACCTCCTCCCTTCTTGCCGCTTCCTTTCTCTCGCACTCTACCACTCACTCTACTCAGTTGCTTCCCTCTCTCCCTTCGATGAGCCTCCCTCCCTACCATGCAATATCAGTTAGCTATGTGTAGCTGGCATGTTGAATCACCTGTTTTAGAGAGATTTTCTTTGGTAGGAAAAATTCTAATATGCAACGGTGATACAACCGAGTTGGTGTAACAAGCCAATGGGATTGTGACACGTGGCAATACGCATTGTAGCAGCCATTAAAAACAAATAAAAATAATGTTTTCCGTACTGCTACATTAAATTTTTTGCCCACGTGGCAGCTCCGAATTGGCTTATGGCACAAAGCCCGCTGTGCAACGGTGACACGGTAGAATTTCTCCTTAGGTAGACTCTTCAACAAACTGTAGTGTCAGTGGCGTAATGAGCTCATTACGAATGAGACTGAAGATATTCCCAAACTGTGGGTCTCTTCATGCAGAAGGAGCTACATATAGTGGGAGACGTATTTTGGGAGATATTGGTGGGCAAAAGAAGTAAACGGTGCTACTTTTTTTCCTTCTTTTTTTTGGTGATGCAAGAAAACGGTGTGTGTATGCGTAGTAGTGATGCAGGCACGACAGAAGCTCATGAACACTTTGTTTTTTTTTTGTTTCATTTGTTTTTTATAAACGTGCACGGATGCTTTATTGACTTTTTCAGTTCACTTTTTTGGAGATTGTGATATACTCCAACAAAGGCTTTTATCTTCCTAAAACTAAAGAAGACCAAAATGTATCCTTGAGAGAGAGAGAGAGAAAATAAGACGAGACATTTGAGGTGTTTATGTTTTCTTTAATATTTATCCATTTGTTAAACAAAATATAATACAAAAAGTAGTTCGAAAGATGATAGTAACATGATAATAGTAAGGGTGTGTTCTTTTCAGCTCATGTCGTATGGTTTCTCCCGAACAAACAAACAAGATGATTTCCCCGCTGTCTTTTCAAAGTGGTTTATCGGAATAGACTTTTCAAACCAGCTTATCGGCATTTGATTCGTCCGTACAAGCGCTCATATTAGAGTCAAAAGTCATCAGCCGCAGCCAAGAGAACCCATCCTAAATTCACATGGTTAAGCACCTAAGCCTGACAATTTGAAACTATATGGTTAAGCACCTAAGCCTGACAATTTGAAAGTAGGCGTTATGCCAGTTTAACAAGTTCGTTCCGTCTAGCATTCGAGTAACATTGAGCTCATTTGAAACTTTGCATGTTGTTGTTCTGATTGTCTTGATTGAGCTTGCAGGGACGGCTGGGGATGTCACAATCTCTACTTACTAATATTTATTTGCATTTAAAAGAAGCAGTTAACTGCGGCTTTAAGCAAGATTAACAAATCCAACATGGCATGGTAATCCTCGCCTGGTAAAGGGCTGTGTCTTATGACTTAAAATTTTAAATTATGATTGTTCGTGAGAGACAGTACATAGAGGAAAATAGTAGCATATAATTTTAACCGGTACAGCCGAACTCAGTATACTTTTTACTAGAACCTTTCTGTTAAACTTGCCTTGAAAACAAATACATCGTTTAAAACCAATTAATGTCGGCTATACAAGCATAAGTCGACTAAAAATTAAACCGAAAGCACCTAAGTTAAGACTAAATTAGGCGCATCTTGGTGATGGTGTTATTGATGGCATCGTGGCTCTAATGTCATGGTGATGGCGCTACTAGTTGCATCACGTCTCAACAAAATATATTGTTATAGTAATAGCGTGCGAGATCGAATACTTCCGTACTTACAACGGCATGCAAGGAAACGCACGGAAACATTGTCCCTTGCCCAAGATACGCCTCATGCCAAATCTAGTACTAGTATCATTTTGGACGGTAGTCACGGTACGGTACGTACACTTGAAAAAACACATTTTTTTCCTCGTTCAAGCATCCCACGGCCAATATTTTAAATGGTCGAACCGAGGGCGCGAAAGAAAGTGCCATTTGGCGAGAAATTCCGAACACCTCAACACTCGTGCGCGATTGGATAGCCTGATGGCTTACACAGTCGCACTGCGCGTCATCATTCATCAGTGAGCATAAATCCACCAATGGCTGAAATCAAACTCGACCACAAAAGAAGCTAGCCTTGATATTTATTATTTTTTTCGAACATATAAATATGGCTACTTCTCTATTGCCTTTTCGAAACACAAAGTAATTTATCAACATTCGATATATTCGTACATACACTCGCGATAGGTTTAAAAGCCATTAGATGTAGACAAAAAAATCCATCCATGATCCTTATCTTCCAAGCACCCTAAGTTTTCAATGCTGAGAGCACAGAACAGAGAGAGGCTGACCAACATATGTGATCCGAACCACACCAAATAAAACCGTCCATCAGAGAAAGGTACTTTTCTTTTTTCTCTCAGCCGGCTGGGAGATCGAGAATCTCACACATCCTGAGCCTGTAGAAGATCAACACCGGCAAAAGAAAAAGGCGATCTCACATTGCCATTGACACCATCGAAAGAAGTCCTTCTGATTTTCGTTTTCCGTGGGTGAAATCCGCCATTCTTTTCCCATCCGGTTGTTTTCTTGGCGAAGACGTCATCAGTGGGTCCGTCACCCTTTCGGCCAGGATGACAAAGGGATTAGATGATCTGATCTGTGATGGGGAGAACTGATGGGAGATGTGAACTCCTGCTCTCTCTCTCTCTCTCTCTCTAGGATAAATAAGCTACTCAGTAATAACATGTAAACACGTATCAAGATTGTTAGATCCTATATTGCCCAGATACTCCGATACCGATACCGATATGCGATACCGTGATTCGTCATTTCCCCAAAAATGCCGATACCCTTTCGCTCATGTTTTATTCCAAGTTCATCACAAAAATCTTCAATTTTAGTGTTTTTGAATTCAAAACCATGTCACTTCTAATTTTCTTTATTTTGAAATTAAATTTATTTTGTGCCCTTTTTGAATAGCATTTGAAAATGCCGGAGGCTTCGTTCTTGTTATTTAAAAAGAATACACATGTGTATCTAGAGTAATCATCTACAACGACTAAACAATAGCTATTGCCTCCATGCTTTTATAGGTTGTTGCCTTGTTGGCCCAAACAAATCCAAGTACAAAAGCTCCAATGGCTTAAAAGTTGACATAATACTCTTGTAAGGATGAGAATTTGTAACTTGCTTCTCGGCTTGGCAAACGCTACATAATCTATTTTTCTCAAACATCACATCTTTCAAGTCAACTACTAAGTCACGTTTGAAAAACTTTTTAAGTTGAATTATACCCATATGACCTAGCCTTATATGTTATAACCAACACAAAGATATTTTTATCACTAAATAAGTTTTCAAGCATGAATCACTAGTGGAGAAATTAACCAAATAAAGATTTCTAAATGTAAAACCTTTTAAAATAAGTTCATTTTCCTTTTTTTAAATGGTTACACCATCCTTATAGAATAAGCAAATTAAACCAAGATCACATATTTGAGCAATGGATTAGAAAATTAAAATTTAATGTTTCTACAAGAGATACATTAGAAATAGAAATGTCATTTGAGACAACAATTTTACCCAATCCAAGTATCTTTTCTTTGCTATTGTCTCCAAATGTGATTCTCTCATTACTTTCATTTTCAAATGTGGTGAATATTTTTCAGTCTCCGGTCATATGTTGAGTGCACCCACTATCAAGCATCAATTGTCTTCCACCGGTCTTATAGTTCACCTACAAAAGAAAATTAGGTTTTTTATGTACCCAAATTTATTTGGATCCTTGGAGGTTAGTAATCAAGGTTTTGGGCACCCAAATGGCATTCTTTTTAGCACCTAGAATTGAAGTGCTAACAAATTTAGCAATGATACTACCATTCTTGAATTTCTTAAGCATGTAGTAAGAATCAAACGATCCAATAGAAAGAGTTTTACTCATAGGACAATTTGGTTGCATGTGTCCTATTTCCAAATATTTTTGACAATACTTACCATTTTACCTCACAAATCTTGTAGGCTTGTTTGCTGGTCTCTTACCTTTCTTGGGTGCAAACCTAAGTCCCTCCTTTTTGAATGAGCACCTTTGCTCACTCAATAGCTTGTCAAGAATGGCTTTACCTTTAAAGCATACTTCCAAGCTCTTGTTTAGCTTGGTCACTTACTCCTTTAATTTGTTGTTCTCAACAATAAGGTTAGAATCATATGACTTAATATTACAATGATTAGAATCAACATTAGAGCTACATGGCATGGTAAGCAAGTCATCACATAAAGTAGATATGCTGGCTCTAGCAATTTTTACACTAGACATTTCATTTGAAATATCACAAGTAATAACAATGCTAGTGTATGATTTGCTTGAATTTTATTGGATGAGCAAGTCAAGAGTTTCCTTTAACTCCTCATAAGAATTTTTAAGAGAGAGATGCTCTCCCTTTAAGACCTTGAAATTTGACATTTCCTTTTTAAGATATTCATTTAGTTCTTCTAACATATCCATAAGTTCATCATAAGAAGGATCTTCATCATCAAGAGATTTTACCTTTTCTCCTTTTGCCATGAGGTATATAGGAGATGCAAAGAGAGACGGAGCCTCCTTGATGGTGATACCAACAAGTCCCTTCTTCTTAGAGGAATCATCATCATTGGAGTCAAAATTCATGTACTCTTTATTGGAGTTCCATTCCCTATGTGAGCTTCATTCTTCCCTTCCATTCTCCTATGTATGTATGTATGTATGTATGTATGTATGTATGTATGTATGTATGTATGTATGTATGTATGTATGTATGTATGTAGCCTTATTCATACTCCTGGGAGTACATATCCCCATCTTCTAATATACCACTTAAAGGAACGTGTTATACCTCTTTATTACTTTTGATATACTTAAATGTTAATTCTAAGATACTCCAATGTGACATGGTTGAAAAAATTAATCGGAGCTATTTATTTTTCTACCTTTTTCATATGTAAAAAGGAGTGTGTATATAAATTATGCTATAAAAGTAGACTTTAAAGGAATTTTTTTATGAAACTCACTTTAGAGTATCGTATAATCATTATTAGAGTATGCTCAAAAGAGAGAGAGAAATGAATCTATACTTCTGAAAGTAAGTTCTCTCACTTCTCATATAACGCCTAAATGATGTTTATATTGGTTACGACTGATAGTTTTTGGCTAAAAATAGTGATTTTAGAAGGGAAGGGCGAGCGGTAGGAAAAATGAGGGGGAAATGCGTGCGCAAGATGGGAGCGAGAAGAGTAGGATATGTAATACGTTTGTTACCCCTTGTCTTATCTCCAGAGCAAACGAGAGCGAGAGAAGTGAGAAAGCCACTTCGAAAAATCAAATGTTCATATTAGCTTGTGAATTCTTTAAGCAGAAACTAGAAGTAAAAACTAGTCACTACTAGAAAACGGATCATCCCTCACGGGCTTTAATTTTCCTGACGGGTTCGCATAGACCGTGAGGGATATCAATTTTTCTGACGGGCCCACATATCACCGTCACAAAAATACATTTTCCTGTCGGGCTCCTTAAGCCGTCAAGAAAACACACTATTTTTGTGACGGTATTAATCGAACCGTGAGGATAATTGCAAATAAACCCGTGAGGCTTCTCCAGCCCGTGAGGCTAAATGCCCAGCCCGCCCGCTAAACATTTCATCCAGCTAGCGCGGACTGAAAACCCTAGCTATTCCCCAATTTTCCGCCGCGCGCCCCCATCCCCTCGCCCGCGCGCCTCCTCCGCCCCATCCGCTCGCCCCCTCCTCCGCCCCATCCGCTTGCCCGCGCGCCTCCGATCCGCCGGCCGCATCCGCTCGCCCGCCTCCTCCGCCCCATCCACTCGCCCGCGCGCCTCAGATCCGTCGGCCCTATCCCCTCGCCCGCCTCCTCCGCCCCATCCGCTCGGCCGCCTCCTCCGATCCGCCGGTCCCATCCCCTCGCCCGCCTCCTCCGCCCCATCCCCTCGCCCACCTCCTCCGATCCGCCGGCCCTAGGTCCGCCCCGCCGCCTCTCCTCCCCAGGTCTGCCCCAACGGCCCAGCTTCGCCCCGCCGCCCCGCCTCCCCAGCTCCGCCCCACCGCCCCGACACCCCAGCTCCGGCCGCCGCCCCAAATCCGCCCTGCCCCCCGATGGCCAGCTCCGGCTCGCCGTCCCGGCGCCCCAAATCCGCCCCGCATTTATCTTTTCAATGTTGCAGTGAGTTTTTGATTTGGATCCTCCATCGGTTGTTGATTTGGGTTTGTATTTTGCCGCAGATGAGACGGCATATAGTTGCAGTGGCAAGGCATTAGGTCATCGTTATGGATCGACTTTCTTCTTGATGCCCATTGGTATGTTGCCCTGATATGTCTTGTATTTTATTTTTTTCTGATCAAGAAAGGTTAGTTGAATTGGGGACAAATTGGGGAGCACTAGTTCTTGTAAACTTCTATTTGTGAATTGTTGCAGTCATCAGTTTGTCGCCGTGTAGAGGTTTCCCGATCAATGAACTGATTTGAGTTTGTTATTGAAATAAAGGCATGTGGTGTTTCTTCTTCCATATAAGGATTGCTCATGAAAATGGCAAGCACCTGCTTGCTGTAGGTCATTCGAATGCGCAGTGACATGAACCGTGTCCAGTTTTGGTCAAATATGTTAGCTGCTAATTACCTCAAAATTTTACTTTGATCGTGTTCTTGAAAAACAAGCCAATTCAGGATTTGCTGGTTTTACACAATTTAAATATTACATCTGCATTTTTGCTTTCTTTAGATAAACAACAGGGAAGCTATTGATGGCAGACAGTACTATTTTGGTTAGTTGAAAAATTAATGGTTTCATCAATGTTAAACATTGTCCAAACAGGAATTGATTATCAGTGTTTGTATGCATTGTAATATGAAGCTTTCAGCTGAATGCTATTTGGATTTATAGAATGCACACAATTGCTAAAACAATGGTGTGTGTATGAATGTTGCAGCGATAGCAATTGAGAGAGGAGCATTGTAGACTGTTGATGTGTTGACTGCCGAATACCAGATAATCATAGCAAATTTTGATCCCTCACGGTTCAGAACGGCCTTTGATCTTGCAAGGGGCACCCCCACCACGAGGAGCCGCCGGTCAGTTCACGTTGTTGGTATATTCATATACACATATCTGTCCAGTTTTCAGTCTACATCATTTTTGTGTTAGTATACATTTCAGTTTGTGAAAGATAAATTGCAATATGCTATGGTGGTTTAATCTTAAATTAGGCTCAACACTATAGTTTAGTATACATTTCAGTTTGTGAAAGATAAATTGCAATATGCTATAGGATATTTGTACAGTACAAATGCAACATACCTAGTTTTAATAAATATAATTTTATGTCTGATATATTCATGTTATGCACACAGAACTATTTCATGGCAGACCATGAATGGATGTATAGTGGTTGGCAGCGTGGTAAAGCTCCCTCAAATGAATGGATTGAACAAACTACACAGTTCTTGGATCATGCATTCTCAAATCCTAGAATAGTTGAAGGCGACACCATTAAGTGTCCATGTGCAATGTGCAGGAAGTATTTTAGGCACAACAGGCATATTGTAGCAGAAAATAATGTATCGTGGTGTGGAAATTGAAATATCACTGAGTACTAGTATAAGATATCAAAATTGAATCACTGCCAACCTAGTATTGCTTGCATATTAATATTCTCAAATTATTTGTTCCAGCAAGGTTGAAACTTCTTAGCAACCAGCTGTCTGTCTTGCCATGTTAGTACAAGCTTCCATAGTGAATTTGCGCTGGCTTTCATTTTCTTGATTTTTTTTGCGATGAGGTACAGTTTAATTTTGTTTCAGGGCAGATATTTCTTGTCTTTAGTTTTCTTCTAAGAATTAATGTATCATATAATGGAAGAGGACTTGAAGCTGACGTCCTGAATTTAGTTCATATTAACAATAGGCTAATATATAGACTATCTAGGGATATACCAGAGTCAAGGTTCAAAGAAAGTTTACTATAGATAGTGGAGATTCTTTTATGTGTTACTACCTGTAGCCTAGTGTTACTACCTGCAGGCTATTGCATCAGTGTCTTACACTCTTATTTTGTGTTTCTTGCTCTTCCATGCTTCGTCATTTATATATATCGTCAATCTGTAGTCACCTCACTAGTAACTGTCTTTAATACTGATCAGTTTCCAACTGTAGATGCTTTTTGAGAAGATGGGTGAACAACCACCACCAGAGATGCTACGTCGTGGAACACCTACCTAAGCACAGGTAATATCGTTTAATACCTACAATTATTGCCTTGTGTACAAACAAAATTCCCTACGAACTATTATTTTGCCTTGTTCTAGAGTTCAACTTCAAGTGGTACTTTCTACCTATCACCTTTGTCATACGAAGGACCATGTGTACTATACAACTAATCATTTTTGGTATGTCAGACTGTCAACAAGCAGTACAGCAGTGAGCGAGTGGACTCATGTTGAATGTTCTAAACATGGCCATAACCTGAATCTCATTTACTTATAGTTGATGGTAAGGTGGCAAATGACTTCTCTACTAATTAATACACCCATACTTGTCAGTTGTTTACGAGGCTAAACTAATCTTGAGTATATGCCAACCTGCAGCTAGCAAAAGCAGTAGCATATATACCTACCTTCTTTGCACAATTTTGGTTGAATTAACAAGAACACTTAGATCTTCACATGCATTTCTAGGATGATTACGTGTAGTCATGTGGATTTCTCTATCCAACTCTCCTTTTTTTTTGTTGCTATGGTCTTTTATGTAGTTAATGAAAACTAGCTATCGTGCATATTGTGGGATGTGTATTTAATATAGGACTGTGATAATTCAAACAACATTACAAGCCATTACAGCTTCTTCAACATAAGTTGACATAATGTTTTCACTTTGCAGCAAGGGACTGGGACTGGGACTGGGCTTGGGACTGGATCCTCTCATGTGGGCTCACAACCGGATGACGGTGCTGTCGATGGTAACGTTGATGGAAACGACAGGGACAACTGCAGTGGCGACATTGATGGCGACAACAACCATGCTACCATTTGACCAGCTGAACTTGAATGTAATGGAAATAGAGATTTTTGTATGTGGTACTTGATTTTAGATGTCTTTTGGATGGATGAACCAATATGGAGGTGAAGTTTATGAATTGGATGCTTGTGTGTATGAATTAATCTATGGATTGTTTATGAAAACTGAACTTTTTATATGTTTGTTCAATTATGTTTCTTGATTGATGCAAGGATGGTGTTGTGATTAATTTGATTATATGATGCACGGATGTGTAAGATTTAGATATCAATGCTTATCTTGTAAATGCTAATTCATTATGGCTGAAAAAATGTTATAACTAGAATGCAAAATTTTCTGCTATAGGAAATCAATTTTGCTCACGGTTCAAACAGTCAGCCTATATTTTCTTCACGGTACAATAAACAGTCAATGAAATACATTGCCCTGACGGTCCAACCGTCAGGAAAATTCTTTCCACGCGGGTCTGATTAATTTTCCTGACAGCTTGGTCCCTCAGAAAAATTCTTTTTTTCTTGCGGGTCAGGCTTTTGTATTGACGGTAACCGTACTGTCAGTAAAATGCATTTTTCTCACGGGTAACATTTCGCCCGTGAGGAAAATGTATTTTTCTCACGGGTAACATTTCGCCCGTGAGGAAAATGTATTTTTCCTCACGGGAATTGTACCGTCAGGTTAAATTATTTACCTCACGGGTAAAACCGTCAGGTTAAATATCCCTGACGGGTTCCCGTCAGCCAAATTTAATTTTCCTTTCCAGCCAGCCCTGAGGGATATATAACCTGACGGTTTTCTGTATTTTTCTCACGGTTTTGAACCGTGAGAGATGATCCGTTTCCTAGTAGTGAGTATAAATATACCCTATTTCAAGCTAGCTATGTACGTACGTTTTGCCCGGCCGGCCTCTGCAAAAGCGAGCATTTCCAAGCTTAAAGCTTGAAGACTGAAAGAATTGGAAAAATTATTAATTCGAGTACGCGATGAAACGACGACTACCACAGAAAGAGCTGATAAACCCTACGTAGCCCGAACGCTGACGCTAGTGCAGCTAGAATTCTGCTGCTATATATCTCCTGCTGCTGCTATTGAAGATGAAGAAGATGATGATGATCATGACGATGAACAGCTGTTTCTTTCTTTGTCAGTACGTACTCGAGATCTTGAGTCTGACATGCATGCTTGCTTAGTCATGCAGATCGAATATGGGGCTTCTTGCCGTGTGCAAATGGTTGGTCGAGGGCAGGTACACTTTTGACCTTTCTCTTTAGTTCCTCTTATCATCAGTTATCCCTTCGATCTCAATGCACATATGTGTGTATGCGGCATGCAACGCAGCTATACTCCAATACCAGGCACATGAAAAAATTATAAAGGAGCACATATTTTTTGACATATTTTGCTATTTCATATTCATATATAACAAAGAGTATATTTGCAAAACTATACATACTACCTTAAAAAAATATACATACCACTTAGATGGTCTTATATACTTATATGCTACATGTACATACCCTCTGTTGTATTAGATACTCCATACTTTGCGAGATACGACATAGAGAGTAACTAGACCTGAGAGTAGAAAAAAGGCTTCATGTGTGTATGTGCATGCTAAACGGAATCCATCTGGATGTAGTGCTACGATGAACACTGCAACTAGGTCTGTAAATAAGCAGCTTTCCTAGCATGGGCGAGAGTAAGTCTGAGATAGGGTCTGAAACTAGATTTAGGTTTGAGCTTTAATATGAACAAATATGAAAGAGAAGAACTCAAAGATGCAGGCAGGCTGGGAAATGTGTCAGGCCCTGATATGCTATTCGAGCTCGGCTCATTGAAACTTGCGAGCTTGTGATTAAGTTCGAGCTCGAGCTAAACTCGAATCGAGTCTAAAGCGAGCTGAGACACGAGCCATCTTTTGTTTCAGTGTTTAAATCCGATTGCCTTTTACACTATGCTAATTTGGTCAATTATTTGCTTTCCTTTGCTCTTCTTTTTGACTCGCAAAAACCTCACACAAAATGACAATTAGTTGTTGTCCCGTTCACTTTAATTGGACTTGATTTGGAGTGGAATTTTCCCTGGCATTGATAGTAACCTGTTCTTATTTAATAAATTCACTTATGCAATTTCACGAAAACCCTCTACCGGTTCCCAATCTTCTCCCCGCCGTCTGAACTTCCTTCGCCCCGCGACGTTCTGCCTCTCGTCCGCCCGCGCCGATCAGCGACGTCTCCCCGCGCCTCCCGTCCGCCCGTGCCGATCAGTGACATCTCCCCGCGCCTCCCGTCCGCCCGCGCCGATCAGCGACGTCTCCCCGCGCCTCCCGTCTGCCTGCGCCGATCAATGACGTCTCCCCGCACCGTGCACCATCGCGCCGTTCTGCCTCCGTCCGCCCGCGCCGATCAGCGATTTTTCTCCCCGCGCCGTTCCGCCTCCCAGCGCCGCCCGCTCCGTTCATCAGTCCGGCTGTCCGCCATTCATCACCGCGCCTCCCGCTCCACCCGCACCGTTCATCAAGCCGGCCGTCCACCATTCATCACCGCGCCTGTCGCTCCGTTCATCAGGCTGGCCGTCCGCCGTTCATCAGGCCGCCTCGCACTCCGTTCATTAGACGGGCCGTCCGCCATTCATCACCGCGCCTCCCGCTCGTGATCGCGGTTGTGGTGGTCGTCCGGCTCCCTGTCGTGATCGCGATTATGGTGGTCATCCGGCTCCCCATCGCCTGCAAGGTATGGAGATCTCCTGGACCAAACGCTCTCCGGGTCTTCTTTCATTCATCTGTACGCACGAAAATGACAAAACACATTTAGTAGTAAGGAGTAGTATATTATATATACGAAGAAAAAGTGCAGAACAAATGATCGAGCGCTTACCCTGACCAGCTCGTCGTTGGCTAGTCACAACCATAATATTCATCTTCATTTATGCAATTGTAGGAGGCATGGAATATGTGGCCAGTGAGAGCGTTGTAGGAGGCGTGGAATCTGTGGCCGATGGGACCGTGGCATTGGAATTGCCAAGAGAAGAAAATCTTGATACACAATCTATCGCTCAAATTAGTTCACCTCCCCACCAGTTAATTCATTATGGTACCCTGAAAAAGAGTGGCAGCACTCCATTCGTAGTAAGTATCATGTTGTGTGCATGTGTTTTACTCCATATGTCAATCCATCATGCTTCACACTTAATCTTTGCATTGCAGGGTTCTTCTTATATACCCTGTGTTGACGCAATTATCAAGCCATTTGAAGGGATAGTTTTTGATGACTTGGAAGCTGCAGAGGAATTCTACAAGACATATGCACATCAGTCGGATTTGGAGTCCGTGTTGGTCCACATACGGCTGTCAATGGTGTCATGAGATGGAAGCGATGGATGTGCTCTAGACAAGTCTTCCGATCTAAGAAATGTAAGGATAATAACATCGAGTCAAAGAAAAAGAAATATGTTAGGAAGCTAAGTAGGTGTGGATGTGAGGCAATTCTAGCTATCAAACGCACTGCCGACAATAAGTTTAGGGTGGAAACATTTATTGAATCTCATACACATGAGTTGGTGTCACCTAGCAAACAACAGCTGATAAGGTCTAATAGGAAAGTAAATGAGAAGGCCAAGCGTACATTAATCACATGTCATAAAGGAGGCATCGGCACAAGCGAGGCATATAGATATCTCTGTATTAGTGAGGGTGGATTTGAGAATGTAGGATGCACGAGGAGAGACTTGCAGAATTATCATAAAGAGTTGAGAAGTTGTATTAAGTCATCGGATGCTCAGATGTTTATTGATAACCTGAGTAAGAAGAATGACATAAATCATTCATTCTACTTTGATTATGTTGTTGATGACAAGGGCGGATTGGTACATGCATTTTGGGCGGATAGTACATGTCGGAAGAATTATGTCCATTTTGGAGATCTTGTATCGTTTGATTCTATGTATAACACCAACCATTATAACATAATCCTTAGAACCACTTGTAGGTCAGAGAGTTCGAACTCTTTCTTTAATCGGTTTATTGGATTCAAAAATACTTTAGTGGAGTTTTGGATCAGATTTGTTAATACAGTGGAAGAACAACGTCAGAATGAGTTGGAAGCTGACAATACCACAATGCACACAATGCCTGTGTTGCAGACTACTTGGGTAATAGGGAAGTATGGAAGTGAGGTCTTCACGTTTGCTGTGTTCACTGACTTTCAGAAAGAAGTGTGTCCTGCTCGGGAGCATTGTAATGTGGAGAACATGGGAAGACAGTACAAAATCTCAATAGTTAGTGATGGCTCAAACAAGGTAAGAGAGGTACGCTGTAACCTTACAACAAAAGATGCCAAATGCTCCTGCGTGTTCTTCGAGTCATTTGGAATCCCTTGCCGTCATATTATTCGTGTGTTGCAGAGTCCATCACTTAAGGAGCTACCAAGCCCATTTGTGTTGAAGAGGTGGACCAAAATGATAACTAAGGAGGATGTCTTTGATGGAGAAGGCAATTTGTTATAAGAAAAACTGAGGAGTGCAATAGAAACAGCTAAAGACAAGTTGGCATCAGAAATACGTATGAACATCGAGGGCTTAAAATTTCTCAGTGATCGGTTTATCAAATTTAGGGAAGAAGTGACTCCTCTGATTCTTGAGAATGTGGTAAGTAAGGCTGAAGAGATTGAAGCATTTACAGGTTGTCCCATCCCTAAGGAAGTCAACATAAAGCCACCAAACGATATTAACTGCAAGGGTAGATGCAAGAGAATAAAGTCGGGGCAGAAGTAAAATGACAATGTTGAGAACAAAACAAGGGTGCCACGCTTGTGTAGGTCATGCAAGGAGATTGTGTACCATGACAGCCGTAATTGCCCTTTGAGGACGACAACACATTGACCACAGTTTATCATATTCTTAAGGTTGTACATCTTCTTAAAAAAATATTTGTCACATTTCCCTGACTCATATACTTTTTCTAATTTACATTCTCTAACCATGCAGTTTCCACTTCTATCCAAGTGTGCTCGCATTCAGAAGTCGTGGAGAAGATGTTAAGGGGAGGTGGAGAATTATTGCTTGTGCTGGAATGCAAGGCAGCCGTGGTGAAGTCACCATTCTCGGCTGGAACTTTTGTTCATCGTGAGTTTTGTAATTTCTCTGATTTCAAATGCTTAGGTTTTGGGACAAATTTGCTGAGAAGATAGTTGTCAGTATCTATTTCCATTGTGTGCTTGCTTGTGAAGATAGTTGTATACATACAATTCAACTTCACACACAAGCACTTTATATTAAAAGCTTATCTTCTACCAGAATTAGCTTCAATGTAAAACTGTTTCAATGCTTCCTTAAAAATTGAGACCACACTATCTGTCAGGTAGTCAGATAGTGTAAAATTGTTTAAATGCTTCCTTAAAAATTAGCTTCAATGCTTCTCTATTTTCAAGTTGTCAGGTTTTGAGACAAATTCAATCTATCTCAGGCTTCTCGGCTGTTTTCAGGTTCTACACACACATTCTCAGGTTAACAACTTCTCGGTTGTTTTCAAGTTGATAGCTTCTCGGCTGTTTTCAAACTTCAGAACCCTCACAAATCAACCTCAATGTAAAACCTCAATGCACTTTTCTTAACCCTCACTGTAAAACCTCTGATCAAACATCACTTTTCTTAACCCTCAATGCACAGTTTCAATGTAAAACTAGTTTTGAAACTCTGCTCAAATAAGCCTGAATAGCTTCTCAGGTTTCTTAGGTTTCCAAAGCATTCTCAGGTTTCTCAGGCTTTCACACCAAAGCTTTCTCACACCAAAGCATTCTCGGGTTGATTATTCAATCTTGAATAATCAAAACAAGTTCAAGCTCGGGGAACTGATCAATCGCAGATTCATTCAACAAACAACCAGAATCTCACATACTAAGGTTCATAGGCCTGATACATTCAGAAGATCATACACAATAAACCAGAATCTCACATACATGCAACTTCCACCACAAAAATTGGAGTAACAAACACAATTGGGATCTACAAATCTAGGGGTGGCAGCGGGGCTCGGGGAGAAGGCCAGCTCGGAAGTCGTTGATGCTCGGGGAGCACACCGGTGGAGGCGGGGGAAAGGATGGGGTGGCACCAGCGGCAGGGGTCTTCACAGAATGAATCAACATGGTTTCCCTTCCAGGTTATTCCTCTGCGCAGCTCGAGAGGAGGGCGGCGGTGGTGGAGGGGGCGCCGCCGCCTGGTTTAGCCCTAGGTCACCTCGTTGCGGCTCGGGGGAAGGAGGGGCGATGCCGAGGGCCAGGGAGGCGGGGGAAAGGACGGGGCGGCACCGGCGGCCGGGGTCTTCGGGAGGAGGGCGGCGTTGGTGGAGGGAGGCGGCACCGTCGGCCTAAGCCCTAGTTGGGTCTGGGGCAGAGGCGGTGGGGGGGCGAGAAGGTGGAGCGGCGCCAGGGGCCGGAGGGCGTCGCCGAGGGCCAGAGGGCGGCACCGGGGGCCGAGGAAGGAGCCACCGGGGAGGGAGCCCAGGGAGGAGTGCAGTGAGAGGTGAGAGGGAGGGGAGCGGATTGGGAGAGATAGAGGGGCATATCCCTGATTAAACATCCGGGCGAGGGGTTTTGTGAAAGACTGATTAAGTGAGTTGGGACATCCCACCTAGGGGTGGAAAAATAGCTCGAGGCTTGCGAGCCAGCTCGAGCTCGTTACGAGCCGAGCCGGCTCGGCTCGAGCTCGTAAATTTTCGAGCCGAGCCGAGCCTCCTTCGCAGCTTGCAAAAAAACGAGCCGAGCTCGAGCCGCTCTCGAGCTGGCTCGCGAGCTTTTTCGGCTCGCTGTTCGCCCAGGCCCCAGGCGGCCAGGCCCACCTGGCCCAGGCATTCCCTACTCTATCACTGCCTCCTCGCATCCTCCCCCGCCGTCTCTACTCCGACAGCTCTCCCCTTCCTCCTCGCATGCTCCGCCGCTGTCTCTACTCTGGTGGCCCTCCCCTTCCTCCGCTCGGCGCCGCGCCGGCCCTCCGCTCCGCCAGATCTGGGAGCTCCACCCCGGCCGTCCGCTCCGCCCTCCGCTCGACGCCACACCGGCCCTCTGCTCTCCCTCCGCTCCGGCCGGCCTCCGCTTTGCCAGATCTGGGCGACTGGGCGCTCCGCTCCGGCCGTCCGCTCCGCCCTCTGCTCGACGCCACACCGGCCCTCCGCTCTCCCTCCGCTTGGTGCTGCGCCGGCCTTCCGCTCCGCCCTCTGCTCGGTGCCGCGCCGGCCTTCGCCCTTCCGCTCCGCCAGATCTGGGAGCTCCGCCCTGGCCATCCGCTCCGCACTCCACTCGGCGCCGCGTCGGCCCTCCAGCCCTTCGGCCGCTCCGCCCTTCATCGATTGATGTGTGGAGTTTTCCGCTGCACTGTCTCGTTAGGAGATCGCGCTTGTAAATTTGATGTTAGGAGTTTTTCTGCTGCATAATCTATGACTGTTATCAATTTGTATTCCTGGTCTGTCTGTGTGAATGTGCCCCACTGCCTGCTCTGTGATTTTGTGAATGTGCCTCTGTTAACTTCGAGCCAAAATGGCTCGTTCGGTTAACTTCGAGCCAAAATGGCTCGTTTGGTTATCTTCGAGCCAAAATGGCTCGTTCGGTTAACTTCGAGCCATTTTGGCTCATTCGGGCTCGCAAGCCGGCTCGAGCCTCATCTCGAGCCGAGCCAGGCCCCTCCCGTAGCTCGTTTCGGAAACGAGCCGAGCCGAGCCAATTGTTCACCCGAGCCAGACCGAACTTGGCTCGAGCCGGCTCGGCTCGGCTCGTTTCCACCCCTAATCCTACCTTCCTGGATCCGAGCCGACTGATTAAGTGAGTTGGGACATCCCACCTTCCTGGATCTGAACCGTACGGAGCAGATCGGATGGCTCTAGAGAAGTTTTAGCATATTAGCACTAGATATACTCCCATATATATATATATATATGTATATATGTATGTATATATATATATATGTGTATATATATGTATATATATGTATGTATGTATATATATATGTGTATATATATGTATGTATGTATGTATGTATGTATGTATGTATGTATGTATGTATGTATGTATGTATGTATGTATGTATGTATGTATGTATGTATGTATGTATGTATGTATGTATGTACTCCGTACATAAGAGCATGCTGACTAGTGACTACACAGCTTATTCGGATGCCACGCGCCATAGTTCAACACCGCACCTGGCACACTAGCTGCATGCAACAAACTAGATGATCTTTATCCATATGCAAATACAATGCTCGATGCTTGTTTCATGAGAGAAGCTCAAGGAGAAGAGCAACATACAAGTGTCAGTTTTTGTCAATCGCCAGAGCATGTGCATATGTTTGGATCACCATGGAAGTAGACAAGAGTGCCATGAGTACATAACATAGAGAAGAATGGAAGCTAATGATGGCTTCTTTATCATTAATTAATCGCCAGAGCATGTGCATATGTTTGGATCACTATGGAAGTAGAAAAGAGTGCCATGAGTACATAAGAGAGAAGAATGGAAGCTGACGATGGCCAGTGAAAGATGTTTGGCGCAAAGCTACCTCTATAATGCAAGATTACATGAGAACCGATTCGATCGGGATTTCAACAACCGGCAAAACAGAACTGCAAAACAGAGTTAACGGTAAGAGCTAAACGCGCTACAGTTAACTGAAGATTACAACAGAGTTAGAAATAAGAGATCGCTATTTTTAACAGCCCCTCTCAATCTCAACTATAGGAGATCAGAATAAGATTGTGCTTAAGCCGATCGAACGGCCGACATCCAAACGCCTTGGTGAACACATCTGCTACCTGTTGAAATATCTGTATATTCCGTGATTGTGTACATGATCCTGATGTAATTGATTGTATAACCGGGATCTTAGAATCCAGCGCCTAACATAGGAAGTTCAGAGTGATTCTCGGACTGACTTCTATGTATAGCCGATATTGTCGATTCTGTAATAGTAGTCTGAAAGAGTTATATAAAGCAACGCAGTCTGCACAATTGAGGTGCGATTGCTACCATACATTTCATCTTCCTCTCTGAATTCTTTTATGGTATCAGAGCCACACCACATAGAAAATGTCTACGTCCAGCGGCGTTGTTAATTCCTCTTCTCCGGCCAGTGCATTATCCATGGCTGGTCTTCTCCCAACGCCTGCTCCTTCCTTCAGCTCTCTTATTACTGTTCGGCTCACGAACACAAATTATCTCCTGTGGAAGGCTCAGATTATGCCTTACCTGAGGAGTCAACAATTGCTTGGTTATGTTGATGGTACTATGCCACGACCAGCTACTACCATCACCCAGTCCTCGGCTGATGGCGCTATACAAGTTCCAAATCCGGCGTTCCAACAATGGCTGATTCAAGACCAGCTTGTTTTGAGTACTCGCCTTTCCTCACTGCAAGAAGACATCCTTGGTCGGGTTCTTCTTCTCAATACCTCAGCTGAAGTCTGGAGCGCTTTGGAAGGGATGTTTTCATCAGGATCCAGAGCCAGAACCATGCAGATCTGGATGCAGCTGACAACCATGAAGAAAGGTGACTTGTCTATGTCTGAGTATTTCAATAAAGTCAAAACGCTTGCAGATACATTGTCTTCCATAGGACAGCCACTTCGTGATGAAGAAGTAGTTTCCTATATGCTTGCTGGTCTGGGAGAAGATTATGACCCTTTGGTCACTTCAATCACCACAAGAATTGAGCCAATTTCTCTTTCTGAGCTATATGCGCATATGTTGGGCGCTGAGATGAGAAGAGAGCATAACAATAGCACTTTTCAAATCTCGGCAAACAATGTAATACGTACTGCTCGTGGAGGAAGAAGTGGCTTTCAAGGCAAAGGACGCGGAAGCCACAGTGGAGGCACGGGTGGTGGTCGCGGCAAAATCCAAGGCAACTACAACAATCAAACTGGCAACTACAACAATCAGACTGTACCCCGCACTGGCAATCGCCCACAATGCCAGATCTGTGGCAAAATGGGTCATATAGCACTGAAGTGCTATAATCGATTCAATCACTCTTATCAAGCTGAAGAATCTCATGTAGCAAACATGGCAGCAACAACACCAACTTACAATATTGATCCAAACTGGTACACAGACTCAGGTGCGACGGATCACATCACCTCCGAACTAGATAAATTATCTGTTCGAGAGAAATATCATGGAAAGCAAGTTCAGACAGCCAATGGCTCAGGTATGACAATTTCACACATTGGTCAATCTCAAATTTCTACAAATAATCAAACCTTGAAACTGAACAATGTTCTACATGTCCTTAATGCGCAAAGGAACCTTGTCTCTGTGCATCGTTTTACATCCGACAATAACATTTATCTTGAGTTTCATCCTGATTACTTTCTTATCAAGGATCGAGCCACGAGGAGACTTCTTTTTCAAGGCAGATGTGAGGGAGGTCTATATCCTTTGGTTACGTCTTCCTCCAGTGTCTTGAACAGACAAGTCCTCACGAGTGTCAAGACTACACCACATTTGTGGCATTGTCGGCTGGGTCACCCTTCTTCCACCATTGTTCAACGAGTTCTTCATAAAAATAAACTCCCTGTAATCTCTAATATAGATAAACAGCATGTATGTAATGCTTGTCAGGAGGGAAAGAGTCATCAGCTTCCATTTCATCTTTCAAATAATGTGTCAAGTGCTCCCTTAGACCTCATCTTCACTGATGTCTGGGGACCGGCTTGTACCTCAGTAGGAGGCTTCCAGTACTATGTCAGATTCATAGATGATTTTAGCAAGTTTGTGTGGTTTTATCCAATAAAGCACAAGTCTGAAGTTGCCAATGTCTTTATTCAATTCCAAACTCATGTTGAAAGAATGCTGCACAAAAAGATTCTTGCTGTTCAGTCAGATGGTGGAGGGGAATACAAATTCCTGCAAAACCTTTTTCAGCATACTGGCATTAATCATCTCCTCTCTTGCCCTCACACACATCAACAAAATGGCTTTGCGGAGCGAAAACACCGACACATTGTTGATGTAGGACTTACCCTCCTTGCGCAAGCCTCAATGCCATTAAAATTCTGGGATGAGGCTTTCACCTCTGCTTGTTTCATCATAAACAGACTTTCCAGCCGAGTCCTTCAGTTTTACACTCCGATGGAAAAACTGTTCAAAGTTAAACCTGATTACACTCTCCTGAAAACGTATGGTTGTGCGTGTTGGCCGAATTTACGACCATACAACAGACATAAACTTGCCTTCAGATCCAAACGATGTGTCTTCATTGGTTATAGCAATTTTCACAAGGGTTACAAATGCCTAGATCGACAAACTGGGCGTGTCTATATCTCTAGGGATGTAATCTTTGATGAATTTGTGTTTCCCTTTGCCGAGGAAACAAATCGCATTATTCCTGTGCAGTCCCAAGCAACTCTCTTGCCTCTCCATTTGAACACTCCTTCCTGTTTTGAGAAAGACCATGTGCATGATATTGTCAATCCTTTGCCTAGTACTTCTGTTACTAACCCTGCAGGTGCTGAAGTTATTGAGTCTACTGTTGTTCCTGCTATGATGGAGGAAGCGTCTGCACCTCAAGAACAACAGGGTGTGAGGACTAGGCTTCAGTGTGGTGTTCACAAACCTAAGAAGTTCTCTGACGGCACTGTTCGGTATACAACCAACAGAGGGAAAGTTATATTCAATACTGTGGTTGCATTTGAACAGGAGCAGATTGAACCATCCTGCTATAAGCAAGCAATGCAAGATAAACATTGGAAGCAAGCAATGGACTCTGAGTTTGAAGCTCTTCAGAAGAATCAAACATGGCGTCTTGTTGAAAAGCAGCCAGACCAGAATATAATAGATAGTAAATGGGTGTTTAAATTGAAGCGCAAAGCTGATGGCAGTATTGATCGGTATAAGGCACGTCTTGTTGCAAAAGGATTCAAGCAGAAATATGGTTTGGATTATGAAGACACGTTTAGTCCAGTTGTAAATCCGACAACGGTGAGATTGATTCTTTCCCTTGCGGTTTCCAAGGGGTGGTGTCTACGGCAAATTGATGTACACAATGCTTTCTTGCATGGCGAGTTAGAGGAACAGGTGTACATGAGGCAACCACCAGGATATGAAGATTCAAGTCATCCACAGCATGTTTGCAAGTTGGACAAAGCAATCTATGGTCTCAAGCAAGCCCCACGGGCATGGTACTCAAAATTGAGCTCCAAACTAGAGGGAATTGGTTTCAGTCCATCGCAAGCTGATAATTCTCTTTTCATATACAATCAAAATGGTAATATCATATATATGCTAATCTATGTTGATGATATTATCATCACAAGCTCTTCAGTCAATGCTGTTCAGATTGTACTTGATCAATTGCACAAAGACTTTGCAATCAAAGATATGGGTGATCTACACTACTTCCTGGGTATAGAAGTCATCACTGATAAGAATGGTGTTACACTCACACAGAAGAAATACATTGGGGATATTCTTTCCAGAGCAAATATGATAAATTGCAAGCCTATTTCTACACCAATGTCATCCAGTGAAAAGTTATCACGAGCTCAAGGTACATTGTTATCTGATACAGAAGCAATGAAATACAGGAGTACTGTCGGGGCTCTTCAGTACCTGACAATAACTCGGCCAGATTTGTCATACTCGGTTAACAAAGTATGTCAGTTCTTACACTCTCCTACTCAAGATCATTGGGCAGCAGTCAAACGGATTCTCAGATAATTGCAATTTACTCAAAATCTGGGACTGCACTTCAAGAAGTCTAATTCAAGTCTTGTAAGTGCATTCACAGACTCTGACTGGGCTGGTTGCACGGATGATCAGAGGTCAACCAGTGGATATGCAATATATTACGGAACCAATCTGATTTCATGGAGCTCGAAGAGGCAAAACACTGTATCTCGATCTAGCACAGAGGCAGAATACAAAGGTCTTGCAAACACAACGGCTGAAATCATCTGGATTCAGTCCTTGCTAAAAGAGTTGGGCATCTTTCAGGAGAGACCGCCGTCTCTGTGGTGCGACAACCTGGGAGCTACATATTTATCGGCAAATCCTGTGTTTCATGCCCGTACTAAGCACATTGAGGTAGATTTTCATTTTGTGAGAGAACGGGTTGCAAGGAAGCTGTTGGATGTCCGATTCATCACATCGCAAGATCAAACAGCTGACATATTTACAAAGCCTCTTCCAGTGCAGAGTTTCAGCTATTTCAGAAACAATCTTAATCTGTACTAGATGTTAAGATTGAGGTAGGGTGTTGAAATATCTGTATATTCCGTGATTGTGTACATGATCCTGATGTAATTGATTGTGTAACCGGGATCTTAGAATCCAGCGCCTAACATAGGAAGTTGCTACCTAATCTCCTGATGAAACGAAATGCACATCTATCATCTTCCAAGCAACTCGTTCTCTCGCAAAATGGAAGTCCACTTCAATGTGCTTTGTTCGTGTATGAAAAACTGGATTTACACTAAGATATGTGGCACCCAAGTTATCACACCAGAGCACTGGAGGTCGTGATTGATGTATACATAACTCCTTGAACAAAGATTGAACCCAAATTTGCTCTACTGTGGCATTGGCCAATGACTTATACTCGGCTTCTGTGCTCGAACGTGCCACAATTTGCTGTTTCTTTCAACTCCAAGATAGTAGATTTGGTCCAATAAAAACAGCAAAACCATTTGTTGATCTCCTGTCATCTGTACACCCAGCCCAATCAAAATCTGAAAAGGCACCAAGTAAAGTCGATGATGATCTTTGAATATGCAGTCCGATTGTAGAGGATCCTCTAATATATCTCAGATCCTTTTTACAGCACACCAGTGAGTTTTAGTTGGTGCTTGCAAAAATTGACAAACCTCGTTGACAACAAATGATATTGTAAGCGTCAAGTATTGCAAAGCACTCACTATACTTTACTGAAAAATATCTGATTCTGAGAGAGTTGTGCCATTCTCCCTGGTGAGTTTCTCCGAACTTGACATGGGCATGGGCAATGGTTTACACTCGAGCATATTTGTCTTTCTGAGCAAATCTGTCACATACTTCTTCTGAGTAAGTAACATACCAGTTTTGGTTGGAGTAGCTTCTATTCCTAGGAAGTAATTCATATTCACGAGATCCTTGATGGTGAAGTCATCTGTCAATCTTTGGATCAATCGACCTGTAGCTTCAACAGAAGAACTAGCAATGATTATGTCGCAACATATATCAACATATACATTGTAACCTCAAGACTTCTGAGAGTGAAAAGTTATGTATCTTCCTTTGATGGAACAAAACGAAGCTCAACCAATTTTGAACTCAATCTGAAGAACTATGCTCGAGGTGCCTATTTTAAACCATACAGGGCCTTCTAAAGTTTGCAGACATACTTCGGATGCTTGCTATCTTCATATCCAGGTGGTTGGCTCATATAGACATCCTCCTTGAGAACACCATGCATAAATGCATTTTAGACATCATTTTTGCCGCAGATTCCACCCATTCAAGACTGCAAGCAACAGACTCACACGCATTGTAGTCGGTTTGACAACCGGATTAAAAGTGTCGGCACAATCAATACCATACCGTTGCTTAAAACCCTTTGCTAGTAGTCTTGCTTTATACTGGGGTCCAGTGTCCTATCTGACTTTTGCTTGATTTTGAAAACCCATTTGTAGTCAACCAGATTCTGACCATGCAGTGGCGAGACAAGTATCCATGTGTCATTCTTCTGCAGAGCCTGAAACTCTGAATCCATTGACTCCCACCAACGTGAATCCTCTAGGGCTGCTTTGTGAGACGTGGGTTCTAATGCAAAAAAAAAAAATGCTATACGACGCACATCATACGGCACTGTTCCATATGTGTATTGCTTTGGGTGTCGTATATTGTTCCTGAACCTAGTGCAGGGCCACTACTCTTCTCGAGGGGTTTATGAATCTTCTGTACCGACAATTCTTAACTTTATTCTAGGAGAAAACGCACACATCACAAAGAAACTGAGAGAACACACGAGAATTTCTGAATTTCTCTATTCTCTTACTCTCCCCCTTTTTTCTTGCAAAACTGGCTACAAGCCTTCTCAATATATAGGCTAATAATCTCCTACTAGCATACGTATTCGAACTTCAAGTTGGACACAACTTCAACTTGAGTTACACACAGAGACGGATTCTACTACGTCTTGAACTCTAAGTCAAGATTATTTCTAACAATCTCCCCCTTAATCTTGACTTGACATACTCTAGTTTTAGCCTCAATGCATTATGAACTACCAGTTACACCTCCACATGAAGCGTTCTACATGCAAGCTACATGTAGGAACTCAACTCAACCGGTACGGTCATCCATATGCAAAGATTCTAAAACATTGAAGCAGTTGGTCTCAACTATGATTTACTAAACTCATACTTGACACAGAACGGTGACACATCTCCTCAATGTTCCGATTTCTTTTCATCTTACTTGAATTTGGGCGGCGACACATCTTCTCGACGTCCCTGACTCAACTCATCATCATAGCACTGTTGATTTATCATCGCTGAGCGCTTCAACAACAAATGCTTTCTTTATCCTCGGCTTGGGGCATTCTAAAGCAAAGTGCTCATAATCGTTACAATTATAACACCTCACTTTTGCCTTATCAAACTTTTGATTCTAACGGCCTTGGCCACCACCCCTGGAAGTGTTCGTGCCTTCATACTTCGATGATCGGATCTCCCACTTTGTACGAGTCAACAAGAGCTGTTCATCGCCGTTGTTGCTATTGTCGTGGATGCGTTCCTCATATGCTTTAAGACGACCGATGACCTCATCCACAATCATTGTCTTTAGGTCTCTAAATTGCTCTACCGAAGCAATTGGGAGAAACTGTAAGGGAACAACACGAAAGAATTTCTTCACCACGTACAACTTTTCCACCTTCTCGCCAAGGGCCCGTATCTTGTTGATGATGATCGTCAACCAGACGGCGAAGACATTGATCGACTCCGTTTCCTTCATACGTAGCACCTCAAACTCGGTCTTGAGAATTTGTACATTTGCTTCCTTCACACGATCGGCGCCAACATGCATCATCTTCAACGCCTCCCACGCAGTAGGAAGAGCATCTCCTCTGGGATACCCTGATAGATGGCCGCCAATGCCATCTGATCCTTGCGTATATCGACGTTGCCATTCTCGATCGCGTCTCACATTCCTTGAGCCTTCATGTACAACTTCATCTTGATTGCCCAGGCTACATAATTGCTCGTCGTGAATATCGGATAATGTAGCGAGAAAGCAGATTTCTCCTTCGCCATCATATTGGATGATGCTTCGTCATCGGTGACACTACTTACCGGAGATCATGACATGATCTTGAGCATGGATCAAGATCTCGGGCTACTTTGAAGCAGCTCTTGGATCGAGGGAACGAAGAAAAAACTGCGCTATTTTTCTTTTTCTCCTGGTGACTTTTCTTGCTGTCTTGGATCCACTCTCTGTTTGGCGTAAAGCTACCTCTTGGGTTAGCTTCTGTATTTATAATGCAAGATTACATGAGAACCGGTTCAATCGGGATTACAACAACCGGCAAAACAGAGTTAGCGGCGACAGCTAAATGTGCTACAATTAATTGAAGATTACAACAGAGTTAGAGATAAGAGATTGCTATTTTAACAGCTTGTTTAGACTGCACCTTATAGTAGCCCCATATACTACATGTATTATAGCCAGCTAGGTGAACAGCTTTCCTTCAGATGGTTTCGTAGAAAGTTCACACAAGAGCATTACTGAAGATCTCCAACGACGTCTCAAAAGAAAAATCTCCAGTGAGCATGTGTGTTAATTAGGCCAATTTGTGATGGAAGTATAATAAATTGAAGAAACAATTACTTCAATATGCGAGTGTTAGACCATGTGGATGGTTGTAAATAAAGTGATGATGAATAATCGATATTTGGATTACTTTGGATTTTGCGTTTGTGAAAGTTTTGGTTGATCGCGGTTGAAGGTTTCAAGTTCAAGTGGTTTTACTCTACTCCGAGTGGTTTTTGTCTTCTCTGAATGTTTTTGGTTGCTCCAAGTAGTTTTGGACCAGTCCGATCGGGTCCGAGTGGTATCGAACGGTATTCGAGTAGCTTTAGAGCATCGAACGGCTTCGAGTGATTTTGGTTGCTCTGAGTAATTTCAGACCAGTTTGATCGGGTTCAAGTAGCATCGAACGGAGTTCGATCCGTTCGAGTAGCAATAGAGTATCGAACGATATTCGAGTAGCTCCGGAGCATCGGACGACTTTCGATATGCATCGGAACATCGCACGGCACTCAAGTGGCATCGGAGGATCACACGGCTAAATGACCACGACAGACTACAATCACGATGACTTTCAATCACGGCAGACTTCGACCATGTCAGACTTCGACCATGTTGGTTACAACTCAAATTCGTTTACGATCACATTCGACTACGACCACGTTCTACTTTGACCACATCAGGCGTCGACCACGGAATATCAACTATAGAAGTTCGACCACGGAATATCAACCACTGAAGGTAATCGTAGCTATAGTAGATTTACGTTGTCGTAGTTACAGTACCTAGTCGATACTCGATAGTCGTAGATTTTAATTGTCGATAGTCAAAGACTTTGCTGTCAATGGTCATAGACTATGCGGACTATTATTATAGTTGTAGACTTCACAGTCTTGTTTTCATAGTCGTAGACTTTGCAGTCTTCTGTCGTTGTCTTCGGTAGTCGAAGGCTTTGCGATCGGTTGTTGTGAGCTTCACGGTCGATACTCATAGACTTCATGGTCGGTACGAGTGCTTTAATTCCTGTGATCTTCAAGTACCTTAAGTACTTGTGCTGGATCAGTGGTTGACTGATCTGGTCGGAGCGGTTGTCAGTGATACTCGGTGCTCGGTAATCGATGGTGCGGTGATTGGTTAATAATTGGTAATCGTAGACTTGGCATTCGGTACTCGATGGTTTTGGTCAGTAGCGATATATGGTATCCCTGAGTGTTTGGAGTGGAGCGATAGTTTTCCCGAGTACTTGTGGTTTTTTAGTACTTGTTGAGCTAGCGGCCGTAATAAGTTGTCTGGAGCTGATTTGCAATAAGCGATGGAATGTATGGTCGTAGACGACCTGGTTGATGGTCATGGATGATTTTATTCTTGTTTATGGATGGACAAGGGTGGTATGAGTATGTGTGCCGATGACGATCATGTTGTGAAGAACTTGTGCCTGGAAATGTTTCTTTGGTCTTTGCATGTACAAGAAGGTGTGGAGACGATCATGGTCGATGACGAGGAGGACTAGGAATAGGATGGGGAGATTTGAGGTCCTGACATTTGAGGATGTCGCACGAGGTGGCCGGGCTAACACTGGAGCATGTGGAGATCAAAAGTGGTGATGCGTGAAGAAGCTACGGGCGGTGTGGTCCTGAAGGCTTCAACACGGAAGCTGATGAGGCTATGGGAGGTGTGTCCTAGAGGCTTCGTCACATGATGAGTTAGGAGTTGTGAATGGAGTACATAGCTGAGAAGTTGAGTGTTTGGGTAAAAACCGTATTAGTAAGGGTTTCGGGTCTCTTGATTTGAGGAAGAGATAGAATTTCATGCTCGTGTTTGAATCGAATATAGTTTAGGGCTCTAGCATATAAAAGTAGAGGTAGGCCAAGTGTTTTGGCTGGGGTTTTGTGAGGTTTTTTGTGTGAGAGTTTTTAGGGTTGTTGTGAGGTTGCTTTGTAGCCACAAATATGTACAGAAATAATAAATCAGATCTATTCCAACAAAAAGTTCATCGGCGGTTGTGTTTTCCTGGGCATTGCTTTTCTGTGTTCTTGGCGGCGTGCTAACGCATCGTGATTCGACGTGCTACGGGCACAGTGTTGTCTTCGCCTTGTACTCTTTCGAGCGGTTAAAACGTTCGAGCGACGAAGCGTTCTAGCAGTCGAATCTTTTCAAGCAGAGGGGGATTTTGACTACATGCAAAAGCGATCATAGCGAGCGGTCGAACAGCTTGCGGTCAAAATCTACATCCGGTAATTTAGATTGCTTTTCTTTTGGTTTGAGATTTGTTTTCAGATTTTAAAAAGCAGAGATAATTATTCACCCCCCAGATTGCACCATACCGTCCTACAGCGGGAATTAAGAGCACAAATAATTTCGCATTTATAAACTTTATTCATCAACCTAGCTTCTCAACTATGTTTAATTTGTTTGGTGCATGCATATATGTACAAACCGAACAGACAGAAGGGTCTAAAAAATTTTACTTACAAGGAGGCAAGAGAAAATGTTAGCAAATTAAAGTCTCACAATTGTGTACATGAAATAACAGCAAGGAGTACAATTGTTCAGAGCATGGACATATTCAGACAAGGAGGCACTGCAAAGACACTAGTGAATGGTATATAACATGATCTTCTCAGAGAGAGAGAGAGAGAGAGAGAGAGCTCGCTAGAGAACCAGTAACTACACCATCAAGTGTAGTCTGAAAGTCAGAACAACCTTGTAGATGTATTACGTACTCCACTGTGCCCTGCAAATCATGACAAGAGAAACCACGAATCAAATCGCTGGTCAGGAGTAAAAGATGTACAGGTATCTGCAAAGATATAGTTCCGCATGCTTTTTTTTGGGAAACACATGCATAAATTAATATTTGCATACGTCTATGCGAGATCTGGCAAAGAATTATTCTCGAGGGCTCGATGAACAGAAAGAAAAGATGGGCGTGATGAGTGGCTGACACAGATATAGAGATTGAGCACGCACAGCTCCCAGCATGGCGCTCGCATGCTAAGAAACCACCGTGTGTGCTCACTCTCTTATGTGAAACCTCCAAAACCCAGCTCCCCCCTGCTTACCTCTTCAGCAAAACTGGAAAACCCCTAAGATATACATGGACAGCTAGTGTGATTCGTACGTATATATATGAACGTGATTGCATGCAAGAAATGGGATCTGATCAGTGGCTGACAGACAGAGCAGTGAGCACACATAGCTCCCAAGCATGTCCCTTATGCAAAGAATCCACCATGGGTGCTCACTCTCTTCTGTCAGCTTCCACTTCAGCACCGTCTTTCATATACACAGAAAACACAGAGAGAGACAGATCTAATGGCTGACAGATAGAGAAGTGAGCACACATAGCTTCAAGCATGAACTCTCATTAATCAGCATGCAAGAAAGGCACCATGTGTGCTCACTCTCTTCTGTCAGCCTCTATCTCGCTCCCTTCCTCCCCAGAACTTCAATACACAGAAGCCAAGCAAATTAAACAAGACAGCAAGAAGAATTCTCTTCTGAGAAACTGATCACCCCATCCCTTGCAGTCTTGCAGATAGTCTATTGAGACAATCTACACACACATCTCTGTAGAAAACACTACTGTTTATTTTGCTGGTGAGTTGTGAAGGGGATTGTACGGTATTTATAGGAGAGGGAAAGGATGGGTACTTGAGCTGCGTTTCCGTTTGAATGGAATAAATGGGAAGATGCCTCCATTGGCCGATTGATGTAACGACAGAGATGAATTTTATTTATTTATTTATTTATTTTTGGCACCACCCAGTAGTAGCTCCCTGTAGCTAGCTTCTATTCATCTATTCCGGTGTGAGACAAACATACCATGAACGATAATATTCTCTAATCTTTTGCGCAGCGGCTAATGTCTATATTTTTTTATATGATAACAGACAACGAAGATATCTATATAGATAGCGCACATTATTTTAGACTCAAAAAGTCATATAGAGAACTCGTTTTAAAAAATCACCTTATTTATTTCAACTTTCTGAGAAGACAAAAAGCCTAACTACCTTGGACCATCCAACCAACAACTTTACAAACTTTTGCATTATTATTTTCTGCTTTTAAATAGAAAAACTCTGGTTATAAAGAAAAGATAAAGGATTATTTTGTAAACTCAACGGTTCATCATGAATTTGCAGGGCGATATTTTTATGATTTGTCCCTCGTAGGATCTTTTCTTTCAAGGGTTTTGTTAAATATCATCCGAATGTTTTTTTCAAAGGTACACGGGACAAGTCCATGAAGCCAGATTCAAGGGTGTTCTTATTTAGTTACTGTTTTAAGCTTATATTTGAAGCAAAGGATAATATAAATATCTGGTTTTTTTAAAAACAGATTTTTCACTCATCTCGCTTTCATCTCACTCTAAGAATAAGGTAGTGGTCACGGTCATATCATGCACCCCACTTCTCTCACTTCCATCTTCCCGTCTCGTATGCGTATCTCTCTCACTTTTCCACTGCTCACCGCCTTTTCTAAAATCTACTTTTTATCCACTATTATTTATTTTCAGTCAAAAATCATCCCCAATATGAACACCACAGATTACTATGAATCTCTGATCAAAACCAAGCAACAGCAGGGCAAGCAGTACTTCTCCCAATGCGCCTTGTGATTCTAAACCAAATTAACCCACATGTGCATCCTGCCCACCGCCACTTCTAGCCAATCACCACCGGTCATGCCATTCCTCTGACTTCTTTATTGTTCCCTCCCTCCCATGAGAATCTGAGATGCAGCAACAGCCTCAAGAACATATTGACATCTTACCACCACAAGAAGCCACTGTCACCTATACAGAAACGGCCATGTGATGAGTCTCTTTGGTAATGCCATAGGAAGAGATTAACCAGACTAATTCACACAACTTGCCCTACTGTTGGACTCGGTGTAAGATTAATATACCAGGGAACAGTAAAAAAATCTGCAGTACTACCAAGCGAAGTACTGCGCTCGGTTCATCGAGCTACCAAACAATTGGCGCGTCACGTCGTCACGGATAATATATGTACGAAGAGGGTTAAATTATCTAGTGTGGTGCGTTTGGAGAATACACTTTACGATCACTAACTTTTTTTACGTGTATATACTGCTAGTAAAATTGAATAAAATGATAGTTTTTCAAACAAGCTAGCCAGATTCTCACAAATTTTTTACAGGTTTAGCCAACCGTTTGCCGTAAGATCAATATGCGGGTGAATTATTCCCGAGCAACTCAATAGTAGAATAGTCGAAAGTGCTTCAACGCATAGGCGTTGCACTTTCATACTTAAATCGTCCGAATATATGGATTGAGCATGGTCACTCGTATCGTAGCTTTTATTATTTGAAAATATGTGCTATGTGAAGTTCTAAATAAATCATAATAGGATTAGGATTTCTAATTTTATTTGAGTATGATTTCTATTCCACTTTGATGGAGGGTTAGAGGAGCTATATAAAGCTACGAGGGCTAGTCATGAAGAATCCTAGTAATAAAGCAAAGAAGTCATTCATCTAAAGGTAGAGATGCATGAGATGATTAAAATCTAGATTATTCTTTAACATTAGATTCTTGTATAGAATAAAGATCCGAATGTCCTAAAAGATTTGAGAGTACTGTGAAAAAATGATAAATTCCTTGTACCCTTTTGAGATTATGCTTAAGGAATTTACGGTCTGCTTCATCAAATCTTTTCAGTTATTGTGATTGTTTCAACATCATTATTTTGATTTTATCTATGAGATTCATCTTCTTCGTTCTTAATATCGTACACGCTCGTGCGTATCTCACAAATTCTGATTCGATCCATAGGCTACTGTGCATAAGAAGGGGTATCAGAGTGTAATAATATGCCTAACAAAAGTACTAATTTAATATCATACTAGCATTGTGTGCATTCTTTTCAACTGTGACTTATTGTTGCGGTTTATGGTTTCTATTCCTAGTAGAGCACTTGTGCGAACAAACTGAAAACTGATAAGCCGTTTCTAAATGGCTATTCTTATAAGCTATTTTGAAATAGCGACAGAGAAACTGTCATGTTTATTTGTTTGAGATAAAGCATAAACCATAAGTTAAAAAGAACGGAAACACTATCATTTTTGTTGCAGCCGTTCATAGGCACACACATGCTGAGTTTCTTCTTCCGTAGATCAAAACTATGTAAAGGGTGACTGAATGCTTAATAAAATCAAGAAATGGATGGCAATAATTGAACAAATGATTATAGTCAGTTAGGGGTGGAAACGGATCGAATACGAATCGAATAGTGTTCTTACCATATTCATGTTCGTATTTTGTAAACGAATACAAATTTGAATATTCCTAAATACAAATCCGAATAGAATATTGTAATGAATATGAATTCAAATCGAATATCTACTCAATTCGATCAGATCCAGATATCCTCGTAACTTATGTAGTATGAATATATTAATGACATTTTATTTTCGCATAGTCACGCTTAATTTTTCTAATTCATTTACTCCACCTAAAGAAACACGAATTAACATTGAATTAAAAAAACTTATCCAACTAATCAGTCGTATTGCTATAAAATATGTATATTACTTTATCAAATATGAATACAAATAGTTTTGATAAAATAACATTTTGGATGGTAAAAATTCATACCATATATATATATATATATATATATATATATATATATATATATATATATATATATATATATATATATATATATATACACACACACACACACACACGAATTCAAATACAGATATTAATAAGAGAGAAATTTTTAATCAGATGGAAAATTCTATATTCTATCTGTATCTTATCAAATACGGTAAGTAGATAATACGAATAATTCGTATACATTTACCACACCTATAGGCAGTGGTATGTAGAAATGGGACGTCCCGTATTGGGAAAATTTGGGATCTCTCTTTTCCAGAAAAGGGCAAACTCCTCTACCCGGTTAATTACATTATTGGAAACGGACAAAAGGTATACAAGGAAACCTGTACGAACATGACAGCTCATCAGGCCAGCTTAACTGGACGAATAAGTACGTTCATTAACGAAATGCACAGGGGACCGGATACCATTTCTAGACGAACAGAGGACCGCTCAGTTCAGTTTATATAAGCCAGCTTATGGTCTTTTTATACTATAGTTGATTTATTTTATATTATAGTTATTAGTGAATTTTTAGTATAATTAAATTTAAAACATAAAAATAAAAAATAGATTAACGTATCATGAACAATGCAAACGAATAAAAAACAAAAAAATCACAAAACTAAAATGCTGAAAAAAAAGATAAAATCAAAAAATATTAGACTAGAAACCAAAAGGTAAAAAGCTGAAGTTGAAGACGCTGAAGCCGAAGGACGCTCCTCCACTCTTGTCGCCTTGCCATAGGGAGATAGAGCCTTTCCCATATATTCTGCCATTGTTTATGGATCGGAAAGCTACAGTATATATGTATATATATGTCTGTTATCTAGCTAGATCATCGCCTTTTGCAAAAGCTGAAGAATTGGAATCTTTGCACTCTCTGCTGGAGCCAGAAGTGCACTACTAATTAGAGTAGATGGATGGATCGATGGAACCATCGCTCCAGTGCATGCTGAGCTCAGTCTAGCACGCTTGCATCTATTCCTAGCGATATGATTCCCCGGTGATTAATTAATTAATTAAAGAATTGGAGCTGAGGAAGAAGGGAAGAATGTGGAGTCAAAGAGTGGCCACATGCGGAGGGGCTAGCTAGAATTTCCTTTTCCGCCGACTTGTCTCCGTCATAGCAGCTAAATCGTGGTGGAGTATCTGTCAATCTTCCATGAAGAGATGGATATCAAACTAAAACCGGACGGCTAACATCCTGATTGCCAGGTAACGGTGGTCTTTATTTGGCTAAAGACAACATCTTCCGTCTTTCCTGCTTATATCTCATACTTTATACTACAAGAACATTTAGGTTGAAAAGCTATAGTTTATAACTGAAATTTTACTATAGCTGAAGATGGTTTATTTTACGTAATTAAATCTAAAAAATTTAAAAATAGAAAAAAAATGCTAGCTCAACACGGACAATACAAACGAATATGGGGAAAAAAGAACCGGCAAAAAAGCTCAAAAAAGCCAAAAGTTCAAAAAAAAGACGAAATTTATGAATAGTGAAAAATAAGCCAGAAGCTGATGAGCGGGGTCTTAAATAGTGTGATTTTTAAGATGATGTTAACAGAAATATTATAGTAAAAAGTGTAATGAATTCATGTGTATCGACCAAAATTACATGCGACTATTTTTCTTTGCATACTGCCTCTAGCGAACAGGCAGAATTCAAAATTTTACGTCATAAATCATAAACCACGGTCTAAAAGAATCCACTCAATATCTAAGTTCAGTGGAAAGTGCGAAACACACATCTAGTTGCATGTATACATGTCCTAGATGATGCGCATCGATCACAGCCGAACAAAGTGTTCCCAAAATTGCTTGTCAAATAGCAGCAGTGAAGTTTTGATCTGGAGCGCATAAGCTAGCATTGCACCCGGCGCCGCAAAGTTAACACCGGCCAATTTAGTTACATTAGTGCTGTACTTCGGTGGCCTGTTGACTTATGATGGAACTGGACTCCAATAAAAACAGTGACTACACACGTCTGCTTAATATGGGGGTAAGGGTAATCGATTCGTTGCTAGCAAGCTAGGTAGGTAGGTCTGTACTAGCCGGCCGAGAGGCGCTGGCTCCACGCGGCGCAGGCGCTAGCTCGTCGGCGTGCACCACGGACCTGCTCATCGGTCGAGTCGAGTCGAGTCGTAGGTGCGTGCGGGGGCTAGCTCGTGGGGTCGTGGTAGTGGCCACGCGCGCGAACGGACCGAGGAGTTTGCGTGAGGTGGCTGCGGCCACGGCGGTCAGCGCGCGGCAAGGCGTGGAGCGCGCGCGGGTGGACTGGCCGGACTGCTGCCGGCGACCGCATGCGGATAGTGTAGGATCTACTAGAGGGTATATGATTGTCGTTGTTTTTTTTAAAAAAATTGACGATTGATGATGGTTTTGATCACTCGATCGATTGTTTTGTTCGTTGTCGTATGATCCAAATTATCATCAATCATCAGCGTACTTCAAGCAAATCAAGAACTAGATTGATTAAGACTATCTTTATTACCGGAATTTCGTTGATTTACAAAGTACACTGATAAGCACCCATAAAATCTTTTTCGACGAAAGCCCTCTAAAAACCGTTGTATATTAACCCATAGTCTCTCCCTGCTTTCAGAGGTTAGCATCACAAACCGTGTTAACCTCAAGCACTACTCAAAACATTATCTCTACCGAAAACCAGGGGATCCGAAACCTTCTCAACATAGGTTTTAGCCAAACTCTATGGGCCTGTTCTTTTCGGCTGTAGTTTTTGGCTGAAATTTTTGAATTTTAGCTGTTTACGATATAGATTACGGAGAGACAGATACTCACTTGCGATTTTGGCTGGTACAGATGTTGGGCTTTTAACGTGTAAATTGTTTAACTTGTACACCACGTGTTGAGAAAATACTCCGTTTGAAATTTAGGTACTGTAGCAAAAGCCAAAAGCCGCCAGGTTTTGACTTAAAGAACTTCCAAGTTATAGACTCCATCCATAGCTCCTAATTCAACATGTGACGAAACCTCTAGAAAAGCACCTCCCGTATCTTCATTATGCACCCTCATCTTCCGTGTCAAAACCTCCTAGACCGTACCGCCCGTAGCTTTTCTATGAATCACCACTTTTGATCTCTACGTGCTCCAACGTGAGCCCGACCACCTCGCATGACATTCTCAACCACCTAGACCTCAAAATTCCCCATCCTAGTCCTGATTCTCCTCGTCACCGACCATAACCGTCACCACGCTCACCTGCGCATGCAAAGCTCAAATAACATTTTTCGCTGGTATAAGTTCTTCATAACTTGACCATCATCAGCACACAAACGTATAAAACATTCTCATCTATCCATAGATAAGAACCAAACCATCCACGAATATAAACCAGGTCCTCCTCCAATAGCTTTTTCGTCCGTGTCCACCTCCATCTGTGTTCTTCTCCGTCTTTTCGCCCTATTTATAGCGCAAGGGTGCGAAAGTGGTTGCTTTGAGGGAATTATGGCAACTTCTATGTTTGACTTTGTCTTTCCACTAACGGGCAGTTCAGGTGCTACAATCAGTTTTACTTGCGGTTACATAGAACATTAACTTATTGGGACGCTCGAGTGTTGTGGCTGGTTTTACTTGAGATCGTGCAGGACGTGTGATATTCAGACCCTGTTCTACTTGCATACTACGGCTGAGCCGTGGGCCCATTAGTATTACTATTAGTCACTATTAATTATTTAGTTTGAGCATGCTTAACTTCTCCAGGCATGCAGTTATTGCGCCACTTTCCTATCGGCATGGGAAAAATACCCATGCATGCGTTTGGCTGATCAACATGTTGTTCAGTGCAACGCCGAAGAAAACATCATGGTCGACAGCAAGTGGTCGAACCAAATGGTCGAAATATCATGGTCGAACCACGTGATCAAAATATCATCATCGAACCACGTAGCCAAAATATCACCATCGACCAACATGTTAAAAAAATAATATGGTCAAAATATGGTGGTCGACCAGTGTGGTTGAAATATCGGGGTCGAACCACGTGGTCGAAATACTATCATCGACCAACGTGGTCGAAATATCACCGTTGACCAACATGATCAAAAATAACATTGTCAAAATATGGCGGTTGACCAGCGTGGTTGAAATATCATCGTTGGGGTCGACCAACGTGATCGAAATATCACCATCGACCAACGATGTCAAAGATAACATGGTCGAATTATCATGGTTGAACCACGTCGGTTGAAGATATCATGGCCGACCAACATGATCAAACTATAATGGTTGACCAACTGTTCGCTCTGAATACTGTTCACTTTACGAGTATTGTTCACTTTTTTAGTACTGTTCATTTCGAGTACTGTTCACTTTACGAGTACTGTTCACTTTACGAGTACTGTTCACTTTTTGAGTACTGTTCACTTTTCGAGTACTGTTCACTTTTCGAGTACTGTTCATTTCGGTCGAAGTCTTCTACACACAAGGCAGTTGAAGAAGTCTTCCGAGAGTTGAAGCCTTCCGAGTACTCAAGGCACTTGAGGGGGTTTCTAAGTACACAACATTCATGACCAAGTGAAGCAAATCCGGCACTGATGTCGACGGAAAACCTCACGGCCGAAACCAACGTGGTCGCAACCCATGTATTGTTGCTATAAACCAGTCGTAACAGATATTAGCCGTTAGCATAATTTATTAATTTAATTATAATGATGATGATTATTACTATTTTATTATTATTGTTCATGTTTTTAGGTTTGATGACCATATCGGTGTCAACAGGAAGCTGTCACGTCCTACTTTGCAGGATCCTGTCTTGTTGGTCTGAAAAGCTGGGGAGGTATAGCATAGTCATGTCGATCTAAAAAGTTGGCGAGGTAGAGTATTGTCACGTCTTACTTTGCACCCGCTTCTTCCCTCTTCCCCCGCAACCACCGCCTCTCCGACGAGCAATCTGTGCCGGCCTGCTTCCCCTCCGCCACTATAAATACCCCTCCTGGCCTCGGCCCTCTCCGCTCCACCTCCCTCCACCCTCAATTTCCCCTCTCAACCACTCGAGCTTGCCCGCGCCATGCTTCCTCTCTCTAAGCACCGCCCCAAACTCCGACGAGCTCCCCTCGCCGTCTCGGTCCTCGTCGTGCCTCACTACCAACTCCTCTGGCCTCAACGTGCCGTCGCCAGTCTCGCCCACCCCTCGGTCGAGCCTCAACGTCGCCTGAGCGCCGCCGCACCGGAGCCCTGAGCCTCCTCCACCGCCCTCCTCGTCGCCGGCCTTCTATGAGCACCGTCGAGCTCCCCGACGATGTACAGAAGAATCCCTGAGGCCTCCTCTCCCTCCTCTGCCTCTCGCTGGTCGCCGCCGTAGCCCCGAGCGCCTCCTTGCCGACGCCTCGCCACGTCAGCGTTGGGGTGAGATGGATGCCAAGCGGGCACCACGCAAGCACCGACTACCACGCCCCACCCCCTTGCCATCTCGGCCGTCCCCTTCATCCATGGATCCGGTCCATAGAACGGGACCCACATGTTAGTCGCCTGTCCGAAAAATCCACTCAGGGCTGACGTCAACATGACATCATAATCCCAATTCCAATAGAAAAATAATTCGGTTGAAAATAAATTCTCAGGGCTGACGTCATAATTCTAATTTCCTTTAGAAAAATAATTCCAGAAAATCAACCTTTTTCTTTTTCTCTGAATTTAAACTTCCGAGAGCCCGTTCTCCTTCATCCTAACTCCGATTGAGCCCATTCAAATTTCTAAATTCATCAAAAAAATCCCCTCTATCCCTTTCTGTCCTAAATTAAAATATTTAGAGTTTATTTGAATTTAGTGGGTTATTTTCACGTGTAGACTGTGACGATTCGGAAGAGTTCTACGACGATGATTTGCACCCAACCGCGGAGCAAGGAAAGTCACAACTTGACCATGTTGTACCCAGTTTGCAAATAAAATTATTTTGATTTAAATTACACTGCATGCTTAATTTTATTTAATGTATTTCAATTTAGTTTTAAATTTAGTTCTTGCCTACTTGTTAAATTCCCCATTGCCATTGAATCCCTCAACACCTTGTCACTCTAGATTAAAACTCTAGTTAGTACATTAGTATGGGCTAGAGAAATTTTGTATCAAATGCTTAGACCTGCATAGACTTAATCTTTGTTTTGGGATAACCTTTTTACATAAAATGATAAGCTTTTAGAATGTATTCTTGACTTCGATGAGTCAAAAAGGATTATAAAATTATTTCAAAATAAAATATAAAACCTGTTTTAGACCTAGGCTAATGGTTAGGTGGTGGGTGCAGGCATGCACTGTCATTCGGAGATACGATGTTGATTGTCATGCACAGGGATATGTGGTTGAGCCTAAGTTAATTAAGGACCGGTCTATGAACTACTATTGCAAAGCCCTATCATACTACCACAAGGTTGGTATAGAACAGTCCTGACTGATTAATTTGTGGGTATCAACCTGAGTCTTGTTGTAGGTTGAAAGTGAGCGTGGCGTAGGCCATGAGAAGTCTCACTCGGCTCAAGAGGGGGTCCCGGTCTGGTGGATTCCTTACTGGGGTGAAATCTTAGAGTTGGCTTGGCCAGGCTGAAGGCTTTGCATTGTAAAAACCTTGTCATGATCTCTCCACCTCACACCTAAGAAAGTGTGTTAATTGCGTGGTGGTCATGGGCATGCCGAGTAAAAAATTTTCATAGATTAGATTTTGTTTTTCAAAATGATTTGTGAAAACCTTGTGAATGGATAGAATCCATGAGAGATGGAAAGTTTGTGGATAAATGGAATCCATGAGTGGTGAAAAGCGTGTGGATGGATGGAATCCATACGAGATCTTTTGGAAAAGATGGTCCGGGTGGGATGCCCGTGGATAGGTTGGTGTTTGGTCGGAGCCTGTACTGACGATATTATATTCAAATACAAATATTGTTTTATTTACTGTATTAAATTCAATAGTTCCAATCTATTTACTGTATTTCTTTACATATTGTTTTATGCTCAAACTAACCCTATAAGCCTTTCATTAATGCCTTTATCACTATGTTGCATTTCTCCGTGTGATTTGCGGAGTACAAGTTTGTACTCACCTTGTTATCTCCACACATAGGAAGATGACTTCGACTACGGTGATGACCTAGACAAGTAGGCCGCGTCTTACTGTCGTTTGCCTGTGGGCAGGCTTGGGCTTCGCTTTTTATCAGCTTGCTTCCGCAGTTATTTGCCTTATTATTGTTGCCAATGAGCATTGATGTAAGACTTAGCCATAAGGTCGTACTCTTAATTTAATATTATTGGTCATTGGTGCTTAATATGTATTTTTTTGTTCCACAGTGTGCACTAGCTATTCCTGGACTAGTGCGATTTACACAGAGGGTTTCGGAGTCATTGCTCCAGGATGCGACACAGTCCGACCAGCATCGCCTAAGCAAGACCTTCCCCTCGAAAGGAGGGAGGACTTTGGCCCTAACTACCACTTGATGCCAAACAAGCGTGCTCAATCGGTATGACCGTAATGCATACACAGGGAGAATGCGATCGTGCAGGTCACGGATGACCATTTTGATGGCAGATGATGTTTCTTCTGATGCCCACACTCTGGGGTACAAGTAGCCAATAGTTTATTTTCTATTACCGTTTATAGAGATTGCATGTTAACCCCCCCCTTTGCAACAGATGGCGAAATGCAACTTTATCCGCTGGATCGATCCTCCTCATGAACGCTACGTTTTGATGTACATGGATACGTTGTGGGACCAAATCGAAGAGTTGGAGGCGTGAATTAACAATCTCAATGAGCATAACGATGGCATCCGCCAACAGATCCAGCGCAAGAGGGGCAATGAGGTCATGAACATAAAAGTTCCTATGATCCCATATGCTGCTGCACGAACCCTGGCTGCATATGTGCGTGCCATTACAAGGACGCCTAGCCACGTCCAAGGCACTGCCCTGTAGAATACTCTATGTGTGTAGCGTGAGGCACCTTCTACCATTAGGCACAGCCAGAGAAGCTTGTACCACAGTAACCTCCCATGTTGTATGCAGTTATGTTCAATCTCCTAAAACATGTAACTAAATGGTGGACGCGTCATTGTGGTCGCAATTTATTGAGTGGACTGTTGCATCATTATGTCACGTGCATCAAGCTAGAGCCGTTGATATGCATTGAACAAACATACATTGTATAAACAAGTGCACATAAGAATGCAACAGTATTTGAGACATCACACATTAAGTATGAAATTTAAGTATCACATAATGAACAAAAGTACAGCCAGCACAGGGAAACGGCCCCTACTAGGCCCCCTCAACAGCACCCCTAGCATCCCCTCCCGTGTTGCCACAGCCCACTCCACCTCCATGTCCTCCTGTACAGCCTCGCTTGGGCCTCCTCTGTGCTAGGTGTCGGGGCCTTGGCCCCAAGAGGGAAAGACAGTCAGGAGGCCTAAACTAACAAGGTTTGAGAGCCGAAGGGGTGGATAGCACTGCCGCCTATGTGGGTATTGGTGCGCCAGTGAGCTGTGACCTGGAGAGAACCTCAGGGGGTGTGAGATGAGGTATCGGATCTGGGTCCACAAGGAAGTCGTGCATGTCTGGGTTGCCTGGGGAGGCCCTAATCCATAAGAGTGCACAAGATTTGTAGTGCAAATATTGTTGTTAATCAAATAAGGCAATGCGAGCAAACAAACATCAACGCGAAGTACCCTGGGCTAGCGCCATGGCACGCGAAAAGCCATCTGGAGGGAAGTACGATAGGTCATACACACCCTATGTGTGCTACATGTGGTAGGCGAAGGAGTCCAGAGGACCCACGTACTGCGACGCTGGTGTTGTACAAGGCTATGTCCTAGCATACCCTACAAACTCGTCAGGCCGCGGTTGTGTCAAACGTGGCATAGCCGAGCCTCTAGCCTCATCAGGGCATGACGCACATGGACGCGCTGACCCTCCCGCCTGCTGTGCTGGCGGATTGGACGGTACCACCGGACATACTATCAACATCAGCGTATCAACCTCTAGGAGCCTAGTGCACGGCAACAGGGTGACAATACGATCGACTTCAGCTATGACACAACAAAAAGCCTGGGTCGCCTCCTTGCGTGTGACCACCACACCATCGGTGATCCTTTGAAACACAAAGTGGGAGTACCTCTCAATCTCACTACTGATGCCCACCTACAATGAAAACACGGCAAGGTACAACTTGTAAGTGGGTTCCTAGAAGCAAAGTTTTAAAAATATGATGTAGCGTACCATGTGGAGCACGTTCTGCGCGAAGTTTATAGGGTATGTGTCAGTCAGTGCTAGGATGCGTGGTGCGAGTGGGTCGATAGCAAGTACCAGCCTGGTACATGTTCGAGGAGGGTACCAACGAAGGTACTCCTCATACGCGCTATGGTCGTAGAGGGTGTCCTTCTATGCATAGTCCCGCAGCACGCCTCCCACTGCTATACCCATGTGTCCATCCTCCTCCCCCAGTCTATGCCATGGCGGACTCCCTTCCTATTATGCCTGCAAGATGTAACATGTAGTTAGAAGTTGTGCATATGAGACACCAGTAAAAAGAGGAACATCTATGACGATTACTCACCCGTGCACGTTGTTGGGCACATGCCGCCCAACAGGTACTGGAACCACCTGGCGTAGGCCAAACTAGCGTATCAAACGATGCGCCGTATAGTCCTTAATGAAGACGTCGAACACAAGCACCCTACGGGTCAGCCAGTAGTCCCGGTCATGCAAACACAGTAGGACAGGCCGTGAGGAGCATGGGCCTCTAACTCCTGATGGGAGTATGGCTCCCAGTGCACATCGTCTACTGTGAGGTGGTCGAACTACTCTACGAACAACCCCTATGCCCATGTCACCTGCATGTGTTCGAACTGTATCTGTAAGGAACATAAGTTGTTACATAGAATGGTCAGTTGTATGAAAAAATTATTCGCAAGATAGAGTACGTACCTGTCACCAGCACTAGAGAGAGCCCATAGTCGGTCGATCCACCTCGTCCCGGTGGTACATCTCCTACACATAGGGAGCATTGTCATCCAACAGGGGCCGTCCAAAGTGCGGTTCGGCCTCGAACAACCATAGCTGCAATAGGAGTGGACAACCCGTGAGGACAGAGTTTGGCCTCAACCTACAGCACATGTCACATAAGTCGCAATAGGTGGTGGCAAGTGCAGTTGAACTCCAGCTAATATGGGGCCTCCCCATCGGTGATGTCCCTAGTGTACGTGACGAGCCGTGGCTGCTGGTGAACAGCACCCAACCAAATAGCCATAATAAGTAGGCCTCAAGGTGGCTTGACACCAGTTGCTCAACCTGAGTACAAGCAAAAAGTTAGTAAGACCGTAGTATGGAAAGAAGAGCGCAACGCTCCCAATAGGAAGGGCGTCAAACATACCTGAAAATGGGACAGCCACCAGGAAGATGTAGTACTTGGGCGCAGGCGGAAGGACTCCATCAAACCTAGCCAAAAGGTCACTGCGCCAGTCGGCTGGGGCCTCCTCGGGAAGGCAGCACCTCCTGCAATGTGGAGGCCGAGCAACAGGGAGATGTCCTGCAGAGTAGGAGCTATCTCCCTGATGGGAGATGAAACGTGTGAGTCACCAGCCGCCACTAATCCATGAGAACTATCAACAGGGAGTGGTTGAACGGGAAGCATCGTGACCGCTCGTGGACTTCTCCGTCGTTGCCGACCACAGGTGGTGCTGACTCATCCTCGTCCGTGGCCTGCACCATCCAGGTGAGAGGTAGTAGACTAGCAACACCGAGCCTGTGAAGCAAAAAAAAGGTCAGTACAAAACATACGTATGGAGAGAAGATACTGCCGCTGAGATGCGAACCTATCTATCCAGTTTGGATCCAGCTAGGCCTGGACGAAAAACTCGAAGCTCGTTAGCTCGCTCGGCTCGTGGCTGGCTCGGCTCAGCTCGTTAGGATAACGAGCCGAGCCGAGCCAAGATTTTAGCTCGTTAGCTATAACGAGCCAACTCGAGCCAGCTCGCGAGCCGCTCACGAGCCAAACGAGCCATGCTTCCAGGAATTTAGATATGCATATGCTGCTTCCATGGACCTAATTTGTACTCTATTGCATGTGTTAATGTGTAAATTTGTACTCTATTGTACCCAAACGAGATATGCATGTGTTAATTTGTACTCTATTGTACCCAAACGAGCTAAACGAGCCAAACGACCATGCTTCCATGGATGAATATATGATGGAGACATTTTTTGGCCCTGGCTCACGAGCCAAACGAGCTAGCTCGAGCTTGTCGTCGAGCCGAGCCGAGCTAACTTTTTAGCTCGTTAGTTATAACGAGCCAGCTCGTTATCCTACCGAGCCAGACCGAGCCGAGCCAGCTCGATATCCAGGCCTAGATCCAGCCTCCAGGGCACCCAAGGTGTCCACATGCGTATCACCCCCAACTCAGTCGCGTCACTCACGCTCGCAGGATGCGGGACACGACGCAATGTGCAATGTAGCCGGTCAATGCACTCCTCTAGGAGGCCAAAAGGCCACTCCGATCCGCGAGGGTCACGAGCCATACCTGCAAAACAACTTCAAGTTAGCACATACGAGCAAATAAAACAACAAATATAAAGCAGGAGTAAATTTTACTTGTAAAAAAACAAACAAGATAGAACTAGGCTTCAAGGACACTACTTTGAAAAGTAATGAAAAAGGGATAGTATCATAATAGTTACATAAAAGTACATGCAACGTATGATACGTGTGCTACGGCACTACATACATCAAATGAAAATTGGATAGTTCCATAGCAGTTACATAAACATTACAAGCAACGTACGATACAGGTGCTACGACACTACTTATGTCAAATGTAGCAACTAACGAAGTACAGATGATAATGTACACTGATTTCCAAGATTGGTCCCACTTTTCACACTCGAAGAAGTGGTATCGCAAGCCATACTAGTGTGCCTACTCCTCCTAGCCATAGCGCCCACAGTATCTACACAACACCCTGGCTTGCGCTTCGTCCATATCATTGGTAATCCGACAACTCTGCTAACGACCCTTCCCACCCTTCAGCATGTCAATATCCAGAATCCAGATCCTCTTTGCAATATCCAAGGTGACAAAGTTACCAACAACCCTAAACCCCCTAAGCTTGCCACACCACGCCTGTGCCACCCTCTCCTTGAAGAAGTACTCAAACATAAAGTTCGAAGGGTCCATGTGCACAATCCTGCATACGGCAAGTACATGAGAGCATGGCTTGTGTAAGAGCTTCAGCCTATTACATGTTTAGCTAGGTTGGTTGATATGATCTCCAAGGCATTTCTCGTGGGTGACAAGAGAATGAACCATCCCAAATCCGGCTCTATCCCCAGAGGAGCACGTCGAAATGATGCTCCGTATTGCCCATCACGTATACCATGTGCAACTAGCCCTTCTCTGTCTTCGCCTGCATGTATGCTGTAATCTTCACGCAGTAGGGTGTTTGTGGGTTGGCGGCATGAAGTGCGCTATTTGCATGCCTCTCCCTGAAATAGCCGATTGTGTTATGTAAAACACCTTCCACGATGGCAACGAGGGGCTGAGAACAAAGGCCCCTAAGAACCCAGTTGTACACCTCCGTAAGGTTACTAATCATTATGTCGTACCTTGCGTTGCCCGTGTTGTGTAGTAAGGATCACTTCTCCAATGGCTCGGTCTCAATCTAGTGGGAGAAGTATTTGATGTTCCTCGAGGTCCTTCCCCTTGGATTAGCAGATTCAGACATTAGCAGTGGTGTGAGGCGTTCGGGTTGTGCCACCCCAACAATGGCCAGTCCCTTGTTCCTTTCATCCACATGCTTCCTGTTGTGCTTATCCAACAATGCCCATAAAGTATCAAATTTGTGCTGATGGTTCTGCATAGCCAGCCTCTTGAATAGCTTCACCAACGGTTGCTTTAGGAACTGCTTGAAAAGGTTGACTCCTAGATGGCGAATGCACCATATGCTCCTCATATCCAACCAAGGGAACGACTCCTCGGAGTCAACCTGAAGTGCTCCTATGGCCTTCAGCATCTCAGCATGGCGATCATGGATTACGCACACATCAGGATGAGCTCCAATAACTACCACCCTCACATGTCAAAGGAACCATAATCAACTTTTGTAATTCTCACTCTCAACAAATGCAATGGCCAACGGTAGAATCTGATTGTTCCCATCAATGCCCATGGCTGTAAGCCTGTAAGGATCTACCCCTTGTATTTCCTGGTCAAAAATATCCCGTCAACTGAGATCATGGGCAGCATATGCCTAAAAGCCTCGATTCAAGCACCGAAGGCTAGAAGGCCCTTTGCAATATCGTAAAACCTAGCAGCGTTGTAGATGGCTTGTCCTTCAAAGTAGTGTACATGCTCGGGTTTCTATCCTTCAGCACCCAAAGCATACAAGGTAGGTTGTCATACGCCGCCTCGAATGACCCGAACTGTCTTTCCAAAGCCTTCTACTTCGCACGCCACATCTTCGCGTAGCTAATTTTATACTTGAATTTCTTCTCGATAGCCACCATGATGTGCTTGGTCTCCACGTCCTTCTTCTTCACTATCTATCCATACATCAAATTGGTTATGAAGGTCAACGTTAGGTTATGATGCCTCGGCGAAACACTGTTGGGCACACAGGAGTGTGGCTCCACCTTCGAGACAACCCAGTGAGTGTCATACTTTGGTCTATGTGCGTGCACTCACCAAGGGCAATAGTCCTACTTGCACTTGACAGTATACTGCTCCTGGCTAGATTTGACGATCCGAAACGTTCATTGCATGGACATGGCCTACAGCTTAATGGCATCCTGTAAGGATGCCTTATTAGTAAACATTGAGTGCAACCGGACCTCTGTGACATGGTACTCCCACGGTAATTCATGCTCATCATGCACAGCTACACCCTTAGTGTCAAATCTGTCTATTCCTTCAAGATGGGAGCTTCATCGTCATCGGAACTGTCCTCGTCATCCTCTTGTACAGCTTCCTCTTCAGCCTGTCCGATAGGCTTATTATGCAGTCATCGCTCTCTATTTGGCACACTATGTACTCTCTATGCTCTCCTTCATCAGCCTGTCCAATAGGCTTATCATGCGGTGATCGATCTTCGTCTCCTGCATCTACCGCGCTGGCCACGTCATGAGAAACATACTTCGCACCCTTTGTAACATCGGCCTCCGGAGCCTCTTCTTCACCAACATGCTAGGTGCCCGAGCTGCTCACATCACCCGGATGATATCTGTGGTAGGGCCCAGTACAGCTTCTTTTGGGCATCCTTGCATAAGCAGCACACACTCATATCCATAGTACCAGTAGCCTTCCAGAAAGTCCTTCCACATAGTCGTGTGCATCAGTCTTCTCAACTCCCATCTAATCTGCATGGGAGACCAGCTCCAAAGCCCTTATATGATGACGCTGCACACCTCAGGGTCCAAGGAGAAGCTTCAGGTGACCAGTACATCACATCTGAGATTCATTCATTCTCGCCGTCCGGGTGTACCAGAGTGGCTTGTGGAAAACTACTCAAGTCAACACTGTACGAACCTTCACGAACGGTGTCAACACTATAATGCACTTTCAATGTAGTGGGTCCTGGCATGACTGATGTCTGTCTGTAAATATTTTCAATATTACAACTAGTCAGATTGCATCACACGATATGCAAGTACTTGTACAATAATTTATATTTGTACATTCGCCTATTGTGAACAACTACACTGCCGTATGGTTAAGACGTCATTCATTCCCTAAGGCAGAGGTCACAATGAACATGCAGTACACTATTCCAATTCAACCCGACGGCCGAGGTATTCCATACCAGGCATTATCTAACTCTGACACTAACTTGCGATCCGAAATGCTACAAGTGGCGTTACAGTCTTCTATACAGCTTTACCAATTACCTAAGTCAATTAGTCCATGCTAATTAACCTATACTAATTAGTCCATACAAATCATTCATCCTCCTCATGCACTCGGCCAGAGTACCCACTACAACTTACCGACTTTCTAATTATTCACTGAATAATAGTCGGTCACGCATGCACCGACACAACACCGCTACTATTACAATACTTCTCACAAAAAGCACTACTTCTCCCTCACGGACTACTTTCTTCTCTAACTAAAATTTTATGCGGGTGCTACTTACACTATTATAAATTAACAACATTCCGATTTACTGCTTCTTTCTCTAACTAAATTTTTCTACGGGTGCTACTTATACTATTATAAATTAACAAGATTCTGATTTACTACTTCTTTCTCTAACTAAAATTTTTCTACGGGTGCTACTTATATATAAATTAACAAGATTCTGATTTACTACTTTTTCTCTAACTACAATTTTCTATAGGTGCTACTCATCTATAATTTACACTAAACAAACTATTTACTTACTACAAAAAATACACTAAAAGATAAAAAATTACCTTACATACGAATATTTTCTGCTCTTCTTCTTTTGCCTCCCTCTTCTCCTTCTCCCTCTCCCTCTCCTCTTCTTCTTCTCCCTCTCCTTTTTTCCCTATCTTTCCTCTCCTCTCTTTCTTTCTTTCTTCCTTTCGCTCGGCAAGGGGCGACTGCCGCGTCATTTATATAAGCCACTAGTCGCCTAACCGTTCGACGACTAGAAGATTTTGCGCCGAATGGTTGGGCGACAGAGCCTATCGTCTAACCGTTGGGCGACTGCATTAATTCTGCCCAACGGTTAGGCAACTGCATTAGTATTGTCGAACGGTTAAGCGATAGGTGCTAATTGCCCAACTGTTCGGCGACAGGAGACTAATTTTGTAAAAAATAAAATCGCATGTATAATTTTGTATTTTTAAATAAAAACGAATTAGTCAAAAAAATTCAAAAGTTCGATGCACAATACAACATTCAGATGAATGCTGCAGAGATTTTTCCCAACAAAAAAAAAAATCAGAACATCGCCCAGCCCATGTCGAACCACAAGACCAAGCCCAATAACCCTTCTTAGATGGTCGGGACTCAACACCCAACACCTGAACATTTCGAAGTGGACTCTCTCCCGATAAGCACGGTGCCACAGAAACACAAAAGGGAAAGCTCATAAGGACAGCAAATATAAGGCCATCAAGTTAAAATGCGCACAAGGCCAGAAAAGAGAGAAAGGCCACAAGCGCGCAAACAAGGCCCATAATCCTAACACACAACCATGGGGGTGGCCTGCGGCCCACGGCGCGCCTCCCATTCCATTGAAGCAGCTCGGTCGAAGCCTCCGCACCGCGCGCCCAACCGAGGAATATGCGTGTGAGGTGGCTGCGCAGCGTAGCAATCATGGACGCATGCACGGGCGATCCAGCGCACGGCGAGCCGCGACGCGCGTGTTGGGGGTGTTTGGCCAACGGCGACCACGCGCGCATCGACGGCTGTCGCGCGACGTGGGTGGTTTCCACTTTCCACTGGCTTGCGGTCGGCCGGGGCGTGCGTGGCATGCTCGCATCGGCCTATCGTACGTATGATGGGACAGGAGACGAGTTTTTGCTATATATATCGTGGCTTTCAAATGTGTATTTATAAAAATAGCGTATGTATATGGTATTAAACAAAATAGCGCTCTGTGAATATTCATGATGCCGAACCCCTCGACCCGAAGCACCTTGTATTGCTATGTCGATAGGTCCAACCCATTGGATCTAACCCGTACAAGACCATCGCTATAGAACATTATCAAATATTCCATGTCTGCGACTATCTGAAGCCACAACAACCAAATCGGCAATAAGTGTTACAACAAAAAATGATGACAAGCAACATGCAAGTTAATGATTACATATATATAACTATATACGAATAATTTATTAATTACGAACAATTTGATTACCCATCCAAAAAAATTTGAGTGATTCGTTACCATTGTTCTTAGCACTAACTCATCACTTAACCCTAATTAATTACCATTACAGTAATTACGACTGGTTAATTACATACTATCATACAATAACAAATTATGGATACCGTACATACTCAAAAATAGTAAAAATTATGTCAAAATTACTATAGCCTATTTATTTCATAATACAAACTACATTAATTACGATTAACTAAATAACAGAAATTAACTAGGACAACGGGAATAACGTCAAAACATGCAATAAAAAATTACCTGTCTTTCGGGAGAAGCAATCAGCACTGCCGCATCCTCCTGCTGCGTTCTTAATGAGCTATGCACTGGCTTCTCGAAATAATTAGCTATGCACTCTTAATTTTGAGTGACGATCATAAGAATGAGCTTCCGTAATAAGCGACTGAGATAACTGATGACCAACTGCGAGAGATTCTTATTTATTGCCGAGTGAAAAGGGAATCTGGTGCACTCACCCCGCAAATTAAGAACTCATTGTCAATGCGCAGAACTTTGAGCAAGGGGGGACGGCATGGTAACAAACAAATGTGGAGACGAGGGAGCGAGTGAGGGTGGACGACACGAACAAAACGACATTAGTGCGGACGACGGAACGCGCGAATGGGATGACACGAATAGAGTGACAATTGTGTGAAGAAAACAGCGAAAAAGAAAAGATAGCATCAACGAGCTGACATATGTGTGAATGACAGAGGTCACGCACTGCAAAAGATACCTGAGTATCGCATATCACTAATTACGTTTAAATTAACATAATAAATTTAGAGCACATAAAATTTTTAAAAAATTACACAATTAGGTCGACTATGTTGGGAGATTTTACATAAAATTTTATAATTTTGAAACTTGTTTGCTATATTAACAATTCCTACAAATATCGAAATCATATGATTTTTTTAGCAATATTCAGATTGGATAAATTTATCAAAAAAAATTACACAATGAAGTACGTTGTGTCGGAAGACTGTGCATAAAATTTCATAATTTTTTGAACTCAATGCTATATTTAAAAATTCAAACAAATATGATGTAAAATTACGAAGTTAGACAGGTAATTAAGCCATCACCTGCCATTTTGTGGCCGGACAACAGGCACCACATGTCGACTGTAGGGTTCTATCACCCGGTGACCGAACCGTAGAAGGGATACTTTTGTTAATACATCGTATATACAACTACTTTTATAAATATGTGTCGTGCTAAAAATTCGGCAGGAGACAATGCGTAGATAGGGGCGTACGTGTGTGGCGAATGTGTGCTGCCGGCCGATGGGTGGCGCACGGTGCGATCCGGCCGACGCGCAGGCTTGACCGCTTGACGGAGCTATCAATTTCGGAGATGATCAACAATAAGACTATCACGGGGGATTATGTTACGTTTCGCTGACGGTGCAATTTCCAGAATCCTCTCATGTTTCTTCAGCTAAATTATATATGTTCCTCTGGTCAAATATAGAATGATGAGCACTCGGTGTCTCTTTCTGATCAGTCCTTAACAACATAACATGGCGCTGTGTTGTAACTGCTATTCTGTAGAGACAAATAGTAGCATCTGGATTTTTGATTTTTTTTTTACAAAAAAAAGGCTAAATTGCTGCACAGAAACCATCCCACGTCAACCACCCCCAAACCCAATGATCTTTTTAGAGCATGTTCAATGCAGGCGTTAGAGAGATGCTTAGTAATAAAAAAACTGATTTTTCTTGTCACATAGAATAGATAAGGTGCTTATTTTGAAGCATCGATGCTTAAATAAGCACCGGTACTTAGTAGATGCTTATGTGTATAACTATATCTATTAATAGATAATATAGCATCTAAGCACCTATGGAAGAGATGCTTGCATTGGAGGAAATAACTTTTGCATGGATGCTTGATGATGTGGCTATATTCTCTCTCTTTAAGCACTTATATATAAGCATCTTGCATTGTACATGCTCTTAAAGATAATCCGGGCTCCATACTTGTATATTTCGAGGTGGGCGCTCTTTGGCCCTGTTATAAATAATTTGTGCTCGTTTCGGCTTCAGATTTTGACGTCTAATTTCTACCTTTTTAATTTCTTAATTTCATTTTTTTCTAATTTTTTATTTTTTTAGGGGCCCTTTGCCTTCTCTTTTTTTCCGTATTTCTTTGTATTGTCTATAATACGCTAACATTATTTTATTTTTTAAATTTTAATTACGTCAAAAAGTTACCAATTGCTACAATGCAAAATAATATTTAAACAATGAAAAAAAACCAAAAGACACAAATTTAAGCCCAAATGAGCACCCCGAGGCTTTTAGAAGTTGGGAGTTGAACGAAGTGGTTTCTCAAGGTAGCTTCTATAAGCCGTTTGTAGAAGTCACTGCAGAAGTTGCTTTAAAGAAAATATTTTCTCAACACAAGTATCTATTACTCTCTTAATCTTTCTTACAATCAGCCAAAAACTTTTATCTATTACAGAGCTACATAACTTCAAACATCGAAAAGTTCACATTCACAGCAAGAAGAAGTCCAGAAAAAGAAAATAGGCCCAAAGTCTAGAAAAGAGATCAAGGCCGCAAAAGCAGAAGAACAAGGCCCATAGGCCCTAACGCGCAAACATTTGAACAGCAAGAAGAAGTCCAGAAAAGAAAATAAGCCCCTTGACTTCAAGACAGTAGCAGCGCCTGTGCTCCCTGTACTGGCTGTTATTACTTGGTAGCTGTTGGTACTTAGAACATGAGAGGAGTGGCTAGAGCTAAGTGATAGCCTTCTTCTGCCTGAACTGAAACTGATGCACTATTGTTCGACGCGGAGCCTTGCTATGGAGTTGTTGGCAACATAGCTTCCATTCACCAATGCGAACTTATGTCTGGAAATGTCAGCAGATCGGTGGCGTTCTACAAGGACGTACATCTGCGCTTCCAGAATGTAAAAAATAGAAATGATGCATTGATCAGGCTGGTCAGTTTCAAGATGATCCACTTGATGGTGCCACCAAAACCTGAGACCTGAAACATTGACCACACATGACAAAGAGTGGTACGTCTGACTGTTTAAACTACTAGTTTTTATGCATGCATCAACATCTTTTGACCAGCTGTAGTGGGTCATTCTGGGCTTCTCTTAGGCTTCATTGGTTTCGTAGAACACTACGCTTTAGCATAATTTTATTTAGCTGCTAAACCATAGCACCCTCCCGATTTGGAAGGTATTTGGATAACACTTAGGCCCCGTTTGGCACAGCTCCACCACCGGCTCCTGGAGCTGTTTGAAGCCGTTTTGTGCCAAACGGGGTAAAACAAAATAGCTCCACCCAAGGAGTCCCTTAAAACATGCTGAGACAAAAGATATGTACGAGATGGAGCTGAAAAAAGTAGCTCCATCCGGCTCCATCCGCAGGCCCGCATGCCACTGCCCTTGTACTTTCGTGAATTTACGCGATCTGCCATCAGCTCTTCTATTCTCCCGTTCCCGTTCCTCTGTTCGGTCTTCTCGTCTTCGACCGTGAAGAGAGCGCCGCCGCCATTAAATATTGGTTGCTAATACTTTGTGTTATTTTAAATTTTAATTTTTTTTTGAATTCAAATTTGCTCGGATGAAAAATCATGTAGAAACATACAGCTCTTGATGTTACTACAAGCCAAATAGACAGGGGTATATTGGACAATTGACATCTCTCAACCATGCATGATAAAACAGGTAGAGCTGTTTTGCCAAACAGTCTACCAAAACAGCTCCAGCTCCACCGGTGGAGCTGTTCGTGGAGCTGAAGCAAAAAAAAAACAGCTCCACTTGTGAAGTGGAGCCGTGCCAAACGGGGCCTTAGGAGTTAGGACCTCTTTGTTTCAAAGGAATTTCAAATTGAAAAAAATGAAGAGATTTAATCAGAAGGAAAAATTCCTATGAGGGGTGTTTGATTTGTAGGATTGCTTTAAAAAAATCATAGGATAAGAAAAATTCCTACAAATTTTGAAGGAATTCTAGCATAAGGACTAATCTCATGTCAACAATTCCTGTTAGAGTTTCAATGTACCTTCTCTCTTTCTCTCTCCATTATCTCTCTAATTAATATAAAAAACCTGTATTCTTCCCATGAGGCAATCAAACTTATCTTTTGAACAATCCATGCGGTTTGTTTCCTACGGGATTCAATAAGCTGTCATGAGGCAATCAAACCAATCCTGCGTTTTTCTTATTCCTGTATCTTTATAATCCTGTGAATCAAAGAGGCCCTTAAAGGTGCTACTTTCCTCTAAAAACTTAAAAAGGAGCTATCCAGTTTCAAAGCGCTTGTAGTCAGCGTGGCGTGCCTTTCCAGTTTGTTCAAAATGATCGTGGGTTCATATCCATATATGTTCCGTTGATTAAAATTAGGTGGGGATCATTTGGGCTTTTTTTGTGGCTTATGGCTAAAAAGCACCGTAGCTAGCTAAAAACATTGTAGCTGACAGAGGCTTATTTAGCATAATTAAATTTAAAAAATTAAAAATATAAAAAAATATGTTAGCCTATTACGTATAATACAAATAAATACGGGAAAAAAAGAACCAATAAAAAGGTCAACAAAAAGCCAAAAGTTAAAAAAGATACAATTTATGAATAATAAGAAATAAACCGAAAGCTAAAAACTAAAGCTAAAACGATCACAGCAAGGCTGCAGTGTCGGTATGGTCTCCTTAGCTATGGCATGCTCGTGCCAGATCTGTCAAATTTCGGGAAGCATTGCGCTTTCTTCGGTACGACTCACCTAACCATTCTGAACTGAGATCAACAACTTGTACCTTTCCTCTTTTCTTTTGGTTTCCCCTCCCCCTCGGTTTGTATCTTAAAGCTCTAGTCCCACTAGTGTTTGTACTTCTCATTTCCCTCTTAATGTAGTGACATGCAACCCTTTTGCATGTTCCCTAAAACAAAAACTAGTACCTTTCCTAAGAGAGATCAGCCAGTGATCGATGACTCATTGTTGATAGCGATGCTTTAGGAGGTCAGACATGAAAAAATCCGGTCAACAGATTTCTTAAGATCTCACTGGGTTGCATCCACATGACTTTACTGCTCGTGTTCCCACAATCCCATTCAGATTTACTCCCACGCGACTCATGCTTAAGTGTGTTACTAATGTTACTTGTCATGCTAGTAACTATCTCTTCATACTATACGATAAAGAGTACTTGAGTAACCTGATGGCACAGTAACACAAATTTATCATTAGACTGCTTGGCTGTTTTCTTTGACAGCGTTGCATTATCTCACCCTCTGAAAAAAAATGACAGTCCTACTGCTGAACTGGAATGCAGGAACCAGCTGCAGACCCGGGAAATCATGGTGTCGCAATCTTAACATACGTTAACCCCTCAAAAAAAAATCTTAACATACTTTGCAGTCGAAATGGAAACATTGTAGAATTCAAGCAAGGCCAGCAATTTTAACATACATTGCAATTGAAATGGGAACTCTGTACCATCTCAACTCGAGTTACTAACAGTTGTAAGAGTACCGGAACTAGATGGCCCAGACAGTGGCGGAGACAAGGGGGGCTGGAGGGGGCCCGGCACCCCCAACCTTTTACTAATCCTCTATTATGTATACATGTGTTTAATTAGTGGTTTGGTCCCTCCCAATTTAGCCCAAATGTAAAGTATGTTTAAAGCCCAGTCATATGCAGCTCAAATCATCTTTGTTTTGTTTTTTGTTTTAGCTTTGTATCTACTGATCTTTTTAAATACAGATTACAAGGTGGTGCGTACCGTGATCTGTAGGATATGCATGTTTGTGTTCTTAATCTTAGGATGATTACCAGGTCGTTGGGTCGTTCTCACGGGCAATGATGCCGCTGTGTTAGGGTGTAGCAGGGGTTCGGGGGTTTTCTCGATATGCGTGAGAAGATCTTCTTCTTAATATCACGCCCGGGGGTCGTCTTACCCCCCGCGGGTCGAGTTTTTTAGGATGATTAATGCAGGCTGGTGAGTTGACTAGAAGCTGTTGTAGCTAGTCATAGGTGTGATTGAAGATCACTCAAGCACTACTAGCTGGTGGAGTACATAACGCTAGGAACCTTTAATTAAAAGCCAAGAAAATGTTTTGGCCGAATTTCTACGGCAATACAATGGACATGTTCTCATGGATTTGTTTTTTGATTTCTTCGAAAATCAAAATAAATAGAGTGTTTTTTAAAGCAGTTTTTTAAATGACTTCTCGAGTCTAAAAATATATGAGCCGTCCACGTCAATATATTTACCGTTCACTGTGGTATCAAAAAATGTAAACAAAAAACCATAAGTACACACTTCAGTAGTTGCTCTCACATCACATCTAGAGACCCTGTTTTAATCGGCTTAGACCCTGTTTTAGTCGTAGAGCTAAGTTTAAGTTAATAGATATGTAGTTTTCTTTGCATTGTAATTTGCGAAACATATTACTCTGATATGTGACTATTGGATCGGTAAATTTGGCATGGTTTATTGGTTCTACTATACTTGTTGTCCATATTACCCCCTATATCCAATTCCTGGTTTCGCCCCTGGGCCCAGACTATATTGCAAATGTTTCCTATAAATTACCAGCAATGCCTGTGCTTTGTGGACTATAGACTATAGTGAGTGTTTGTGCTTTCAAATGCGAAGAATTGCCCGAAGATGATAGGCTGTGAGCATTTATCATGCTACTAAGCTTGGTTGTATTATTCAAGGCAGTCAGCCTGAAAGGCATGCACAATTGAAACCTAGCTACACTTGCTACCTGCCAGGTTGTATATTTATTGGACAGGCTCCATCTAAGGTTTCTTCCTTATTTACCAATCATTTCTCAATTTTCGCATACACAAAGACCATAAGGGCATATACAATGGTATAGACAACTGCTATCTATAATATTCTCCATGTCATCTATAAACAGCACTAAAGACAGCTCATATAATATGTTGTCTTTTTGTATGTCTTTATAGACAGTTTCTCCATAACACAATGTGTCTTGTTTACCGTGTTACAGTCGACTATTGCATAATAGACAGCCTAATTCTCTATGCTCCCTCTCTTTCCTCCGCATCATCTCGTGTCCTACGTGGCAAGATTTATAGACAGCTGACATCACATCATTGTACATGGTCTAAGCGCATGTACAATGGTATAGACAATTGTTGTCTTCCATGTCATCTATAGACATCACTAAAGACGGCTCATACAATAAGTTGTCTTTTTAGATATTTCTATAGACAGCTTATCTATGACACAATATGTTTTGTTTACAGTGTTATAGTCGACTACTGCATAATAGACGGCCCAATTATTTATGCTCCCTCTCTCTTCTCAACATCATCCCATATCCTACGTGGCAAAATTTATAGACAGCTCACATCACACCATTGTATATGGTCTAAAGATATGACTAAGAGTGCCACCTAATACTTGTATACTAATACAACTCGCTGCATTATCAGGTTTTCTTATTAAACAAAAGAACAGCATGGCTGCTAATGCTCTGAGTTTGGTCAATTTAAAGATCTCTTTGGGCTGTTGGGCACCCCTGCACAATCAAGCCAAATTATGGGCACAAATGGAAAATAAGAGAGAATCTGATCCCTTGTTTGGCAAGATGAAATCTTCTGTTAAACTAATGGATGACCCCGGGGGGGGGGGGGTACAAGATTATGCAGGTTACAGTCTCACCAAAACATGAAAAGATGAGACCTAAAAAAAATCAATCGCTAATCCTACCAAGAAGCAGGTACTGTACCTTTGAACCTAGGACCCTTGTTTCTTCTTTTCCTCCTTATTACAAATGAAATATTGTTCACTGTTGCCGTTCCGACAAAAGAACCAACTCCTACAACTACCAATTGAATCCTGCTAAGCTTTTTTTTCTCCACTGATTTGAACAAGAAATTGAACTGCTTGATTGTCTGATTGCTTCCTTCCTAGAAGAAGGCCGCGCCGGCGCCAGCGCCACGGTGGAGGAGGTTGTGGGCGATGGCGTCGCGCGCCTGCGCGGCCGCGGCCGAGCGCACGGGGTTCTCGGCGACCATGTCGTCGTCGAAGAGCTCGAAGTTGGTCTCCGGGTCGATCGCCTCGCCGCTGCGCTCGCAGATGTTGTGGAGCACGCAGCACGCGCCGAGCACGACGGGGAGGTCCTGCAGCTTCACCTCGGTGCGTTTCTGGAGGCAGCCCCAGCGCGCCTTGAGCCGCTCGAACGAGTCGCGCGCCACGGCGCGCACGGCGTCCGCCTTCTCGTTGAACAGGTGCTGCGCCCACGTCAGGTTCTGGTGGCTGTATGGCACGAGCAGCCAGTCCATGAGCGGGTAGCTAGCGCCGCCGATCAGCCATTGCCCCTGGAGCAGGCCGGTCGCGCCGCGCTGCGCGTACAGCGCCGACTTCTCGAGCACGTCGGCGTCGGTCATGGAACCAGGCCACCCGATGCAGACATCGGTGAAGGCGCCGTCGGCGTCCACCACGCCCTGCACGGTGATGGAGTAGGAGGTCTTCTGGTTGCGCTCCGTGTGGCGGCGATTGTAGTAGGCGGCGACGTTGGCCTTGGGAGCAATGATGGGGATGTGGGTGGTGTACACGGCGCCGACGACGCTGGGGATCCCGGACGCGGCCTCGAACTTGGCGGCGACGGAGGCTGCGGCAGCCGGGCCCTCCGGCCACTGCACGGCCTTGGGCATGAGCACGGCCTTGATGGCGGCGCAGACCTCGAGCACGAGCTTGTGGCAGGTGGAGATCCCGAGGCCGAAGCGCTTGGACACCAAGCGCAGGGGCTCCCCCGTGGCGAGGCGCCAGATGCAGACGGCGACGCGCTGGCGCACGGGGATGGCGGCGCGCAGCATGGTGTCCTCCTTGGCGACGGCGGCGCCCAGCTCCTCGCACACCACCTCGAACGTGGCCCGCGACATGCGGAACGCGCGCTTGAACTCCGCCTCCGGGTAGTCCGGGCTGCTCACCCGGTCCCACCACTCCCGGTCCCGCTCCTTCACCCACAGCCGCCTCCCGCTACCCCTCGCCCCGGCCCCCGCCGCCGCCGCCGCCAGAACCGCCTCAGACGACTGCTCGTTGTCCCCGTCATTGCTCCCGCTGCTGTTCTCCCTCGAGCTCGTCGGCGACCGCTGCCTCTTGGCCGACCCCGACCCGCCGGCCTCCCCTCCCATATGCCACTCCGCCGCCCTCTTCCCCGGGTTCACCATGGCCTGCGGCGCCTCGAACGGCACCGGAAGCGGTGCCGCCGCGTCGTTACTCAGGTTGGTGAAGAGGTACGACAGGTCGTCGCCGGCGGGGAAGTCGAAGAGGGAATGGAACTGCGTCTCGGTGTAAGAGGTGCTCATCTAGCTACACGCAAACAAACAAGAACGTACCTTTCACGCTTGCTCGCTCTCTAGTGTGTGTGGGAATGGAATCAATGGAGGATTGGGGGATCGCTGCGATGAGGATGGATCGAGGAGGAGGAGGAGGTGTGATCTGAGTGTGAGATCGATCGATCTGACAAGGTTGGAGGGGGAAAGGCGACGGGAGGGTGAATATATAGGTAACGGGCAAGGGCCCACGCGGTATCGCGGGCCGGGCAAAAGGAAGGCGAGGGGAAGGGGGGCTGACCGCGGGGTGTCACCGTGGCGCGGGCGAGGGCAGGCGAGGCGGGCAACCGCGGCTCACGCGGCTGGGGAGAACGGGGAAAGCGAGTAAGGCGAGCGCGGCTTCTAGTACACGTCCCTGTCCGCGCCTCCTCTCCAACCCCCCGTGGTTTCCCGGTTCGATTGGTCCGTTTCGTCGTTAGCAGCGGCGGCAGCGTGTACCACACTGCTACTAGTGGTAGTTGTATCGGCGCTGCCGCGGTGGGCCCGCTCGACGTGTGCTACTCGGTTTGGGGGAGGTGGGCCCGGCATGGCCGAAGGGTGGCGTCGCATTTTTTGCTTCTTGCAAAAGATCTTTTTGTACAGATTCTCTGCTGCCTGGCGCTGTCGCTTGGGTCACCCGGCGTTGTACACACAGGTGAGGTGCTCTGCTCTGTTCCGTACGAGTCTGGACAGGGTTATTCGGATGCTAGTGCGATGTCGGTGGCTGTTTTGGCCGGTTCGTCGAGGATAAAAATTGAAAATGGATCGGCCGACGGATCCTGCATGCTGGAATATATGCGTAAATGATTTCTACCTGGCGTAATTCATTGCACTGCCGATACGTCGTCAAAAAAACTCCGTATGCATTTAAGTACATGTGATGTTTCGTAATTTAGGCAAATGATTGTACCGTGGATGTAACTTTTTTTCTTTGACCCACGAATGTATTAATTCGGAGATTTTGTGTGTAACTATTTGTTACATGAAAACTTTATAATTGATATGCAGCAAATGTGCTTATAAAGGTAGCCAGCTAAGCACACTATTATGGATAGCTAGAGATTCTGTAATTATCATTGATTGCGCTACAGATGCATTGAAGCGCTAAGTTGTTCTTCATAACGAGTGCAAACGGAACCGGCTTCGAAGTACATTCAACTTATTTCCTAAAGAAAAAGGTGGCTTCACTATATGATGAGTTTCACTATACAATTGTTATAATGAAAATATAGGGTACATATGTACAAACAAAACTACTTATAATGGTTGATAGTGAACTTTGTCCACAATAGAAGTATATCGATTGTTTAGTCACAATTGCTATACTTTTGTCATTTGATGACCATCTTAAAATCGAAACCTTCATTCCTTTTCTAAGCACCTCTGGAGTACGCTAAGAAAAAAAATAAAAATACTGGGGAAATACTCCTAACCCCACCCCCACCCACCCACTGTGTCTTTTTTGTGTAGGAAAACGAAAGCCGCCTAGCTAAAGTTCAAGAGTTTTGTTGCCTATTTTTTTGTGGTATAGCACATCTAATAATATTTGACATTGTTTAGAGATGTAGCAAATAGCCATATCTTTCAAATGCACAAAATGTATAATATGGTCTGATTTAGACATGGAGCAAGTAACCACATCTCTCAAATACACATTATGAAATGTGATTTTAGAGACAATACCATTAACCATACCTTCCAACTACATTGTGTACAATGTGTCTACAGAGAATGACGTAAATGGTTTCCAAGATTTGGTGGCGCATTGTGTCATGGTTAATTGTTTTGCATGCATATCTTCTTGAATGGTACTTATTTTATGCTCACAGGTATACTTTTTTTTCAAACGTGTTTTTTTGGCAGCGACCAAATAAGCAACACCATAATTTCTCCATTAATGGTTGATATCATGCCAACTGTAGGAAAACTAGCGGTGTGCCATGTTGTCACTTAGCTGAATAGAGTTCAATTTACACCAACCTCAGGTTTGGTAGATTATTTGTGTAGATTTTTCACTAATATTTTTTGGGTTTTAAAAACCGTGATCTCGATTCATATAGTAAAGCGCATCAACAGATAGCCATAATTGGTTTCTAAGTATCGGTGCCTTCCTTCCGGAACGGTAACCCACAACGTCATTATAAGCAAGTGATATGGTAGTCTTTAGCAAAGAGCCAGGCAAGCCTTAAACTTTAGCAACATCCGAATAAGCAACTCCATATATTTCCCATTAATGGTTGACCTCATCTAGACGTTAGGACAGTTATACTATATCTTCCAAACATTGTACATAACGTATCTACAGAGAACGACATAAATGGTTTCTAAGTTTTGGTGCCATATATGCCGTATCCCTTCGGGAACGGTAATTAACCCATGACATTATTACATGCTAGTCAGCCTCCCAAAAAGAGCCACACAGCGCATCTCTCCAAAGAAAAAAGAGCCACACGGCGCGTATGCATGTCGAGCTGGGATTAGTAAACTAACTAAGCAAGCTGTTAGCTGTTGATTAATCAATTGACCCGTGCTTAACGACGGAAGGTTCGGAGGAGGCAGCGTGCACGGGCCATTGACGGCCACGGTGACCAGACGGGCCTGCTAGGGCCGGGCCCCGCGTGACGTGTGGGCCTGACGACGAGAGGTGACGGTGTGCTGCACGAGTTCAAAAACTGCACGCGTCTCCTCTCCCCCCCAGTGCAAGTGGCCTTTCGCCATTTCGCGTCTCGCTGGCGTCGCTGTCCGTCCGGCCGAGCTCGAGCGCCCGTGGCTACCCTGCCTGTCTCTGTCTGCTCACAGCCGCATCGGATCGGAGGCGGAGCTCAGACACCTTTATGTTTCATTTTTTTCTCATGAAGAGAAAAGTCTTGGACCATCTATGTATGATTTGTCTTCGCAACTGTGGCATTACGCTGCTGCTTAGCACTTGAATATTTCGTTGGTATTGAATTGGCAAGTAGATTAGTACGGCAGGTTGTTCAATGACTTGGATCTTATGCTTCAAGAAGAAAAGGGCTCCAGTCCCCCGTTTCCCTATAAGAAGCTGAAAGATCTTGACTCCGAGCCATATATATTTTTTGTTCTATTACAACCTTTCTATTTATTCAGAAGTTTTTTTTTGCATCCCTGATCTGGCTATCCATTTATTTAGTACTCTTACCGTGCATCCGTTGTCCCTAAATCGATCTACCCACTACAGCTTGGCTCAGTTGATCTGATCTGGTCAGCAGTATGTAATGGGCTAATGGCTAGCATAGTATTCACTGACAGTCTGACTGACATATCATCGATCATCGCCAACTGATCAAGCCGCAATCGGTGCATCTGCATGCTCCCAAGATGGCCGGCGCAACCGTGCAACGGCGGGCACCACTCGCTTGTCCAACTATGGACCACGTACCTCAATACCCGCACAAGCGCAGATGCAACCTATGGCTCGAATTCGATCATCTGCACGTCTGTTCGTATTCAAGTTCAAACAGAAGTTCAATTCAGCTCGGGCCAACTTTGATTCCATTCGTCAGGTACGTGACAAACCGACAGCATATATACGTACGTGCGCATACCGGTGTGTACAACGAATAGCGGGTGCTTTGAACAGCTGGTCGTTCACAAAGGCGGCAGTACACGTCTATTATTTATGGAGCCCAGTAGACGTCTTGATAATTATTGAGTTATATCTACCAGTCAATTTACCTAAAAGTTTAAGATATTAAAAAAAGACAGATAATTCACTTATACTTCAACCCTCCCCTCACATGTAGCCTCTCTCAGACTTAAGACGTAGAATAGATGTAGGCAACAATTATTATTATTATTTTTAACTACGCCAGCCAAGTATTGAACCCAAGACCTCATACGTACGTGCGCATATCAGTGTGTACAAGGGATCACGGGTGCTTTGAACAGCTGGTCGTTCACAAAGGCAGCAGTACGTGTCTATCATCTATGGAGGCCAGTAGACGTAGTTGCATGTTTTACTTATATTTCAGCACTTCCCCTCACGTGTAGGCTCTCTCAGACATAAAACGTGGAATAGAAATGAGCTACAATTATTTTTTTAATTACGCCAACTGAGTCTTGGACCTTTGAACCCAAAACCTCTCTTTGATACCATATTAAGTTGTATGCATCAGTCAGTTCATCTAAAAACTTAAAATGTTGAGAAAAGATAGATAATTCACTTATACTTTAACACTAATAACTAAATAAACTAGCGCCAGTAAGAACACAACACTTGGACTCGGACCGTGACCAAAGAGAAAAGCCGGGCTTGGAGACGGCGACGTGAGCTAGTAACTGCGAGCCAGTGACGTGCCAACGGAAGCCGGCCACACCGGCTGCGGCAGCGCGCGCGGTGGATTCGATCTGTGGACGGCGTTCGCCGATTCTTTAATTCCTCGCTTTTCTCGTCATTTTCGGTTGGTCCTGCGCTTTTTCTGCTGTGGCTGGGGGAGGAGTCGGTCAGAGCAGCCGTGTCGGCGACGTGGGACCGTCGTGTGGATATTGTAGCGTGACACGGCGGGAGCGCGCGCGGTGAGGAACGTCACGGAGCATCCGAGCCTGGGCCGCGGGGCAGATCGAGCGGTCGAGACGGCCGGAGTTACCACGAGCCCGGCTGCGGCCGGCAAGCGGCATCGGCAAAAAAATAAGAAAAAAAAAACGGTGCATCTGCAGCAGAGCGTACGGGGCACAGGTTGCCTCCTCCTAGACTCCCTAGTTGCGGCAGGCACAGGGCACGGCTTCCTCCGAAGTGTTTGCCTCTGCTGCGCGTCAAAGTTCATGCTTCAGTCGCTTTCTTTTCTCTTTGACTATTATAATGGGTATTTTATTAAGTTTCGTTTTATTAATTGGACACTGCGTTCACGGTAGAGCGCATGCTTTGTTTCTTTGTAGATCCTGATGCGACTCGCGCTAAATATATCAGCAGTTGAGCAGCATGTGAAAACATGCCGACAGGAACGGGGTATTAGCTCCTCCGTGGTCACCTGATTCACGATAGATTCGTATGCAAATGTATGAACGATGAAAATACTTTTTTTCGGAGTGTGTCGAGCTTTTCAAAGCGCTTAACTACAATACGTGGGAAATTTAACTTTTTGCCACCCTTAACATCACATATCCAAATGTCATCCTCTTCAATGCAATTAATATTTTGCCACTCTCGAGCCTACGTGGCGCCCACGCGAGCGCGAAAGCCGCCACGCTGGCCCGAGCTGGCGCTGCGCCCGCGCCTCCCCGCTCGCCGGCGCCCGCGCCTCCGCCTCCGGCCCCGCGCCGCCGCCCGCGCCTCCCCGCTCGCCCGCGCCCGCGCCTCCGCCTCCGGCCCCGCGCCGCCGCCCGCGCCTCCCCGCTCGCCGCCGCCCGCGCCTCCGCCTCCGGCCCCGCGCCGCCGCCCGCGACTCCCCGCTCGCCGACGCCTCCGCCTCCGTCCCCGCGGCCGAGACAGGGGAGCGAGAACACCGGCGGCTCGGGCGGTGGGAGCCCGATTCCTCGACGGTGAAGCATCTACGGGCATCCCGGAGCTCACCTGGGGCGTCGGTCGAGGCCGAGATGGAGCAGGGCGGGCCGGCGGCGAGAGGGAGCTTGGCGGCGAGGATGAAGACGGCGGCGGCTCGCTAGGGAGGGCGGCGGGGTCCGGCGAGGTGGGGGATGTGCTCGGGGTGCCCTGGAGATGCCCCACGGGCGGCGGCGCGGGGCCGGAGGCGGAGGCGCGGGCGCCGGCGAGCGGGGAGGCGCGGGCGGCGGCGCGGGGCCGGAGGCGGAGGCGCGGGCGCCGGCGAGCGGGGAGGCGCGGGCGCAGCGCCAGCTCGGGCCAGCGTGGCGGCTTTCGCGCTCGCGTGGGCGCCACGTAGGCTCGAGAGTGGCAAAATATTAATTGCATTGAAGAGGATGGCATTTGGATATGTGGCAATGTTAAGGGTGGCAAAAAGTTAAATTTCCCACAATACGTATACCACAAGCAAAAAGGTCACATCAACAACTCCCAGAACCCGATGCACAGTCCAACAAGATCACATATAAAAATCTCAGAACCTGTTAACGAACCGACAAATTAATATCGAATAAATAAAACCACTTGAAGTGCAAGTCGAGCTCCAACTATGACTGGAACATACCTTTGTGGGCCAAGTAGGGCCCTATCTCTCTCAACAGTCCCGTTCGTCTAGCGGAACATATAGGTTGTCCATTTATGGGCCCCTTCTGTGGCTAGCTAGAGATGGCCCCCTCTTTTTAGATGACAAGCCCATGTATGTTCATGTTATTGGGCTTTGTTTGCCGATCAATTTCAGGCCTATATCTGTAAGATCGTATTTAGACTTCAGTCAAGGCTGCTCTCAGCTGCCTCTTGAGCCAGCAAAACCTAGTCTCACTTCACGTTTTTGGCACGCAAGTTTTTTTTTTTGAACTCAGGTTTAATTGTTTCTGTGACAATCAAAAGCAAGGGATGCCCAATGTACAGATGTCTTCCCAAACAGACACCTTCTCATGCCAACTTCTCATCATCTATATATTGCAATGTACAGAATCAGAATTAATCTGATGAATGAATGAATCAACAATTTCCTCTCAATCACTTGTTCTCATACTCTTGCAATACGTTATCAGCACACGCTCATTTACACAAGTGCAAACAGAGAAGAAGAATACAAGGTACGGCACAAAAGTTTGTATCTCTGTTTGCCACTGTGCAAACAACAACCACCGGCCGATTGCCTTCCCTCCCGCAAGGGGCACTGCCGTCGTCGGGGCTGCCCGCACGTGCGCAGTCCGGCCGACGCACGGTCGGCCCTGGCTCGACGCAGTCCAGCGCGGCGCACGGAGCCCGGGGCGCGGCGTGGATGCACGGCCTGGCGCACGACGCCCGAAGCGCGGCGGCGCAGCCCACGGTGGCGCACGGCGTGACAACGCCCGAGGCGGCGTGGCGCAGCCCGGTCGGCGTGGTGGCGTGCTGGCGACGGCTCCCCACGAGGCGGCCGCGCCCGTGGATGGCGGCGCCCGGGGCGGCCCTTGCGGCCGACGGCGGCTCCCCACGAGGCGGCCGCGCCCGTGGATGGCGGCGCCCGGGGCGGCCCTTGCGGCCGGCGGCGGCTCCCCACGAGGCGGCACCCGAGCCCGACGCAGCTGGTGCGGCCGGCGCTCGGCGCGGCGGCACCTGGACACACGGCCGCGGTCGGCGAGCCCAGTGCACGGTGCACAGCCGGCGAGCCCGGCGCACGGCGCGTGGCCCGCGAGGCCGGCACTCGGCGCAGCCGACGCGAAGCGACGCGTCGCAGCCCGACGAGGCCGGCCCGAGCCCAAGGCGGCGCGGCCCGAGGCCGGCGTAAGACGGCTCCCGAGGCACGCGGCGGCCGGCGCTCAGCGCCATGGAGGCAGCGGCGGCGTCCCCCAGTGGCGGCGCCCAAGGCGGCCGGAAGTGGAGACGGCGTATGGAGGCGCCCGGCGGCGGCAGCAGCGCCCGGCCGACCGGCCGGCGGCGGCGCCAAGCCGGCCATGAGGTGGCGGCTGGGAAGTTAGGGTTTGGGGGAAACCCTAACCCCCCCACATTCTCCCTTTTTATATGCATGCGCAAAATGGCTTTTAGCCCAATAACCCCCACCTCCCTCTTGGGCCTAAAGGCCGGATGGGCCTCAGCCCAGGTTTTCGCAAATTTGCAAAACCCCTCCCTTTCATGGAAAATGCAGAATTTTATGTTTAAATAAATTCCTATTGTAAATATTTGCAGTATAGTCCTCGTACTTGTTTATAATTGTACCCGTTAATCAGTACTTTTATAAATTAGTATTTCAGTCCCTACAAGATATGAAAATTATGTAATTGTTCAAATAAATGTGCTTGCACATTTCTTTAACTTTTACATATTTAGGATTATTTTATTGCAATTTATTTACAATATGAATTGCGACCATATTTAAATTTGCTATCTTTCGCAAATTTAAAATTTAAAATTCCCATTTAGAGAGTACCATTGTACTTAATAATTTGGAATTTTTTTGCAAAATATTATACCTACCATAAATACCATAAAATCACAATTTATGGCATTTTGCTACATTTATTTGTACGCTATGCCATACAATAAATTGGTGTTCACCACCAATATTGTGATTACACGGTATTATAAATATAACCACATGTTATATTTAATTTGGGTATATATTCATTTGGATTACAATACTCATATTGTTTTCCACATATTTTGCATTTTATTACAACATTACCATACACATTAATTTACCTCATGTAAATTAATTATTTATGGTGTACTTTTCATGTAAGTTCTTACAATGGCTACCAAAGATTTTGAGCCCCTCGCTCTCGATGGTACCAATTATCCTACATGGGCTATGGGCCTCAAAATCAATCTAACCACACGTGGGTTGCAAAGGGTGATAGTTGATCCTCCAGATGATCAAATTCCACCGGATATTGTGAAATATTCCGTTTTGAACATAATACAGAATCACATACATCCGGATTTGAAGGCTGAATATCTGTATGAGGAAAATCCACTTACATTATGGTTAACCCTCAAAAATAGATATGAACAGAAGCGAGTTGTTATCTTACCTGAGGCTAATCATGAATGGGCACATCTTAGACTCCAAGATTTCAAATCTGTTGGAGACTATAATCATGCCCTTCATACAATTTGCTCCAAATTGCGATTTTGTGAAAAGGAACCAACAGATGTGGATAAAATAGAGAAGACTCTCTCAACTATGCTCCTATCTAACAGGGACCTACAGCAGCAATGGCGTGCTGCAAATTACCAAACTTATTTTGATCTTATGCATACTATGCTTCAGGCAGAAAAGCATGCTGAACTTCTTTTAAAGAATAATCAGCAACGTCCCATTGGGGCTGCTCCACTTCCTGAAGTTCATGCTAATCAAAATAACAACAAGTTTAGTGGTTCACTCAATCACTCAAAGAACTTTAAAGGTAAACACAAACGCAATATGAAGCAAAAACCAAGTGGATTCAAGAAAGGTAAAGGCAATTTTGGTAAGAGAGTTGACAAAACTGAAATTTGTCAAAAATATGGTTGCTACAACCATCCTACCAAGCAATACCGCACCCCGAAGCATCTTGTGAACCTCTACCTCCAGTCTTTGGCTCATAGCAAGAATGCTCAAGAGAAGAGATTTGAAGCACACTTCAATCTCACATCCAACAATGATGAAGCCGGATGTTCTCAACAGTTCCTTCAAGAACTCAAAGACACATGTGCTTCTACAAAGAAGGATGATCTCATGTGCACCGAGGACACCCTTGAAGAATTTCATTCTCAAGACATGTTTGGAGATCTCAGTTAGACTCCTCGTTCCATAGCTAATAAGTACTATAGTGTTGTAATATAAATAAAGTTGTCATCTATATTGTAAGCTTGTATGCTACAATCATATATCGAACACATTCGGTATTGTAAATAAAGTTTGTATGTATTCTATATATACCAATATAAGAATTTCATCAAATTCTTCTTTCTGTATATAGATTTTTGGAGTCAATCCAATGGAGGAGGAATTATGCCTTGTGGATAGTGGTACCACAAACTCTATACTTAGGGACACAAAATATTTCTTAACTCTTACTAGGAGGAAAGGAAATATTTTAACCATCGCTGGACGCGATGCAACGATAGTAGGCTCTGGTCGCGCCTCTATCACTCTCCCTATGGGTACACAATTGAAAATTAAGGATGCACTCTTGTATCCCGATTCAACACGTACCCTACTTAGTTATAGAGATATCTGTCAGAATGGTTTCCATGTTGAAACCCAAAATGACAACAAAGAGGAATATCTCCTCCTAACCAAAAACAACAGATATGACAAACAAGTACTAGAAAAAATTCCATCTTTAGACTCCGGATTATACTATACATACATCAAACCCGTTCAACATATTGCGTACAAAGTAATTTTCCAACACACTAACACATTCCAAACATGGCATGATGAGGAATGATGAGGAAAATTATTAGCAATTCAATTGGTCACACATACCTCAATACAAAATTTCCGGAATCCTCAGATTTTGTGTGCACTTCCTGTGCCACCGGAAAATTGATTTTAAGACCCTCTTATCTTAAAATCAGAGCTGAACCACTTACATTCCTTGAACGCATTCAAGGAGATATATGTGGTCATATATAACCATTGTGTGGACCATTCAGGTATTTCATGGTTCTCATTGACGCATCTACTAGATGGTCACATGTGTGTCTTTTATCCACACGAAACCATGCATTTGCTAAGTTAATTGCTCAAATTATCCAATTACGAGCACATTACCCTGAATATCGAATTCAATCAATTCGAATGGACAATGCTGCTAAATTTTCATCCCATGCCTTCAATGACTATTGTATGGCTCTTGGGATACAAGTTCAACACTCTGTTCCATATGTCCATACACAAAATGGTTTAGCAGAATCTCTTATCAAGAGAATCAAGCTCATTGCAAGACCATTACTACAGAATTGCAACTTACCAACATCATGTTGGGGTCATGCAGTTTTACACGCTACTGACTTAATCCAATTGCATTCAACTGCATATCATCGCACTTCCCCGCTACAATTAGTACGTGGAAATCCACCAGATATTTCCCATCTGCGAAAGTTCGGTTGCGCTACATACGTACCGATCTCACCACCGCAACGTTCAATGGGACCGCACAGGAAACTTGGGATCTATGTTGGGTATAAATCTCTGTCAATTATAAAATACCTCGAGTCCCTAACAGGGGACCTCTTTACGGCCCGGTACGCTGATTGCATATTCAATGAGGAACATTTCCCGGCATTAGGGGAGACAACAAGTACCAAACTGAATGCCAGGAAATTAATTCGAATGTACAAGGCATTCCTGCCTCAGACCCACGTACCAGAGAGACTGAACTTCAAGTTCAGAAAATCATTCATTTGCAAAACATTGCAAATAATCTGCCAGATGCATTTACTGATTATCAGGGTGTCATAAAATCCTATAATCCTGCCAGAAATGTACCTGAAAGAGTGGAGGTACCACAAAATACCACTCAACTCCCAATTCAAAATAAGAGGGGGAGAAGTACGGTACAAATGGCGGATACAGCTTCTAACAAGCGATAAAGGAAACAAAAGAATGTAAATGCAGATCAACCTCAAGTTGATAGACACCAAATGATCCTTGAACCTAGATCAACAGTGTACTCAATTACTGATCTTGGGACATCGGAATACCCCGACTCAAATGTTTTGGGAAATAACATTGAATCACCAGGGGTCCAAGAAATTTTCACTAATTATACTGATTCTGGAGAATCATACGATCGTAAGACTACAATTGTCGACATTTATTTCTCCACAACAATTGCAAACAACCTTCAAAATGATCCAGATCCAAGACCATGGCAGAGTGCAAACATCGCTCGGACTGGAGTCAATGGAAGGATGCAATTTAAGCGGAGTTAGCCTCGCTCAAGAAAAGAAATGTATTCACCAATGTGATACATACACCTCCCAAAGTATTCCCTGTCGGTTTCAAATGGGTTTTCGTCCGCAAACGGAATGAAAACAATGAGGTGGTGAGATACAAAGCAAGGCTTGTAGCACAAGGATTCACGCAGAGACCCGGCATTGATTTCAATGAAACTTATTCTCCAATAATGAGTGGAATAACATTCCGATACTTAATCTCATTGGCAGTTAAAAATCATCTATCTTTTCAGTTGATGGATGTAGTGACTGCATATCTTTATGGGTCACTTGATTCGGAAATATACATGAAAGTTCCTGATGGAATTTCAATTCCGAATCCAAACGCAAATCGCAATATGTATTGTATAAAATTAAACAAGTCTTTATATGGCTTGAAACAGTCGGGTAGAATTTGGTACAACAGACTAAGTGAGTTCCTAACCAAAAAGTGATACTTCAACAATGATGATTGCCCATGCGTGTTCGTCAAAAGATCCTCAACAGGATTTTACATTATATCTGTGTATGTTGATGATCTTAATATCATTGGTAACACACAAGATATAGATGAAGCACGTAATCATCTTATGACGGAATTTGAAATGAAGGATTTGGGTAAAACCAAATTTTGCTTAGGTATACAACTTGAGCACCTTCATACATGCATCATAGTGCATCAATCAGCCTATGTCCAAAAATATTAGAGAAATTCAATATGGACAAAGCATATCCATTGAAAACCCCCATCGTTGTTCGATCTCTAGACAGGGACAAAGATCCATTTAGACCCCGAGATGACAATGAAGAGCTATTGGGACCCGAGGTTCCATATCTCAATGCCATCGGAGCGCTTATGTACCTTGCAAACTGCACCCGGCCGGATATTGCATTTGCGGTAAATCTACTTGCTAGATATAGCGCTGCTCCAACCAAAAGACATTGGGTGGGAGTGAAGAACATCTTTAGATATCTTCAAAGCACTATAGATCTCGGTCTATTCTTCCAGAAGAATAAAAATGTCGATTTAATAGGATATACAGATGCTGGCTATTTATCAGATCCCCATAATGCCAGATCTCAAACAGGCTTTGTATTTTTACACGGTGGAACAACCATCTCTTGGAAGTCTTCGAAACAAACTCTAGTGGCTACATCCACTAATCATTCTGAAATAATTTCATTATATGAAGCATCACGTGAATGTGCATGGCTTCGCAGAATGATTAACCACATACAACAATCATGTGGTATAGGTGCTATCGCATCACCTACCATTATCTACGAAGATAATGCTGCTTGCGTTGTTCAAATGCAAACGGGTTACATAAAGAGCAATATCACAAAATATATTGCACCTAAATTATTTTACCCACATGAATTGCAAGAGAGTGGGGAAATAAATATTCTGCAAACTAAGTCTTGTGATAATCTCGCAGACTTATTCACCAAGTCATTACCAACTTCCACATTCCAAAAATGTGTTTATGGAATTGGTATGCGAAGACTACGTAATTTGCAGATATTAGGGGGGAGAAATCTCCTAAGATTTAATCCGTTCAATATAAATATTGTACTCTTTTCCCCTTTATGAGTTTCCTTCTAAGGTTTCTCATTAAGGTTTTTAATGAGGCAATATGACAACGTAATCATAAATATATTATATCTCTATTTTCCCCACAGGGTTTTTTAAGGAGATATAATCAAATATATGCCATATCAAATTTTCTCCTTAAATTTTCCCATTGGGTTTTAAAAGAGTTTTTCATGGCATATCTACTTTATAGGTTCTCCTCATATTTTTCCCTACAGGGTTTTGGAGGAGTTTTTCCAAGATGATGAATCAAGATGATCATATGTAGATACATTGGTCAAGGGGGAGTGTTACAATCAAAAGCAAGGGATGCCCAATGTACAGATGTCTTCCCAAACAGACACCTTCTCATGCCAACTTCCCATCATCTATATATTGCAATATACAAAGTCAGAATTAATCTGATGAATGAATGAATCAACAATTTCCTCTCAATCACTTGTTCTCATACTCTTGCAATAGCTTCTTTCTTTTGCTTTTGTACGACACGAAGGTCCCATTTGCTGAATTGGGCTTTAGTTAGCACTCATCGCCGTCTCCTGCTGCCTATCTTACGTGTCGGTTTCACATACACCGCCGGCACCGAGGGACAAAGTTAAGGACATCTTCTATGTATCGTCTTAGTTATTTCTTAGTTATATTTAATAAATAAAATATTGTAGGTAAGAAAGATGATGTGAAAAAATATAATATATTATCTCTTATATAGGAGGCGTTTTGAATTTGTAAATCTCTACTCCTTAAAAGAAGGAGTTCAAGGTGATGGTGCATCCTACACTTCCTTCTCTTCGTGTGGGCCCACACCCCGAAATCCGTGCCCCAGCCCCCCATCCGTGCGGCTGCCTGCCCCCACCTCATTTCTTCCGCCCTCCCCTCCCTCCTCCGCCGCCGCGCCGCCCTCGCCTTGTCCCCTCCCTCCTCCGTCGCGCGCCCTTGCCTCCTCCCTTCCCTCCTCCGCCGCCGCGCCACCCTCGCCTCCTCCCCTCCCTCCTCCTCCGCCGCTCCGCCCTCGCCTCCTCCCCTCCCTCCGCCCCCGCACCGCCATCGCCTCCTCCTCCCCCGCTCCGCCGCCGCCTCCTCCTCCTCCCCACTCCGCGTCGCCGCCGCCGCCTCCTCCCCCCACTCCGCGTCGCCGCCGCCTCCTCCTCCCCCACTCCTCCGCTCCGCCGTGCCTGGGCAGCCGCCTCCTCACTCCTCCACTCCGCCCTCGCCTCCTCCTCCCCACCCCGCGCCGCCTCCTCCTCCCCCCGCTCCTCCACTCCGCCCTTCACCTCCTCCTCAGCCACTGTTAGGGTTCTGATCTCCTTTCAAGGAATAGGTGAGTCCACTACATTTTGTGCAGTTCATTTCGATTCATACGCCACCGTGCACTTCGGCGCCCGTGCTGAGACACCAGGCCTCCGCAGCCATCGCCGATTCGACGCATGCGCCTTTGTCATGACCCCACGCTATCACCTATTTGACTAGCACTAGCTGAATGCCCGTGCGTTGCTACGGATTTAAAAAAAATTAGAACATATTTATATGCACGTTCCAACAAATTTTACCACTCGTTAATTTTAGAACATGTAGTATGATAAAATTTTAAAATCCGTAGCAACGCACGGGCATTCAGCTAGTTAACATAAATAGTGAGAAGGTATAAAATAAGAAGTTATAGTAAAAATAGTATAAAATAATTAGATAAATAATTTATTGTGGGAGAGGTCCACCATAACTTCCTCCTAACATACCCCAACCAGGACGCAAAGTTGATGCACGAACGAACGAATTAGCATTTCCTCGACGAGAAGCCTTCAAACTCCGCGGGCAATCTGGACCGTCGATCTTCAGATCACCACGTGGAACCAGCAGCCGCTGCTACAGGTCTCTCTACACTACACCATGTCCAGAGACGGAAGAGAATGACACGATCAACACGAAAAATAGTACGCCTCCTGGCTAGCATAAAACTTAACACGTCGGATGGGTCGACTGGAATCTAGAGCTGGAGGCTAGGCCAGGTCAGTTCCAAGATCTGGCAAATGGGCATAAAAAAGGCCCTCTTTTCTTGTGCCCTAGCCTGGCATCTGAGCTGGGCATGCACGCAGCTGCCGTTCAGATCGACCACCCCGCCCCACCCTCGCCGATACATACGTACGTACGTACATATGCCCTGGCCGCCCCGCCCGTAGCACCAGCCTGGACGCGCCCATATTTTTCTGCGGCGCGCGACGCCTTGTTCCACCGCACCCCAACATGCCACGCACCCACCCATCCACCCTCCCTTGGCTCAGCTCACCTGCAGATCTCGCCACGATGTACTACTAATAATATAATATTATCCTCCTTAGACTCTTCGTTAACCAAATCAACAAGAGACTCACTGGTAGTGGCAGTGATTAACTAGGAGTAGCTAGCTGCTATTGGACAGAGACGACCAGCTTGATGTAACGACGACATTGGCGCATTGGATTTGTCCAAGGGTGTGTGCCGATGCTACCGAATGAAACAATGTATACGAGAAAGGCTTGGTCGTCGATCGTACGCGCGTGTACAATCGCAATGTCCTCTGCTTAAGGGTGTGTTTGGTTGAGCTGCGGTTTCTGAAAAAGCTGCTATGAGCTGTGGGCTGTGGAAAAGCTGCTGTAGGTTGTAGGTTGTGGAAAAGCTGTAGGCTGTTTAGTTCAAATAAGTATGAAACTTACATCCTATCTCTATTTTCCTTGAAACAACTGTGAAACAGCTCTATATTTTCACCATTTCAAAAAGCAGAAAGCCAAAAGCAGGGTCCAAAGTGCTTTCAAAACTGTACTACCCAAAAGTATCTGCTTCTGAAAAAGCAGCTTCTGGTTTCCACCCCTTTGGTTGGCTTTTGGCTTTTTAGAAGCAAAAGCAGCTTCCAAAAGCTCAACTAAAGGCACCCTAAAACATTCCACGGTGTCCCACACGTCATACGAGGCAGCGAAGAACGCCGGCCTGGTCATGTCATTCAACTTCAATTCACCGGCGAGACGGCGACCAAGACGTACGACTGTACGAGAAAGAGCATTATTCGGCTGCTTCTCCTTGTGTACCTAATCGTAGTCGAAAATCCAAAGAAAAAATAGCTTGAACTTCTGATTTCTAACTTATTTTTTACTATTACTAAATTTTATTTTTTTCTAGCTTTTTAATTTTTTAAGCTTTTTTGCATTGTCTGTAATGAGATAACATGTTTTTTATTTTTATTTTTTTTAAATTTAGTTACGCCAAATAAGATACTATCAGCTACAGTGTAATCTCAGTCAATTACAATGCAATTTCAGTCATAAGTCAGCTTAATTCAGCCCAACTGAGCAGCACCTTTGTCAAGTTCCTCTGCTCTCTCTGTCAATATCCTCCTCTACTCCGGTTTTGCTTCCATGGTTTGGCTACTCGGTTTGATACCAGTTTTAGTCTATTTATATTTGTACGGGCTACACTAACTAGCTTTTAAATAATGTGTTTTTTTAATACGGGATTAACAGAAAAATTATAGTAAAAAGTATACTAAATTTAGCTGTATCAGCTAAAATCGCATACGATTATTTTCATATACATATTAACTCTCATAAACAGACAGAATTAAAAAAATTTAAACCATACAACCTTGTCCCGTCCTCCTGCCCCGTGTGCCTGGCATGTGCTCTTGGACACTGCAGTCAGTCGGGTATTCAGTTATTCACCAGGAGTGCCTTTCGACCGTGATGCCCGGGGGAAAACGAAGCTCAACGCTGAAATTTTAGCTGATTCTACTGAAACTAAACTATTTTCTATTATAAATTCTTACGTCTAAACAGAGCGTCGAAGCCTCTTTCTGCCCTCGTTACGGATGCAACGGTTCTATTTGTTAATGAAACAGGAAGATCTTCCCCGTATTGCCGTAACTTCAGTTCACAAAATCATGCATCATGCGGAGAAGTTCTTTTATTTGCGAGCAAAAAGATAAGGTATATAATTATTGAAGCATGCTTCTACCATTGTTTACTTTTCCAAAGAGGATTCTAGCATTATTTACACTTTACACACTCGAGGCATTCCATCATAAGATCATCATAGCAACGTCCACAACCAAAGCTCAGAATAATTCGCTCTACTCGTAGAAAAACGAATCTCCATATTGTTTACTGGCCATGTCAATGTGCCATTTGCTGAAAATAAAAGGGGGAAAAAGTGTTAGCTCGTGAACAGTGCTTATACCATCCTCTTGAAAAAGGAAACTGGATTAGTGTTTACCCATCTGAAAAAAACTCCAAAGCACATAGGCATGCGCCTCCTGATCTTGCCTTTTATACGTGTACACAGCTATACAGCATGCGCTATAAGACCATGACAGAAGAGATTATACAATGTTACAAGCAAAGACAAAATAAATAAGTGGCAAACAAAAAAGAAAAGAAAAACCGGAGCTCTTTCCACGCACAACCTGTCTCCAGCGGTGACCGAGTTAACCCTCCGCCATTAGCTTACACCGCCTCTTATGGTTTGTATAATAATACATATTAGTTATCTATAAACGTATATTACCTACTATTTTAGGTGATATATATAGAGAGAAAGATGCTATCTATTATTTAATAAATGATCTTATCTTTAATTCTATCTATAGATAATATAGATATATATTATAGACTACTGTTGTATATAATATTATATATGGTCTTAGTCTCTCACGTAAACCTGTTTAATTAAAACTAACCGGCGTAGAGCAGGGCTGTACATATACCCCGCGCGCACAGCGACAAGCGCCCACACAACACCAAGGCCGAGGGAACAAGGGCAGAAAAGGCAAAAAAAAAACCCCCAGAGAGAGAGAGAGCGAGAGGTGTAGGGGGGTGGGTGGGGATGGAGAGCGAGATGGCGGACGCGCCGGCGGCGGCGATGGGCGGCGCCGTCGCCTCCGAGCCGCTCGCCGCGGTGGCGGAGGAGGGGGAAGCGGGGGAGGCGGTGGGGTCCACCCTCACCATGGAGCGCGTGGCTGCCGCGAAGAAGTTCATCGAGAACCACTACCGCTCGCAGATGAAGAACATCCAGGAGCGCAAGGAGAGGTACCGATCCGATCCTGGACTCGATTTTCGGGCTCGAATTTTAGCTGTTGCCGCGTGCGGTTGGGGTAGATCTCGCGCGCCGCGAGCTCGATTGATCGAGGAGTTTGAGCTTGCTTTGGAGTGGTTCGAGCTCGGGGTGCTGGAGCTTGGGGCTTCGAGCTACTAGATTCGGGGGAAATTTTGGGGTGGGTGCTTGTGGAATGCAGGGAAGTGGGACGTGCGTAGCAGTAGCTGTATCAGCCATGATTTGAGGATTCCGAGTGTAGCATGATGTAGGACATCGCTGTAGATTCTTGAATTGGTGAAGCGTGATATGCAATTGGGGGTTGGAGTGCCATGATTTAGCTGGGATATCAGTTTGGGATGGGCAGCATTTGGTTCTGGTAGGTGTTTGGAATGCTTAGTGTCAGCTCAATGCATCAAGCAAAAATGGTTCAAATCGCTGGTGTGGATTAATTTTTTTGGCGCGAGAAGCAGTTGAGCTGAGCTCATAGCACTAGCTACTGGCTTGCTTAATTGGAACGGGATTTTGAATTCTAGGAGAATAAATGCGCAAAAATGATGCGTGGATGCTATGGTGATGTCTATCTTTGAGGTGGTAAAGTGGCGTGGATGTTTGTCGCATGCATATGGTATTTTGTTTTTTGTGTGTATAGTTAGAGTGCATTATGTATTGGTTTTAAATTGCAAGCCGACAAATCGTTGTGTGTAATTAGAGCATGTTATTTGATGGTTTTGAATTGTGAGCGGACTGTTAGGCATTCTTATGATCTTTTGGTGAATGGGCGATGGACACGTGGTTGATGACATACTTTAAAACGGTTGCATGTGTTACATTGATCATGCTAGCAATTTGCCTTATTTTGGAGTCAGAGATGCACACAGTAACTTTTTCTGCTTTGGTCTACATTTTATTGACCAAGGGCAAAACACCCCTGTTACCCTTTCATTGAAAGGAAAACAACGAGAAGAAACACAGTGGGGTACATTAGATGAAACGTATGATGAAGTAGTAGAACCTTTTGCTTTATGAAATACGTTGGATGCAGGGTATATATGTAACAGGGGCATACATATTTCATATGTGATTTCATGCGTTAATTTTTATAAAAACACACAGTTGTTTTATAACCTACCAGCTATGGAGGTTAATTCTGATATCTGTCTTATATCAACTAAAGCTGAGGATCGCCTTTATTGAGCCTTCAGTCTGGCCTGCACTACTGAAGTTCTATTGCTGTGTGACTTGTGTCAAATTGATTCTTCTCCTCTTATCATTTGATATTATGATTTGATTCTATGCAGATTCTTCCCCCCTTGAGATCATTGCCTTTGAAAAAAGTATATCTTTTGTTCCCCATATTATCATTTAATAAAATCTAATACATTGCAGGCGTTTTAGATTGGAGCGACAACTAGCTTCTTCTCAAGTTCCCAGGGAGCAGCAAATCAATTTAATAAAAGATCTGGAGAGAAAGGAAACTGAGTACATGCGACTCAAAAGGCACAAAATTTGTGTGGATGACTTTGAGCTGCTCACCATTATTGGGAGAGGTGCTTTTGGAGAGGTTTGCACATTGAGTTTCTACTTATGTGCTTCTATATGTAGCATGTCTGCTAAATACTATCTTTGTTTTTGCCAAGGGACATAATAGTCATGACTTATAGACCTGTGGTACTAGAAGTTTTGGTGGTGGTGATGCATGTAGTTGTTTTGCAATAGTTTCCTATGTCCATAAAGACTTAAAACTCTGGGAAAATTGAGAAGTGTTTGTTGCTGTTATGTCCCTGGGACTGGGAACGCAGATGGTACGAGTGGGAAGCCGCAGGCCTCTCTTTGGCCGGCTGCATTCCACGAGGTTTGGGGGCTGTGACGCCGGGATCGGCGCACGCAGCAGGGGGTGAGAGAACAGAGAATGAGGTGAGGAACTAGACAACTTGTTATTGCTTGAATTTAGAAGATGGCAGCCAGAAGCCATATAAGGCCGGCGCCGCTAACAATGTCATCTAACAAACTGAAGAGATAAAGGTAGCAACTGAATAATAAAGATCCTAACAATGATAACTGAAGATAAGTAAGGATAAGGGATCAAGCCTGATCCCGTGCGGCTGGTTCTGGCACCAAATTTGCCGTTGCTCCTGCTGCCGCTTTTGCTGGCCTGGGTCTACCCCGGTAGTGCAGTCCCCACATAACAGTTGCAGCATAAATTATAGTTACTCTGTAAAAAATGGCAAGTGTTTGTTGCATTGCAACTGTTTCTGTTAGTTTTAACCCCTCACTAACTATTTGTAATTTGTTTAACAGGTTCAACTGTGTCGGGAGAAGTCCTCTGGCAACATTTATGCAATGAAAAAACTGAAGAAATCTGATATGGTTATCAGGGGTCAAGTAAGATAACTCTCATTTCTGGCTATTTCAGGTTCTCTGAATTGTAGTTATTGTGACTGCATTGAGTTTTTGATATGTTTAGGGGGTTTTACTGTTCTGTGAGATTTTTACTTCAACAAACTTTTGTTGCATCTATGAATGTGTTTGATACTTTTGTTGTTAAAATTGATCAAAAAGTGATAATTATGTAATAGAATCATGAAATCAAAACCACAAGGTTATTTTTAATTGAAATAAAACTACAAAAAGGTGAATTCACAAAGTTTATCAGTGAATATTGGTATTTCATATTGTGCAGGATCTTCTGCATTTAGTTGTTATTCTTTCCATTAGAGTGATAAAGTAGTTAGGAACATTTGTTTGAGGGCTTTGGACTTGAATTTTCTAAAGAACAAAGGCTGTTTTTGTTCTTTTCACTGAATTTGTTTTGATGAAGGCCACATAGGTTTCACTGATATTTTGTTCTCATGTCTAATTGCTTTGTCATGGTTGGCCATGGGTGATATCTTTAACATAATTGTATTTTTATTTGTGAAAATCACATAGTAAATGCTGCATCATAGTTGTTGAAATCTCCCTCCCTGGGAAATTGGCTTGATTGGACCTTATTCTGCAAAAGAAAAAAAATAACTAGGTCAAGATAAGAATAATTATTTTTGGGAAATTCTGTTTACTTTTGAAGGCCTAGCCATCTTTTTACAGCTGAAAGTAATTTTTGTCAGAAGTTCTCTTCTATTTTATAAGAGACTGTTTAGCAAAGTTCACAGCATTAAAACTTCTATATGCTATCTGTTATTGGAGTTGTGAGTTTCATTTACATGTCTCTTAGGTGGAACATGTTAGAGCTGAAAGAAACTTGTTGGCTGAAGTTGCTAGTCACTGCATTGTGAAGCTATACTATTCTTTCCAAGATGCGGAGTACCTTTACCTCATCATGGAGTACCTCCCTGGTGGTGATATCATGACCCTTCTCATGAGAGAGGATACCTTAACTGAACATGTGGCTCGATTCTACATTGCTGAGACCATCCTAGCCATTGAATCCATTCATAAACATAACTACATCCACAGGTTACATATCTTTTGAGTTTAAAGGAATGCAGTATCCAACTTCTACCGTTTTGCTGATTTATATATCTGGTCTTCTATCATTTGCAGAGATATTAAGCCTGATAACCTGCTTCTAGACAAGAATGGTCACATGAAGCTATCCGATTTTGGGCTGTGCAAGCCAATTGATTGTTCAAAGCTCTCAACTTTGAACGAAGATGAACCCATGGGTGACGACAACCTGAGGGAGTCAATGGATGTTGATAGTTCGTTCTCAGATACAACAAATGGTAGAAGGTGGAGAAGTCAACATGAACAGCTTCAGCACTGGCAGATGAACAGGAGAAAACTGGTAATCTGCTATTTGGTTTTCATATCAAACATCTCCTAAATCTTGTATATTTCATGTTTTGCTTTCACGATCATGCGCAGGCTCTTGTTCGAAAAATGATAATATCATATCATGTGTGTACGATCTGAATGTTTCTTGGCATCTTTTTCTTATGTCAAATATATATTGATGCGCAGGCATTCTCAACTGTTGGGACGCCAGACTATATTGCTCCAGAAGTTCTACTAAAGAAGGGATATGGAATGGAATGCGATTGGTATGATATATCAGAATTCATGTTTAGACACATGTTTGTGTCTTGACTTTAATAACTTATTCCATTGTACTTTGTTTTCATCCACAGGTGGTCTTTGGGTGCAATCATGTATGAGATGCTTGTTGGGTATCCACCATTTTATTCTGATGATCCAATAACTACATGCAGAAAGGTTTGTTTTGCCCAGTACTTTTACTATAACTGACAAATAAAAAAAATACCGCTTATTGATTTGGTCTCAATTTTTTTTATTGTAACGTATTAGTAGTTCATTGAGTGTTTCTTTGGCTTAGGTTAAGTTTAGGCTTATCATCAAAATAAGACTAAGCTAGTGCTGAACAACTGCTTTATTTCTTAGCTTAGTTTTGAAGCTCAAGCTGTGAGAACCCGAAGACAACAGGCTGCAGCTTATATGGGTTATGGGCTTGGTCTACCCAAACACTTTTAAGGATATTATCTTAAAGAGTTACTAAGTTAACTTCAAGCTGGGTCAAAAGTCAAAACAAACCTCGAGTATTTTGCATGTTATTGCTGGTTGTGATAACTTATTTAATAAGTCTAGGCTGACTGAAATGTTTTTAAGTTGTTTCTTTAATTATGCATTGCATGTAATACAGGGTATTTGAATTCATTGCGTATACTAGTAAAATAGCAAAATGAAGAAAAAACTGCGAAAATGGGACAAAGGCACCTCCTGATTTCCTAGTAAAACACTAAGTTTTTGCCAGATATGAAAATGATGGTTGGATCCAAATTCAAAAGTCTGGGATTGAAGGGGCAAGATTGTTTTGATCTCAGAATGTGAATGACTCGTCAAAAAGAGAAAATAACGGCATTCTTCTTTGTTGTAAACTTGTAATTTATAATTCTTTATGATATTTCTTCTGTGATGGCGTGTGTTTCTAGATTTGCCATCTATGAGCTTAATCAAATGTGATTGGACTTGCATTTTGTTCTCTCTTCATTTTGAGGATAATATAATATATGGCTAACAGTCTTTCATGTACAGCCTCTTGAAGCCATTACATTCTCATGATGCCAATGTTTTTTTTTCTGGGAAAGAGCTGCACTGATATCTGCTTTCCCATTATTTTAGATTGTGCACTGGAGAAACCATTTGAAATTTCCAGAGGATTCTAGGTTGTCTCCTGAAGCAAGGGATCTCATTTGCCGGTTATTATGTGATGTTGACCACAGGATTGGCAGTGCAGGTGCAGATCAAATAAAGGTAGCACCCCTGGCACATAAAATAAATAAATAGTAATGTTAATTATAGTTCTTGTCTTGTTTCGTCTACCCGCGTTTACTAGATCATTTTCTTCATCATAAGGCCCATCCTTGGTTCCAAGGAGTTGCATGGGATAAGCTTTATGAAATGGAAGCAGCGTTTAAGCCTCAAGTAAACGATGAATTGGATACACAGAATTTCATGAAGTTTGATGAAGTAAGTGAATCCCTTTGCTCTTAATTGTTTCCTGCTTCTGCAATTCTTCAAAGTTCAAACCTTTCCAATCATTAACCAACACAGTATTGCCTTTGGAATTCTGGGATAGCAAGGTATCTATTAATTGAGTCTGCCAGCATGATTTGATTTTCTTGCTCTCTTTTTTTAATTGCAAGTTCAAGGTGTTAGAGATATATGTATAGTGTGTTATTCCCTATTGTTATGAGGGGTTCTTTGCATATTTACCACCTGTACTTTGTGTATATATACCGGCCCATTGGCCTCATATGAATACAAGCGCTATTCATAACATGGTATCAGAGCCAAAACTAGGGTTTTGGTTTACCTAGGGTTCCGCGCCTCCCTGCGCCGCCGCCGCCGCCGCCGCCGTGCCGTCGGCCCCGCCCGACTCCCACCCGGTCGCCTCGCCGGCCTCCTCCGCCCGGCCTCGGCGTCTCCGCCTCCAGCCCGGCCGTCCTCCGCTCCCACCGATCCTGTCACTTTGCTTGCCGCCGTCATCCCGTCGACGACTCCGCGTGCGCCGTCGTCCCCCGACGACTCCGCGTACGCTCCCCGCTGCCGTCCGCCGTCGGTGAAGGCCTTGCCGCCGTCGGTGTCCTCCGCGCCGGCCGCTCCCGCGCCGGCCGTCCTCCGCGCGCCGTCGCCAACTCCGCTGCCGTCGCCGACTCCCGCGTGACTTCCCCGTCGCCGCTGCCGTCGGCCCCGCCCGACTCTGCTCGAGCCCGCCGCCGTCGGCTCCGCCGACTCCCCCAGATTGGACCGCCGCCGCGCCGCCTGGGGTTGCCTCGGCGCCGTCGCCCGCCGGCCTCGGCTCCTCCGCCTCCCGCGCCGACTCAGGTGCCGCCGCCGCCTCGTGCGTGCGTGCCTCACGGGCCGCCTCCGCCGGTCGTCGCACGGCCTCACGGGCCGCCTCCGCCGCCGTCGAGCCGGCTGGGCAGCCGGCGCCGCCGTCGCCTCACTCGTGCTCCTGCTGAGCCGCCGCCTGCGCGTGCGTGCGGGTAACGGGCCGGAGGCCCGTTTTCTCTGATCTTTAGGGTTTTAACCCTTAAAAAAAAACGTCGTTCTAACCGCCGCGCCGTCCAGCGCCGCCTGTTAGACCTCGTTGCCTTGGTCGCCGCGCCGTCCAGCGCCGCCTACCAATGGGCACCGTTTCCCTCTCTCGCTGCCCGGTGATCTTTGATCGTCTGAGTGGTGCTGGTCTGATGCCACTCCCCTCTGTGCTCGCCGCTCGTCCGCCTACTACACTGCCTCCTCCAGCGGCTACCACAGGTGGTGGTGGCCGTTCTCCGTCTGGAGGTGGCCGTCCTCACTGTTCCTACTGCGACAAGGTCGGCCACATTGAGTCCCAGTGCTATAAGAAGAAGCGGCATTTTGCACGCCGTTCTTCTACTGGCACTAGTGCTTCTACGACGACATCTGCATCGACTTCTTCAGCAGTTTCTCTCACCGAGCAGGAGATAGCCAGACTTCGACGCCTGCTTGCCGCTTCAGGTTCTCCCTTGACGGGTTCTGCAGGCACTAGTGCTTCTACGACGACGTCTGCATCGACGCCTTCAGCAGTTTCTCTCACCGAGCAGGAGATAGCCAGACTTCGACGCCTGCTTGTCGCTTCAGGTTCTCCCTTGACAGGTTCTGCAGGTTCTGCTACTGACTCTTTGGGCACTGAGAAACCACCCACTACACAGTCCGGTACCTCCCCGTGGATTCTTGATTCTGGAGCATCATTTCACATGACTCCTGATCCTTCCACTCTGTCTTCTATTACACCTCTTGATTCTCCTGTCAGTGTTCTTATTGCTGATGGTACATCTCTTTCTGTCTCTGGTCGAGGATCTCTTAGCAACTCATCTTTTCATGTTCCTTCTGTTGCTCATGTTCCTCGCCTTACCTTGCAGCTTCTTTCTGCTGGGCAGATTACTGACCTTGGTTATCGAGTTATTCTCGACTCTGACTCTTGTTGTGTTCAGGACTGCCACACGGGAGCTCTGGTTGGTTCTGGCCCTCGGCGCCGTGACTCACAGCGTCTCTGGGAGCTTGACTGGCTTCATCTTCCTTCCGTTGCCACCACCGCCGCCAGTCTCTCCGCCTCTGCCACTTCGTCTACCGGCTCTTTCCAGCAGTGGCATCACCGTCTTGGCCATCTGTGTGGATCTCGCCTGTCGTCCTTAGTTCGTCGTGGTCTTCTGGGGTCTGTCTCAGGAGACGTGTCTTTAGATTGTCAGGGCTGTAAGTTAGGTAAACAGATTCAGCTTCCTTATCCTCATAGTGAGACTGTGTCTCAGCGTCCTTTTGATCTTGTTCATTCAGATGTTTGGGGTCCGGCTCCCTTCGTTTCGAAAGGGGGTCATCGTTATTATATTATTTTTATAGATGATTTCTCTCGCCACACTTGGATATATTTCATGTCTTCTCGTAGTGAGGCCTTGCCTATCTATAAACAATTTGCCACTATGATACACACACAGTTCTCCACTCCTATTCGTGTCTTTCGTGCTGATTCTGCTGGCGAGTACCTCTCTCGTCACCTGCGCAGCTTCCTTGCTGAGCAGGGCACTCTCGCTCAGTTTTCTTGTCCTGGTGCTCATGCTCAGAATGGTGTCGCTGAGCGCAAGCATCGTCACCTCCTTGAGACGGCTCGTGCTCTGATGATCGCCGCCTCTATTCCACCTCACTTTTGGGCCGAGGCTGTTTCCACTGCCACCTATCTCGTCAACATTCAGCCCTCTTCTGCTCTTAAGGGTGCGATCCCTGTTGAGCGTCTCTGTGGTCTTCTTCCTGACTACTCTGCCCTTCATATGTTTGGCTGCGTTTGCTATGTTCTCCTCGCCCCTCGAGAACGTACCAAACTGACCGCTCAGTCTGTTGAGTGTGTCTTTCTGGGGTACAGTGCCGAGCACAAGGGCTATCGGTGCTGGGATCCTGTTGGTCGTCGGATACGGGTTTCTCGGGATGTGACTTTCGACGAGTCTCGTCCATTCTACCCACGTCCTGCCTCTCCTTCGGCTTCCTCTGTGGAATCTCTGTCTTTCTTGACCTTTCCAGATACTCCTATATCTGTTTTGCCCTCGTCCACCTGTCCTACTGAGTCTCCACATATTCCCCCTGTGGCCTCTCCGCCGTTGTCGCCGCCTGTGTCGTCTCCTACGACTCCTCAGGCTCCTCCCACTATCGTCTACACTCGTCGGCCTCGTATTGAGGATCTTCCAGATGAGTCATCTTCTTCTGATGTTCCATCTTCTTCTGATGCTCCATCTTCCCCTGATGGGTCATCTTCTCCTCGCTACGCTCTCCGCGATCGCCAGTCGATTCGGCCTCCTGCCCGTTTTGCCTTTGCTGGCGCAGCTACTCGTGAGCCTGTCTCCTACCGGGATGCTGTTACTCACCCTGAGTGGCAGCTTGCCATGGCCGAGGAGATTGCTGCCCTCGAGCGTACTGGTACTTGGGATCTTGTTCCTTTTCCATCCCATTCTCATCCCATCACATGTAAGTGGGTCTATAAGATTAAGACTCGCTCTGATGGCTCTCTTGAGCGCTATAAGGCGCGTCTTGTTGCTCGTGGTTTTCAGCAGCAGCATGGTGTTGACTACGACGAGACTTTTGCTCCTGTGGCCCACATGACCACTGTTCGCACTCTTCTTTCGGTGGCGTCTGTTCGCCACTGGTCTGTTTCTCAGCTTGATGTCAAGAATGCCTTTCTTAATGGCGAGTTGCGTGAGGAGGTCTACATGCATCCGCCACCTGGGTATTCTGTTCCTGAGGGCATGGTCTGTCGCCTTCGTCGCTCTCTCTATGGCCTTAAGCAAGCCCCCCGTGCTTGGTTTGAGCGCTTCTCCTCTGTGGTTACTGGTGCTGGATTTTCAGTTAGTGATCATGATCCTGCGCTCTTTGTCCACACTTCGTCTCGTGGTCGGACTCTTCTTCTCCTGTATGTTGATGATATGATCATTACGGGAGATGATTCTGAGTACATTGCCTTTGTTAAGGCTCGTCTTAGTGAGCAGTTCCTTATGTCGGATCTTGGTCCTCTTCGTTATTTCCTTGGGATTGAGGTTACTTCCACTCCAGATGGTTTCTTTATGTCCCAAGAGAAATATATTCAGGATCTTCTTGATCGCGCCTCTCTCACTGATCAGCGTACTGTTGAGACTCCCATGGAGCTCAATGTTCACCTCCGACTCTCTGATGGCGAGCCTCTTTCTGATCCGACTCGCTATCGTCATCTTGTTGGGAGTCTTGTCTACCTTGCTGTTACTCGTCCAGATATCACTTATCCAGTTCATATTCTGAGTCAGTTTGTTTCAGCTCCCACCCAGGTTCACTACAGCCACCTTCTTCGAGTTCTGCGATACCTTCGTGGGACTATCTCTCGCCGTCTCTTCTTTCCACGTTCCAGCTCGTTACAGCTTCAGGCCTATTCGGATGCTACTTGGGCCAGCGATCCCTCTGATCGCCGGTCTATCTCTGCTTACTGTGTTTTTCTTGGTGGTTCTCTCATTGCCTGGAAGACGAAGAAACAGACTGCAGTGTCCCGTTCGAGTGCAGAGGCTGAGTTGCGAGCTATGGCTCTCTTGACAGCAGAGATTACTTGGCTACGGTGGTTACTTGAGGATTTTGGTGTTTCTGTCACTACACCGACCCCTCTTTTGTCAGACAGTACAGGTGCTATCAGTATTGCTCGTGATCCTGTGAAGCATGAGCTCACCAAGCACATTGGAGTTGATGCTTCTTTCATGAGGACTTGTGTGCATGATCAGGTGATTGCTCTTCAGTATGTGCCTTCAGAGCTTCAGATAGCGGATTTCTTCACGAAGGCCCAGACTCGAGCACAGCACAGCTTCTTCCTCTCCAAACTCAGTGTTGTTGATCCACCATGAGTTTGAGAGGGGTGTTAGAGATATATGTATAGTGTGTTATTCCCCATTGTTATAAGGGGTTCTTTGCATATTTACCACCTGTACTTTGTGTATATATACCGGCCCATTGGCCTCATATGAATACAAGCGCTATTCATAACACAAGGAACATTAATATGTTTGCTTGTATGGATCTATTAGCAGAACTATGCTATTGTTTCCAAGCAATTCCTGCTTTCCATGATTCGCACTACAGTTAAATTTCTCCTATGTTTAATTTTTAGCCTATGAATTGCATTCCTCTGACCGATTTCTTGATTCTGTGCCGCAGTTGGATATTCCTCCAGCCAGAACAGGTTCTGGACCCTTAAGAAAGGTATTGAGATTCACAAACTAGTGTACAAGCACAAAAGAGCATTGCATTTGTAATGTTTGAATTGGCTTTTGCATCCTAATTCCCTACTTGGTGGTTGCTACACCTACATACATTGCTGATTGCTGAATTGTTTCCCCGCGTTTATATTCCATCAAGTTATGGTTATCACACACACACACACACTATTTATATTGGGACAAAGTACCATGATAATAATTTTATTCTATACAGGATTACCCATATTCTTATGTCTGTGTAATAGAAGTACAGAGCAAACTATTATGCACAATAAACATTCAGCAATCAGGAGAAATAAGGCAGATAAAAAGAACAGGGGATTTTTTTGTTTGGGGGGGCGGGGGGGTTGGGCAATAAAGGCCACTTCTGTGTTTCAAGGACTGCTTATCCACTAAATTGGCTCACTATGCATATATATATTTGTGGTTGACCGACCACTACCTATCAAAGTTATAGCGGCTGGTTTTTAGAACAATATTTGCAATAGTAGTTCAAATCACCTGCTCTCATTGGTAGAATTTACGTGTCATGTGGACGATTACTGTTCACATGAATGTGCACGGGTACTGTTCATGTGAACAGTTCACGCGCAGCACCGATTTGGTTTGATTAGTTTTCCTGATTTGATTGGATTAGTTTCCTTATAGATAAGATTAGATTTGTTAAGATAATCTATTTTCATAATATTATAGATAAGTTATTTATGGTCAAGCCATCTAGTCTATATAAGGATAGAAGTGTATATTATTTTTATTAGGCAATAAGAAGAAATAGTTATTCTAGTCTCTCCCTCAACTTCACCCTAGTCCATGATTTCTCTCTCCTAAAGCCCCTCCCTTCAGCTGTGCCGTCCTGGTCATCTTCCGTACGGTATTTACCCTGATGAACTAAAGTTCATTATATTTGGTATCAGAGCCAACACTATAGCTTCTTCTGCTAAGAATTTCAAGACTATGAGGGCCATCCTCAACGAGATGAGTGTTAGCGTAGGCGACATGAAAGCCATCTTGGTAGACATGGCGGCTATGGTGGCCAAGCTGATAGAAAAGGGGGAGAAGAAGAAGGTGCAAGCAGCTGTTGCTGTGCGATCTGCGTCGGCACCACCGACACCACCTCCACTACCATCGACAACGCTTCTCTCAACCTCGTTGCCTGTTGACGTGCTAATGGTGTCCTCGCCAAGAAGGTCGTTGTCCAGCGGCCAGCCTCTTCACGCGGGAGGCCAACACCGTGCCTTTGGAGGTGTGGAATGCGGCGAGTGACATGTGGGAGGCCACGATGTCGTCGTATTCCTCACCCATCCATTGCATTTAGTGGCGGAAAGGGTAGTAGAACTATCCTACGCTCGTTGTCCTCATTGGTAGCATCTTCGTCAACGTCAGGCAGCGTTAAGATTCTTGTGCCTTCGCAATCAATCGCCACTGACTACCTACTATGTGCTGGCGCAAGGCGTCGTGACCGCTCTTCTCAGTGGGGCTTCCAAGGATTGCTGCCATGGCCATCACCACAGCTCGAGGATAAGCTATCGCGAAGGGAAGGAGAAGATGTCATGTGCGCGGTTACTGTTCACGCGAATAGTCCAAGGGTACTGTTCACATGAATAGTGCACATCTCTTGTTCACGTGCAGCACCGATTTAGTTTGATTAGTTTTCTCAATTTTAGTGGATTAGTTTCCTTATAGATAAGATTAGATTTGTTAGGATAATCTATTTCTATAATATTAGAAAATAGAGATAAGTTACGTAGGGGTCAAGTCATTCAATCTATATAAGGATGTGAGTATATCTTATTTTTATTAAGCAATAAAAAAGAGTTATTCTAGTCTCTCGGTCTCTCCCTTAAGGATGTGTTTGGTTGGAGGGATGAAGTGGGATGAGATGCGATGGGGATGGGATGAGATAGTTCCACAAAAAAAGTGGAACCACATGGTCCAGTATCTAAGAAGAATATTCTCTAAATTTGCACAGGCTCATCCCACTTTGGACCATTCCATCCCACCCCATCCCTCCAACCAAACACACAGATAGGCTTGGTTAAAGGAATCATCCCATCCCACCCCATCCCTCCAACCAAACACATCCTAAGTTCTTCCCAGTCCATGATCCACCCTTTCTCCTATAGCCTCTCTCCTTGTGCTGTTTCGGCCATTTTCTGTACGGTATTTACCTCGTTATGATCTAAGGATCTATTTACCTTGTCATGATCTAAGGATAATAACATTATGTTTATCTTATGTAGACACATTTATGTTTCTGTTTGCGCTCCCAAAGTTTGTGTAATTTTTGTGGAACAATTGTACAGACAATGCTAAACTCCAAAGATCTAAGCTTTGTGGGGTATACATTCAAGAACTTTGATGCTGTGAAAGGATTAAAACATTCAGGTACTTGTCTCCTCTTGACATTATTAATATATCAAGAAATCCGATTGGAGTTCAAGTATCGGTTTTCTTTTGTGGAGTGTTAGCATAGCCATGTTAGGAAGCTTCATCCCATGAAATTACCAGTATCTGCAGTATGTACTCGGTGTTTGCATGACATATAGACAGTCATTATATTCCTTTGTTATTTCTGAAACTATAAATAAATACATGCAGATCTGCAAAGGAACTCATCGCAAACAAGGCCCTCCGTTGGCACCATATTTGGTAACACATTTTGCCCATATCATGTAACCTATTTTGTGATTAACTGCCTCCATCTGCTCAATCTTATTCAGGTATTTCTAATCTCAGGTCCAAATGGCATGGACTCATCTAGAGAACCAAACGGAAGGGATGCGCACATGCACACAGTTTCTTCTGGGGATCCGATGAGTCCATAACCTGCAGTTCTGTTTTTTCCCTGGAAATATCCGAACTAAATTAGCATGCAAACGCCTGAATGATGTGGCTTCATCCGGATGACCTGCTTGTTTTTAGCCAGGTTTCTGCCCTGTTTAATCGTTGGCGAGCATTTTGTAGAAATCCAACAAAGCTTCTAGTTGTAAAATAGTATGGTAAGGACTTAACAAGTCGCCCATGTACTGGGGGCTCGTGGTATTTGGTGTAGCGTGTTCCGACAAAGTGGAGACTGGCAGGTTTGGGAGTATCTGCACCTTGGGGCTGGCTGCCCAGGTTGGCAGAGCAAATTGCCGCCTTCTCTTGTGGCAGTTCCTGGTCCGCTAACATTCGATCATGGAAAGAAATAAGACGGTAATTGCGGCAGGCTAAGCTATTGTTGGTGGTGGTGTTTGATATATATATATATTTGTATCAGAAGTTTTTCCGTTCCGAGCTTTGGCCCTTGGTGTATGGTCTTCCGTTGCAGAAATGCCTAATTTTGTTTAGTGTAATGTTCAGCCGTTATATCTCATGCTGTATTGAACCTTGACTTATATTTTGGTGGAAATGCTTTTCCCCCCCTTTGTTGTTGATATGTTATTGCCTTCATACTTCTGAAGAGCTGGTTGCGATTGGATCGATTTCTTTCGGATACGTTCCATCGTATGAATGGCATCCTGTGAGCCGTCTAATTGCCTTTCGTTATGAGCGTACTGCTGGGGTTGACAGATGGTGCTCACTAAACGGTGAAAGGTGAAATTGAAAGAGTATTCGTTCCGAGTTATGGTGGACTGGCTATCAGCACAAACCGATCGATATAACCAATGACACGCACAACCATTATCAATTTATCATGCGCGTAACGAGCTTGATAGTGGTACGAGCCGCGCTTGGTCCTCAAGCGGCAAGTCAGGCTCATGCCATGCCCCGCGCTCCGGGAGAAAATGCCGTGACCTTATCACCTTTTCGCACGACGACATGTTATGGGCTGGGTTCGTTTCAGCTTTTTGTGGCTTATATTTGTAGTGTCTATATTAACTAGCTTTTAGACGTTGTGTTTTTTAAGGTGAGATCAATTAAAAAATTGTAGTAAAAAATATATTGAATTTAGCTGTACCAACTAAAATTATATACGACTATTTCTCTCTACATACTATCTTTTATAAATAACCAGAATTTAAATATTTAAACATCAACTATCAACCCTAAAAACTCATTCATGGTCTGAACTGAGTCTAAGCTACAATCAATCTGAAGGAGAGGAGATCTCGTACGATTTATTTCCCGACATCGGCTACGTGCCATCATGCTTGCAAGAATGCACGTGGGGGCGCGCTTGTGGCAAATACTAAAATCCAAGCACAACCAAGCTCATCACGGCCTACTTTGGGTTGTTCAGTTCAGGAAGTTTGCGTCACCCAATACGCAGAGTCGGTCTAAATTCTAGAAGGCCCCGCGCGAGGCACAGAGAAAACAAATCAAAACCCCTCAATACCCGGGGGGATTCCCGGCCGCTGGAGAGGCCACGTCGCCCCCAGCTCTCGGTCGCCCAACGCGTGGCAAAGGAATTTCAGTACGGTTAGGGGAGCCATCAAAACCCCTCAATACCCGGGGGGATTCCCGGCCGCTGGAGAGGCCACGTCGCCCCCAGCTCTCGGTCACCCAACGTGTGGCAAAGGAATTTCAGTACGGTCAGGGGAGCCAATTTGCAAAAAAGTCCCTGCGTTTTCCCGAAATTACGTAAAAGTCCTCGGTTCTCGCGAAAAGGTCCCTGCCAGTTTTTTTGCCCCTCCACTTTGCAGGATAGCCCCCCGCGGTTTTCTAAATTACGCGCGGGTCCTCATTTATTTACGTACAGGTCCTCGATTTTTTACGAAAAAACCCTTTGCATTTTTTGAAAATACGCGTGTGCCCTCGATTTTTTTTAGAAAACTCCTCGCGGATTATCGCATCTTTTACTTCGGTGCACACGGTGGCTGGCGTGGCGTGGCGCCACGCCTATAAGGCTAGTTTAATTAACTTGCTTACATTATCGTGGACGTGGGCATCAGCGAGATTTGCGACAGCTTCTAGAATACCACATGTGGACATGAACGTGCGTGCGACGTGGCGTACGCAGAATAAAACTAGAACAAAATAATTGAGATTCACTATTTCACTCTATATTTAATAATAAATACAGTTTTCAAGTAACACTGTGTTAAATAGTAATATATTCGATAATTTTTAGCATCAATACTTTAACATAACTAATGACAACGTCTAATGATAAAGAAGTAGCGATCAAAATACTTACCAAAATAAAATCTGATAATACTATTGATTAGTTGCAGCAAACTAAAGGAACTAAGGGCAAAATCACAGACAAAAGTTGATCGATATTGATAAAACACATCATTCAACCTTAATAACCTGTTAAAAGAGAATAAAATTACTTAAAATTTTCAAGTAAAAAAAAATAAGAGAATGATTAAATGTAAGTTAGTGCATCATCTTTTAGTATTTACATTCTTTCAAGTTCATAAAGCGACAAATCATAACATCATTAGTAATTTTCATCAATTCTTATTTTTTCACATAGCAAATAAGTATATCATTCAAAAATATTACCAATTAATTGAAAAGCCAATTAGATATTTATATGTTCAATAGTTCAAAAACAATATAATAGAAAATATGTCCAGTGACTTACTTGACATTGCGGTCAAATACTACAATTGTACCCCCGATTTGCAACGAGCTAGACTGGTATTCTAAAAATAAAATTAAAACCCTAAGTTTTAACCCTACAATTCAATAAAAATCAATCAACAATCATCATATTGAAATCCTAACTCACAAATTAGAATAATTGAGAGAAATTTAGAGCAAAGTACATATTGATCGAATGAACCTAAGCTTCCTTTGGTCGTTGAGGACGTGAGACAATAGGAACCAGGTGTCACCACGGTGAGATGGTAGGTGAGGGAGGCCAGTGGAACTAATTTCTCCCATTCTCTGGCAACTGGCCGCTGCCTAGTTGGGTGCGGTTGTGTGGCAGATGTGTTGCATATCTCTTGACCGACCATGCGTGGCGAACAATCGTCGACACCATGGCCCGTTGCAGTTTTCTCTCTTATGTTGGCTCAAAGGTTGGCTTAGTCTGCTGCAGTTGCCTCATGGACTAACGGAAGTAAAGGCTTCCTGTGGACTACTACTAACTACTGAAAATTTGGGCTGTTAGTGATTTCTTCGTTGAGTTTCAAGAAAAAAAACGAGTGCACCGAATTTAGTCTAGAGATTCATATGTAGGACGAAAACGATGATTTCTATTAAAAAATTTTTGGAGCAGATATCCTGGAGCCACAACGTGATTACGCCCCTGGCGTACGCTGAAAGGTTGAGCTTGTGTACCAGTGTACGCCGGTAATTCTTTGGAGACGGCGATGTTCAGCACTTGCCCGATGGGTTCGGATGTGATAACAACATTTCTAGTAGTCTTGTACTCTTGTTATTCTAGTCAACCTAGACAGAGACAGTAGTAAGTCAACGACAACTGATCGGTGGGCTAATTGGTGTGCCGTGACAAGAAGCTGGCCGTCTTCTCCACTGGGGATTGTACGGCTCTCCTCTTGCCCACAGTTTTAGTCCAACTTTGAACAGATGCAAGGCGAATCTTTGTGATAATTGGGTTAACGCAGGCTAGACAGCGACCAGCAGGCGGGAGCAGACGCGCGATCAGCACTCCACCAGGTTCGGCCACGTACGTACACGCAATGCCAATTGATTGACGGCGAACCCCGTCGCCACCGGCCAGCGGCGATCGAGCGAGAATAGCCATTCGTGCATTGACGCCGACGCCGACGCCGCCGCGTGAGTAGAGAATTAACGGGCTAGATAGCGTAAGGAACGATACCCAATTTGTACAGGACGGAGGTAGAGGTGACTGCATGCATGGAGATGCAGGCATCAAGCATCGTCGATCAGATAATCTGGTCCAGTCAGTCATATATTTTGAACGGTGCTGATGAGCAAGTTTTGGGAAGGTCCGGACAGTTACAGGGTCCTTAATTTGCATTCATGCATGGGTCCTCTCCTCCATCAAACAGAGAGAGAGAGAGCTCTGTGCATGCATGTTTCCTCGAAAAGAAAAAAAAACATGCATGTACGTTTCGATCGTTGGAGAACGGACGCGCGAGCGATCAAAGACCAAAGTGACTGGTCGGCAGGCTTGCGGCTATGGAGAAATTAACGGACTCGGCTCGGTGGCTGCGCGCGGGGGAGACGCCTGGCCGCGACCGCGAGACGCCGGGGTGCTCTAGCTGCCGCACTAGATCGACCGTAGTCTTATACGTCCGCGATCGAGTCTCCGAATCCACCGTTTGTTTGCAGCATCAGTGGCCGCTGATCATCCCGTGCACGTGGGTGAGGAGAGGCGTCCGCGAGTTCGACTTCTTCCCGGACTGCGTTGGACCTAACTAATGGGATGGCAAGACAACACAGAGCAAAGATAGAGTAGAAGCTTTTACACACACACACACATTCTTGTGGTGAGCTGGCACTCGTTCTGATTTATCTGAATATAGTTGAAGCTTGAGAGGCTACAAATAAACTTACACACACATACTGAGGTACTACTACTTACACACACACGCTCCTGCTCTAGCTTACATGCCATATTTATAGGACTAAACAAACCGACTCAACAAACTTTATTTGGATAGCTAATGACCAGCTGGTGCAATTTTCTTCTTAATACCGCCCATGCTGCCACTGGACGAGCCGACTTGAAGTATCTAAGTCACCATCAGAGCCTTGTGTCTTAAGTCGGTAGGAAATATGCTCATGTGGGCTATGTTCGAAATAATCTTGACTTAGAGTCTAAAACATAGTACATTTCATCTTCGTGTGTAACTCAAGTTGAAGTTGTGTCCAACTTGAAGTCCGAATACGTATGCTAGTAGGAGATTATTAGCCCATATATTGAGGAGGCTTGTAGCCAATTTTGTAAGAAAAGCAAAAAAAAAAGCAAGAAAAAGGAGACCAAATAAGAGAATAGAGAAATTCTCTTGTGTTCTCTCGGTTTATTTACGATGTGTGTGTTTTCTCCTGGATTAAAGTTAACAAGTGGTATCAGAGCCTAAGCGAGAATCAAGTCACTGAAAAAAAATCGTCTTGGTGATTCCGTTTTGTGCTCGTCTCGCGCGGCGCTCCCGACGCACGGCGCTCAGTCCGACGGGACGTCACGTCGCATCGGAAGAAAAAATCGTCGGCGGTTTCATTTGGACACTTTGCTTTAGAATACCCCAAGCCTAGGATGATAAAAGCGTTTGCTGCTGAAGCGCTCAGCGATGATGAATCAACAGTTCTCTGATAATAAGTTGAGTCAAGGACGTCGAGAAGATGTGTCGCCGTCCAAACTCAAGTAAGGTGAAAAGAAATCGGAACGTTGAGGAGTTGTGTCACCGTTCTGTGTCAAGTATGAATTTAGTAAATCGTAGTTAAGACCGAATGCCTCAATGTTTTAGAATCTTTGCATCCGGATGAACTTGTACCAGTTAAGTTGAGTTTCTACATGTAGTTTGCATGTAGAACGCTTTATGTGGAGGCGTGGCTGGTAGTCCATAATGCATTGAGACTAAAACTAGAGTATGTAAAGTCAAGATTAAGGGGGAGATTGTTAGAAATAATCTTGACTTAGAGTCCAAGGTATAGTAGACTCTGTCTTCGTGTGTAACTCAAGTTGAAGTTGTGTCCAATTGAAGTCCGAATACGTATGCTAGTAGGAGATTATTAGTCTATATATTGAGGAGGCTTGTAGCCAATTTTGTAAGAAAAGCAAGAAAAAAGAAAAGCAAGAAAAAAAAAGAAAAGCAAGAAAAACGAGAGTAAATAAGAGAATAGAGAAATTCTCCTGTGTTCTCTCGGTTTATTTACGATATGTGCATTTTCTCCTGGATCAAAGTTTTAGCAGGCTACAACAACATTGATCAAGAAAATCATCTATACTGTCATCTTGGCTTATATAGTTATTATCTTGTTTTGTGTTCATACTTAACAGCGACAACTAGTAGCTTTGTGTTCGTGCTTGACAGCAACAGCTAGTAGCTTCTCAAAAAACCATTGCCAACATGCACATGCATAAGAATACAAACAACATTTACTCCCTTAATCTTTTCTGCTTCTTCACATCTTGCAGCCTAATTTTCTGACGCATCTTCAAAAACTTTGCACATCCAAGAGGCTTGGTTAATATATCGGTAAGTTGATCATTAGTCTTCATATGTTCTACTGTTATCTTGCCACTTAAAACATTCATGGATGAAGTGATAATGTGTGTCAATGTGCTTGCTCCTGTCATGATGAATAAGATTCTTGCAAATAGAAATTATAGAATATTATCCACCATCAATGTGGTATAGGTTAAAGTAGTGGTAGCATTCCGGGTCCAATAGGTGTGTCGGGGTGTTACACATAGTCCAGTTAAACTTCACTCATGGCATCATAGATCTCTTGGAGATATCGGAAACGATGTGGTCCTTCTAAATGTGATGTTGATGAGGATACAACAAAGCCTTTAATACTTATCGTCAGAGACGAGCTTGGTGTCGATGCTCCTGTCTCCTCCATAACATGACTAATACTCGCACCACCACCCGGGCTACTTAGCGTCTCCAGCTGGTGCATCACTAGTATGAAAGTTTTTCAAATCATTTAATTTGAAAGATTTTGGATTGAAAGTTTCTTGTTTTTGGATCAAAAGTTTCTTGAATCATTCAAAAGTTTTTGGATCAGAAGTTTTTTTTGTATAACTTGGAATTTTCGTGATAATTGGGGGAGGAATTCTCGTGAGTCCTCACGAACACCCTTATGATAGTTGTCCTCCTTAAGCAATATTGTAGTAGACTACTAGTAGTAGAAGATAGAAAATAAGAATGAGATCCACACCCCCACATTTTGTTGGGACCAACTTATATTGATGTGGAATAACCGGATATAGATTATGGGCATATTCATATTATCTTTTGTTGATGTCTTTTGGCTACAGCTGATGAATAGTAGTTGCTGATGAATATTAATGGTTGATAGAAGTGGTTGATAGAAGCGGTTGATGAATAGTAGTGTATTATGTAAGAAAGACGGTGCAACAAACGGTACTACAATATTTGAACCACCATGTGACTTATGGAATTATGATATAATAAAATACAAAGTATGTTACAGCATGTGAAAGTGAAAAATAGTGATCGATGAATAATAGTGGCTGATATAAACGACTTATAGAAGCTGCAGAGTTCATATTGGTTTCTGTTTCTGTAATCAGAAGCTAAAAGCAGAAACCAATATGAACAACCCTTATGTCTAATAAATACAACTATATTTTTCATTTGCATTAGAGCTATACAACAAATATAGTGTGTTGCACTATCTAGCATTACGCTAGCATCATGCACATGCGCAGCGTGAACGACACGAGAACGAAGGCCACGGCCATCACCATGGCCTTCTTCTGCACCCTTGCCACCACTGGGTCGCCGGACCTGGCCACGATGGAGAACAAGGACAGGCCGAGGCTGGTGAACAGGCTCAGGCAGATGAAAGCCAGGTTAAGGCTGTAGAGCGCGGAGTGCTCCGCCGCAACGGCGGCGGGCTTGCTTGGGAGGTTGACGAAGAGCACGAGCGAGGCCGACGCGGCGAAGAGGCAGACGGTCTGCACGCTCTTGGACACGCGCCTCGGCTCGTCGGCCTCCCCTTCCTGTCCCTGAAGGCCGGCGCCGCGGTCTCGTGCGATCTCCGGTGCTGCCGCCTCGACGTCGAACGCGCCACTGGCACCTGTGGTCGTCGGTACTGCCGTCTCCTGTGCCTGCGACGGAGAGCCGGATGGCGAGTCGTCGGCGAGCAGGCTGGTCCGGTCGTTGAAGGAGCCGGTCAAGCTGAGGACGCGGCTGAGGCTGTAGCTAGCGGTGGAAGCCATGGAAGACTTGATCGCGTTAAGAGCCGGCCGAAACACGCTAGGGATCCTGTGCATGGAAGCTAGCTAGCAATCACTTCACTACCAATCTAGTTAGTACTCTACAACTCAAGCTGGCTAATGTGGCTGTGTGGGGATCTGTAAACACGTTAAGACACGTGCATTCTAGCCTTCAGTACCACCTTACAATGCATGCTAAAGCTAAGAGCTAGCACTGCGTCTGTGTAGGCACTGTATAGAGTTATATACTATCTACAACCCCCAAGCCCCCCCCGGGGGGGGGGGGGGGGGTTACAAGATGCACGGCCTGAAGCTACTCCTCATTCTTTTTAAATGTTATTTTAGAATATTTGAAGCCAATTTTTTTTTTCAAATTTTGACATCTACTATACATAAAAGTTACTTGGATTTTTCACGTGAAAATGACATTACTAGTTTTTATCATAAAAAAATACTTCCATATTGTTATATTTTTTAAATTTTTTTACTAATATATAATTAAGAAAGTATTGGTTACATATGTGTATTAGAAATCATGTAGATGTTTAAAACGACAAGTAGAACAGAACGGATGCAATAGTATCTAACAAGTGTACGTATATCGTTGTGTCTTCCGCTACTACAGGTTGAATGTACTCGATCGGCCCAGTTTCAGAAAGTATTACATCTTCATGTACGGAGAAGCCATGTATACTCGCCTGTTGCTTAATCAAGTAGGATCAGCATATAGAACTGCACATGACATGCATTTTAATTAGTCGTGGTGTGGCTAGGATAGATGTTGATCATCGATCAGCTGAGTTGTGATTTGGCACAGCAATATGCTGCTGAGAACACCCTGATGTCATAGCAAAACCGTCATCGCCTGCATCATAACGCGCCTTTGGCACGAAGCAATGGATGTTTAACCTTAAACTGCAACTTGCAGTATTAATCTTAAACTGCAACTTGCAGTTGACGGGAGGCGCCATGCCAGTCGGGGTCAAACAAATAATGCACGTATGCGTCTCGATCGGCCGGGGCCTACTTTTCTAGATCCGAACAATCGAACGAGCTAGCCATGGAGTGAGACAGTGAAGACCAGGGCGATACTACTGACTGATGATGGAAACGTTTGGATCGGATTAGAGAAACTGAGAAAGAGTACAAGGATAAGTAATGATGATAGAACCTAATCCTTGTCGGTTTTGCCATGCAGTTGCAGGACACAACTAGTCAAGGATACCTAGCATCGTACTGCATGCTTCTTACTGTCCTAAGCGACAAGATCGATCATATCCAACCAATATTCGTGCATGCAGCAACTCTCGTCGAAGAATGCCCATTTCATATATTGGTGAAATTGATCACAAGTTATGGACAATCTTCCATAGACTATCTACTTATTACTCTTCAAAGTATACGCCTTACACAATGTTATGCAAAAGAATATACGACTCTACGAGCGTGCGTGCGTTTGTGCTTTGTAGGTAGTTTGCTACTACACAATTAAGCTGTACTTTTATATTATTATTTTTTTAATAATTTTTATCAATATATAATTAGAAAAGTTATGATTTAACATGTGTTTTAAAGACTGTACAGATCAATATCTAAAAGGACAAATAAAAGAGAATGTAAAAGATTGTAGAAGGTAGAACTAAAGAGCAAAACATTTTACTTCTAGGACATCATTAATTGTTAAATACTTAGATTTGTACACGCCGCTTTGATTGGGTTAAGGGTAAGGAGGAAAATTCCATAGTTAAGATAGTTACACACACAATTGTCAAGTCTACTCATGGAGGACGACGTCGACAACACACTTGACTCTATCGTAGCCATTAACTCCGATAGGGCGAAAAAGAAAGCAACGCAGCCTGCTTAAAATTAAGCCCTATGCATTTCACGTGCAAAAAGGAAGCGAAGAACTTATCTAGTCGACAGTGAAAACATGGCGGAAAGATGCAATTCCCAAGGGATCCGCCTATCCGATCCTTTGGAAGGACAGCGAAATATTTAAGTCATGCTTGAAATTCAGTGTAGAAAGAGAGAATCTTCCTGAAGAATAGGGCCATGAAGCAGAAAACTTTTGTGGAGTTGCTAGTAGGTTCGCTCGTCAATGGAATCGGTCAAAGTCTTCATCATCGGCGCATGCATTATCATTATCGATCGCCCACATCTTTAGTCCGGACCTAGAAGGTACTTGCATGTTGCAAGCTTGAAAGCTCCTGCATGCACGAAAACAAAATCGAAGTTGTCGTATGTGTGTGTGTGTGTATATAAAGAAACTTGCCGCCGGGGAGTATTAGAGAGAGAGAGAAATTGCGATCAAAGCACGTGCTTGTTGTCCGCTTGTCCAACAAGTTGTTTGACTTTGTAGTTGCAGGGTAGGAGATGTACGGATCGTGCTTGCGACATGCAGGAGGGGTCGCATGGAGGCGTGGAGCCGGTGGTTGGCAGGCTGCGGAGGGTGTCAACGCGGGCGGGCAGGAAGGCAGGCCGTCGTCGGCCGGGGGGGTTGGAAGGGCTTCGGTCGCGGGTGCCGCGTGGGTGAACAAATGGGCCCGCTGGCGGGCCGTAATGAACTATGGGCCTTCAAGGTAGGCACGACCTACGAGCAGATGCCGGAATACTCTGAAAAAAATGGGAGTGTCTGGGTAACAACCGAATGATTTTGCAAGAAAAGACAGTCGATCTTTGGACAGTTTGATTTCTATGCAACGGACCGCCTCCCTTCCCCTTTTCTATGTACTAGTACGTAGGACGAAACTAGAACGAAAATGATCGGATCTAACTTCATCATACATGTAGCAATATATATAATTTTCAAGCAAAGTTATACCAAATAATAATATGTCTTGCAATTTTTAGTATCAATAATTTAAATAGTAATATGTCTCAATTTTCTTTAAAAAAATTTATGCTGGTAATTGGTATGCATGTGAGAAGTGTACAACGATGAGTTGAGGTGTGTGCTGCCAAATGTCAACAAAACACACACTAGTCCTTTGTAACCAGCTATCTCTCCGAAAACATGGCGTACCCTAAACAAAACCTCGATACCTTAATTGTATGAATGGAAAAAAAACAACTAGTATGTTGTGATTCCTCTAAGTTATCAGCAAATTAGCAAGGAGGTACATTGTTCCAACAATGTGAAGAAGTACTCCAAGCAAATAGATTCACTAATTTTAAAGAAAGTGTGGAATTTGCTAACCAGTGCATGCCCTAGGAAAGTATTAGCTGTTAATAAGTAACTAGAAATAGAAATATAAAATACCTTAATTAGCAACCAAGCATAGCCATTCCTTTCCAATTCTAGTAGCAGTAAATCTAGATGTTCCAGGCTGACTAGTTGAACTCCAACTGCCACAAAATTGGGATTTGGTTTGAACAAATAAGAGGGAGTTGCTTACAATCAAGGTTGTCAGAATTGTGATTCTGAATCAAATCGTAGGTTCTTTGGTAAGATCGCAAATCGTAGGATCAATGTAGAATCTAAGATCCTACATGATTCTACGAAAGAAACATTTTAAAAAATCTACGGTGTATTACAATACTACTGCATTTTTGAAATTATGCATTTTGAACTTTTCTTTATACATTGTAGAGTAAAGATAATATCATGTATTATTTTATGATAGTTATAGCGAACATGAAGAAATAAAAGTTAAAATTTTCAATTAAAAGGAACTATACATGTAATTATTTATAATAAAGCAATATAATCGACAAAATCGAGTAGGATCGCACGAAAATTTTGATCATGATCCTACAAACGTTTGGGTAGAATCGTAAGAACATTAAGATTGTACCATAGAATCGGACCGGTCTAGTCTAGGGCTGTAAAAAAAGCTCGAGACTCGTGAGCTACTCGGATTCGGTTCGTCTTAGACTTGACTCAAGTTCGGCTCGAATTATAAACGAGCCAAGCTCAAGCTTGAGCTGAAGCTCGCAAGCTTATCGAGCTCGAGCTCGAAAAGCTCGAGTAGGCTCGTTCATTATTGCTAAGCATGACTCTTTAAAGTGTATACACATGTATTTCAATTTTTTTATCAATTGTATTGTCCAAATCACACCGGGCTTATAAATAAGACAATGGTTTAAGCCTAAGAACAAGATAGACTGCAGTTGGCTAAGCTTATGGTGGATAAAAAGCTAAAGACTCGTGAATTGCTCGTGTTTCGCTCGTCTCAAGTTCGACTCGAGATCGGCTCGAAAGATAAATGAGCCAAGCTTGAGCCTAACTCTAGGCTCGGGTGATTCTGAGGCTCGGTTCGAGTTCGGTTCGATTCTCTAACAAACTCAAGCTTGAGGCAGTGAGCTCGCTCGAGCTCGGCTCATTTACAGCCCTAGTCTAGTCAATCTTGGATCGTAAAATCATAGGATCGTATGATAGAATCAAGATTTTGACAACCTTGTTTACAATGCACACTGCACACAGTCCAAAGACGGAGCATACGTTCAATTTTTGCCTCCAATTTGCAATTTGACTGTGGCGGTATTCCAATTTTGAAAAGCCTTATTTGAAAATTGAAACACTAAGTTATTAATCCTAAAATTTGATGGAAAACATGAATAATCAAATTGAGAAGTCTCTTTTCTAGAAAAAAAATCGAAAGAATTAGGAGAAAATTAGAACAAAGAAACAATACCTATGCGGCTATTATCTTTACCTAATGTTGTAGTAAAAATGTAATGTGTGCAAGTTTTTTAGTATCAACAATTCAATACGACTGGTAATAGTGTACAATGACAAAGAAGTAGCATTCAAGGTACTTAATAAAATAAGAGACCCACTAATGATACTAGTCAATTATAGCAACATGGAGAAATGAAGGATAAAAGACCAAATCATGGACAAAAGATGGTCTACATCGCCGCACTAACAAAATTGAACACCTCAATAAAACTGAACAATGACTCAGTAAAAATTGCTAGCCAACCACCAGACTCACCTCCGCATGCCCGCACCGTCGTGCTTCCTCCACACCTTTGTAGCCTTGCTTCGCGCCTCTACTGGACAAAAATTGAACACCTCGAGAAAATTGAACAATGACTTGGTAAAAATCGTTGGCCAGTCGCGAGACTCACCTCCATATGCCCGCACCGCCATGCTTCCTCTACACCTATGTAGCCTTGCTCCGTGCCTCTGTAGGATGTTGACTCGCTGCACACCACTCGGTCGCTCACTAGGGTTTAGCCAAAAATAGATGCTACAAACTCATGTCTCCGCGTTTGTGTTCAAGGAAGACTGGGAATGGGAGATGCTGAGATGGGCTATAGGCTGCATCAACCATGCGACTGTGAGTGTGAGTGTATTGTGCCGCACAAGCTGCTGGTGGCTTGGCTAGACTAGGTGTGGCAGACTGGTGTCACACGTCACGGGTTGCCGGTGTCACACTGTTGTACATACGGGCCGATGCAAGGGAAAAACTGATATGAACCGGTGTCCTATGCACCTGGGTGGTCTTATGTGGATCCGCCCCTGATAATAATATGACTCCTATATCTAGATCGCATTGAGGTCAGTCGAAGATGCCGTCGTTCACTGCCATTCCCTATCCTGGCACTTCTTCACGGCACTGTCATCAACGCGCCCACCGACGTGCCACGCAATCTCCAGTGAGCTCCTTCGTTGCCCGCACCCCTCTTCTTCTTCCTCCCAAGTGAGCTTTATGTGCCTCCACCATTGCCGCCTCACCACCCATGACTGGTGATACCCTCGCCACCTCACCGTGCCACCCTATCTTCCCTTCCATCGCCGATCCAACCCTTCTCAGCCTAATATTACGTCATCTCCCGTGTTGTGCAGTCCATCGCCCTCCTCCTTGCCCACGGCCGGTGGTACCACCACTGCCTCGCTGCCATGTCGTCTCCTTTACCTCACCCTTCCTCTAATTTTGGGGGCCCTGTGAACCCCAAACCCTAACTCACTGCTGTCAAGAAGACGTTCTCATCGGCCAGAGCTCAAATCTCCAAGCAAATCACAAGATCATAAATTTGACTGTTTTTCTCCCAAAAAACATGCGATGGTTTTTTTAGCAATTCTCAAAAAAACAAAGCAGATGCCAGAACATTTTGACACAAACACAGTGAGACGGTTACAAGAATTCAGATTTACAGAACATTTATATGAGCACTGATACTATAGAAGTTCTTTCTGATCAACATTCTATGGCATCAATGGCAGCTTGGGTTGTACAGTGTGCCACCGTCAGATTTTGGCAGGTAAAATAGTCATCAAAAGTATTTTTGGCATTTGATGTTATTCTAAAAAAATATCAGGATTTGCAGAAATCAAGAAGCATCAATTACACTAAGAAGTCTCCAGAAGATATCAACTAAGAAAAGGTACCGACAAAGAAGCAGTGTTTAAGTATGTGCTAGGCGAGGCCTAGGTGGCCGACTTGCCAAGAGGGTTACAGGTGACAACAATATATATTTGATATTTAGAGGAAGTAAATTGTTATCTGGACTAAGTAGCAAGATAAGAAGATAGCAGCAGACAAGGTGATGAGGCTGCAAGGAGCAAGCTACAGCAAATGGTTGACAACAACTAATAGAGTAAGAAGATAGCAACATGCAAGGTGATGAGGCTGCAAGGAGCAAGCTGCAGCAAATGTGCTAGCAAAAATAGAATAAGAGTTGGATCCAGCAAAAACAGATAGGAGGCAAAGAGATGAAGAAAAGCAGAGGAGGATAGTAGAGAGAAGAGCCAAGATTCAACAAAAACATAGAAGAGGCGAATAAATGAAGAAAAGCATAGAAGGAATAAGATAGCAGAGAAAAAAGCCAACATCCAACAAAAACAAAGAAAGAAGAAGAAAGTAGAAAGAGGAGGGGTGAAGAAGAGAGAAGAGGGGGGGGGAGAGAGAAAACAAATCTGGATGTGGAAACGTGCCTACTTCTTGTGTTGTTGTGGTGCATAGACAGCGACTGTGGTAGCGCCGGTGCCAGAGCTGGTAGGGATGGGATGGCAGCTGATGTTACCTCTCTCCCCGACACCTTCTCTCTTTAGCCAATTGGCCCCCTTGCTCTGCAAAGGCTTTTATCCTATGCTTTTGCTCCATCCCGCCTCTCTCTCTCATTCTTCAATCTCCCACCAATCGCTGTTCAGCCACCCAACTAGGGGCCAAGGTGCGGCGGCATCCTACCGCCTAGCGCCTAGGCGGCCGCCCAAGACACCTTGCTGAACACTGTAAAGAAGGAATCATCAACATGAGATTAGAGATGCGCCAGTGAGGCTGACACAATGAAGATAGTCCCGACACTCTTGGAGATGCACTTTGACTCTGTGTTTGGGGCTGCCGATGGTGTCGCTGCCTCAATGTTGAATGCATCATTAGTCATTACAGCTGGCGCGTCATTGTGTGTTTGTGATGGAAAGGAGGCCAAAGACGACTGTGTGGTCACAACGATGAGGCCGGTCCAGTAGTTGAAGGAGCCAGTGAAGCTGAGGACACACCTGAAGCGGTGAGAGTGGTGGAAGAAAAGGATGATATGATTTGGGTGAGACCCAATAACTTGGTAGAGACGTCTATAAATGTTGGTTAGCTCGCCAGAAAGCTATCTCAGGACTCAAGTAGAGCAAATGATACCTTGAGACTGAGAGCAGATGATGAACAATTTAAATGATACACTAGTGCAGGTCGGGGTTACTAGTTTGACTAAGAGCCTCTCTGGAATATACTGAGAGAGGATTTGTTTTTGGCTGCCAAAGTAAACGTAAGTAGTTGTATATACTAGTACTAATTTTTTTCAAGTGTTCTCTCCCACATGCATTTGTTAGAACAATCTGCCTACTAGTTGATCGCCATTTCTCACCCATATTGCAAAGCAAGGGAATGTGATAAAAAAGAAAAGTCATATTTCTAATAGAAAATTTTGGCTGACATAGTAATTTTGTGGCATTTGTTATGGAGCACCAAAAAATGTGTCTTTGCTAGCTCCAAGACATTGCAATTTTGCGACTCTTAGCTGTAGAACTAAGGCTATTATAATAACTTTATCCTGATAGTTAAGAAAGTGTACGCAAAATGTCCAATTTGCCTCTCCATCGATCTCCCTTCTTCCTCACTCTTCTCCCTACATTCTCCTTTAAATTCAATCCATATCCATCGTTCTAGCACGATTTCACAAACGGAGCATGGGGCGGCACACACATGGGCGAAGCACCGAGAGGTTCCACCGCCAGCCCTAGAAGTCCCTTAGCGATGCAGAGAGGTAGGGTCGGTCAAACTGTGGCTCCAGATCCATGCCAAGCAGTGCGCGCCATGGCTACCACCAACACCAGGGCGAGCTCTCTGGCAAGGTACGCATGCAACGCATACAAGGTCAGTATGATGCATTGGTTCATCCACTCCTTGTATAGCTACACATTGGTTGCTCGCGACCATGACGAAAGAGGAGATGAGGTCAAGACCCGATGAGATTAGGGTGTTCTAGGGGTTGGTGTCTCAGAGCCAGACGGGGTCGGTGGCGACGAGGGTGGGGATGGGAAGGACGGGTGGAGGGGACCCTGGCCAAAGGCAAGGATGAGCTTGAACTCAGTGAGCCAGGTGAGGATAAACCTAGAGATAGCATGGGGTTGACAACATCGAAGGTGAGGAGGAGGATGGTAAGTTCCTGGAGGAACGTGGCGAGGCTGGGAGGCTCGGGCAAATGCAGCATACGCCGAATGCATGTAGCACATGGTCATGGTCACCAGGAAAAACTCTTTTGGATTGGAAAAAATTCGGCAAGTGGTGAAATAGATGAAATGGACAAAATTTTGGAATTTCGTCCAAAATTTCAGATGAAACTTTTAATGTCATTTGAATCCTGGGTGAAATTTGGATGAATTTTGGCCAAAATTAATGTGGATGAAATCTAGCCAAAATCACGATGAAAATCTACACGAAATTTCACCATTTCCCTCCGCCTGGCACTGAGTAAAGAAAATATAAACCAAATTTACTTTTGGAAGTCCATTAAAAATCACCAAAATACAATTGAGATAAAGTAGACAGTAGGAAGCCTTAATTGTCCAAATTGATCAACCAGCATCCCAAATATATGTAATCTATGAAACCTTCCTGAAGGTGTTATGGTACTTATGGATGATGCCAACAGTTTACCAACAATTTTCAGTTCTTCGCTGATGTTATAACTTGGACTTGTCAATCCAATTCATTTAAGGTTTTCTAACAAAGGCCAACAGAATTGAAGGATCACAGATGAGAGTATTAAAGAAGGACAAAAAGAATGGCATTTCCTTGTGGATGTACTCAAGTTGGTAATGTATAGTGAACACATAAAATTTTGGTTATAGAAATTGGTAATGTACTCAAGATGGACGTGAACGCTGCAACACTCTCGAATGGCTCGGGCGTCTCCATGACTGACATATCCTAGGTGAGGACAAGGACACAGAGACTTTAGATGGTAGTATTGGTAGGTCTCACAGACCCATGGATGCTCTTCGAGATAGCATGGTGCGCGCTTTGGTGGCTGAGTTATAGTACTACGCCATATTTTTCAAATTATTCTGTTGTAAGCAATACTACCATGTTGTACCATGCTATGTTGTAATCTTCTACTTTGTGCTTTCGCATATTGTAACACACTATATATTTTATTATGTCACAATTCCGTAAGTCGCATGGTGGTCTGAATGTTATAGTGCCTTGCATTGCACCGTCATTTGTTCTCTTTCTTACGTAATGTACTCAGTAAAAAGCCAAAAGCCAATACGAACACCCTAGCTTCTATCAAAGACTACTATTTATTTTCAACCAAAAGCTATCAGCAAAAGCCAATACGAATGCCCCCTTAGAACGATCACACTTTGATAATCTTTGACCAATAATATCTTTTTAAAAATATTTAGATTGGTTATATTAACAATGGTATTGTTTGATTGTCGTAAGAAACATTATCATAATATCTCACTTTCACAATATTTTATAAATGCATTAGTATAAACTTAAGAGTTAAAGCTTAACTTTGAAAACCATAATAGTATCAAATATCTTGAAACGGTAGGAATAACTACGAACTAAGCTTCATTTTAAACTTGAGATTTTTCTACGGATTCCTAATGCGAATTGCCTTTCATTGTCAAGCCTTCGGTTTTGCAGTGCTTAGATGTAGGTTCTATTCAGTGCCAAGAAAGGTCATATAGTGGGGCGTTACAAAGGAAAAAAGTTCCAACAAAGTATGTTACCCTAATTAAGGATATATATACACACACACAAAAATGTTGTGACTAATGTTAGGACATATGATGGTGATACTAATGACTTCCCTATTAAGATAGGACTACACCAAGGGTCAGCGTTGAGCCCATGCATTTTTGCCCTAGTGATAGACAAGGTCATGTGGGACATACAAGGTGATATCTCTTGGTGTATGCTTTTCACTGATGATGTAGCACTAGTTGATGAAAGTACGATAGGTATCGATAGAAATCTAGAGTTGTGAAGGAAAACCTTAGAATTAAAGAGTTTTAGACTTAATAGACCTAAAAATAAGTATATAAAGTGTGATTTCAGCAGTGCCAGGGTGATGGTGGGGATGTTAGTCTAGACAGACAAGTAGTGCCTAGGAAGGACACTTTTTCATATTTGAGATCGTTGCTACAGTGGTATGGTGAGATTGATGAAGACGTGAGCTACATGATAAGAGCGGGGTGCATGAGATATCGCCAAACATCGAGTGTCTTGTGTGATAAAAAAGTCCCTCAAAAATTAAAGGGTAAGTTTTATAGGATGGTGATTAGACTTGTGATGCTATATGGAGCAAAATGCTGCGTAATTAAAAGACAACATATACAAAAATGTGTGTAGTGGAGATGAGGATGTTGCCGCGGATCTGTGGTCACATAAAGTGGGATCAAATCCACAATGATGATATATGTGATAGGGTAGGGGTAGCACCAATTGAAGAGAAACTTGTCCAATATCGCTTGAGATAGTTTGGACATCTCCAACAGATGCCTCCTGAGGCACCGATACTAGTGGGATTTTAAGATGTACCGAATGCACAAGAAGAGGCAGAGATTGACTAAAACTGACATGGGAGGAAGCAGTTAAAAGAGACTTGAGTAATTGGATTGTATCCAAAGAATTAGCTTTGAATAGGAGTGCGTGGAAGTTAGCGATCTATGTACCAAAACCATGACATAAGAAGAAAGTTTAGAGGTGGTGTTTCATGCTATCTGCTCAGATAGCAGGATGCAGGCTTAAGGTTTTTGCCTTGTAGGTTTTATTATAAGGCTCTCATTTTTTTGACTTTGGGGTTCTTGTTTCTTTAGCCATGAAGAGGTTTCATTCCTTATCTACTTCAACTTGTTTGGGACAAAATGCTTTGTTGTTATTATTGTAGATGTAGGCCCTGTTCAAAAGTCCTATGGCTTTTGGCTGAAATGGTATTGTAGCAGTTGTTAACTTTTTCTAAGGTATTTAATTAAAGGAAATTGAAGAAACATACAAAAAATAAAAACACCGGTATATCTCTATGAATAATGCAAAGGAAAGGGGGGGGGGGGAAGAGAAACAACCACATTAAAGAAGCCAACATATTTCAAACAACATTTGTCTTTTAAAAGCCAGAATCTATCGCTGTTTGAAATGGGACCATAAAGTGCTACGATCAACTTGGTCATAAAGTGTCAACGATCAAGTCACCAACTTACAAATAATATGAGAAAGAAGGCTGGTTTCCTTGAAAGTGTTTAGCAAGAGAAATGAGATAATCTTTATTGCTGTGAACTGGTTACAAAGGGCCTTGCAAAAGTGACGTAACTAGCCCAAATCTACAATCTCCCACTGCTCGGAAGATGTTGGTTGCCTTGACTTGTTCTGATTCGAGATCGATTGTTTTTGTCTTCTCTCATCAACCTTCAAATACCATTGAAGAGGGGCTAGTTCTGGGTCTGAGGAGATGTCTCGTGGAATCATCATGTCTGACCGAAGGGGTGGTTGTTGTTAGAGAGATATCTGATGATAATTGATCTTCAGTTACTATTAGTGGGAGATAATCGTGGGAACAACTGCATAGCAGTTGTTGTCAGAGATACATGGCCAAAACGTTGTGCTCTTTGGGACGAATAAGGCAAGCATTTTATCCATCGCACGAGAGGAGTTCTTTGGAAACGGGCCCTCATACCAGTTCACAAACTCTCCAAGTGGTTTGCTGGTCGGGCAAAGTGCATAGTAGCTCTCCGACAAGGGTATGCGAGAAATAGCTTTGAAAGCTTACGACCACGGGGTCTTAGGCCTTAATTCAAATATTAAAGTCGTATTTAAGAGATTATTCAATCCTCGTTGCACCTGATGGCTTTGTTCTTTTCAGTTTACAGTTTATAACTTCTCTTGAATAAATAAACAGGATGTCTTTCTTCGCCGTTGTTTCGAAATGGTTTATCAGGGTAGATTTTTCAAAACGATTTATCAGTATTTGATTGATTCATTTAAGCACTCGGTTAAAAGTCATTAGCTACAGCTATGGCCGAAAGAATGGACCGATATTTGCAGGTCTGCACAGGAAGGAAACAAGCCTAGGCGTGGACGAATCGCCACGCCCACAGATTAACCAGCTGGTCAGGTGCCCGCCCGGCCACAAACCCGATCAATGCACATGCACCCGCTCTGCTTCACACAAACTCGCAGTCGCACCTGCAGCTGCTAACGACCTGACGCTCGGCCTGGCCTTGGCGTTGCTGCTAGTGCTAACGACAGACGCAGGGGAAAACCAAACAAAGACCGCAAAGCCCCCACGAAAATTTTACAACCGTACCCCGCGCAGATCTTTTCTTCCTACTTTTCTCTTCTCGCCCCAGCGATCACGTCACCGATCCCCTCCGCCTCCGGCGATCTCCGCCGGCCCGGCGATGGCGAGCTCCGGCGAGGCGCCCGACCCGGAGCCGCGGCTCGCGGCGTCGCTGACGGCGCGGTACTCCGACTGGGTGGTCGAGGCTCTGGACGAGCTGCCCGGGAGCTTCCTGCTCACCGACCCGGCCATGCCGGGCCACCCCATCGTCTACGCCTCCCGGGGGCTCGCCTCCCTCACCGGCTACCCGCGCCGCGAGGTGCTCGGCCGCAACGCGCGCGTATTCCAGGGCGCCGCCACCGACCGCGCCGCCGTCGCGGGGGTGCGCGAGGCCGTGCGGGGCCAGCGCGCGCACCAGGTCGCCATCCTCAACTACCGCCGCGACGGTTCCCCGCACTGGGTGCTGCTCCACGTCGCCCCGGTCTTCCACGCCGCCGACGGGAGGGTGCTCCACTTCCTCGCCGTCCAGGTGCCCATCGCCGCCGCACCGCGCAGGGCCGCGTGCCGGCTCGGCCGCCCTGCGTTGCTCGCAGCGTGCCGCGAGGAGGCCAGGGTGGAGGAGGAGTTTCCCTGCGCCAAACACGCCGGGGCGGTGGTGTTTGTGGACATGGATAGGAGAGGTCAGTGTGACTGGCCGTGCTAATTTAATTAAGCCGCTATTCTTGTTTGGCAATAAATTGCTTTAGGATTCTTAATAACCAATGGTGCAACCGTTAATTGCAAGTGAGGTAATTGTAACCCTGCGCTTTAGTGCTATGTGATTTATCTGTTTATGACATGTATGTTGCAAACATGATATAGCACATCAGATTGCTCATGAACATGGCCTTGCCTATTTTTTTCCTTGATTCCTGCTATGGTAATTACAGTTGCACTGATCATTTATTCTTAAGTATGGACAGCCAAATAAGTAGGTGATAGTTGAAGATTGCTTAATTCTATGACCTTATCTGAGTTGTTCTTGGTTCCAAGTTTGATAATTATGGTTACACTAGCCCCTTTTTTTAAACTTTTCCAAGTATGGAGTGTTGGAGACAAAAAGGAGTAGAGTAGCAACACTGTAACAGTGTGTGTTTGAGTTGGTGTTTTTTTGTGGATACTGTATGCCTGTGGTTGGATCTAATTTACGAGAGAATAAACTGATTAAAAACTAATCACATTGGGGCGATTCCCTTAAATGAAGAGTTTAGGGAGCGAAACAACGCACCTTAAATTTAGCCTGCTCTGTCATTCTTAAGTATTCTTACTGACATGTTAGTTCAGTACTTAAGTTAACTAAGTCTTGCACAATATGATGCCTTCTGCCAATTTCGATTGGGGTTTACATTTGACCCTGCATTTTCACATTATGCTTTTCCGTCATAAGACGTATTAAACAGGTATTAAAGGAAGCAGAAGTTCTAAATATGTTGTTGCTAGCTTGCTGTTGCAGGTCTGGAGGCCGAGGAACCGCGTGTAGCTAGCGAGAGTGACAAAGAGAAGGCTCTGAGCACAGCTAACAGCATCTTCTCTGCACTGAACTGCTACAGCAAACTAACTGGTCTAGTGGTTTGTGGGAAGAGATGCGATTCTGTTGGCATCCCAGCACTCAGCTCTTCGTTAAATCTCTCTCTCGGTAGAATCAAACAAAGCTTTGTATTGTGAGTTATTTGCATAATCCTGTTCAGTTTTTAGTTGTCTCGGCTTATTTCTGTTGTGTTCAAAATACTATCTATGTAACTCATTGCCTGCTTTATTAACTGAGAGCAGTTTGACTTTGAAATGATCACAGGACTGACCCCCATTTGCCTGACATGCCGATAATCTATGCTAGTGATGCTTTTCTATCATTAACAGGTACTTGATCTTTGATTTTTAATATCAGATTGTGCATTCTATGAACTTTTCTGAAGTAATGCATTTTAATGATGTGCAACTATTTATGGCTAGTAATACTTATTTTCATATTTTTGAAAGTGTGAATGTCTGATGACTCTTGGCTCAAATGAGTGAAACTGATTATAATCTACAGAATATGTTGTTTTTGGAACTAAGAGCTCAATTCTTCTCATGTCTATTGGGACGATCTCATATGAATAACATATTTAGCTCTAGTGCAACAGACTGAATCCTGACTTGCTCGAGTTAAGATGAACATGATTAATGGATTGCATTTGTAATTACCTTCCAAAATTATGTTAAAATGCAAAGAAAATGTCTTCCTCTCATACGAAAAACATGTTTAGCTCCAGTGCAACAGATAATCCTGGTGTGCTCAAGTTAAGATGGGCATGATTGATGAATTGCATTTGTAATTACCTTCTAAAGTTATATTAAAAATGCAAAGAAAACCTCTTCCCTGTAGTGATGCTATTGGGATGGCAAATTGTGTTGGCATTGGTTCCTGGCTTTATGGCTGCTACGGAGTGGATACGTGGAAAGTATGAGAGAATCGTAGAGTATCACTGGAAAAATCTAATAATTGAAGCTCTTTGCGGACAAATACAATGATCTGCCATCATGTGCCTTTTCTTTCTATATGAAATCTTTAACTTTAAAAGATAGTTTCTGTTGCAATTTTCTTTTCTTTTCTGTATGCTACTATTGTTTATAGGCAAGACTTCTGTTGTTCTAAAAAATTAATCATTCAGGTTACTCGAGAGAAGAAATATTGGGCCGTAATAGCAGATTCTTAAATGGTCCAGACACTAGTGTGGAGGTTTTAGAGGAGGTGCGGTCCAGGATTTTATAGCTTGTCTTATTGCATTTCCTTTATCAAATATGCTCACCTTTTCCATTTCCTATTTGAAATTGGATGTACAGATAAATCGGCATATTTGTTCTGAGCAGTCTTGCACAGAGCATCTACTGAATTACAGGTGCACATTTGCAGGATACCTTATAAGTAGTTAACAGGTTCAGTGTATGTAAAGAACTTAACAGAAGTTTTATTGCTTATGCTTTCTATCAGGAAAGATGGAAGCTCATTCCATGATCTGCTACATGTATCTCCTATCCGAAATGCATTGGGCAAGGTTCGCTTACATCTTTCTCAGGTCCTTCCTGAAAGGCACTGTGCTTCTGATGCATCTGCTTTGCATTTCAGTAATGATGAACTGAATAATTACTGTGACATAATTAATTTTGTAGTAAGCCTATATTATGTGATTCTTGTTCTTTTGAACTATCAAGTGGTATTCACAATCTTATCATTCAGATACGCTTGTTTCATGGTACAAATGTCATGGGAATTTTTCCAACTTGCACATGCAGGTCGCATTTCATGTGTGGGTCTACCTTGATGAGAGCGCAAAGTATGATTTTCATGGGTTGACCCCGGAGGTGTGGCAGCTCGGTGCTGTTGGTGCGGTCAGAGTTGCAGTCAGAAGCTTGTCTGCGTCAGGTAGCTTGTTGAGACCGTCCCAATAGCATTTCCCAGTTTCTTTGCCATTCTGTAACATGTCGACTTGCCAATGTATATACATTGCAGTTGCCTATTTGTATGTAAAGTAATTGCTTAGTGAAAAAAATCAGTTCATTTTAAAGGTAATTGCCAGGCGAATACATGAGGCTGTCTGTGGTTTTGTAATAATTAAGCAAAATGAAGGAAAATGGGGAAAATAGTTCCAGCATTTCTTCAATTTCATAGTTCATTTCGTTATGAATGATAATTGGTTCTTTTTCGCGAGGCAAAAGATGGTCCGTGTAATTTGACCTCTCAGGGTCTTCTGGTAAATTTGTTGTCTTTTTGCCATGTAATTTTGGATGTAAACGAGCACAGAAATTTTCACTCGATTGGAACTCAAGTATACAAATTTTGATTTTCTTTGGAAGGAAAATTCTGGTATTGAAAGGTAAGGTGGTGTGGCGTACGTGACCAGTCTGGAAACGACCCTGCCCTGCATCGTAGGCCCCGCTCGTTTCGGCTTCAGTTTCTAATTTCTGATTTATTTTTTACTATTTATAAATTTCGTCATTTTCTAAATTTTTGATTTTTTTGAGCTTTTTTTCTGTTCTTTTTTTCCCGTATTCGTATGTGTTGTCCGTGATGAGCTAACATAATTTTTTTCTATTTTTAAAATTTTAAAATTTAATTACGCTAAATAAGTCACTTTCAACTACAGTGAACTTTTAGTCGTTATAGTGCAATTTCAGTCATAAGTCACAGCTTTTCAACCCAACTGAGCGGGGCCTAATGTCTTGACTCTCACGTTAGATACACTGGTAGGCCCGTGTTTAGCAGTTTTGATTTTGTCCTAAGAGTAAGCATGTTTTCGTCGGTGAGCCGTGTGAGGAAGGGGTTGGTGTCAGAGCTATCAGCTCCTCGTACGCGTCGTCCACCGTCGTCGCCAAGCGGAAAGACTGCTTCCTCACCCACTTTATTCTAAAGTTCATTTTTAGCTATCACGCTAGTGTATGATGCTTACATATGGTTTTATTCATCTTAGCTTTGTTTCTATTATTTCCCCCTTAAACTTTGGCAATAGTTGTTTTCTGCATTTAGCTTGAAAATTAGTTTGCAACTTTAGCATGTTGAAAAGTGAGGGTGTTGTCATTCTCGTAGCTATGTTGTGTGTTGTGCGTGAGTTAGTGGTTGTTTAGCGTGGTGCGTTAGTCTGCGGAGTTTTCTCGGTAGAACCAGTGTTATGTATTTTTTTTTCTTCTGCTTTATTAATATAATGAGCAGTTCTCCCGTTAGTTCGTTTTTTAAAAAAAAGGTACACTGGCACTCTTCAACCGCATTCATACCCAAAATGCTTACATCTTCCTACCTGCATCACTCCAAAAAAGATCACATAATTGATACGTGATAGTAGAGAATGTTAAGCCAATATACATGAGCAAATCCACGAAGGTTCTTCTCATCTCTTGCAATTTGCTACATCATAATACGGTTCCTTATTATTTACTTACGGAATGTAAGGTGCAGGTTAATCTAGAGGGGTTCGTATTGCCTGTGGCTGATATTTTTAGTTAAAAATAAATTGTAGTAATGATTGAAAGAAATGATTTTTAGAATGTAAAAAGTGAAAAAGAGATGTGTGTAAAATGAAAGCAAGAGGAGTGAAATGTATGATGCGTCCATAATCTCTACCTTATTCTCAGAGCGAGATAGGAGAGAGAGGTGAGAAAACCACTTTAAAAAATCGGATATTCATATTAATTTCTTCAAACAGAAACCAATATAAACGTCGTAACTTGGGGGATATTTGGTTGATATCACAATTTGTCATGTGCGCGGAGCAACTCCTTGGACCACCACAATTTGCTACATCGATCATACGATCTGTTTGCTCAAATACTAAATATGAAGCCCACAAAAACCCGCAGGCACTTTGATGGCGATGATGGGATATTTAGCTTAAGCATGACGTGGTCGTAGATGACAGAATTGTGAGTGAGCAGCCTAGTGGATACGCAAACAGACCACACAGTATTACGATGGATGATATCTTCATATCTTGTCTCGTTTCTTGACAGGTCAGACAAGTGTGGCTACAAGAATGTCTTGCCAAAACGGACGCACGACGCTGCGGTGCGCACCACAAACCGAAGGGTCACATCTGGGTCGTTGCAATATATATATATATATATATATATATATATATATATATATATATATATATATATATATATATATATATATATATATATATATATATATATATTCACTTATTATAGCTTGATTTGATCCACTCCCCACTGCGTGTTCCACTAATTAAATTGCTCCATCAGTCATCACTCACCACCACATTGATGTTCATGTTTTTGTTTTTGCGGAGAGGAATGGTCTTGTCGTTACCGACGCTACCACTCGAGTACTAACAATCCGAGCTTTTTGAGCTCAATCAACGGAACAAGCGCTACTTTCAATAAGCTCAGGCCTATTTGATTCGGATTTCTGAAAATGCAGGAACATGAAAAGGTAGGATTGCAATACTATGGAACTATTGGATTTTATAGGATTAAAAACCACAAGAATTTGCAACAAAGGATGTTGATTATTACTATTTGAATAGTCTCACATTGACTGTAAAAGGCAAGAGAACTATTCCATCCGTCTAAATTTATAAGGCGTATTTTCTCTTAACACATAGATCAAGAAAATATTAAAATTGACTAGACTACACATAATTATTATCTCTAAGCACTATATTTAATGCATACATGTAGAGAATATATAATAAAGCTATATATTTATTAGGGGTATAGAGAAACATACCATTAATTTTATATTGGAATATAAAATATATCTTACATTTATGGTTAAAACCATTCAAAAAATACATCATATAAATTTAGATGGAGGGGATAACTTAAATGTAGGGGAGCTACTCACCTCACAAGCTAACTTTTAGGATAAGAAAACCTTACGATTCAATAAGTGGTATCAAAACCCGGTTCTAACATTTTTAACCCAATGAATACTAGTGTGTGAATGTCCGATAGACTGTGACCCTGAGGGATCATTCGTGTACGGTGAAAGGGGTAGTGAACAGCTGAGAAACATCAATGTGTGAAGGAGGAGATTGTTGTTATAGTACTATATTGATTGTAGAAAGGCAATGAACCTAACTTAAAAGTGAAGGAATCTCTCATCTTATAAACTAGCTTTTGGAGACAAGAAGACCCTTACGATCCAACAATTACACCATGGAAAATATAAAAATTTTAAGATTAAATGTTAACTGGTTAGAGAAAGCATGGAGAGAGAAAGAGAAAAGACGCTTTAGAACTCTTACAAGGGTTTGGGTCCTAAGAATTGAGTCCGAAATCGTGGAATTGGAATTGGATTACAGGAGTTGGGGTGTTTGGCTGCCACTAGAATCGGAATAATTGATTCCATCACGAATTCTAGCGCTTATCCCACACCTAAAGCCAATTCTTTTCTCTCCCCTGTCATATGCCTGGAATCCAATCCAACAGCAACTCCTAACTCCTCGTGACCTTGCGATTCTTCTTCCCTCGAGGCGAGCTCCATCTCCGACCCCGCCAGTGACCTACCCTCCGCCTTCACCTCTCCGCTATGTGTCCCTCGTGTCTCTGCCAACAGCAACGTCATGATGATACAGATTCAAATGCATGCACGCCGGAGTTGAGGAAGGAGGGGTAGCCCTATAGCGGCATGTGGTCAGAACACAGATTGGACCGCTCGCACATAGCCTGTGTCGTCCTTTCGCTACCCCTACCCAAGCCCAGCTAGCCCATCTCCTCCTCATCCGTTATCGGTGTGAAAACTATCTCCTTCTCTGACACTGCCTAAGTACACCCTTAGCTACATGCTACGGCGAGTGGCGACCGTGTTGGAGCAGTGGTTGGTGCTTGATTTGGGGGACTCGACTGTTCTACCATGTGGCAGTGAGAGTACTTGCTATTTTTTTGGAGAACTTCTAATTCCAATTCAACGGACACCCAAACATGAAATTCTGATTTTGATTTGTCTCAAATCAAATTGAAATCTTACTAGAATAGGATTTGGAATCCAATTGAATGAATCAAATTCAATTCAATGGAGCCAAACAGAGTGTTAAAGGAATTGGTCACATGAGATTAGACCTCATGCTACAATTTTTCTAAAATTTGTATGAAAATTTTCTATCCTATGAAATTCTTTTGAAACAATCCTACAAACGAAACACCCCTTATATGATGTTTTTCCTTTGAATTGAATTCCTCCATTTTTTTCCTTTGAAATTATTTTGAATCAAAGAGACCCTCACTTTTGTAGGACCATAACACCAAAATCTTGGTATACCACCTCTACGGTTCCCTAGCACAGCGTGACACAACAGACCAAATCACAAATCATCAATGATGAACACTTAAAAGGAATTAGGTATCAATTTAATTATGAAGGAATAGACATCCAAATTTAAATACAAGCTGAAAAGACGATTTGAATCTAAATGATTAAGATGTACATCCACACCTACCAACCGAGTTAGGCTTAGATCCTACACCAAACCATCAATCCCAAACAGGGCCGCACCCACGTACTACAAAGTACAGACCCTACCTAACCGATCGAAATGACCTATCAGTTGAGATACATCTCGTTTGTAGGCAAATCTCATCACCAAGTTGTCATTGTTCCCCTGATTAGAGGTGGCCACTGGGCCAGCCACGGGCACGGCTTGGGTCTATCATGCTTTGGGTCACGTCGGGCCATACCGGCTTGGTCCGGTCTCCCGCTGTACCATGCCGTGCTAGCCCTCCTTGTCTCTGGTCAGGTCTAGACACAACCTAAAGTCCATCGTACCGGCGTTCGTGCCATGTCAACCTAAGCCTAGCCTGAAGTAACTATACACGACGAAGGCGGCGGTAACGATGGAGGAGGCGGCGGCGAAGATGGTGGCGATGGCCACCATCTTTATTCCTCTCATGCCCGTCTCGTTAAAAACCTAGTTAAAGTTAAATTAGTTGCGTAAAAATACGGGCACGTAAATACTTTAGAGGAAAAGTGGAATTCTTATGTATACACAAACATATATAATCTAACTAGCGCAAGTATAGTCCAATAAGTTATGTATGTATGATGCATAAAGGTGTTAACCAACATTTTGTATTTATATACATGCGTGCATAATTTCTTTAGTTACTAGGTGCTGGAGAAAGTATATGTGTAAGTGGCCTATATTATATGCTTGTATGACTAGGCGATACTGGTATAATAAGTTCTATAATGAGGTATCCATATAATAATAATATGCATGATCAAGAGATCTAAATAATTTTACTATAATTAGTAACTCGTAATATGCCACTAAGATCAGGTGATGCATAGTCTAATTAGGAGAAACATTATGCATCTTATCGTATGTTGGTTGAGATGTGCGCATGTGATTGCCTCCACGCCTACAAGTTTTAGTCTTTGGACGGTACTAAATTCATTTTTAAACAATCATAAATACTGATTAGTGGTGTTTTTAACAATCATGCACTTGTACTAATAAAATCTTGGATGAATGGAATGCTTGTGTGACGAGGATTGCAATAGTGTGACATGCATTGCTTGATTCTTCATTGTTGGATGAGATTTGAAGGAGAGAAGGAGGCGTGGAGCTTTGCTATCGACAGCCTGGTGCGCACGGTTCATCTCCAAGCACTAGGCGTGGCAACCACTACCAGACACGATCTTCTTAGCTACTTGTATGCAACAGCCAACGTCGTTACTAGATCTACATCCGTCTCGCCCACTAGTGCACAGCTACCGATGTCACCATTGGATCTGTGCCTCCGGCTTTTCCTCTCTTTTTTTTTTCCTTTTCCTCCTTTCTCTCCATTTTCCTCCTTTTCCTTTCTCCTCCTTTTCTCTTCCACCCTATCTCCAGTCTCTACCGACACTTTCTTTGGTTCTTCCTCCCTCCTCCTTTGGTCCTTTCCCCCAAGGCGACGAGGGTGAGGTGGCCGGCCCCACGGATGGCGAGGTGACCAGCTGTAGGGGAGGGCGAGGTAGGAGGCAGACGGCCGCGCAGAGGGTGAGGTGGGAGGCGGTGACAAAGCGGCATGGCGGGAGGGCGTGGTAGGAGGCGAGTGGCGGCGGCGAAGCGATGAGGCGGGAGGCGGACGGCCGCGTGGAGGGCGAGACGGGAAGCGGGCGGCGGAGTGACAAGGCGGCGCAGCAGGAGGCGAGGAGGCGCGATGGGAGCTGAGGAGGCGGCGAGGTAGAGCGGCGGGAGACGGCCGCCGGTGCCGGCATCCCCGATGTGATAGGTCGGCCTGAGCACGGCATGCCGTGTCGGACCATGCTGTGCCACTTATCGTGCTGGCTTTCTAAGCCCAGCCCGACTCGCCGTCCATGCCGTGCCTGTTCGGCCCACTATGTGGCGTGTCCGGATCATACTTAGGCTATGGCAAACCAACTAGACCTTAGGCTAGTTTAAAAAAGCATAACCTAACTCCCACCTCTATCCCTGACCCCGAGGGAGGTAACAGTCACCCCATTGACAACCCCCCGGCGCGGCAATCTCTCTCTGCCGAAGAAGTTACCGCACATGTAACATGACATCCATGGCGTACGCTCGAGTCTGACCTCTGACGGGAAGCTGCCCAGAAAGCGGCCGGCCGGCCGCTTGATTAATGGTTCCGGTGGCTAAAGCCGGGTGTCAATCGTCAATCAGCTCGCGCCACCGGAGGAGACGGAATCGGTCTCGTCCTCTCCCTCTCAAGCTGCCACGGCGCCTTCGGCATGCCGCGCGCGACTGGGACGGGCTAGAAGAATAGAGCTTGGGCGGGCTCGGCTCTAGTGGCAGCGTACGTACGTGTGGATTTTGGCATGACTCGCTCGATCATGAGTCATGACCAGCTTGGGGTAGCGGGTAGTGTGCTAGGATTGAGACACCTGGGCTGCATGCTTTTTTCCTTCTCTCCTTTTTTTTTCTTTTGGCTAGAGGGAAGGACAGAAATGGGACAACAATTTGTGCCTGTGTTGCGTGTTGTGAGCTCCATGCTTCAACTTCCGTCCATTCAATGGTTCATAACTTTTCATATACAAAGTTCACATGCATGTTTGCACGAAAAAGCTTGAGTAGCGGCACAACTAGATACATGCTCCCATTATTTGTTCAACATCCGAATTATTTGTTTGCTCTAAGATCGATTTGCGTACAATTTATTTTTGGGGGAGGATGGAAGCATTACTTCTTGAGTGGTTTCTCTACAAGCATGTGTAGCTGCATGCACTGTTCCAGCCGTTGGTTTTGCTATGAGATTCGTGCGTTCTCTCTCTCCTCCCTCTTGCCTCCGTCTCTTTCTCGGCCGTGCCGCCTTCCTCTCCGGCGAAGAGCCGCGCCACCGCCTCCTTCGGCTCACCGCGAGCCCGGCGCCGACCGCTGCCACCTTGGATCGGAGAGAGGGGAAGGGTGCACGAATCTCATATCAAATGGATGGTTTGTGTAGTGCTCGTGGCTACGAGCTGTAGATGTGCATTTTCGCATTATTTCTCCATTTCCAGTTTCAATAATTCTGGCCGGCCAGTACTACCTGTACACTGAATATAATTGACGTGCTTCAAGTGAGGTACGTGGTCGATCATCTGAAATGTGCCAGCACACAGCGTTGGCTAACGATGTATAGTACTGTAGCTCGATAGTCTCTCTCATGCATTATGTATGCACGTGTTCTTTTCGACGATATGTATGGAGAAGTCGCTACGGAACTTTCCAGTTTGTAATGTTGACTCCTCGGAGAAGAACAAGGCCGAAACATTGCATCTGAACTTAATTCCCAAGGATAATTATATGTTACGTACGCATACGTACGCCCGCGAAATGCGTATTATCATTCCTGTCACACTTAGCTAGAAAGCCGAGAAATTTTTTTTAAGAAAGATTGCTTTTGCATCGATCCTTCTTACGTACCACTCCACTAGCTAATAAATTAATTAACAGCGGTCGATCCAATCGATTTTCTGATTAATTAGGTTGTGCTCATTTAAGTTTCAGTATTTAGCTTTTAACTTTTTAATTTCGGTTTTTCCTGACTCTCTAGGCTTTCAGGTTTTTTTTGTCTTCTTTTCTTGTTTATTTGTATTGTTTATGATGGCATAACCTATTTTCTTTTTTATTTTTTCAAATTTAATTATGTTAAAAAATTAACAGCAAACCTTAAACAGTGCCAACTAAACAAAAAGCTTAAGCTTTAAACTCAAATGTTCACCCCTGTACACGGGCCAAACAATCTACCAAGCTGGCAAATATCTAGATCTCATATAGTATCTACCGGCCACCGAGTGGCCGGCCTGTTGGATCAGGCGATACAATGCATGCATACAAGATGTAGATGGCAAAAACACGTTGTCAACCCTGCGGCCGGACAGTCGCATACAGGTTACTCCAGCGCGTGCGTGCATATCGCTGTCAATTATCGCCTACCTCACGTACGTAAAATCCGGAGCAGATTAACGTACTATCGGTGAATTGCCATGATCTTATGAAGCAAATGCAAGAAATCCGACACTAGATCAAGTAAGGAGAGACATGGTATTTTAGATAGGTTTAGATTTTCTCTAGAGAGAACAATAACCCTACTTTATGTATTCTTGTATTGTTAGATATTATAATAGGTTGAACAAGGCCAAGGGCGGAGCCACATCCCGGGCAGGGTATGTTTCAGCCCGAGGTGTGGAAAAATATCTAGTGTACAGTCCAGGTAAATTCAATCTAGTCTGGATAACATTTTCATGATCCAGCCTAAATAGTCTAGATCATTCCATGACTGAACCCGGGGTGTAACCAAATTCTAGCTCCGCCACTAAACAAGGCTATGGTTATAAAGAGTATGCGATCTTGCGTTTCGTATGCCTCTGTGTATTCTCCATCTGCTGGCTCTACTTCTTATAAAGTGTCGAAAGGGTGGCACTTGTAGCCCGTAGGGAGGTGCATCGTTAGTTCGTGAATCCCGCACATTATCATCGGTTATTGTCAGGGACATATGTTAGATACGTGTGGTTATGTCCAAGTGATAAAGGTTCACATCCCCTTTTAACTACCACACTTGATTGATTGCAGTGGATTTAATCCCCAGTCAGAGCATAGGGTTCACATGTATGATTACAAATCCTTCCGGTCAGTGGGGTGGTCGATACTCGGCTTGACTCGAGCATATTCTCCACAATCAGGGGTACTCGAAGGATTCATCAAAGCGATTCTCTTTTCAATAGTTATTGTGGATATTAAATCTATTTATTAAGGATTATTTAATCCTTGTCATCTAGTCCCCTGTGTAATCTGCGAGATCGAACCAATTCTCTTCGTTCCACTTATTTGCCATAAATGCATGAGGGCCGATGGGAACTAGAACTTCACCATCATGTCCCTACGGTCAGCGTCAGCTATCGATGAATTACCACCGATCTTGCAAAGTAAATGTAAGGAACATGACACTTGAGATCATGCAGGAAGAGACAAAGTATTTTAGATGGGTTCAGGCTTTCTTCGGATAAAATAATATCCTTACTTCCTATGTTCTTGTATTGCTAGAGAATATAATGGAGTTCACAAGACTATGGCTATAGAGAGTCGTATGTGGCTATCTTGCGCGCTGTATGCATCTATGTATTTTCCATCTTCTGGCTCTACTTCTTATAAAGCGTCGAAGGGGTGACAGCTGTAACCCTTAGGGAGGCGCCTCGTCGATTCGTGAATCCCGCATGTGGTCATCGATTATTGTTAGGGACAGATGTTAAAAATATACGGTTATGTCAGAGAGATAAGGACGCACATCCCTTTTAACTATCACACTTGGTTGATTGCTGTGAATTTAATCTCTAGACAGAGAATATGATCTATATGTCTAATTAGAGACCCTTCCGACCAGTGGGATGGAACTGAGCTTATTCTCCCAACTAGAAGTACTTTAAGTATCCACCAAAACCGATTCTCTATCCCATAATTATCATGCACATTAAATCCATTTATTAAGAATTATTTATCGTGGATATTAAATTTATTTATTAAGGATTATTTAACCACACGTAACTGGGAATGGATCAATCGGATCGAGTTGGCATAGCCCCTTTCGCATTCCGATCACGCAGCTGCAAAAGATACAGTGGTGCACTGCATCGATCGGCTTTTTGTGAAACTGAATACCTGTCGTCCTTAGCTAGGTCTACACGGCAGGTACGTGTCGCTTGCCTTTCGTCAGGTACACCGTACACAGGCCGTGTCAGTGCGATGGACTGGACTGATCGGACGTTAATTTGGACCTGAATGCTAGCTTAACTGAATGTAATTATGAGTAATTAACCATTTAATTAGGACCCGGATCCGCTGCATGTAGTCATGTTCCTCCTATGGGCATGTTCATAAGCCAATATAAATACTGATTTTTCAAAATAACTTCTTCACTATTCTTGCTCTTATCTCATTCGTGTGTGTGTCTATATATATATATATATATATATATATATATATATATATATATATATATATATATATATATATATATATATATATATATATATATATATATATATATATATATATATATATATATCATGATCTTACCTTTTTTTTTCACTACTCACATCTTATTTTAAATGCCACTTTTTTCAATAACTACTATTTATTTTTAGTTAAAAATCATCCATTTTAGCCAAAAATCATTAGGCATAGCCAATATGACCAACCTTTATATATGCATAACTGTAAATTAGAGTTTGGATTGGAAAAATTCAATAGGAGAGCAGGTAGATTTGGATCAAGCTAGCCTTGGCTCTAGACTCTGTTACGTGCTGGTATATCGATCGGACGGCGGTCGAAAATATAAATGTACAGTCCAACCGTTGATAGTCAAAAAAACTACTCTTTCTGTACTGCTGCCAATCATAGTCATCGACCCGTAACTAACGGCCTCAGCAATCCAAAGGGCTTATTTTTTTAGACTATATCTTATGATTTTTAAATTCTAATTTATAAGATAGTATAAAAAGAGAGATAGTTGTGTGTAATTTTCACCGGTATAATTGAAGTCGGTATAATATCTACTATAATCGACTTATAAACCCCATCTTAAAAAGATATTTCGTTTGAAAGCTAATTACTGTAGTATAAGTTAGAAACTAAAAAGAATAGGGTCAATGTATCAAACTGACTAGAATTTACTTTTTTTTTCTTGACTAGCTGTGCTCAGTTGGACTTTTTTCTGATTTTTGGCTTTTTTTTAACTGTAGTTAGTTTATTTTGCATTATAGCAGCTGATAGATTTTTTATCGTAATTAAAATTTAAAAAAAATTAAAAATAGAAAAATTAAGTTATCCCATTACAAATAATACAAAGAAATATGAAAAAAGACAAAAAGTCCTAAAAAGCTAAAAATTAAAAAAGACGGAATTAAGTAATAATAAATTAGAAACCAATTAAAATTTAGAAGCTTTCCCCGAAACGGAGCTTGTCCGGTCATAAATGTCAAAAGTGCAGCACAGGGGTCACCATCACGGTAAGAATGGACATGCGACACATCTGAGAACCTTCGGACCAGGATCCATAGAGCTAGCTAGCCGGCTTCAACGTTCTGGAAGTCTAGTTCGTTTGGATGTATAAATTGCAGAGCTTGACACGACACATTTCTCGTCAAACGTACACAGGTCACTGGCCAAGCAGTAGCGGTAGTTTTCAGTAGCGGCGCATGTTCATGGCGGCTTCTCTAGGAGTTAGCCGTGATACGTACTCCTACCTGGCCTCCTCTCTGTACTTCCCTCCCCTATTGACGGACAACAGCGCAGCGCTCGAATTTCCGCCGGCCGACTTCCAGGAGCTCGACGCCGTTCGCCCTTCCGAGTACCACTCGCCGCCTCCGGTGGCGTTCGCCGGCGGTGCTGCCGAAAACGAGATGAACATGTAAGAAAGTATATATGCAATGTGTGCTACATATATCGATCATGCACGCTGTTGTTTGATCTTGAATTCTTGATGTTGTGCTGTGTTGTACTATATATAGGAGCTGCACCGGAGTCGACGACGCGGTAAGGAGATCAGGGAACCATGGGTGTTCGAGGATCGGGTTCCGGATGAGGTCGGAGGTGGACGTGCTGGACGATGGCTTCAAGTGGCGGAAGTACGGGAAGAAGGCGTTGAAGAGCAGCCCGAACCCGAGGAACTACTACCGGTGCTCCGCAGAGGGGTGCGGGGTGAAGAAGCGGGTGGAGAGGGACCGCGACGACCCTCGCTACGTCCTCACCACCTACGACGGCGTCCACAACCACGCCACCCCCGGTGCCGGCTATCCCATCTTCCACGGCGCGTCACCGGCGGCGTGCGCGGCGCCAGCTTGGGGCGTGCCGGCCGCCGGCCTTGCCGCTCCCCCTGCAAACGCGTGGGTGCCGGTGCAGTTACATGCGGCGGCGGCTCACTCGTCCGAGTCGTCGTACTGGTCAATTACTGATTGATCATCAGTTCATCACTATTATAGTCAATTAAGGTTCAGAAATGTGGAGCTGGAGAGATCGATGCATGCTTCCGTTTTTGGTTGCGCCATTGCCATATATATGCATGGTATATGTAGGACTAAACGTATTTGTTTGAGAGATGAATTCGCCAGCTCATGTTGTTCGATTCGATCGTTCGACATTTGTGTACAACACCACGCTCCGGTCGATCGTACTTGCAGCGAGCTGCTAATATTATATCTCTGCAGGCATGCCCATTTGGTGGACGAACATATGCATGATGCCGAATTGGTTGCAGAGACTAGCATATATCTGGAAATAACGCAAATTGATTAGCCGAATATGGGAGACGCAATTCGATCGTCCTCTCCAGAATGGACGGTGTGAGAGGCGAATAAATCGCAACAATTCGATCTAGTCAGTTGTTGAGCTTAATAAAAATTCGGCAGCGATCGAACTTCGACACTCGTCCGGTGGTGCCACCATGTTGAGCGCCCGTCATGCATCGGCATCTCGCTCAAGGTACTAAATAGCGGACGGTGGAGACGTAGCAGAGATTGATGTTGCGGACGCAATATTTCAATATCAAAATATAAAAAAAAACATACATAATTTTGTGATAGTTATGTATATATCATAACTTACTAGCTTGATCAAATTATAAGTACATCAATCATGATGGAGCTGTGAAGGATGAGCACCGGTCGCCATTAAGCAAGAGGGGAATGGTGGCGACATCTAAAATAACTATATCTCATAAGCAATGACAACTAATTTGGCTAGGGCTTCTAAACTATTTGCACATTGATCTAATGACTTGTACAGATTTCAAATTTCAGTAGCACTGGAATATTGCGTCAGAAGCGGGCTACAAATAGTGGCAACAATGGTGCTCTGATAAGCGCTATATCGGCCGCAAAGTTCCAATCCACTATTTTTCAGCACTACTTCAACTTAGTAGTGTTTGCACCCTGCTACCGCTATTGCAGGCGTAATTGTGAATGATACCAATACTATTTAGTACCTTGATCTTGCTACAAAAGGTGTTATATCATTGGTGCTTACAAGTTTGCTACGTCACAAAGTTGACCAAATTGTTCTCGACATGCAGCATTTCAGCCCATTGGCTCAATACACTCATGAACTTGTCAAAAAAATTAAATATTTTCATGAATTATGCAAATCTTTACTATTTAAAAGAAAAGTTGGTGATGGTAGTTCGTCACCACTTTAATCGGTGGTTTATCTACCACCCCCCTTTTACTAGAAGCCATTTGATCTAAACACTAAGATCTTAACCATCCACCTAGTGCCCCCTCCCCTCCCCTCCGCTCTCTCTCTCTCTCTCACGATCTAACTGGCCCTCCCCTTCACTTCTAGCTTCAATTTCTCTACCGTGACCTCCTCGACTCCCCCTCTTCTTCCTTAACCTTGCCGTCGCCTCTAACCTCTCTCACCCTCCCTATTTTCCTCTCCCTCTCCCTCTCTCGCTCTCCAACCAAGCGGCGTCGTCGCTCAATCTGATGCCTCCGGTAGCTTCCCCTGCAGTTAATAGCCCCCGCCTCCCCCTCGGCCTCCTCCTTCCCTCTCTCAACTGTTGCCACTCCCTTCCTCTCTCTCGCGTGTGCTCTTTCTCTCTCAGTCATGGGCCACCATGCCTAGATCCATTGCCTCTCGGCCAACCCCACTCTCGCCTTCCAATGGATGTTATCATGTTCCCACCGTCTCCCGCCCCCTTCCTTGAGGACGGCTTTGATTTTGGTGACTTCATCTTTGCCTTGTCTGCGCCCCAACCTGTACCTCCAGCTTCCTAGCCTGCCACCTTTGACACTTTTGATGACGACTAGGGCAACTTCGTAGCAAGCCCCTTCGGATCCAACCCGGATGGATTGGCACCCACCACGCCTCCGATGGCCAAGTCCTCCACCTAGGAGAAGCCGCAAGGCCCACTCCCACTCTCCTTTTTCTATGCCAATGATGAGGAGGCGGATGGGCAGGAGGATGAAGGGCTGACCGAGCCACCGCCCATGGCCATAGCACAAAAGCAGGCACTATCCTTCTCCTCCAAAGAGTCACGGCCCGTGGATTTGAAGGACCGCATTGTCAGCCTCTATGGATCCCAGCCCCCCTCCACGGTAGAGGCGGGTACAGAAGCAGAGGTATATGACGACGACGAATTTAGAGATGGCGGTTGGGAATTCAAGGCTGCGACCTCCTCAGGTGCTGGCCAGGATGGAGGCAAATGAGTGTGCGGGGATGGAATTGAGGTGAGTGTGTAGCACTATGATGCTTTTTTCCTCCCCTGATGATTCCTTTATAACTGTCTTCGTCAAAATTTCATGAGATGTTGAGCTGATTGTATAGTGACATCAAACACTATCTAAAAAGAACGTATGAATTGTCCCAATATAATGTCGCACTTGTAACCAACCTGATAAATGCAACTATTTTGAGCTCCCAAGATTCTTCCTATGTTATTCTCATAATACAGTATGGTATTTTGGAATTAATAAAATGTGGCACTTCACCAAATGCAAACACTCCCCATGGGTGACCTCTCACATAACTAAAGAATAAACAACACGATTGACTGGCCAAGTTAAACAGGCAAAGGAGCAAATTATTGTAGTACAAATAGATAGCAATCCAATCTAGTTCCTTCTAAAAATGGATGACGCTTATGATTTCAATGACTCATTATTTTTTAATAAAAGAAAATACTCTTAAACTACAACATCACCAACCCTACAGTTAGTTGTTTAGCATTTCTTCTTTCTCTTAATCTTGTTGTTGGTTCTACTCTATTGATTGATTTGAATGTTTTCATGTCTTCAGGATGTGTTGAAATCATTGGGCACCGACCAGAAGACTGGTCATTATTTATTACTGTTAGTGGAAAATGAACCACGTTCAAACTACAAATCATGTTGGAATTCCAGAGTCCACAGGACGAAGTGTGAAGGCCATCAGTCATTCTCCTATTAATGCAACCATACTCGACCTACTCAAAGAAAGTGATATGGTTGATGCTGTTCACATTACACAAAGTTCTACAGAAAGTGTACAAAGCTCCTCTGATACGTTCTCTAATAATGAAATGATGAGTATTCATGATCTTTTAATTAATTGTGGATGCCATAATTTTTATTTCGACATGCACTAATGATCAGTGATCAGAACTCTTCATTTGAAAAAGGTGCAAATTAGTCAATCAAATCAACAGGTGATAGCATTTTGATTGATTTCTACCATAGGCTGAGGGAAGAATCGTTGACAATAATTTATTGACACGTGAAGGATATTAAGGTCAATCATTAACATTTAGTACAATGTTATTGCCTTTTTTCTTCCTTCACATTTCAGTAATTAATAATGTGAATTCGGTAGTGTCGTCTAGGTCGGGGCACCGTGCAATTGCTGGCCGATGCACTATGGTCGAGATCGATCTTGGTACAGTGGTCCTTTTGGAGCTCCATGATGAGGTCTTCCATCTTTCTATCTATTTATTTGACTTATTCTCTGTCAATTTGGTCTATAATTTCTTCATCCTTCTATCTCAAGTGCTATGCGCATGCGCTATACAGACCTTTTCATCTATAAGCATGGATTCATGGCGAAGCAATTTCCTTATGCGGGTCATTATTCTACTCATATTCATGGCTGCAATTTGAGCATTGCCTCCCCCTCGGTACATACACCATGCTTCTCTCAGGCAAGGCTAGCACAACATGTATTCCAGTTCATTTATGTGCAAAACTTGCATTCCTCTTACCTATGTGGCATTTCTAGGTTGGAAGTGCTTCAGATTGGAATGGGAGAACATATAGGAGCTTGCATATAGGTATTTAATAAATGATTATCTAATAAGTATAATCACTTCAGTTCATCTTTTGTTTTCGTTAAGCCTTATTGGTGTGCAAACTTTATCTACAGGAAATTCCTGTTGCATGGTCTACGAAGATATAGATAGATATATCCTATTTACATTGGCATGCTAGCCATGTGTTTAGAAATTTCCTATAAGTTTACCATATTTGGGGTTTTTAGATCATATTTGGGGTTTTGAACGTATGCCTTGCATGAGAAGTTGCAGGTTTTTGTGCCTAATATTTAGCACATAGGATCAACCGCACCATTCCTTTGGGATTTAGGAAGCAAGTTTACTTGCTATCTCACAAGTAACGATGTGCATGCATGCGTGTGCATGGATTTGTTCGTGTGCCCAAGTTCATAGAAACTATCGAGAGACTCGCTATTGATTGTTGCATCACCCACACATTTGAAGTATGAACTAGAGCATATCCAATCCACTTGTAACAGTGCATTACTTTGTTGCTATTTATGTTCCCTTGGCAACAAAAACATCAGATCAAATAAGATGGCAAAGCTGCATTTTGCGCAGTCATCTTGCCAAGATTTGTGGGTTTAGTTGAAGGATGTGACCATGAAGATCCAGCAATGCATGCGAGTGCAGTATTCACACTAGGAGATACGGAATCACTGATTAATTGCATGCATGCAAACAAGTTAGTTTCCACGTTAATGCTGTTAGCATCAAGTTAGTCGCCATTTTAGGGTGCAAATAAAGATGTTGAACTTTGTAACAAAGGAAAGCTGCAATTTTGTACCTAAAATCTAGGTAGTACATTTAACAATATTTTTGATCCAACATGGTCCAATAGGCCTGGTGTGCAATGAAGACATGACATGAGTTATGATGGCAGAGCCAAGGTTGTTAAAATCACAATTCTAGTCATAGAATCATACGATTCTATGATCCCACGAAGCCAATCAGATTCAAAATCGCATCTTGAGTCGTACCTCATAGAATCGTAATAGAATCACGATCCTAATTATAGAATCATGTAAAATCGCAGTAGAATCATGTATCATCCAAGATTATAAAATACTTAGGTGTTGGTTGTGTCTTATCCCTCAATTCAAGTTGTATGTTAAATACTAAGTAGTTAATAGTTTAGACATTAAGATTTGAAGGTTTGGAATAATAAATTTTAATTTAATTATCTATTTATTTTATATGTTTATGTAAAATGATGAGATTATGGCAATATTGATAACATCGCTCTTCTAGTCATAGCTCTCAATGACATAGAATTTGAACCATGATTCTAGTCGTGAATAAGATATATTTATCAATCAAATTAGATGCCAAATGACCAAATAAACACTCATATCACTCTTGGAATACATGGTAAATTAGAATAAATATGTTTTTGGTAGAATCGGGTAGGATTTTATATTCTACGATTCGATCCTAGAATGCAATCCTACCAGAGTGTCTCCGATCCGATTTAGAATCATGATTATAACAACCTTGGGCAGAGCTGAAGCATGGGTATAAGCTGAGCTTGTTGGTGGAGGCACGATGTGGACCAGGGCTGAGCTCAGCTAAGCATTGCTACGGGAGGAAAACCTATTGATAACAGCTCGACGTGCTAGGTAATATATTGTTTCATCAGTAGCAATGCATATATTCACATACATTGTACATCAAAAATAAAAATTATCCTTGTCCTACACATGCTTTTATAATCTCAGTAATGGTATTTTTGTACACATAAAACTCAAATTGGTTGATTTGCTTATGTAATTTGGGTTTCCATTGCAAAGCACGGGCACTCTGCTCGTATTAACAAAAAACTAAAATCTCTATGTCCTCGCTTCTTAAGGTGGTTTCTATAATTCGTTTGTAGGAGCCGCTTTAAACGAAGTGGCTTATTAACGCGAGTGTCCCTTACTTTCTTAATCTCTCTTGTAATTAGCTAAAAACCAAAATCCATAGCTAAAAGTCAAAAGCCACATCACTTTTGAACAGGGGCACATGCGCTCCTTCCTTCTAATCTACATTGGCAACACCGATATCGCCCGCGGTATTGCCCCCTCTAGCCATGCCCCCATCAATGCATGTGCTGCCACATTGCCTACCTATCAACATCGCGAGCCTCTTTGGAGGTAGCGCACCAATTCGTCGCCTCCCTCACCACTTGAAGCCCACCAATGCCAATTCCTATCTGTGGACATCATCAGCCTTAGTGATGCTGGTGCCACCAATTCTCCACCTCTACTGACTGGATCTCTACTGCCATACCTAATTGTCCTAGTGGCTCCCCACCACCACTGTCCACCCGACCCATCCCCCCCCCCACACACCACCACCACCGATCCATCACCTCCCACCTCAATTCTGTTGCGGCGGGGAACTTGTGAACCCCAAAAACCCTAACCGGGCATGAAGCCCAATCTATAACCTAATTGTGATGATCCGTGTCATTATTTCCTTGGATAAAGACATTATTTTGTGGGTTTATTACTCGACAAATTCCTATTTTGTTGAATAATAAGCCACTTTAGAAAAATAGTTAGAGAGTTTCATTAGTATTACAGTATCATGCCACATAAGGCTTGTCTTAAATAGGGCTTCACAAAGTTTGCCCATTATTACATCTTCCTGATGAGTGTTTTAACTAGTTTTACTAGGTAAAAGGATGGTAACAGCCCCATATTACATATTTAGATAGTAGGGATGTCTACTCATCCCAACCTCCTTATGAGGCTTCAAGATCATAGTAGTAGTTATCTAGATCCATCATACTCCAGTCTGCGTACTAGTAGTCCTTCCCCGCACACCCTTCATCAAACTCAAGGGGATTCTCAAACTGAGTTGCTTCTATTCAAGGAGGATTAATAACAAGACTAAGTATAATGTACTCGGCAAGCATTAATAGCAATACGCAATTATCGTGACAGTAAATCATCTAATCATTGATCCTACTCGCTGCTTCCATTTTAAAATAGAGTTATTGTGGGAAAATTCAATTTAATTTATAAAACTACTAGTCACTCTTATTGCGAGGTAAAGCCATGAATAGGCCCCCTAGCCTCTAGTCCAGGAGACAACCGTGAATCACGATTTAATTTAGCACTACACAGGCTGTATCACTTTACCCATAGCTATTTTGATTTTGGTAGCCCCAGTTCATTTGCAATTCCCTAGATGCGATGCTTATTAGAGTACAAAAGCATTTTCCCCATTGTCATTTATTATACCTCTACCCGGCTAGCACTTCACTAACCGTTGTGTCGGGCTTCCAACTTACCACTCCGCCGCGCTAAATATATACGCGCTAATGCACTTCGTCGGCATTAGAATTGGAGTCCATCACTACTCCTAGTACTACATATCCATGTGGTATGTGGAGATTATAACAACTTGATAGGGTACTAGACTTAGCCCGCCTTTAGATGAGTCTATGATTGATACGATTTCTGTATGGCACACTGACATGAGCAAGAGTGGGTTTTTACCTTATATTATATTATATCCTGGGCACCCTCCACCTTCTGATAATTATTTGTAGGTCAATTGCTTCATCAACTGAATCCACTAGCATACACTTCATCGGTATGCACATCTAATACATATTTTCTTCCGAAATTCACTTTTATGCAGATGGTGATATTAGCTTAATAGAAAATCATTCTTACACAAATTGCTTCTACTCAAAATGAGGCAGCTTGCCTGAGTTTCTGAAGTTGAGACTGGACTCAGTGGTGGCCTGCACTCTGTAGAGGTTCCTTCTTCGGTTCTTGCTACTTTCCTACAATTGGGTATATGTACTGATATTTAGTCGAGTTTAAATTCGAAGTACACCGAACCAGGTAACAGTGATGTATTAGTACTTAAGGCCCCGCTCAAAATGACTTAGACTTCTGGCTTATTTTTCACTATTTAATAATTTTGTCTTTTTTCTGATTTTTGGCTTTTTTGAGCTTTTTTGTCGATTCTTTTTTTCCCATATTCGTTTGTACTGTCCGTGATGGGCTAACCTGTTTTTTCTATTTTTAAAATTTAAGTACGTCAAATAAGCCACCACCATCTACATTGCAATTTCAGCCAGCTACAGTGCTTTTTAGCCATAAGTCACTCAAAAAAGCCATTTTGAGCACCCCTAAATTAAGCATGTATTACGTAAGTGTATTAAAGTTCCATATTTTTATAATGCACTTTAAGCCAGCTAGCACTTCGTTTAGTGGCCTCAGTGGCTCAGTGCTGCACTCGTTGGTCTCAAGGGTCCGTCATACTAGCCTCCATCCTTATCTAGGTATCTTCCTCACGCACACCCGCTACTTCTCAAACCACACCGCTGTTGCTCTAATCCGACGTTGGCGACGGCCGATCTCGTGGCTAGCTGCCACTAACTACCCTCCTATCCTATCCTGGTGCTAGTTCCCCTAATTTTCCCCACTCAATTTGGCCTCCTGGTGTTCTTGATTTTTAAGCTTTAGCTTGGGGCTTGTAGGTCCCTTACCACTATGGCTTTCCTAGGCTCCGCTGCCTCAACTTCGGGTTGAAGTCGCTGGCTGTGAACCATGGCTTGGCGTGCTGCGATGGGGCTCAGGGACTCCTCGTGAGCCGGGGCGCACGTGGGCGTGCTGCTGGGCACACGCGGGTGGCTGGGTGGCGAGTGCGGTTGTGTTGTTGTGAGCCAGCGACGCCGCATCTAGGTGTGTTGCGGCTCTAGCTGGCTTCAGGTAGGCGCTGCCTCCTGCGTGTTTTCTTTACTTGTGCGGTTGTGCCCCCTGCCCTAGTTTCTACTGCACTAATCCCAACAAGATACTTGTTGACTTAGAGTTCAAGACGTCCGTCTCCGTGTGTAACTCAAGTTGAGTTGTGTCCAACTTGAAGTCCAAATACATATACTAGCAGGAGATTGTTAGCATATATATATATATATTGAGGAGGCTTGTAACCAGTTTTGTAAGAAAAGTAAGAAAGAAGGGGGAGCAAGTAAGAGAATAGGGTGTGCATTTTCTCCTGGAACAAAGTTAACAAGTAGTATCAGAGCCTAGACGAGAACCGAGTCACTGGAGAAATCATCTTGACGATTCTGTTTCAGCGTGTCTCGCGCAGCGTTCCTGAGGCGTACGTCACTCGTCTTCGCGCAGCTCTTCCAAAAAATAGGTCGCGCGTGGCGTCTGCTCCAGGGCGCATCAAGCCGTGGGCGAGGTGCATCACGTCGCTGCTTCATCACATGGAGACTAGCACTCTAGCAGAAGGTGCATTCACCAATCACATCATCACGCAGAGAGCTCCACAGTGTGAAGACTTTGAGGCGGAGGTGCTACACGTGAAGACATGCTCCTTTGCATGTAGGCCCTGCGCTTTTGTCGTGTCCAGGAGCAAGTACTGTCCAACCGTGAGAGATAGCCTGAGACAAGGAAAAGACGGTAGCAGGCGAATCAGTTTTCAACTCTAAGCCGGAGGCATTAGATGCATGTGGCGTCTCCGAGTCGGCTACTAGTTCCAGCAATAAAAGCACACGCGAGCGAGTACTCCAGAAGCAGAGCAAGTCCAAGTGAAAAGGGAAAAAAATAGCGCAGTTTTTTTCTCTGTTCCCTCGGTTCAAGAGCCACTTCAAAGAAGCCTGAGATCTTGATCCGTGCTCAAGATCATGTCGCGTTCTCCAGGAAGTGGTGTCACCGGTGACGAGGCATCATCCAGTATAATGGCGAAGGAGAGTTCTGTTGTCTTGCTGCATTATCCGATGCTCACGACGAGCAATTATGCAGCATGGGCAATCAATATGAAGGTGTACATGAAGGTCCAAGAAGTGTGGGACGCGATCGAGAACGGCAACATCGATGTGTGCAAGGATCAGATGGCATTGGCGGCCATCTATCAGAGCATCCCAGAGGAGACGATTTTCCTACTAGCTGAAAAGAAGACGGCCAAAGCCGCGTGGGAGGCATTGAAGACGATGCATCTTGGTGCTATTCGTGTGAAGAAAGCAAAGATACAAACTCTCAAGACCGAGTTCGAGGTGTTGCGTATGAAGGAAACGGAGTCGATCAATGACTTCGTCGTCCGGTTAACGGTCATCGTCAATAAGATTTGGGCCTTTGGCGAGAAGGTGGAAGAGTTGTACGTAGTGAAGAAATTCCTTTGTGCTGTTCCCTCACAGTTTCTCCCAATTGCTTCGGTCATAGAGCAATTTAGAGACCTAAAGGCAATGATCATGGAGGAGATCATCGATCGTCTTAAGGCGTATGAGGAACGCATCCGCGACAATAGCAACAATGGCGATGAACAACTTTTGTTGACCCGTGCTAAGTGGGAAATCCGATCATCAAAGCGTGAAGGCAAGAACACTTCTAGGGGTGGTGGCCAAGGTCGTCAGAATCAGAAGTTTGATAAGGCAAGTGAGGTGTTATAATTGTAACGATTATGAACACTTTGCTTCAGAATGCTCCAAGCCGAAAATGAAGAAAGTGTTTCTTACTGAAGCACTCAGCGATGATGAATCAACGGTGCTCTGATGATGAGTTGAGTCAGGAATGTCGAGAAGATGTGAAGCCGTCCAAACTTAAGTAAGGTGAAAAGAAAACGGAACGTTGAGGAGATATGTCACTGTTCTGTGTCAAGTATGAGTATAGTAAGTCGTAGTTGAGACTGACTATCTCAATGTTTTAGAATCTTTGCATCCGAATGAACATGTGCCAGTTAAGTTGAGTTCCTGCATGTAGTTTGCATGTAGAACGCTTCATGTGGAGGCGTGGCTAGTAGTTTATAATGCATTGAAACTAAAACTAGAATATGTCAAGTCAAGATTAAGGGGGGATTGTTAGAAATAATCTTGACTTAGAGTTCAAGACGTGGTAGAGTCCGTGTTCGTGTGTAAATCAAGTTGAAGTTGTGCCTAACTTAAAGTCCGAATACATATACTAGCAGGAGATTATTAGCCTATATATTGAGGAGGCTTGTAACCAGTTTTGTAAGAAAAGTAAGTAAGAAGGGAGAGCAAGTAAGAGAATAGAGAAATTCAAAAATTCTTCTGTGTTCTCTCAATTTATTTTCGATGTGTGCGTTTTCTCCTAAAATAAAGTTAACAATACTTAATGCATAGCAAATGTTGTTTACTTCGGGTGCTTTTGGTTGGTGGAATAGTGTTGAAATGGGCGGACCTACCCTTCGGGCAAGCTCGGACGGCTGCCAGCCGGACGGCCGCCCCTCCTCAATCGGCTTCTCCTGGACCAAAGCAGCGGAACGGCCGCAGTCGGCCGAACTGCCGAAAAAGACAACGCCAAGTTCTTCAATTGCCCAGCTGGGCTTCACCCTTCCGCCCAGCAGCAAGCACTGTCTCAGCCTACTAGCCCAGCACTCAACAGTCAACAGCCCTGCAGCGCAGTGAGATGAGTAGAAGTCGGTGTCTAGCACGCGGGCCGGCGGGGCGGGCAGTGGCACAGCGCAGCCGAGCGAGCAGTGAGCAGAGAGGGCGCCGGCGCCGCTAACCCTAGACGCCATAGGCGGAGGACGGCGTGGCGCGGGGCGCGGTGGCCTGGGGTCGGGCCGTCGGCGCGGCGTGGCGGCCAGGGAGCGCGACAGCCATGGTGGATCCGTACCTCCCTGGTCGTGGATGAATGCTGGCATGCTGCTGCTGCTTGGCTTCGTCAGTTCGTCTTTAACTGCAACTTGAGGGTGGGTGGATAAGGATTATGTGTGTGTTGTGGCTACAGACCAAACAGAGAGAGAGATGGTAGTGGAGAGTGATGAGGATGAATGTAATGGTCTGGGTCCTCCCCATGGCTTGTACTCATATATATATACACATGAGGAGTGCTTTTACAGTTATGCCCTTACATCTGGTTATCCCCTCTGGGGGCAGTTATGTCATTACACATGGCCTATTCTGGGCCTTATAATCTCCTACCAGGCCTGCTAGGCTTAGGTGGGGGCCACCCCTACGACAGGAGCCTCTCATGGTGAAGGGCTTCACAGGGCCGAAGCCATGTTGCCGAGTCCTTTGGCCCCCTCCGTCCCCTGCGGCCTGTGAATTTCTCCAAGCTTGTGGCTGGGGAGCCTGAGGTCTGGGATGGAAGGTGCCTCATTGCAGCAGACGCGCGCGCTTCGTCGTAGGCGCACGCGCTCCGTCCCCTATCCTCCGAACGGGTGGCAACGGAGGCTGGCGCCCGAGTCGAAGCCGAGGCGCGCGCGCTCCGTCCCCTGCCCCTCGAACGGGTGGCAGCGGAGGCTGGTGCCTAGCTCGACGTAGACGTGCACGCGCTCCGTCCCCTACCCTTCGAACGGGTGGCAGCGGAGGCTGGCGCCTAGCTCGAAGTAGATGCACGCGTGCTCCGTCCCCTACCCTTCGAACGGGTGGCAGCGGAGGCTGGCGCCTAGCTCGAAGTAGACGCGCGCGCTCCGTCCCCTACCCTTCGAACGGGTGGCAGCGGAGGCTGGCGCCTAGCTCGAAGTAGACGCGCGCGCTCCGTCCCCTACCCTTCGAACGGGTGGCAGCGGAGGCTGGCGCCTAGCTCGAAGTAGACGCGCGCGCTCCGTCCCCTACCCTTCGAACGGGTGGCAGCGGAGGCTGGCGCCTAGCTCGAAGTAGACGCGCACGCGCTCCGTCCCCTACCCTTCGAACGGGTGGCAGCGGAGGCTGGCGCCTAGCTCGAAGTAGACGCGCGCGCGTTCCGTCCCCTACCCTTCGAACGGGTGGCAGCGGAGGCTGGCGCCTAAGTCGAAGCCGAGGCGCGCGCGCGCTCTGTCCCCTACCCCTCGAACGGGTGGCAGCGGAGGCTGGCGCCTAAGTCGAAGTAGACGCGCGCGCTCCGTCCCCGCGCTGAGATTGGAGCTTGGCGCCGGTATGGTTGCGCTCCGGGGCTGTTGCGACCTTGCAGTCTGGTAGTGCGCTTTTAATGGCGGCTGGAATCACGCCGACGTCTGGCCTGGCAGAAGTCAGGCTGTCGCGTCGTGCAGTCTGCCATTCTGCAGGTGGGACACGTGGCGACTCACGACTGGTGCGTCGTGGGATGTGGGCGGTTGCGTGACCGCGGTCGTTCGCCTCGTCCCCCGAGAAGTTGGACGCGTGTTGAAGGCGTGGGGGCGTTGTGTGCTGCTTGGCCACCTACCCGGCGCAGCCCTCTAGGCCCCGGCGGTTCTTCTTTCCAAATCTTGGGCAGCCGAATCGCTGCGAATTTGATCTGTCTGTGCGTTGAGCCGTGTGACAGGCGAGCGGCCTTTATAAGGTGCCAGTGTTGAGGTGGAGACACCCTTTCTTGCTTGGCTTTTTGATCTGCCGCCTTGCTTCCGCCCGTGCTAATTGTCACGCCAGTTGCTCCTTTCCCTGCTTCTTCCCTTGTCGCAAAGAGCGATGGCTAGCCACGACGACGCCACCTACCATCCCCGCAGCGGTTCCTTGCCTAGCCAGGGCGAGGTGTCCCGTCCTTCCAAGGAGTACAAACTGGTGCCGCGGGGGAGCTCGCGCTCCAAGTGGTGGGACGCCATGGAGCACTCGGGAGGCTGCTGCTCCCGTGTGCTGGAGAAGAGCCGCATGACTGAAGGGATGCTGCAACGACTCGTGGATGAGGGGAAGATCGTGGATCACAATGGGGCTCGCCTACCCCGCCGGGACGAGACGGAGCCGAAGCCCAGGGCAATGGAGGCGGTCGTTTTTGTTGCGTTCTTCGACGCTGGCCTTTGAATGCCCTGCACGTTGTTCGTGGGCGAAGTCCTGCGGGCCTACAAGTTGGAGCTAGCCCAGTTGACGCCCCACGCGATATTCCGCCTAGCTGTCTTCACGTGGGCGATGCGGACAGAGGGGTGGCGTCCCAGCGCGAGCTTATTCGCCACCCTACACGACGCACAGTGTCGACCCAGAAAGGTTAACAGGGCGATGTCCAACTTCGGCGGTGTGGACTTCGTGCTCCGGGCGTCATGCGCGACGTTGTTCCCTGTGCCAGCCTCGTCGGGGCAATGGCCGTCCGGCTGGACTCGGCGGTGGTTCTATTACACCGTGACCGACAAGAGCGGAATGCAGTGCCGAGGTGGGCCGATCTCGTTTAACAGTACGCCGAGTCTGAAGGCGGAGATCGACGACACACGAAAGCTACAGAGTCTTGTCGGTGTCGCCCGTCGAATGAGCGTGCGCGACCTAGCCGAGGAGTTCACAATGTATGGGGCGGCGCCACTCTCCCGGGGGAAGTATGTTGGACAAAACGGCCCCCGCGAGGACGGGTTTGATCCATCCGTATATCGCCTGCTTCCGCCCTCCGCTCCTCGTAAGTCGCCCAGCACGCTTTACGCGCGCCGTTGTCTGTTTGGTTTCCGCCTGACTGACGTGATCTCCTGCGCAGTGTCTCGGCTAGAAGATGCGGAGCGCGCGGTTGCGGCGCTCCTCGGCCCGTACACGCTTAAGGAGCACCAGGCTCGGGAGGCCGCAGTCAAGGCGGCTAAGCAGGGGCGGGTAAACCGCACCTGCGAGGCTGTGGGCATTACCGTGCCCGAGCGCGCGGTGCCGGAAGAGCTTCCCGTCGGGACTCCGGGCGCTCAGGACGGCGATAGCCCTACGGGGGTGTTATCTTCGCGACGCCGGGCCCGTTCCCCGGCTGCTAGCACAGCTGAGACGGGGCGTGCGACCGGCGGTGGGCCTGGCCATACTGCTTCGGAAGGGCGTGCCGCCTCGGATCCCCCGGCACCTTCTGCCGACGCCCACGAGCCCGTGCTCGGGCTCGCGGCCATCGCTGAGTTGGAACTTGTCAATCCGGGGGGTGGCGTCGTTCCTGGCGAGAAAACCACGGTTGAAGGTGCGTTATCAATCGCAGCAGCCGACGAGGGCGCGCCCCCTACAGAGGAAACCGTGGGGGCGACGGTAACCGAAGCTGGTGCTGCCGTGGAAGAATCGCTTGTGCCACCGCAGGCGAAACGCCCTCGGACTCAGTCCCTGCCGCCAGCGAGGGGTCGATACGCCGTTGCGGGGCCTTGCCGCGGGATTACGGCGTCTGGCGCGGCCGAGAGGACCTTCTCCCCGACCGTCGAGGCGCCCGCCTCCCCCTGGGTGGTCGAACCAGCGCCACTTCCTACCACGACGAGGGGCGCAGGAGGTAGGCGTGAGTCCCTTTCTTCACTTGACTTCGCGAGACTTTCTCCGATCTGCTCGCTCATTCTGCCAACATCAGACGAGACGAAGTCTCCCGGACGTGGCGAAGGATCGAGAAGCGGAGGTATGCGCGAAGTCGGAAGCCTTGTGCAGGGTGCCCCGCAGGTGTCCGCCGTTGTTGATGTGGCGGTGACCTCGGCAAATCCTGGCGCGTTGGGGCCGGGGCTCGCTCGCTCGGAGATATTTTGCGACCTCACCGCAGCCGCAGAGCGGGCCGACAACGGCCTCGACCGAGAGATGTTGTCGTCATGCGAGGGGGACCTCCTAGCGCTCGCGCTGCAAGCCTCCGAGATGAGGGTAAATATGTGCGCTTCCGCTTTGTAAGGTACTGCTGGACGCCTACTGATTTGTTGTTTTTGCCAGACACTTGCCCTCAGCCGGTCCTTTGACGAGGCCCGCGTTCGGGAGCGGAGGGCTCTGGAAGCCAGCCTTCGTGAAGCAAGCAATGCCCTCACCGCGAAGGATGAAGAACTTCGCGCGCTGGAGGGCGCCATGGCGGCCGCAGAACTCGAGGCCACGGAAGCCAAGTGTGCCGCGGCTGAGGAGCGTGCCGCCTTCGTGCAGCAGATCGCCGTCCTGGAAGGGAAGAACGCCCAGCTGGTGGGGTCTGCTGCCGAGAATAGCCGCGCCCTGGAAAATGCGTCCACGTCGGCGTGGCGGGCCATGGAGTCTCTGAACCAGGCCCTCCGAGATCTGTGCATCAGAGTGCCGGACACTACGCACGGGCCAGAGGCCCTGTCGGAGACGCTCGGGCTGATTGAGGAGGGGGCCGGCGTTGCTCTTCGTGGCGCCAGAACGTTTGGCGAGCACTGCGGCTACGTTGGTGCGTGCTTCGCCCTCGCCCTGCTTCACACTCGTGGGTGTAGACATACCCATGAGCTAGCAAATCCTCAACTGGATTTTCCCGACCGACCAGAGGTCCTGTCGGACGCCATCCGCTCCATCGGGCCCAGCCTGCAGAACTTCCATCAACGGATCTGGGGCGGCTTTGGGGAAGGTGCAGCGAGGGTCGCCGTGCAGCAAACGCTGCATGGGGAGGGGGACCTCCTCCAGTGGCTCGAAAGGGTCCTTCAGCGTCGCGGCGATGGCGGCACGGGTTCGTCCGCACCGCGCCAAGGCTGAGCGGTTGATCGGGTAGGGCAGGGGGATGATGTACTGGTTCTTACGCTTGTAACCATGTGACCCCTTTGCTTTTGCAATGAATCCGAGTAGTACCTTATTCTTGGCGCTACCTGCCGCCGAACGCGAAGGGGAGAAGACCTCCGCACCTTGTTTATACTCCGTAGAGCGCGCAGGGAGGGCATCCGCGTCTTATTCAAAGTCCGGAGACTTGCGCGTGCGGAGGCGGACCTCAACGCTACGGCTTATTTAAAGTCCATAGACTGGTGCGCGCGGAGGCGGACTTCGACACTACGACTTCCTTTATAGTCCGGAGACTCGCGCGTGCGGAGGCGGACCTCAACGCTACGGCTTATTTAAAGTCCGTAGACTGGTGCGCGCGGAGGCGGACCTCGACGCTACGACTTCCTTTATAGTCCGGAGACTCGCGCGTGCGGAGGCGGACCTCAACGCTACGGCTTATTTAAAGTCCGTAGACTGGTGCGCGCGGAGGCGGACCTCAACGCTACGACTTTCTTTATAGTCCGGAGACTCGCGCGTGCGGAGGCGGACCTCAATGCTACGGCTTATTTAAAGTCCGTAGACTGGTGCATGCGGAGGCGGACCTCGACGCTACGACTTCCTTTATAGTCCGGAGACTCGCGCGTGCGGAGGCGGACCTCAACGCTACGGCTTATTTAAAGTCCGTAGACTGATGCGTGCGGAGCTAGGCTCGACGCTACGTCTTATTTATAGTCCGTAGACTGTCGCGTGCGGAGCTAGGCTCGACGCTACGTCTTATTTAAAGTCCGTGGACTGGTGCGTGCGGAAGCTAAGCTCAACGCTACGTCTTATTTATACTCCGTAGAGTGCGCGCGGAGGCGTCCCCCCGCTGCGTCTTATTTATACTCCGTAGAGTGCGTGCGGAGGCGGACCTCGACGCTACGTCTTATTTAAAGTCCGTGGACTAGTGCGTGCGGAGCTAGGCTCGACGCTACGTCTTATTTATAGTCCGTAGACTGTTGCGTGCGGAGCTAGGCTCGACGCTACGTCTTATTTAAAGTCCGTAGACTGGTGCGTGCGGAGCTAGGCTCGACGCTACATCTTATTTATAGTCCGTAGACTCGCGCGTGCTGAGGCAAACCTCGACGCTACGGCTTATTTAAAGTCCGTGGACTAATGCGTGCGGAGGCGGACCTCGACGCTACGTCTTACTTTATAGTCCGGAGACTCGCGCGTGCGGAGGCAAACCTCGACGCTACGTCTTATTTAGAGTCCGTGGACTTTGTTCTGCTCAGCGCGGACAGGGGATGCTCTGGGAACATCAACCTTTATTGAACTCCCGTTTGCGCGGGCGAGCATCGCATAACAAAGGGCTGGTGGCTCTACGCTTGCTGTCCTGCTTCTAGGCGTAGTACCGCCGCAACCTGTCCGCGTTCCATGTGTGCCGGAGGGCTTGTCCTTCGAGCGTGGCGAGGCGGTACGCCCCCTTCGGCAATGCCTCCATCACGATGTACGGGCCTTCCCACTTGGACTCCAGCTTGCCAACGGTCTCCGCCTGGAGCGCTACTCTGAGAACTAGATCCCCAGGCTTGAACCCCCGCGGGCATATAGAGCGGTCCCGAGCACGTATTGTCCGTCGCGCGTACTTCTCAACATGGTGGGCTGCATCTGCCCGTATCCCGTCGAGGAGGTCCAAGGACACACGGCGCTCCTCTTCGGGTGCTTGGACGAGGACCCTCCGCGAGCCGGCCTTGATTTCCTCGGGCGTCACCGCCTCATCGCCGAAAAGGAGCCTGAACGGCGTAAATCCCGTCGGGCGCGTTACCGTTGTGCGAAGTGACCACAGAACGCTGTGAAGCTCGCTTGGCCACTTGCCCTTCGGCAATCCGACCAGGCGCTTTTTGATGGCGGCGGAGATGGCGCCATTCGCCCGTTCGACCGCCCCGTTGGACTGGGGATGCCCTACCGAGGCGAATCGGAGGGTGATGCCCATGCTGTCACAATAGTCTTTGAAAAGGGTAGCGTCGAACTGCAGGCCATTGTCAACCGTGAGCTCCCGGGGCACGCCGAAGCGACATATGATGTTTTGCCACAGGAAGCGTTGTATGGCCGCAGAAGTTACTTTGGCCAGGGCAACCGCTTCCGGCCATCTGGAGAAATACTCCAGCGCGACTACCACGAACCGGAGGTCCCCTGGAGCTCGGGCAAGTGGTCCTACTATGTCGAGGCCCCAGCGTGCCAGTGGCCACACCGGGGGAATGGGGTTGAGGCTCGTCGGGGGCCTGCGGACGATGCGCACCATCCACTGGCACCCTTGGCACCGACGGACGAGGTCCTGGGCGTCGGTGGTGGCGGTTGGCCAGTAAAAGCCTTGCCTGAACGCCTTGCCGACCAACGACCTTGGCGCCAGGTGGGATCCGCACACGCCCGCGTGGATCTCCGCCAGGAGCTCCTTTCCCCCTTCCGTCGAGAGGCAGCGCAGAAGCGGTGCGCAAACCCCCCTCTTGTAGAGTATCTCTTCGAACACCTGGAAGGACCTTGCGCGGTGCTGCAAGCGCCGAAGCTCGGCGGGGTCGTCGGGCTCGGCGATGCCTTGCAAGAAATTGAAGATGGGCTCTCGCCAATCACCTGGCCGGTCGATGCGGTGGACGAGTGCCGCGTCCCGGTTGTCTTGCGTGATGGCCGCCTGCGCTAGTATCTCGTAAAACGCCCCCTCAGGGGGGGCAGTTGCTGGCTGGCCGCCTTAGCGAGGGCGTCGGCCTGCTCGTTCTCCGCGCGGGGGATGGCCTTGACGGTGACGCCCAAAAAGTGCCTTTCCCTCGCCCTCACGGCCGCGAGGTACTTGGCCAACTCAGGGTCCTTGGCTTGATATGACTTGTCCACATGACCAGCCACCAAGCGCGAGTCGGTGCGGACTAGCACCCGTCTCGCGCCAACTGCCTTGAGCTTCGCCAGGCCGAAGAGCAACGCCTCGTATTCAGCCATGTTGTTGGTGGCGGGGAAGGCAAGGCGCGCCGAGTATAACAAACGCTGCCCCTCGGGCGTGACGACCACCGCCCCTACGCCTGCGCCGGCGACGCCGTAAGCGCCGTCGATCGTGAGTGTCCAGACGGGGTCATCGTGCGTCTGGACGGGTTGGGCCGGCGGGGTCCATTCGGCGAGAAAATCCGCAAGGACTTGGGATTTGATTGCCGTTCGCGAAGCATACGTCAAGGAGAAGGGAGCGAGCTCGGCAGCCCATTTGCCGATGCGCCCTGTGGACTCCTTATTGTGTAGCATCTCTGCCAGGGGGAACGAGGAAGGCACTGTGATCGGGTGGGCCAGGAAATAATGCCGAAGCTTCCTGGAGGCCGTGACCAGCGCGTAGGCGAGCTTCTCAAGTTCCGTGTATCTTGTCTTGGCACCTTGGAGGGCTTCGGAGACAAAGTAGACGGGCCGCTGCATGGCGCCTTCCTCTAAGACGAGGACGGCGCTGACCGCGGTGGCTGACGCGGTCAAATAGAGCAGGAGGGGAGCCTCTGGTGCTGGGGCGACCAGCGTGGGGAGGCTGGCCAGGTGCTCCTTGAGCTCGTTGAAGGCCTTCGCGCAATCTCCGTCCCAACGAAATCCGTCGCACCCGCGGAGCGTCTTGAAAAATGGCAAGCCCCGTTCCGCCGCCCTGGATAGGAAGCGGCTTAGTGCTGCCATGCGGCCCGCCAGCCTCTGGACCTCCCGCGTAGTCTTGGGCGGCTCCATACCCAGGATGGCGTCTACTTTGTCGGGGTTCGCCTGGATGCCCCGTCCGGAGACGAGGAAACCCAGGAGCTTGCCCGCCTGCACCCCGAAGACACATTTGTCGGGGTTGAGCTTGATGCCCGCCTTCCGGAGGTTGTCAAAGGTCTCCTGGAGGTCCCGGCCATGCAGAGCAAGCTGCCGAGTTTTGACCACCACGTCATCGACATAAGCCTCGATGTTCCTCCCGAGCTGGGCGGCCAGGGCAATAGCGACGAGGCGGGTGAAGGTAGCGCCGGCGTTCTTTAAGCCAAAGGGCATTCTGACGAAGCAGAACGTCCCAAGTGGTGTGATGAAACTGGTCTTCTCTTCGTCGTCTTCGGCCATGTATACCTGGTGATAGCCAGAATAGGCATCCAGGAAACTCATGAGTTCGCACCCCGCAGTGGCGTCGACCAGCTGATCGATGCGCGGCAAGGGGTAATTGTCCTTCAGGCACGCCTTGTTGAGTGCTGTGAAGTCGATGCACATGCGCCAGGCCCCGCTGGCCTTGTTGACTAGCACCGGGTTAGCGAGCTACTCTGGGTGGTGGACCTCGCGGATGACCCCAGCACGAAGAAGCTTCGCGACCTCGGTTTTGGCCGCCTGCTGCCGATCCATTGACATACGCCGAAGCCTTTGCTTGACCGGCTTGGCGTCGGGGCGGACTGCCAAGCGATGCTCGATTACTGCTCGATCTACGCCCTTGATGTCCCCCGGGGACCATGCGAAAATGTCAACGTTGTTCTGAAGCACTCGGAGCAGATCCCGTTCGACCCCCGGTGGGAGCCCCTCGCCGATGGACACAAACTGCCCCTCCGCTTGGAGTGGCACCTTCTTGACTCCGCCCTCGAGCCGAGGCTTGGGCGTCCATCCGGGGGCGGAAGGCCCGTCGCCGCGCGCACCGGAGAGGGCATGCACCGGGCGATGCAGAACGCGGCTGCCGACCTCGGCCCGTCTGGCCAGGTCCTGATCGCCGAAGACGGTGATAACACCCTCCGGGCCCGGGAGCTTCACACACAAAAACGCGTAGTGTGGGATCGCCTCGAAAGAGTTGATGGCGGGCCGACCCAGTATGGCGTTGTAGGGATGCGAGATATCGACAACGTCGAAGACGACATGCTCGGTCCGGATGTTACCCTTGTTGCCCTCCTGACGGAAAGTGACCGGAAGGGACACGTGCCCCAAGGCCTGCAGCGGTTGACCCCCGAAACCTTGAAGTGGAGCTCCTGGCTGCTCTAGCCGGCTTCGTGGGATCCCCATACGGTCGAGGGCCTCTGCGAACAAGATATTCGCGGAGCTTCCCCCGTCAACAAGGACGCGCCTGACGTCACAACGTGCTATGTGGGCCTGGATGACTAGGGGGTCTTGGCGAGGGTACTCCACACCCCGGGCGTCGTTCAAGTCGAAGGTGATGTTGCGGGGCGGCATCCACAGTTGCGGCTGCTTCCCGGGAGCTTTTAAGGAGGAGCCTCCGGTGATGACGTTGACGGTGCGATGCTGCGCGCCCTCCATTGGGGGCGGAGCCCGAGACCCGTCCGTCACCCCCCGCAGCTCCATGACTGCAGCGCATGCCCTTGTGTAATGATCGCCGTAGCCGTGCACCTCGCACCACTTGCCATAGTGCAGGAGCTCTTGTTCTGCTTGGGGTTGGCCGCCGTAATCGAGTCCGCCTTCCGACCCCCGGTCTCCCCTCCGTGAGGCGGGGTCGGGTCCTCGGTGGGTGCCCTCGGTGTCGCGGACATGATGGGCTGCCTGTGTCCTACGCTGGCGGCGCCGAGGCTTACGCCCGCTCCTTGAAGAGCCTTCCTGTACCTCGGTGTCGCCGCCTCGGGGAGGGCCTCCGCGAGGTTCTCGGCCGCGGCCCTGCTTCGATGGGGGCCACCCGCCCCCGCCTCGCGCGGGGGGCGCTCCCCCTGGACGAGGTCGAGGGCGGTGATGCTGCGTCTTCGCGCATCCTCCTCCGCCCGCGCATACTCGTCCATTTTGTCGAAGAGTTTGACGACTGTCTTGATTGGCCTCCGCGCGTTGTACTCGACCATCGGGCCAGGACAAAGGCCCTGTATGGCTGCATTAACGACGGTGGTTTCATTAATGTCTTTCACCTGGCATCGAATCTTGGCGAAGCGCTGGAAGTAGTCCCGGAGCTTCTCCGAGGGTCCTTGCTTCACAGCGAAGAGCTGGTCCGCATCGACTCGCTCGACATAGTTTCCTTGGAAGTTGCTTTGAAGGCGGTCGCGAAGCTGCTCCCACGCGTAGATGGAGCCCGGCTCTATGGTAAAAAACCAAGAGAGGGCCACTCCTTGCAGCGCGAGGGGGAGTCCCTTCGCCTTCGTGGTGTCATCTCCGCCCGCGGCCTCGATCGCGGTTTCGTACACGCGCACGAACTCGCGAGGATCCGTGTCGCCTTTGTACGGGTTGGTGACGCTAGGGAACTTGAAGTCTTCGGGCCACGCCGCCTGCTGCAGCTCCGCCGAAAACGGGGACTCCGGATCTACGCGCCTCAACGGCACACGGCTGGACGTGGGGGCTTCGCGGTTGTCCGTCTTCTCCGGCGCGGGCTCGGGCGCGATTACTGGCGCGACCTGCGGGCTCCGAGCCTCTTGTATATCGCGGGCGGCTCCGCGAAGGTCTCCTAGTTCCCGCTGGAACGCGTTGAGGGCTACTAGTAGGGCGCTTTCCACCACAGGTGCTGTCGGGTCCGCCGGAACGCCCAGCGGACGGGTCGGTGCAGGGACCATCGCCTCACGAGCTCCAGATCCGCCGGATGGTTCGTTGCGGTTACCCCCGGCCGTCTGATCCGCGCTACCGGCGAGGGTGGCGGGGGCTGCCGCCGCAGTACCCGCGACGGGGTTGGATGTCGTTGTAGCGGTGCTTGCGGGGTCGGTCGTTGTAGCGCGAGCGTCGATGCCCGCGACCACTGCGCTTACGCCGCCACCGACTCCTTCGGCGGCCGATGCCGAAGCCCTGGTATTCACGCGCCGCTCCGGCCCAGCCGTCTTCTTTCCCTTCGCTGCCGCTGGTGAAGCTTTTTTCGGTGTCATCCTTCTTCTTCGGCCTTCAGGCTTGTCCTCATCCTCCCCACGGACGGCGCCAACTGTTGTGGCTACAGACCAAACAGAGAGAGAGATGGTAGTGGAGAGTGATGAGGATGAATGTAATGGCCTGGGTCCTCCCCATGGCTTGTACTCATATATATATACACATGAGGAGTGCTTTTACAGTTATGCCCTTACATCTGGTTATCCCCTCTGGGGGCAGTTATGTCATTACACATGGCCTATTCTGGGCCTTATAATCTCCTACCAGGCCTGCTAGGCTTAGGTGGGGGCCACCCCTACGACAGTGTGGATTGTGTAAGTTTGTTGCGCATCTTCTGGATTCTGAGCTAAAACAATTCTGTGCGTCGCTGTTTTTATTTTTGTGCAGGATTGGATACAGTATGAAATTATGAATGTATGATCAGATGCAGAGGAGAATGGGCTCATACTCCAGGCAAGGTGTGTAAAATCGAACCTTTTTGTGCTTCCCCTGAGTTATGCCAGATTGCTAGTGGATCCCTTTGGAATTTGGATTAATGTCTTTACCACAAATTGATGGTTTATACTTGCAAGATCGCATCACAGCAACTGAGTCTGTTCAGCTTGTAAACTGTTGGTGTTCTAGAGCTATACTGCAACAAGATTGAGATGTGATCCAAAATGTTGTGGCTCCCATGGAATTAATGTAACATCACTACATGTTCTGTTGAATCTGTCCAATTTAAGCAGTTTGATTTTGTTATAATTATGCTGCAACAACTTCTTTACTCCTAGTAGGAGGCTCTAGTTGCCTAAATGACCCATACTAAGTCATATTTGGTCATTACTTATTAGGACAATTGATCACCAAGGGTGTAGAATAATGCTCCTAGTCTTTTGTAAGTTGTAACCTATCATACTAGTGCAAGTTTTTTTGTTGTTGTTTATGACAGAAATCTTTTTATATACTTGTAGAGAAAAAAAGAGTGGATGTCTACACAACAAGACATTCTTTTGGAAGCTGCTAGGAATCCTATGATTATCAAGTTACATGGTGTTGAACTGGGAAGCACCATGCAGTGCTATTTATTCTGATTCTTCTGAAACTTTAAGTAGGGTAAGTATGACTATATGCCGACATTAGATGCTGCTTTTGCTTTGCAGAGTCTGAAGGAAATATGAAATATGGACATGTTAGGCTGGCTATGTAGTATCTACTGTATCTGGTCTATGCCTCTATGGAATGCAGAATTATTTATGTTGGTTCTCTGTTGACTATGTTGACATTTGCATTGCATATATACATGCTTCTCAGTCAATAGAATTGTAGTTTGCAGATGTCTTATGTTCCTTTTGCTTTGTAGAGTAACCAAAGTAAAGTAACTTATTGCATTTTTTATGTTCTATTATCAAATTGTGACACTATTGATATATAAATCTTTCACAAATGATATGTTACTTCTTCTACGGCTCATTTACAACTGTGGATTAAGCTTCATTAGTGAGATATTTCTCACTGTCTTACTGTTGTCTACATATGTTTAAATGCGAATTGTAGTTGTTACTTCTATTTTGTATCATATACTCTTATTAGTGCAATTGCAACATAGTGTGATCATAGATTGTTTTGCTTTTGGGTAATACAGATTGTTTCACACTTCCAACTACGTCCTAGCTACATTTTATTCCTGGGTCCACCACTTTGAATGGGATGGGATCGTACAAGTGGTATGAGATCGTCTTAGATCGGATGGTACTAGCAGGCTGTTTGGTTAGATGTATAGGATAGTCATGAATATGTTTGGTTGGTTGTATAGGATGACCCAAGACATGAACAAAACAATGTGGGACAGCGTGGTTTGACCGATTTTGTCAAATAGGATGATACAACATAAAAGAATATTATTCCTCTAACCAGAACCATCTCGTTCGGAATCATTTGGTACCGTTTGGTACGAAGCAGCCAACCAAACACTTGAATAGCCTCATATCCTGAACCAAACCATCCTGTCCAGCCTGATACCTCCATCCAAACACACCCTTCATAAACCATGGTTTGCTACCAATTCATACTAGTGTCTACTGGTTCACATTATGCAGCTATATATTTATTTTAGCAAGAAACCTTATTAAGCCTAAAGTCATATTATGCCAGCATTAGAGAAGGGCATGCCAAATCAGGTTCTACGGTCAATCTAGGATCTGCACTACTATGAAATTTATTAAGAACAATTTGTCCATGTAGCAGTATTTTTCTATGCTACCCAGGTTAACATGCATGCCTGAAAATCCTAAGTATCTTCTTCCAGCTCTGTGTGGATGATTTTATTGTGGTGACATGGGACATTTTGCATGTGCTAGGATGAAGAAAATACGGTGGCATGTGTGAAGCACCTTTCTTTGATGATGACCGCTCTCCTTCTTGTCAGCTCCTCTCCTCCTGGCCGGGTTGTTGGTGGTGTGACTAAGTCACCATCTTGTTAATTTTTGCTTGGCTTCTAGTTCTTGTTTTGGCTGATTGGGGAAGGAGACGATGATGATGATTGGAAGAAGGATAGCTCTGCTCCGAGTACTAATACTTTCCTACTGGTGAATACTTGCTTGTCTTCCTCCTCTACCGATTAGCTGCTCATTTTACCTCCAAGCATCTCTCTTTCCCACTTGGCCAAGGTAGTTGTAGGTTTCTCATTGGTTGGGAGTTGCAGCCCACACCTCTTCTGCAGCTGCTATTTGTGTGCATGCAAGAATTCCTATTAGTTGGGAGTTGCAGTTCATCCCTCCTCTACTGTTTATTGTCTGACCAATTGGTGCAATCAACAGTGCCTTGTGTTTATTACTAGTGTGTTAAACTTGCACCTTGAAATAGGTTGTTGATTTTGGGTAACGAGGCCATGTATCAAGTATAGTGGCATGTGTAACTGGACATTGAGCGTATATATAGCTGTATGTTTTTGTGTGATCCGAGATGTGTGATAATAGATTATTGTTTTAATTAGCCGCTTAATTATTTATGATTAGCTGTGAAATAGCTACTTAGGAAATAATAAAAAAATGTGGGTCGTTTCAGTAATGACTCGAAATTCTTCTTGATTTTTTGGTAGAAAAATAGTCAAGTGATTGTTAGCAAAACTCAAGGAACCGTTAACTTAGATAAAGTTTGTTTATTGGGGCTCTGGGACTGTGCTTCATTTATCATTCAACATAACAGAGCTCAGAAGATCAAACGCTTATACACTTGGATTAGTTCCTGAACAAATTAAGTGCATGCAGTGCAGGCTACACTGCCCGATCATAGTCTGTTCCCTTAATTATATGATGTATTCACTTCACATTTATAGATTGTACTTCAGCATCAGTACTGCTACTGCAAAATAGATTGTACTTTTATCGATCTAGCTAGTAGAGTTTGCTGGGGGGTCCCTTTCCTGGACCCCATGATCTACTTTATTTCGTACAAGTGAACAACATAAACATGACATGGCTTGCTGCAAACCTGGAAGCTAACAACCGGATCAAAACTCTCTTCTTCTCCAGTGCATACAATTGACTCGTCCATGCTATATATGTACATCGATTAATCCCAAGATCGATCACTATTTCCCCAGCCAATTAATTCGCCAACACAAAGTAGTACTAATAATTAACAGCTTACATATAAACCACGGCCCTAGACAAAATTTAAACCATGCACTGCGCGCGCCCGCGCGCTCACTTCTGAGCTGCCGCGCCGCCGCGCCCCATGTACGACGTGATCGCCGCCGCCAGAACCGACTGGAAGCTCGGGTCGGACGTGATCGCCTTCGCGATCGTGTCCGTCACCGCCGGCACCACCGCGCCATGGCCGCCGCTCGCCCTCTGCAGCTGGTACGACTGCCCGTACAACGACTGCTCCGGCCTCGCCATGCCCAGGCCGAAATGCCCCATCGCCGGCGTCTGGCTCTTGGCGTAGTACGGCTGCCCCCCGCCGTACGCCAGGTACCCGCTGCTCCACGCCACCGGCAGCTCCTTGGACTCGTACCCCGCGGCGGCTGCGTAGGGCGACGGGTGCAGGGAGGAGTGCGGCGCGGTGAGGTCCAGCGTGACGGTGGGGCAGGACGTGGCTGTGGAGATGGTGGTCGGGCCGAGGAGCCCGACACCGGTCGACGTGACAGGGAGGTGGCCGTGGGACGAGGAAGGGCCGGCCATGAGCATGGACGCCGCGGCGGAGGTGGTGGACGCCAAGGCGACGGCTGCCGGCGGGAGCGGGTGGCTGTGCGTGCCCTCGTACGTCGTGATCAGGATCGACATGTCGTCCGCGCATCTCTGCACCTGGTCATGGAGGAATCGAGAAGAAAATATTAATCATACGAATTCACAATACGAATGATCATGCATGCATGCACGTACCAAGGCTGTATGGTATACGTATATACGCATATATGTACGTACCTGCTTCCTGACCGGGCAGGAGGGTGCAACGGTGCAGCGGTAGTAGGCGCGCGGGCAGGGGTTTCCCTTGGAGATCTTCTGCCCGTATTTCCTCCATTGGCACCCATCGTTCATCTGATCACAGAATTAAAAACATATATAATTAGCTCGATATTTAGAGACCAAATCATCGAACTAATTTAAGTAAAGAGAATTTGATTTGTACTAGCAAGAATTTAATTATTTTGTATGTACATATATCATTAATTAGCATGTATACGCATACGGTACACACGGACGTACGTACCGTGGGCGTGTCGCATTTGACCCGGACGGAAACCCTAGCCTTCTTGGCCTGCTGCTGCAGCACCTCGTCGTCGGCTCCGTCCCCGCCGCCACCTCCGCCGCCGCTCGAGATCTTGCACGCTTTGGTGGTCGGCGGGCCCGCGTCGGCCCGGCCGGGCTCGGCGGTGTCGTCCGCGCTGCTGTCGGAGCTCAGGTTCAGAACAGGCGCCAACGGCTGGCTGGCCTGCTTGTCGTCGTTGGACTTGGACGAGCGGCTGCCGCCGCGCGCGCAGCTCAGCCCGAGAGACAGCTGCTCCCCGTCGTGGCCGGTTTCGGTTCCGGACGACGACGACGACCTCTCGTGGCCCTTCCGGCGGGTACTGCCGTTGGGCCTCGTGCCGAGGCTCAGGGAGACGAGGTCGTCGGGGTCGTCGGCGGGAGGAGGCACGTCGACCGCCGGCGCGGGGAGCTTGTCGGCTGCTTGCTCCTTGACCTTGACGACGTCGAGGAAGTGCATCTGGAGCGACTGGTAGTCCCTGACGACGTGGGAGAGCAGCGTCTTGAGGCGCTCGTTCTCCTCCCTCACCTCGCCCATCTCCGCCTTGGTCGTCTCTAGCTTCTCGTCATCCTGCATGCACATCGCATACATACATGCAGGAGAATTAGATGCTAATTACGATACTGATCCATACACGATCTTGGGTGCGATTAGATGATAATTATAATTAACTTGTGTTAATTTGATATTCATAAGTTGTTTCATCGATCGGAACCATTAATTCAATGAATGGGTCGTACTAGATGATCGATGATTACTTAGTAGTATGTACCTTCTTGATGATCGGATCTCTCTGCGTTGATGGGAAGCTTTCGAAGACTATAGGAGGTGAGCTTCCTATCTGCAGCCAAACAATTAAACCAGGTTCATCTCTCAAGAACATATATATACTCAATTATTCACTAATTTTTGACAAGTTAGCTAGCATATATTCCTGAATCATGCATGATCGATGCATATGGGTTAACAAGAACATAACTACGTTGATAATTAAAGAAGAAAATTAAGCTAGCCATGGAAGAACAAGCTAGAACAGATCATACGTACCTCCACAATCTCCGCCTTGGCGTCGACCTTCTTCTCCTCTTCCACCGGCGGCCTCTCGACGGCGACTTCCATTGCAACGGCGGCAATCAAGGTGAATCACAAAGCTAGATCAAGCAGCCACAAGATGGCCTTGAACCTTTCTAGAGCTAGCTAGCTTATGCTTTCTGCAGCAAGTAATGCTTTGCCCTTGCAGTACCTTGACCTCCTTATAAAGAAGGAAGCTAAGCCAAGCCTGCAGTTTCTGACCCGCGAGGATTAAATTAATCAAATGCTGCGCACCAAATCCCAGTCCCAGTTTGCTTAGCCTATCGCGGCTCGGCTCGGCTCGGTTCATACGAGCGTATCAAAACTGTCCACCCAGCTAGCCCCTCATGGGCAGGCAGCAACATGTGAGACAAACAAGCTAAGCTGAGCGCGTCGATCGCCTGAAATGCCTAATATTATACTACTTGGCACCGTCGTCGTCGTCGTCGCCACAACGTGTCCTACATAATGTACGTCGCCGCCGCTGCGTTATCGATCGATCGGTCCACGCCAGCGACGGGTCGCCGGACCGGGACGCCGCCGATCCAGCCATGCGTCGATGGATCGATCTGACTTCTCGATTGGGAGGGCTCTGACTTCTCGATCGATCTGACAGCGATGCGTTCTTGACAATTAACCGAATCGACGCAGCGTAAGCGTTTAGCACATTTCTTTAGGCCGTCCTGTTGACTTTCTGTACGGCCGGTGTGACCAATTTGTAGAAGCAAGTGAATTGTTCAGCGTGTATCGATCCATTCTGAACTCTGAAACGCATCGGTTTTCAGTGCTGCTACGCACTGACGTCCGTGTTCAGAATTTAGCCGGTCAACAGCGAGAATTCGATCAACCCGTCATGAAAAGTAACAGTGATCACGTGTAACAATTCATTCACCACATTTACCTGTTCCATTCTCTGAAGTACTACTTGCACTAGTACTAACCACTGGTAGTATTTCTTACGTGTCGAATACGTTTATATATATATATATACAGTACATAGTACTGCGTGTCCATGAATGCACTGTAGAGTCGTTGATGCACAGTAGCAATTATGCGAGGTCATGTGCTGAATTAGAGGAAGCTGGAAGACCAGGAATAAAAATATGGCATGTGATCGCGATCGATTCCAAGTCTTAAGTCCGCATTAAATAGGAGAGGATACGATCGATCCGACCACCGGCTGCGGGTGCGCCAGCTGGTGCCGCGAGTGTGACAGTTCGCTGCTGCGATCCAATCGGCTTTTATTTGTAGCCCTTAAGAGCAAGTACAATAGTATAGCCAATTAGTGGCTATAACACTTGTCCATTTCATATATAGTCTTCAAAAAAATAGTTCATACAATAAGGTAGCTATTACAATAACTATTTAGCCCCACGTGTAAGAGAGTGAAATGCATATTTTTACGTGCTATAGCTAGCTGTAATTTAGTAGCCAGCTTCCTTCTCTCTCTTCCTTTCTCTCTTTGCCACGTAAGATTTTGTTGATATTATATTTGCTATAGCCTGCTGACTAAGCCTTATTGTACCTGCTCTAAGCTAGCTGGGCTCCAAGATTATACTTAGGCTGTGCTTTTTAGGATAAATTTTTTAAATTTTGGATTGTTCACGGTAGAAATTACAGAGAGAAATAGTTATTTGTGATTTTAATTGGTACAGATGTTGAACTTTTAACATGTACTATAATTAACTTGTAGACTCTATATTAAGAAAATATCTCGTTTGAAAGTTAAGTACTTTTAACACGACAGAGATTACAGAGAGAAATAGTCGTTTGTGATTTTAACTGATACAGATGTTAGACTTTTTTCTCATGTATTTAATTAAAGAAAAATAAAAAAAATACTATTATATATCTACGGATAATACAAAGAAAAAAGGAAGAAACAGTGTTAAGAAGCCAATATATTTTAAATAATTTTTAGCTTTTAAAAACCATAATCCATCGCTGTTTTGAATACCTCAGATATGAAATGGAGTACTAAAATTATTTGGTTTTGGTTGGCCTACCTGCCCGTTGAGATTCCGGCAAAGCCCGTTGAGGGCCTGTTTGGAACAGAGGAATTTCACAGGAATTTTGCAGGAAACAGTTCAATTCCCGCAGGAATCGGGAAAAATTCCCGCATTCCAAACAGGGCCTGAAACTGTTGCACTGCACTGCAAGCAGTGCAGATCAGCTTCATCGCGCTCGACCCGTTTTTAATCAGCAGCGTATGGAGAGCGCGACCTCACCTTGATTAGTTCGCGGTCCGTCCTGAGCACGATAATTAACCAGTAGATTGGCCTTGCTCGTGTTCCCATGAGCACGATAATTAACCAGTAGATTGGCCTTGCTCGTGTTCCCACGAGTTCCTACACGGTGATGGTGGGGCACACCGGCTCGGAGAGGGGAATGGGCAAGTACACTTTGCACGATCCTCCGGTGTTGCTCGGTTAATCTTATCTGTGTTTTCCTCGTGTTTTCATTGATGTGGCAAACATCCAGAGCACCAGGAGAACATAAAGGGATAGGAATGGTGCTCTGGATGTTTACCACGTCGACAGGAATACGAGGGGAACACAGAGAAGGAAACAGGGAAGTCATTTTCCAAACTGTCCGGCCAAAAAAGTCAATGGACGACTTTTTTTCTTTTCTGCAGGAATTGATCTGATTCTTATGAAATTTCTGCAAAAAAATTCTGTGAAAATCCTATGTTTCAGAACGGGGCCTTAAAGGACTATACATCCAGAGATCTAGGCCTGAGGACGAATCACCCGTGATATATGAGTAGAGGTGTGTCACGCAGGAGTACCATTTCTGAAAATGAACACAAGTTGGGTATAAAAATACAGTAGTATAGGAAATGGTGGCGAGTAAGATAATCACACGGCGGTTGGGTGATGGGCTTGGTTCAAGTAAACTGCATGATTAGTCAACCGATGCATCAAGGAGGCGTCTTTCCTACCTAATTCCTAAATGTTTATTAATCACTTCCCAAATGAATACAGCTAAGAACAAAACAAAAATAGAGTAGAGGGATGAGTCGATGCGAAGACCTTGCTGGATGGTGCATCATGTGAGGCCAAGCTTTTCAACGATTTGGTCAAAACTTTGGACCTAAAGTGGGATCACAATTTAGATTTCCATAACGTTTTTCTTAAGGAAAGATCTCATACTCCTTGGCACAAGGAAATGAAGAGAAAACAAATATTTTTGGCTCTTGTTCTCTTTAGGTGTTTGATGCTTGGAAGGCATTGCTACACCATCCTTGAGTGATTTCAAAATTCTCCCCCTTATTTTTGTGACGTCGCCGTTGGAAATCCAAACTCGCGTTCTCGACAATTGTGAGTTTTCTAGCTGTCAAATGCTGTTGGTAGTGTGTTACGGATTACCCAGTCCTGAGATGAAAATTGCAAAGTCGGAAGGAAGATCATTTCGGGAGGTCCTCTCGCGCGTCTTGCACATGGACCAGATCAAGAACTTAGCCTATGGGAACAATTCTAATGTAATTTCGCCACAACAGGATAGTATATATTGAATCTTCTTGCAGTTTGTGCATCAAAATACTCGAGGTCAACAATTTGTCAGAAGCTATGGAAGTGTCAGATCATGGATCTGTCACCAGGACTAAACCCAGAGGACTGATGATGGGCAACTACAGTATAAATAACTCAATTGTCACAGCTCATACACCCCAATAAGACTTGATTGTCAAATTTACAACAGTACAGGTAATTTTTCGCAGAAGAATTTGCAGTTACTTGACCAAGACCAAGACTTGAACAACAATTCTTGGAATCAATGTGAAAAAGAAACCTTCAAAAGAACAGGAGTGGTAAAGCACATGAGCATTTATTATGTCATTTTCTAGTACATATTTCACTTTCTGAATAGAAACTTGGAGAGTTTGGCTTTTACTTCAGATTGCTAAAAGAGATGACTATGACGGCCAATGTTGTCAATGTGTAATCTTCAGAGCCGTGTGTTTTTGGAATACCATACCGCAACCAAGTCATAGTAATATTGAATATGGTGTTTGGTTGTTGTCGGTATAAAATCAGTCAGTGGTTATAAAAAAACTTAAAATTATTCATTAGTGCAATACTCCATGTACCTAAATGTAAATGTCAAAATCAAAATCTGAACATGCATGTGCATCAAGCTGTTGAGTAGCCCCTAATGGCTCAAAACAAACCTTCGTTAACACAGAAGATTTTATCAGAAATATTTCTGGAGTGTAATAACACATTATGATCTCGATTTAGAAAACAAGGACCAGCATAGTGAAGTTTGGATCACTTTGTTTAGTTAACCTAACGAATAACGACACAAAACTTTGCAATTCATTTTTAGACAAAATGGCTTACATGGAAAGGACAAACCTGTGGATGCACCACACAATCAGGCTAGATCACCTGCTAATGCTAGTTAAATTGGATGCCGATGATGCATCGTGGCTTACATCATACAGTGGGCTGGCTGTAATTAACTGAGTTGTTAGCAAATTAGTTAGGAGATGATGCTGATAGTAGCTTACTTGCAATTCATTATACAACAACTGTACATGAATGCAGACAATTGTTTGACCTAGTTGTTGATATATCAAAATGAAGTAAACCTAAACAAAGGACTAGATGACTCACTATTCTTCCTTGAAAAGTTTCAGACAAACAAAGCGGCAATTGTGGATTGTTAAAAGCTCAAGATGCAAATGAAATGTTAACTTATATTGACTTTTCTGGATCAGTACATGAATTTTCTTCAGGAATAATTCAGAAGAGTATAATCAAATGTATGTTAATGTAAGTTCAGAATTCTGACTTCTGATTTACTGATCTGAGTTTCACTGCACTAAATTTTATCCAAGTTGCCGATTCATCCCTGCGTGCCAATTCTCTAAGATAGCATAGACATATTCTCTTGTGGGCTTGTGGCACTGACCTCACTCCAATGTTTTTCTCTTGGTGCCATGATCCATCAGTTGTTAATTCAAAAGGGCTAGTTTATTGCCCTTGTAATCATCATTAGCGATAACAGCGGGAATGAGCGAAGAGATAAGGCTGCATTAGTCAGTTTCCAGGAAATGGCCCAGCTCAACTTGTCTCTGACTCTGCAGCACACAAGGATGACGGAAGCCGTCCTTTTGTTCTCACTTACTTAACAATGACTTCCTAAAAGTGCTTTGATAAAGAGCATATTTGGCAGTGCTCCATAAAGATTGTAGAAGTAGTGAACTTTCTGTCTCTTTTTTTATTAGGAGCATCAGATTGAGCTTTGCTTTCCATTCAAAAAAGAGTTTACTCTCTGCCAAAATTCGAGAGACTGCTTAAAAACTCTTTCAGCACAAAGCGCAGTGCAGATACTAAAGCACTTCCATTATCTGATGAAATAAGAAATGATAGTGCTCTCAACTTATTCTTTTGTTAGGAAGAAAAAATGTTAAATACATCAAATGAAATAGGAAGTACACTCTGCCCATGAAAAGTACTTTGAGAGCTGGGATATTTCCTCGCAGAAAGAAGAACAACAGAACTTTGCCCCTCAAAAGTAATATGCAAATCCCAAAATATGGATCAATAACCCCACGCACCAGATGGATTATTCTCAAGTCTACTTGGAAAGCACGGGAAAATGACAGCTTGACAGCATCTGAGATGGTACCGATTAGCAACTATGATACAAAGTAAACCCACGACTTTCTCATGCCAATCAGTTTCAAGATTACAAGTGTACCAAGACAATTGGTGCAATTATTCACTGACTAATTAACGATTTGTTATATATAAATGCAGAAGAAAAGAATATTACTGATTCAAATGTCAACTGCTTATCACGATTTGGTCGCACCTACGATTTTTAAGAATATAATAATAAGAGAGACTCACCTCTGTCCTTAGCAATTGAACAGTTCACATGTCACCCCTGGATTTGTAGCGTGTGAACACTTGCATTGGCAACTTGGCTGTGACATCAATGAACTGTAAGTTTGGAGACTTAACTTACCTCTAGTGACTATGCATGTTTGACAAGAATAGAATACAGAGATAATTGTAATGAATTCAGATCGTATTCACACTGAAGCATGACTTTAACCTAGGATATCTTCAAGGAAAAGAACAAACGATTCAGTCCAAAATCAATATACCATGTTTGATGAGTTTGGATAACAACCACCAATGGTAATGCAGCATGTCTAAGACCAGCCCATTCTCTGGGTAACTGGGTTGCAGGCCAAAGTTCCTTATGCTAGATTTAGACCCAGGTAAAGTCGTGTCTCGTGTGCAGATTTTGTGTTCATAATGTTAAATTTCAACAGGCTATCACATGTTGATAGGGTTATTAAAGTAACAGTTGGAAGTTGGATGTACTAGTTTGATCACTAGATACTTTATACTGTTTCCTTACTATCTGGAACACTTTGCAAAAATTGGAAATAATACAGTCTTTCAAACTTCTCAGCATGCCCCACAGCTCTTCAATTTGATCAAATTTCTCCAAAAACATTTTTCTGATATGTTTTTTTAAAACGGATTCTGATGTGATATTACTTCAGATTTAAATCGTTTCATCTTGAGCATTGACTGCAATAACTGTAACTTATGAAGAAGAGATCATTCATGCTCCCTATCTAGGAAGAGAATGGATAAGAAAGGAACTGCTTCGCGTCCCTATCAAGGAAGAGAATGGATAAGAAAGGAACTGCTTCGCATCTAACGCATTCCTTGAGGATAGGGATGAAGTGATGAAGTGCAGCATGTCTTGTATCTGCAAGTTGTATGCTGCATAAGTGCATAACAACTTGCAGTTGTAGGACTGCTTCTCGAGCTGCGAGAAAAGCTTACAGTTGTGATATCATTATCAGCAAAAGCGGAAAAAAGAAACAGCAGCTATGTATACATGCTACTGGACTTATACAGATGTTCAGTGGCTCTGATAGCTGCTTCAGTGGTTCTCCCTTTAGCGGAAATGTCAATTGTGGAATACTGAGGGGGGAGGAGGGTCTCTTCTGAGCCATTCAAGTTAAATCAAGTGTAATTCAATGATGAAGAGAACAACAGGAACCTTTTCTGCAAGCATTGGTGGCTGGATAAATCAGAGTAACAACATGTATGTAGCCAAGAAGATGTTTTCAAGCACAATAGCTAATGAAAATTTCTCGTTTCTTTCGATGCGTACAGAAAATGACTGCATTTACAAAAGGATAAGATCAGGAAAGGTAAAGATAACTGAAATTGAACAAGTTTCAACATTACAGAAGATCAGATCAATCAGGCAATGTTTTGCCTAACCAAGTAGGGCAAAATCCAATGCTGATTGGTAGAAACTACAAACACAGGAAACCAAAATAAAGAACAAAAAAACATACAGCAAGGAGCTACATAACCTCTCAGTTACCAAGCACGTTCTCTGTACTTATTACTAAGCAATTTCAGACTTCCAGCTGAAGCGGTGATGAAAAGCGATCTAGTTATGATCAAAGGAAGCCTTGTGAAACAGATCTCCATATTGAGATTTCCCTTTGGTCGTCTTCCTTCCAGCAATGTATTTACACCAAACAAAGTTACATCATGTGCTGCAACAAACCAAGGTACCCTGACAAGCATAGAAGTTCAATGGTCCAGAATTCTCGGACCCATATATGTTGACCCGACAAGATAAAAATCTTCTGGTGGTTCACTCTCCTCCAGCCATGCATATCTGTCACCTCCAGACAATGATCTTGAATCTCCTGTTAAGGGCAATTTTCAAGTTAACCACAAATAGTTAGCTTTCTTTCAACATGCATACAATGTATCACATGACCATTGAACAGGACACGAGATGGAATTTATGATAAGAATGGGTGAGATTCAGAGTACGATTTCAGGGAAAAGGACAATAAATCTTGACAGTTTAGAAACAAACAAAGAAACAATGGTTAACTAATACAGATAATGTATGAGACTCCCATCATATAATCCCAAAGGACGGACATGCACAAATTTATGAGAGTGGGCAGTTTTTACGTCAATTCTGTGGGCTGATCCATGCAAGCAGAACAGGTAAAACTGATCCAGTGCATGAGGGCCACTACTTGGAGAACGGGACATGAACATTAGGCAGAAGTATAATCAGAATATGGATAAATACATCATTATCTGATCCTATTAGATAACCGCAGTTTAATTTCTATCTACTTTTTTTGTATCAAGGAGGAGAGATTTCTATCTACTTACTGTTGAAGCAAAACACATCCACGTATCAGCCAGAGAATAGGTTTATGAAATAACAGTTTTTTAAAAATTTAACACATAAAATGTCAGCAGACCTCATACAAGCAGATATAACATAGTTAGCGAAAATTACCAACAGAAGGTGCAGAGGAAGAGACATTGTAGTGCTGGCAGTGTCTCCCACTGCCATCATCATATGGTGGGCCAAGGACATCAAGCACCGCACAAGCAGACTGTGCGGTAAAGCAATGCATGTTTCCACCATCTTCTGGATATAGCACTGATGTTTCACAAGGTGCAGTCAAGATGCCATCAGCTTTCACCTTTGCCAAACGGTGTCCTTGCAATTGAACATCTATGCTCGAAAGAGAGAAAATAAAAGCTACTTGTTAATCACTATGTACAAAATTTATACTTCTGGGAAAAATAAACTAACCATACCAGGTGTATGTTGTGGGACATCAGCCCAGTCATAAGACTTCACATACATGGCACCAAACAGAAGCTTGCTGAACACAGTCATACCAGGGTGATTATGGAGAGGAATGACACCCCTTGAAGGCAAACAAAAGATGCCAATCTGTAGGAATAAGTACAGACTTATGTACCTTAGTACAGAAAAATGACAGATTTTTCCATCTGCTAATAATCAACAATAACTGTAGTTACTAGTGAATAAGCATACCGAGAAAGCCTCGCACTCATAAAGGTGCAAGTAAGTGATTGTAGGAGTGCCACGGGAGTCAATACGTCGAAAATATGGCATGTTTGGAGTTAGACCAACATCTGCTGCTGTAATACTATCTGCAAGGCAGAAACGATGAAACAAATATCAGTATAACAGAAGGTTGTATTGTATGCAGTAATATAACCATTGGCAGTCTCTCTTGGATATGAATAACCTTTGGAGAGAGCACACCTGTGAAAAATGAAGGTCTAACAAATGTAACAAGCTTGGCCAACAAGATAAGCACGCGATTAAACAACAAAGTCATGATGCTAATCACAGGTGCTAGTCGCTAGCAAACTTATCATGATGACTACTACTACAGAATACAGATATTGCTAAATGTCAGCATGGAAGAAAATAGATGAAATGAATCTTAACTAGAACTTAAGTACAAACAAACGAATCATCATAAGCAAAATGTACTGAGCTCATCATTACACACTGTATTATTGTATACTAGAACTTGAAGGAAGATCAGCCATGTACGATGGTATGCGAGAACACATGATAGCCATATGTTGGATTAGTAAAGCTGAAGTTCAAATCATAGTGCAACATGTGGGTAAGCTTGACATGAAAGGTCATAAAAACTCATGATCTAAGTGCAGAGCAATGTTGAAATGCATAATCTCATATACAGGATTTTTCAGAATCAAGCTCATCACCTATATCAGACAGCTATTTCTGCAAACTTGTAATGGACCCTTTTTTTGCGAGGGAAAACTTGTAATGGACCATGATGGTCCTGTGGGCACAAAGGCAATAATACCGCACAGAAACAATATTTTGCATGCACACTGCTATCTTCAGGTGACGCCAAAAAAGTACGTTGAGGTAATCCATTTGCATGCATGTAGATGTAAACATAATTACATTGAGCCTCATTGGCACATAAATCAGGGTACGTCCGACACAAGGAAGCAATAAATATTATCTAAAGAACGAAACATGGTACATCAACAGCCTCCACCTTTGTCCTTATCCAAGAAGTGTGTTCAACAGGCTTGAGCAAGTTGGCATAAACTAACTATTCATGGCAACTGGCAAAACTTTTGCCAACCAAATGAATTCTTTTGTAAGAAAAAGAACCCTAATGCAGGTCCAAAATGGACGTGATCTTGACTGTACCGAACCCCACAAAACCAGCAGCCCCATCTTATATATACCATGGGCAGTACATGGTTTCTGTTATCTTTTGTTCCATTCTTTATCTTCCACCAGGAACAAGGGGCACAAGTTAGGCATTCACAACATGCTACTTGCAACAAAACCACCTTGCAAATGGCATTGCACATTTGAGTCACGGCATGGTGATACTTATATCAAAAACCATGTCGTGAAAAGTCTAACAGCACAAGGCAATCTGTTATTCCATCGGCTAATTGCTGGTTTGCTTGCGAAAAGCCTTGTTTTTCTGAGAAAAAGCAAAGAGTCTTTTAAGTTAGCTAACGGAGTACTCAAATGCAACTCTAGCAATTGTACGTACACTAGCCAGCGTCTTATCTGCTAAAGATGAAATAAAAAATCCTTACAGTTTTCATAAGTCGTTTAACGATCTTGATCCTTAAGTCCATATTTCGACCCAAGTGTAATTCTTGATAGAATCTGAAAGGAATGAACTTTACCAACCAAATCTAATGCAAATATCACAGAATCCACATGGACATGGGTTACTAACGTCGCCACCCAACGAATGACTACGATTACATGGAGGGCGCACACAGCTATAGCAACATCATCAAACACAAGGCACGCATACTTCAGGCTACACGCAAACTGCGCCACGCGATCTTTGGGATCCTCTCGAACCCAAAGAAAGAAATGGAGGGAATTACCGAGAACGGACTTAATCCTCTCGACCCCGGCCGGCGGCGGAACCGCGCCGGCGCCGGAGAAAACCTCGCGGCACGCCTCGAAGAGTCTCTGCACGGCGGCCGGCGCGGCCATCGCCGGGGATGCCCCCGCCCTGCGCCCCCGCCGCCGCCGCTGCCGCCGCCGCGCGCCGGCTTCTCTCGCCGCAGACCTGCTGTTGCCCAGCTCCGGGAGGTCGCCGGCCTCCACCCGCATCAAAGGCGCGCCGGAAAGCGCAGGAACGCGAAGGATTGGAGCGGGTTGGGATCGAAGGGCGGAGGGTTTTGGACAATGGCCGCCAAGTGTTCGCGCGAGGTGTCTGTTCTTGAGCTCGGCTGGGAGAAATTAGGACAATGCGATGATTTTTTATACTCGAGTTGGTTAGGGAGGTGATGGCTCCTGTGATTTAGAAGTGAAATTTCGTTTGGAAACGTGTTAATTTTTAATATATTTTTATATTATCTATAAAAAAATACAGCGATATTTTTATTATTTATTTATTTATTATTTTATTTAAATTAATATTTTAGAAAAAATATTAACAATCGCTACGGTGATATTTTAGTTAAAAACTACAGTACTTTAAAACAGAGCTTTAGAGGCATAAATTATTCGATATAATAATCTCAAAAGATTATCATGTTGAAAAATATGACAGACATATTATAGACATGTGGCTCTAGATTTAACCTCATATTGTATGATTTTAGTATATTTAGGTGTTTTTTTCTGATACGGTTTATGGTTTATGGCTGTAGCTTATGGTTTTTAGTTCTAGCGCGAGCGTTTATGTAAATGAAACGAATACCGATAAACCAATAAGTCGTTTTAAAATAGTTGTTCAATAAGCAGCTTCGAAATGGTAACAGAGAAACCATCCTATTTATTTATTAGAGGGAAACAATAAACCATAAAATATAAGTTAAAAAGGACTGGTCGCACATCTTTACCGTGTTGAGTTAATTTTATCTTTCTATTTTAGGAATGTCTATTTTGAAGACAAAAATAGTCAGATTGATCTGGGGCGTTAGATCTTCATCCAACGGATCCACCTATACAATCCCCCTTCCAAAAAATGACACCCTCCAAAAAAATGATCTAGGGTGTTGGATCTCCATCTAACAGCTCAAAATCTGACTAATTTTATCCTAAAAACAGTCACATGTTGTATAGACTATTTTTCCTCCCGCTACCTTTTTCACTTACATAAAACTCTATCCAGATTTCGGAGCAATATTTTGCTGCTTGAACAATGCTATACCCCAAACCGTCAAACTATCACATGATATGCATTTCGTTATTTAGATTTGTCGACATCTCCACGGTTTTCGTATGAACGTAACAGAAAGAAGATATGCAATGAAAACTATCTTGCATCAAAGATATTTGCATGTACCATATCCATGATTTAAGTAAAATCTTATAAGTTGCTACTGCAGCATTGGTTTTACATCTTTCAAACCATACGTTTCGCATACGCTAGAGCGGTAGAAAAGTGGGTCGTCTACGTAACACTACGTTGCTTTTGTCGTCAACATTTCTTTGCAGCGGGCGGATGACGTTGCTACTGTTTACTAGTCTGTAGTGTGTACACCGAAGGGCAAAGGAGTTGTGTGCTCTCGGTAGGAAAAATTCTATTAGGAGGTCTAGTTTTTTTTTATCCTATAGCTTATTATTCATGATTTCTCTTAAACAAATTAATGGGATAGCTTTTTCGTCATCATTTTAAAACGACTTATTAAGACAGTTTTTTTGAAACGGTTTATCGATTTATTGATATTCGATTCGTTCATATAATCACTCACGTATGTATAAACCATCCACAGCTGAAAAAAAAACACCTAAACTTAGTGCAAGAACAAACCAAACCAGGGACCATCGCATCAGACATTATTCAGACATTATTCCTGTGGGCTGAGGCAAACAGCCTGGGAAACTTGCAGGAAACCATTGCTGCTTCCTGTCGCATGCCTGAGTTGTCATGTTCAATGCAAGTGCCCATTTGTTTATACAGACGCGAATTTGCTGCCTGTGAGTGCGGCTGAAAGTCTAATGGCTTATGGCTGAAAACACTGTAGCTGGCTGAAAAAAACACTGTAGCTGACAGAAGCTTATTTACCATAATTAAATTTTAAAAAAATTAAAATAGAAAAAACATATTAGCTCATCACGTATAATGTAAACAAATATGAGGAAAAAAGAACCGGTAAAAAAACTCAAAAAAGCCAAAAGTTCAGAAAAAACGAAATTTATGAATAGTACAAAAATAAGCTGAAGCCAGAAGCTGAAGTCATATTGATAGATTTGTTGTTTCGGCAAAGGGATTCTTTTTCAGAGGGCGGACACCCCGATGTCTACATTGGTACGGTCTACAAAAGTCCTATGTTCCAAATAAACTTCTCTGTTAACGAGCTACCAATTCAGAATCTGTGGGTATCTTAGGGGCTGTTCTTTTCAGCTGTGGCTTATGATTTTTAGCTAAAATTTTTAAATTTTGATTGTTTACGGTACAGATTACAGAGAGACAGATATTTACTTGCGATTTTAGCTGGTACAATTGTTGAGCTTTTAACGTGTAGATCGTTTAACTTGTAAACCACATCTTAAGAAAATTCTCTATTTGAAAGTTAGGTACTGCAATAAAATCCAAAAATCGTCAACTTTTGACTTAAAGAACATGCCCTTAACTAATAAACATCGAAGCTGCGTACTTGTCGAAGATTGAGTTGTTGAACACTAATAAAAAACGACACAAAGGCGCGTTAGCTGGAATATTATCCTCCAAACATGTAAAGTCCAAAGTAACACAAATACATCAGTACGGTGATCAACAACACCTGCGGCGCCCATGGTAATGCAACGCCCAAACTTCAAAGTGTATTAGAAGAAACAAAATTCATAAGTTTGCTCTGAACAGTAGAATTTGTCCTTTTATTTATCATTTATCAGTTTTTTCTTATTTTTGTTGTTTTTAATATAGAATGAATTTAAACTTAAAATTTTATACATAAGAAAAGTAAATTGAGAAGTACATTATCAATTTTTTTTAGAAATTTTTCATGTTAATTCAATTAGGATGAATTTAAACTTGAAATTGTATACATAGGAAAAGTTTGGGAAGTACATTATCAATTTATTTTCGAAAATTTTCATGTTAATTCAATGCCAAAACCGAAAACGATCACATGAGTACACCACAGAAAGGGTGATTGCAGAGAGTTGCTGACACTAATAAAGAACGGGCACAAAAGCGCCTCAGCTGGGACAAAAAAAAAAATCCTAATATAGATCCTCCAGACTTGCAGAGTAGAAAGTAACAAAAAAAAAATACAGCGGTATGTTGATGGACAACACCTGGGGCGCCCATGGTAAAGCAACGCCCGGTCTCTTCTGCTACGCAACAAGGTATTACACAGTGGTAGACTGGTAGCATCCTGCCTGCATGCGTGATGCGGCATGCGCAGGCCCACTTGACAAACATGCTCACTTAATATAGATGTTCTAGGAGAGAGAGATACTCAAGTCTTCAAACAAAAACTACAAAAAGAAAAAGAAAACTGGAGACCTCAGACGACATGTAGCTAATCATAGCCTTCATCCTCGCTATAGTCGTGGACGTCGTCGTCGTCGTATTGTTGAGGTCTCCAAAACTTGGAAACCTCCTTGCCAGGCAAAGATACAGGAACTGAAGATTTCAGAAAGTCTCGGTAGTGCAACACGCTGCCGTCTGCAGAACTCCCTGCGGTGGCAATCCTGCACCCGTCCACAGCCATGGCTGACACTGTGCTTCTCCCTGCCGATTTAGCAGACTCCCCGAAACTCAATGTGTTCATCAAGTGACCGGTCCGTGTTTCCCAGACGTGGACCTGACCATCCGATGGCACTCCGGTCACTACCTTGTATGGGTCCAAGTGAAGCAACGTCACAGGGCCGTCTGAATGCAGTTCTGCCACTGCGTTTGCGGGTTCTTGAGACTTGCGGATGTCCCACAGAAGGGCCCTGTACAGAAAATAATGATAATTAGGTTTGGTTTAACGATTGCAAACAAAGCTAGAAGCACACGGAAGATAACTGATTGCACAGATATTGCGAGCTTACTTGTCTTTTATGCCGGTACATATTAACCATTCCGAAGGCAGCATCTCGCAAGAAAGTATTCTATGATTGCGAAGTCCAAGAACAGAGGCCTTCTTCATTGTCCTTAAGTCAACTGCTGTCACTTCAGATCCAGCAGCAATGTAACAAAGGGATTGATGGCATTTCATTGCAACCGGTGGACCACTTGAGTTAAGGTGAGTACCCCCTACACACGATGATGAAACACTTGAAGGAGGTGCCATTGTGTCCCAAACTTTAACCTGTGATGCAAAAAAAAAAAGGATTTAGCATGGGCATCAAATCACTGTATCAGACAATCAATATGTTACAAAGTGTGGACTAAACAAAAGAGATGGTCACTAACAAACTTAGGTTAAAACAATGCATTTTTGTTACTTTAATTTCTCAGATGAAGTTTTTTTTCCGATGTCCCGTTACCTTTGAATCTTTGGAACTGCTCACCAACAGGGAAGATTTATGCCTGAAGAGCAAAGAAGAAAGACAAAAGGGTTATAACTGAATAATAGTGCTGATGGATCATGATTTAAGATACCTTAGCATGGTATGAATAACTTCTTTAATAACACAGGTATGTGAAACTGTGCAAAGTGAGAAACATATGCTAGAGGTAACGAATTACTCTCTCCGTTTCACTATATTTGTCCATGGCTTTGGGAGTATCTATTTTTAAAATATTTGTCCATTTAGATAATCAAAAGTGTAGTTATTAGCTTATTGCAATGTTTTTTTCCACTCTTTACCCCTACTTAAATGTTTTGGGAGAGATTAAGAGATTGTTTTATGTTATTTAATAGGGGTATGAATGGCTATTTCTTATTAATTTCTTAGATTTAATACTTTTTTGGTCGTGTACATGGTGAGTTGTGAACAAATATAGTGAAACGAAGAGTAAATCATAAGAAAATCACCTACTTGCTACATTTGTGCATCAGCTAGTAAACAGTTCCACCATTTATGATTAATCTTACCAAAGGGAACGTTGAAAATACTAAGATTCAATTATAAAAACTTCCCAAGTGTATATAGCAATGCTGGGACCAAATCGTGGAAGTTCAGGGCATAAGCATAAAACAAATTGTAACAGTATATGAGCCATTGAGTTGCATTCTAGTCTGGTAAACGCTGCTGTTGCAAAAGGATAACCAATTAATAGTTGAATAAGCTCCATTCAGATAGTTCGACAGTAAGTACCAAGCAACAGATAATAGTGAGAGTGTTTTTTCATGTCCATGAAAAGTTGATATTAGAGGGTGATTTTTCGCTCTTGTACTCATAGACCAGAGGCGAATGGTGCAGTCTTCCCCTCCACTTGCAAGTGCTTTAGCTTCACCATCGCCAAGCAATTTGTCAGCCAGAGCAGTGACAGGTCCTGAATGGCCCTTGTAACAGCGCGAGTGATCCTATATAAAAATGTTAAAATCACTCATTAGTTTTTGCATCCAATGAAGCCATGAAGATAAATACAACCTAATTAAAAGCATGCAAGCAATGCACTCAGATTATACAAGTTAGATGAGGTTGTAAATCACAGACACTGCAAAAAAGAGAGGATCAAATAGAAAAGCTTGTGATCAGCCGATCAATCATGCAGGTACGCATCTGTATGTTACTTTAAAAGAAATTTCATATAACTGAAAACCGCAGTGGGGAAATTCATATCAGGGATTAAGAGGGAAAGCTTATCATAAAAAGACTAGATGGACTTGAAGAGGAAGCAAAGACCAGGAAGTAGTCTTCGCTTTCATCAGTGTGCCAGTGACATTTTCATCTCTAAAAGAAAAGGAGAAGTTAAATGTAGCCTTTCAAAACCATAGGTCATTGCAGATGTGCTATTATAACAGATGCTAGGTAACCATCATGTCATTTTAAATACCTTAGGCCACCTCCATCTTCAGTGACAATGAAGTGGTGCAAGGCTTGGCAAGCGCATCAATGGGCATCGTGAGGCTTGCACATTATAATGCAACAACCTTGAAGCATGGTGGAGCTAGAAGCGGCTAAAGGTGGCCAGGAAGAGGCTGGTCTTGGAAAGGAGTTACACATTAGGATGTACAGCCCAGCAGCATGTTGGAGGCTCCGTGTGGAGGCACATGGAAGGTTGACAACGAGTGAGGGGGTACAGCAGCACAACTTTGTATGGTGGTTAGGTTGCTGTCTTACTGAGGCTGGCATGGTATAAAGGGGCAGACCAGGGCATGCAGTTGGTGCCTCACAATGTCTGAATCAGATGTAAGATGGTCATGGTATCCATAGGCACCAGAAGCCCAGACAAGGAAAGAAAGAGAAGAAGCATGTTTTTACATTAATTTGACATGAAAGAGCAACTGATATGTATCTGACACTAAAAAATCTTTTCAAAAGCTTGTATGATTTTAGTATAGTCTTATATGGTCATGCAATGATAATATATAGTAATGGTTACTTTCAATTTTCTTGATTGGTCAACAAAAGGGGGAAGGCTGTTTTATTTCAAGTTATTTTTTGTTATGATCAGGTCATTCTGGGAGTACCCCCTCCAAACATGTAAAAAGTCGGTAGTAGTCATCATGGAATGTACATGTTGTGGACAAGAACAGCACAGCAGTATCAATAGTGTACAGTAATGTTGAAATGAGGTACCTTCCAACAAAGACGGACTGTTCTATCTGTGCTTGAAGTGACTAATGCCTTTCCATTTGTACGTGTATCACTTCGAAACAATGGGGTGTCGGTTAGAGGGAATAATCTGCACAATTAACCAAATAAAATGTTAGACATTTCCAGTTCTTTCAGTAATTACAGGGGTGGATATAAGTACCATTTGATCATCATCAGCACAGTAACTGTAGCATACACATGTAGAAACATTATAGCAATTAGGAAAAAGTGCACAAGTATATACAGAACTGCAATACAATAAAGAAGAAATTGTGTAATAAGGATAAAATATACCAAACAAGAAAAGATCAATGTTAGTTTGACTAATTAGTAACTGTATGCAAATGATTTAGGTTCCTACCAGTAGGAAAGAAGATTATGAAGAATGATGTTATCACTGTGAAGTGATAGAAAAACAAATCAGAAAAATCCAAAGATACAACCAAGCACTGAAACTGATGTGCACTAATAGCTGTATGTCTACAAAATGGAAGGAAAGATAAAAGCAAAAGTTCCATATTATAAGTAACAAGAGAAACATCATGACATTGAACTATACCAAACATACAGAACCCATAAAATGATCAGCATATGGACCTGACTGATATCAACCAAGAAAGTGAGAGCCACGGAATAACTAACTGCAAAAAGTACGAGTCCTGGAGTACCAAACCCTCTTCCACCTTTATAATTTACCAATGTGTGATTCAGTCAGATATTCTGAAATAATAACTCTTACATGGTCTTAAATTCTTACTAGTTAAATAAGGAGCAATGCTACCTGAACATTGATGTGGGTATTAGAAACAAGCAAATGCAGAAACTAATTCAAATCTCCGATAATATCATAACATGTTTTTTTCCTTGGTAATGAAAGCTGCATTGAGGTATTAATTTATTCATCATTGAAATGCAAAACTCTCTGTAATGTGAGGATTCAAGATGCTTGCCCAAGGCAACAAGTCGGAATGGTCCTAATGTCTATGTAGCACTGATAAAACAAGAGTATAGCATAGAAATGTACTATTTTGGTCATTATTCTTGGAATAAAACCAAGGATTTGATTGTCAGCCCTCGATTCTCCCCAGTCCCCACAGGATAAGAATGATTAGCGCATGAAAATGAGGGGGGAAACAACATGAAAATTAGATTAGTTGCTCAAGAGAATTTTCTACAGTTGGCTAAATAAAGCAATGTTTATTTGTTTTGCAGTTACCTCATACAAGTGATCCTTGCACCATGAGACCTGTAAGTTTCCACCAATTCAACTTCCGGCCTACCAATCCTCAATCTTTTGGCTACTGGACCCTGTGTAGAACAGTTTACATGTCATATGTTGCTTTGCACAAAAAAAAAAGCTTTTGATACGGTGACAATCTACTCCCTGCACCAGTACTTAACCAAAAGAGCAAACCTGCTGAATGACAGAAGAACTAAATCTTGGTGTATTGTTACTTGCCTGAGAGAAGCAAATACAATCCCTATCCAGCATCAGATGGCTTGGAGTCGGTTCTGTGGGATTTAGATAATAAATAGCCGATGTGGGATCGTCGAATTTCATTTGATGTACTTCAGTTTGCCTCCGAATGTACAGTTCTCTAAGCCCCAAAGTTCCACGAGGTACTTGTTGAAATGGCCATTGTTCCCTAAAAGTTTAAATAATCATGACAGAACAAATAAGTAGGCCATCAGATACATGTATCATTTTTCAAAGATTCAAAATATTCTATGGTTTGGGACTCTAAAAACATTCAGATAATTTTTGTGAGTTCAAAACAGGATTAGATGCCTTCCATGAACTCAAAGCAAACTGTAAAAGTCACTACAAAAGCATTAGTGTTGGAGCATGAACACAACAATGAGTACAGGGTACCCTTTCTCCATAGGAGGAGATAGAACTAACAGAGCCAAAGAGAGCCAACAGCAGAAGCTATGTAGCACGGACACGTATCAAAACCGCCGTATCCGTGTCTGACACGTGTCGGACACGGATACGACACGGACACGTCTTCGACACGTGTCGGCGACGTATCGGACGATTTTGGAATTAATTTTAATTATTAAAATTCTCGACACGTGTCGGACACAGTAAATATACGAGTCGGACACGGCCTGGACATAACCAGCCCAAGAATGGCCCAGGACACGGCTGGCCCAGGCCGGCTCATCCCTAACTCTAACCATAAGCGTCGATTCCCGAGCGCATCATTCCCATTGCTCGCTCGTGCTTCTCCGCATCGGCCACTCGCGCTGCCGCTCGCTCCCGTCGGCTCCCGCATCTCGCCGCCGCCCTCTCCCGTCGGCTCCCGCATCTCGCCGCCGCCCTCTCCCGTCGGCTCCCGCATCTCCTCTGCCCGCCGGCTCCCGCATCTCGCCGCCGACTACATCTCCCGCGTCTCGCTGCCGACTACATCTCTCTGCGTCGCCGGTTCCCGCATCTCCTCCCGTGTTACTTTTTCCCAGGTTAATAGAGTTCTTATTTCTAGAAATGGTATTCACATCAACAATTGTCGCCAGGATTAACAAAACAATTCATGAGGTATATATTCCGAGTATACACTTTACAAATTACAAGTTTACAATTTACATTATTTCAGATAATAAGCATGCGGAAACATAGAAAATAATACATATATATATATATATATATAATTTATTTATTATTTAAATATATATAGCCATGTCGGTGTATCGGTATTTTTGGGAAAACGGCGAATTCCCGTGTCGGTGTCGTGTCGTGCCGTGTCGACGTATCCGTGTCCGTGCATCATAGAGCAGAAGAAAGAGAGCTCGTAAGTAAAATGAGTGGATCTAGCCATCTCGTACCCCTCTTAGGGGTTTATATACATAAATGGGATAGGATGAGAAATTCCCATCCTAACATTTAATAATTACAAAAAATAGGGGTAAATCAGTACATTCCCTTCTATACACAATAATATGCTATTGGGCTTATTCCAAGGCCTAGTAGCTAAACCTAACGGGCGTAGGGGCTAGGCACCCCACAACAGTACTCTCTCGACAGTATGCACGAAGGTCCCGACGGGCGAGCTAACGCGACTAACTGCCCGCCCCAGCCCCTCGTCCCACGACAGCAAGCACAGATGTCCCAAGGTGCAAGCCGAAGCCTCGAGCCCCCAAAGGTCTGAATGCTTTGAATGCCCTAGGACCGGGTTCTCCTTTCACTAGTGAAGCTGTAACCCCTCCCACAGAGGTAACCCCTCTAAAGCAGGCGGCATGTGGAGGCGAAGCCGGTGGTGTGGCCACCCCTCCTAGGCAATGCCTACGCGGCGGGCGGCTAAGCCGCCCGACGTGCAAGTTCATATATCTCAAATGCCAACCAATCAACAACAATGGACCTAGCAAGCACAAACAGGATGAAAGTTATCCTGAAATATGCTAGGAGCTTCTCCCCATTCAGTGCATCCTAATCATTGCTTTCTGAGTTTGACAGTTCCTAAGCCTAGCTACCGCCACAGCAGATGTTCTCTCAAAACAAGTCTTATCTGTTCAAAAATTATCCCCTGCACAAACCAAACGCGCAAATCATAGAACAAGTTCATAATTTTCCAATTCCAACCATCATCAGCACACCCAATCTCGCTGCAAATCCAATTTTTCTAAAAACGAAAACACTCACTCGTAAACTTCGCCCCCCCAAAGATCCAGCCTTCCACCACTTCCAATCATCACCAGTTCACCACACGCAATCGCAGAGAAGCAAACCTATTCGCTCCCTAAAAATTGCCCTACGTATGCGAGCGCAAGCACACAATGAGAGTGTCCCGACGCATAAATCGCAATTCCAGAATCAGACGAGGGGCGAGATGTAGGGTTCGGGGGAGGCGACCTGAAGAGGCGGTACCAGACGGCGTCGCAGTAGGCGGCGGCGCGCAGGGGCCGGCAGGCCATGGCGAGGCTGGCGACGTCGCGGGGGTCGAGGTAGCGGGCGCAGTGGGCCAGCACGTCGCCATCGAGGTCGACGAGCGTCCGCCCCGGCTGCGCCGACATCGCCGGTGAACAGAACCCTAGGCCGTATCGCGGTAGCCACCGTCTCGGGCGGCGCCGGGAAGGGGAGGGGCGGCGGTTAAGTTTGTCTCGTTCTCTTCTTCCCGGGAAACGAACTGGGCCGACGGGTTGTGGGTGCTGAGGAACCTTCTGGCGACTCGAGTCCAAACATTCCTCTAAGGATGCTTAAAATGGGTTTTTTTAGTGACTTATGGCTAAAAAATACGGTAGCTGGTTGAAATTGCACTATAACTGATACTGGCTTATTTGGTATAATTAAATCTAAAAAAATTTAAAAATAGAAACAAAACATGTTAGCTCATCACGGACAGTATAAACAAATACGGGAAAAAAGAATCGACCAAAATGCTCAAAAAGAAGCCAAAAAACCAAAATACATAGAGACAATCCTCGTTGCTCGTGTAGCCTTTCTTACATAGAAAATCACTTAAGCGATTATACTACATCTTGTTTGATTGCTTAAGTCTGTACATTGATTTTCTAAGTTTCATACTGTACAGATTTCTATTTACTCTGTCTTAGTTCGAAACAGGGATGCCTACAGGCACCTTCATATAAATATCCAAATACAAGTTTCCATAAAGATATGCAGTTACCACATCCATCGATTTCATTTCTAAATTCAAGTTCACTGAAATTGAGATTAAATATATAGAGATAATGCCACCCATGACTAGGGAATATGTTTCTTCATAATCAACTATTGGACGTTGAGTGAAACCTTGTGTAACAAGTCTTACTTTATATCTTACAACTTCATTTTTTCTCATTTATCTTCCGAACAAATACTTACTTATGCCCTACGGGGTGCACATGGGGAGACGTGCGGTTTACAGGCCTAAACACCTCTCTTTTATTCAGAGATAATAATTTAGTTCCCATTACCTTCTTTCAATCCTCCCAATCTAATTTTTTCTTACATTGAGCGAGTGATGCAGGTTCTGGATCAAGATTGACGATTGTGTCAATTTTCTTTGCAAAATAAATATCAATATTGGTTGTTATCCTATTCATGGATTCTCCTATGTGCACATAGTTTATATCTATTTTATCATGGGTTGATTCTTCTAGGGTGTGTTTGGTTCGTGGACGGAGGTTGTATCGTATATCCTGACTGAGTGGATGCAGGCTGAATGGAATCGTATTTCTGAAAAAGAAGATGTTTGGTGAGGTTGCATGAGCGGATGCAAAAAAAACCGAGATGCTGTTTGGTTGCCTGTATGAGCGGATGCAGTCTACCAAACCTGAGAGGCTGACACGTGGGACCGCATAAGATACACTGCATCAACCCATCCAGGATGGCCAGTGAAGCTCATTTTGAGTGTATCCACCCATCCAGGAGAGGGCGTATTTTTGCATCCGCTCATGCAGGCTGCATCCACTCATACAGGCAACCAAACAGGCTCTTTCTCAGATTATACGGATCCACCCAGCCAGGACGAAGGAGATTCAGGCAACCAAACACACCCCTAGTGCTTCTACTTGCTCACCACTTCTTCCAGTTACGGGAGCAAGTCCCTTTAGTTTTTTAGCTCTGATGTGTACACACAAATCCATGCTGATTTCTCTCTCTATGGAAATATTTAGATCCGGTATGCCTTTTTCTGAGGGTGCCATACCGGTGCTAGGTCTCAACTGGCTTCCCTTCTAGTTCTAGGGAATTTCAGTGATTGGCTGTGTTAAGTCCTTCTTATCCTTTTTTATCAGGCTTCCGCAGTTACTTAGGATTCGAGAGGCTGGAGTTCTCATCCTTTTGTTCTCAGGCCTTTGGACGAGATTAGGGATATGTTCAACTTGCTTTGGTATTTCAACCATTTCCGGTGCATTTGGTGCAAGCATATGTGACTTGGTCACGCTCTTTAAATCACCAAAGTAGTCAGATAGTTGTTTTACTAATGCTTGTAAGTCAATGATCTTCTGGACTTCTTTATTTGCTTCACTAGTGTGTGGGTCATGTGTGGATTCCCAATAGCTTGCCATGTAATTTCTCGATATTTTTCATCAAGGGGTTGATTTCATCCCCTTAATGTCGGGAAACTATCCTCATCAAATATATTATTAGCGAAATGGGCAGTATGCAAATCTCCTATCATGGGGTCTAAATACCTGATTATGGATGCTATCTCATAACCAACGTATATCCCAGACTTTCGGAGAGGGCCCATTACAGTACGATGTAGAGGGGGTATAGGTACATAAACCTTGCAACCAAATCTACGGAGATGAGAAATTTTCAATGCTGATCCTTGCGCTAGTTGCATTAGTGAATGTATGTTATATGCCGATGGTCTAAAATTGATGAGAGTTGATGCTTGTAGGACTGGTGTCCCTAACATATAGTTGGTAAATTACAATTCTGCAAAAAGTGGTCGGGCAATAAATTTAACTCTCTTAATTAGTGTTTCTGCTAGTCCATTCTGGGTGTGGACATGTGGCATGGAATGCTCAACATTAATTTCCATTGCCATACAATAATCATCAAATGCTTTTGAAGTAAATTCTCCAGTGTTGTCCATTATGATGGACTTTATATGATGATCAGGGAAATTATTTTAAATTTGAATTATCTATGAGATCAGCTTTGCAAAAGTATGGTTTCTCGTGGATAATAAACATACGTGCGACCATTTTGAAAAAGCATCGATGAGCACCATAAAATATTTAAATGACCCTAACAATGCTTATATAGGACCGCAAATATCTCCTTGAATGTGTTCCAGGAATGTAGAGACTTCATTCTTCACTTTCAGAGCAGAAGGTCTAGTAATAAATTTTCTGGTGGCACATGCGGGGCACACAAAATCTTCCAGGTTTAGGAAATTCTTTACACCGATATTATATCCCTGTGAATTGTTAATTATATTTCTCATTATAATAAAACCTGGGTAACCTAATCTATCATGACAGAGATAGAAAAGTTCAGAGCTTCCAAATATAGTTTTCAGAACAGTATAGGCTGCAGGTGCCTTAATATTAGTGTAGTATAGCCTAGATTCAAATGAAGGAAGTCTTTCTAATACTCTCTTTCTACTTGCTTTATGTTTTGTAATGAGCAGATATTCTTTACCGTACTCTTCTTCAATTTCAACGTGGAAACTATTAGCGCGAATATTTTTGAAATTTAGGAGAGTTCAAGTCGATTCTAGGTACAATAAAGCTTCTTAAATGACCAAAGTTGTGCCCATTTGGAGTATAATTGTGGCTCTTCCTGAGCCTATTAGGTAAGCATCATTACCGGAAATTGTTATAAGACTGCCAGCATTCTTGCTAATGGACTGAAAGAATTTTGTCTCTCTCAAGATGGTATTCATTGTGCCGCTACCAGCTAAGCACACTTCCTTCATAATGCGCCATACGCGTTCTAATGTAAAGTAATTTATTAATATGTGGTCGGAGACAATCAACACTTAAATAAAATACTTCAAATATAAAAACATATCATGTTATTCTTGATTGAATACATGAATGAATGAATTAATATCATCCAATCATCACTGTAAAATTGTTTGAGTACCATCAATGCAAAGTCTAATTTATTCCTTCCACACATTAAAATAAATAATAATTAAAGTCCAAATGCATTTTGTGCATTATACTGAATCTGCTAAGAAACCAAAAACTCCAGCTACTATGTTCTCAGGGGTGAGATGCTCTTCTTGGGAGATCATGGCGGCGGCTGTAATGTCAAGGGAGGGTGTTGCTGCAGGAGTGGAATTAACCTCCATTGTTGCATATAGCTGCTCAGAATTCTCCCCCTCAATGAAAGTGGGTTTATGTTGCCATTTGCCGCTCTTCTTTTTCTTGGCTTGGAAGGCATTGATGACATATTATGGCTCTTTACAGGTCCGTGACCAGTGCCCACATTTGCCATATTTGTAGCAGATTTGGTCTTGCTAACCATAGGGCTTGTCACCCTGCTTTGGTTTGCTGGCCTTACTCTCTTGTGGATCATGTGACTTGCCTTTCTGAGCTGTGGCTTTGCCCTTCCTTCCCCTTTTCTTCATTATAGGCTTCCGCACCTTATAACTCCCAGCATTGACCTCACAGTCAATGGAGCTCCCAGATGGTTGTGCAACAAAGTTCTTACGGAGAACTTCATCCTGAGCATCTACAACCTACATAATATCAATCAATTTAGCATACTCCTTATAGCCGTCTTGACGATAGTTGCACGCAGATTGCACTACACTAGGGTGGAAGGTAGAGAGGGTCTTCTCAATCTTCTACTCATCTGTGATCTGCCTACCACAAAGTTAAAGATTGGTGCAAATCCTATGCAGAGCAAAATTGTACTCCCCAACCGTCTTGAAATCAGGAAATCGTCGGATCAATTCCAGCTCTACCTAAGGAAGAATGGTGTACTTTAGCTTCTCGGACCACTTCTTTAGTGCAGTCCATAATATTAGCGCGCTCTTCTCTACTATGTACTCATTCCTGAGAGTGAGACAGAGGTGGTGCGTGATGAAGTGAAGTGCCAAATCATTTTCCTCAGGTGTGGGTTTGACATCTTCTGATGCACCAATTCCAATAGCAGTGTGGAGCTTCTTGGCTCCAAATACAATCTCAACATTAGAAGCCTAAATCAAGTAGTTTTGCCCATGCTGGGCGAGCTCCCGGTTCGTGATGCCTATCATCTACAAGTGCATAAAAGCAATATATAAGTTTACTGTAGATAAACATGTATGAAATAAATTGGACAATGGTACAAGAGGATCTCGTAATGTTCCAGAATTTTCTATGCATTTTTTAGAATTTTACTGTTAATTTTTGTGATTAAAGGCAATTTAAATAATTATAATTAATCAAAACAGTAAGTAAATACAGGAAAGTATAGAAAATAATCATAACAGTACCAAACATGCTTCAAATGTTAAAAACAATTCAAATTTGAATTTTGGAGGCCCTTTTATGCTGGAATATGAATTTTTAGTGAATTCTGCAAATTCCAAGGGCGTATCCGCAAATTTTCAATTCTGAGAAAATATTTTGCGCAATTTTCTAATTTTTTGAGAGTCGTTTTGCAAATTTGGCCGCTAGCCCTCCTTTTTCCCTTTTTCTTTCCTCTTTTCGGCCGAGCCCGTCTTTTTTTCTTTCTTTTTCGGCCCAATCCAACCTAGGCCCACGAACGGCCAAAAAGGGGGGAAGGGGTAACCCTACCCCCTGTTCATGCACACGGTAGTGACACATTTGAGCGTGCGGCAGAGGCGGCTTTTGGGCTGGCGGTGGGGTAGCGTGTGCGGCCGGCGGCGCAAGACACTCAGGCAACTGACGGCTCATTGCAGGGCCGAGCGGCAGCAGCGGCCATGTAGGGCCAAGCAGCGGCACTTACACAGGATAGCAACGGCGGCGGCCCGATGCGGCTGCTGGCCGGTGTAGCGATAGTCCAGTAGGGCTTCAAGCTGGCATGGTGGCAGGCAAACGCAGCTACGGGCTAGCGCGGCGAAGGGCTGGTGCGGCTACGGGAGGCGCCTCGTGCGGGAGGTGGGCGATGGCCGATCTGTGGCGTGGCTCCGTGCCGGTGATGACACGCAAAACAGCGCTGGCGCCTTGTACAGGAGGCGAACAGTGGCACATCGCCCAGGAGCCGTGCAATAGTGGCGGCAGCACAACCATGTGCGGGTGGCGTGGCGCGTGCCGGCAGCATGGCCGCATGCTGGTGATGTGGCGCAACAGCGTCTATGGGCAGCGTACGTGGTCGGGGTCGTGTGCAAGCGGCGCGACTTCGGCCGACGCGCGACACGGAGGTCAACCATGTTCAGGCAGCGAGGGTCACCGTGGCTCGGCGGCACAGCCTCATGTGGGAGGTGCAACGGCATGGCGCGGTGGTCATGCTTGCATGCAGGCAGCACGATGTGGCTCGGACGCATGCATGCGGCGAGGCACGGCGGCCCTGCGGTGCGGCGGCGTGCGGGCGGCACAACGACCGTATGAGCGGCATGTTGCATGTAGACGATGCAGTCGTACATCGTTTTTTAATCTACAATGCAATCAACATCTACTCTTTGTGCAAATCTATCGATCGGCTTGGCCGATGACTTCAAGTTTGCTCGCAGTAGATTAGAGCAGATTTGCACCGTACAAAATAATCTAGAAAGAGAAATTTGAGGAATTAAAGCAATCTCAATAGGTAATGTAATCTACGAATGATTACCTTGCGATTCACTGGAGCAATTCGTGCTAATAACGTGTTGAGGAACCGTCGCTGCAAGTCCAATCTGAGCGATTCCTCGTATGCGATAGAGATGGATCAAACACAGATAATGCATAAATAATAAAAGATTAACCATAGAGAGGTGAGGAGCCCCTTCTTCTTTATAGCTTTTTTTCCCGAAGGTACAAGTGATGACAATTGTGACCCCCTATTTGTAGACTAATTGGAGGGTGCCCACCAATGAGCTGGGTTTGCTGGTCCAGGCCTAAGTTTCTTAACAATGGGAACGGGGATGAATTTTGGCTCTAGCCTTCTCCAAAAGAATGGAACATCAGTTTTGACAACTTTGTCATGCTTCAAATAGATAATAAAAATTATTATTTATTTGGAAAAGACATAAGTTATAAGTCATATCTAAAAAAGATGGGTATGTCTAGCAATCATCCGGATGTTTTCTTCCTAAAAATCAGCCAAATTTTCCACCGTCGGATTGCTTTGAGATTCGTGCACAATCCTAACTCTAACCCCTCCGAGTCTCTGCCCCCATCGCCGCCCACATTTCACAGCCCATAGCCGCATTTCACTCCACCGCCGCCTCCCGCCCCATGTCGCCCCCTCGTCGTCACCCTCCACGTCACCCCCTCCTCGTCGCCGGCACCCCCCTCCTCTCCCCGGAGCAGCTCCGCGTGCCTCCCCCACCCTACCCCCCATCCCTTCCTCCACCACTCGCAGCCGACGACGCCCGTGCCGCCTCGCCGCGCCGCCCCCTACCCTGCCCCACCGTGTCGTCCCCACCCAACCTAATAGCTAGTATCTTCCGCCGCCGCCGCCACCCTCGCCGCCACTGCCGCCCTCCAACACCGCCCTCCACCCTCCTACCCCACCCATCGCCCCCACCGCCACCAGCCCCCAGCCTCCTTCTATGCCTAGGGGAACGGTGAACCCTAAGCGCCGAGGGCGGGATTCTCCCCTCGACCTCGCCGGCTAGGGGGAAGAACCCTGACAAACCTTACCAGAGAATACTCTGCCCGAGCCCTAACCTCGTCGGAGAAGATGATGAACTCGCTGGAGAGGACACCGGAGCACGAATCGCGACACGAATCAAAAGGTCAGAAAATTGGATGATTTTTTGGGTTGATTATATCCGGGTGATGATTATCAAAACCAAAAAAATAACTGAACGAGATTAGGAGAAGCATGTCTCCCCTCTCCCTCTCTTCATTTTTCGGAGGACATAACTATTTTTTATTTGTTTTTAGACCAGAGATCATATTTACCGTGTTAAAGTTTTGCTAAGGAGAATTACACTGATACTGAAAATAACAGTTTGAATGACATTCCTGTCAAAACACAAGTTGAATGAAATTCAATGGTGGTTCATCAAATTTCATAAGAATTTTACAGAAAACAATTTGTTGGTTTTTACTTATATCCAGTTTTCCAAGTGAGACTGAAAGGTTGTGACTTCATCTTTCCCAAAAGAGCATATTAAGGAACGTGAAAATATATAAAACGAAGTTGCTGGCCTTTATCTTTGGTATATCTCTTTTGAACACGTCTAACTCACGACTAGTAGCGCTATAGATATTTGGCACGACCACCTCTTTCTCTTTCTTTTTTTCTTTTGTCATGTGCTCGATTCCATATACTATCTATTTTTCTTTTTTGTCTTCTCTCTATCACGTGTGGCCGAGCTGGGTAGCTAAGAAAGAAAAGTGCATGCTAGAGAAATATTGATGAGTCACTAGATTGAACGTGTGAATTTTTTTCATTTGCGAAACTTCAAACGATCGAAGCTCTTTCCCTGGTTATTTGATTTTTATTCCATTTGCATAATTGTGTTCCATAAAACGAGATTAATAAAAACAAGATATATATTACATATGTTTTGGCAATATATTACTAGAGTCGCTTCTCAACTAGCTGGGAGTGAATGGATAGCAACTAAAGTTTGTAGCACCTAGCAACTATATATTAGTTGACAGCTCTAGCATATTACTTTCTATATTAGTTGTTAGCATCTCTGCTCATTAATTGCTAACATCTCTTGATGATAATTATAAACAAATTTATGCAATCAACTATATGTGGTGACACTACATTAGTTGTTAGCTCTCGATGTTAATTGCTAGTAGCTCTGCATGTTACTTGCTATAATTTCTCTATGACTTGACATGATGATGATTACAAATAAATTTGTGCAATCAACTACTAGTGGTAGCTCAATATTAGTTGCTACCATCTCGACATCTTGCTACATTAGTTGCTAGCAATACATGTTACTAGTTATCATCATCTAGGTAATAAGATCCAGCCAAGACTTGTGAGCGACCAACACTTAGAGTTGCTAGTAGCGGACACCCAAAGTGCTAGCTAAGAAATAATTTTATCAATATATCTGCAAAAACATATCTAATATAGGTTTTATTTTTATTAAATTTATCATATAGATCACAATGGTTCAGGACAGAACGTAAATCAGATGCTCAGTTTAAGAGGTATGATAATTTAGAAGAGAAATGATGAACTAGTACAAACTTTTCTATTTCTATTATAAAATAACGAGTTGGTGGTTATACGTCCATTCTCCTCCAACCGCTCTATTCACTCAACTTCTCACCATTCTCCATTTTCCAACCGATCAGAGCAACTCTTTTCTATAGCACGATTCTCTATATATTCAATGAATTTCGTTGCAACGCACGGGTACGTAACTAGTTGACTATTAGACTCCATGTACAAATTTTTTGAGCCAATACAAACTTCTTATTATATCATGTAGTCACGTTTATGGAAAGCAAGAGGAAGCAATATTTAAGTCGATATAAATGTGTTGTAGTTATACATGAGATGAAGCAGATGGTGCGACACACGGTAAGCATATACCTTCAATTTTAGAGAAAGGGAGAGGGGGAGGGAGAGAGGGAATTATATGTAACATCTCTATTTCCGGGGTGTTAGTATTTTCTCGTAACTGTTTAGGATTGTTTAGCTGTGAGTACTGTAGATGAGTGTACACCATTGCCAACACAAGCTTAAGCATAAAAATCAAACTTTATTACAAAATTAAGGCTTAACAGCTAAATTTTACACAGCGGGGCATGCAGCCAAAGTTATACTACATTACAAAAGAACACTACAGGCATGCATAAGTGTAGAATAAACGTAACATCAGGCATCGTCTATATCGTAGTGCTCCTCAGCGTCATGTTCGTAGATTTCTTCATTTTCTTGGCAAGCATTTTCTGTTTATGATTTTAGCAAGCATGAGTACAATCAACCGTACTCAACAAATCATATGGGGAAATGCTATATAACTACTTGCCAGGATTTCCAAAAGATGGGAGTATAGTGGTTTTGTTAAAATATTTGTGGATGCAATTTTATTTGTAAGCATTTTGTTTTTAAACACAAGATAACAAACCATGAACTTCTTAAGGAATTTAGGATTTCAACATCTCATTTACCAAACTTCAACATTTCCAACTCATTTCTAAATTTACTTATGCTTCGCTATTGGAATCACCCATTAAACACAGCTTCATTTACTGGAAGCACGACGTATTCGAATACCATTTAGTTATAACTCTGCAGAGCTGGCCAGCTTTACCCACAAGATTTCTTAACTCCCGCGTCTGAGTTCAAGAAAACAAGGCTTTTCACTACTCATCTCTTTGTATACCCCTCTATCTAATAAACTAGATACCCCCTGTCATGGAATACGGCGGCCTGACAGGGCAGAGCCTACCGTTGTGAAAGTATGGTTTTACTGTTTCCATACCACATTCCTGCGACTGTAGTTCCCTTTTCTGGAACAGTATATTATATCCTTATAGTAGATATTCAATCGATTTGAGCGGCTACTAAACCAGATTTGATAAGTCAACGCCTGTGGTTGAACGATTACTATGTTCTTTACTTAGCATAAGGTTTTAGTCCTTACTTTTCATCAACTAGGTAACCATTCACAAATAAATATTCCAGTGCACTGCGGCACTGTCATTACTAGTGTAAAGTAGTTGAATTTCCTAAACTACCATGGTATATTTTATAGTAATTTATTATTACTATGGCTTGTCAAGATGACTATGGCCATCAAATAAAATAGAGCTTTTTCATGTGATAGGATATAACTAATATCATGTCATTCTAAACATTTTTTATATAAGGAATAACAATGTGTAAATAACATAATAAAAATATTGATAAATAAATAATTAAAGGAATGTAGGTTCAACATGATCAAGGATATGTCACTTGCCTTGTGGATCAATGTATTCTACAATTAAATATTCTTCTAATTCTTATGTTTGATCTTAGGCTTCTCCTTCCTGGTCTGGTCAAACTTCAATGCTGGAAGCTAATGTAAAGCAAAAGTAAACAATTCAATTCCATGCTCGAAGGATTGAGCCAGGAACAAAGAAATCAAATAAATAAATATAATCCAAGAAAAACTGAATAAAATAAGTTTTTGGTTTATAGGTGTCTAATACGGAGGGACGGAGCTGAGGGATGGATCGGCGGGCTCGAAACGGTCGAAATGGGTATACATATGCATTTTCGTGTTTGGGTGAACAGTAACGGGTCTGGGCACTATTCACTGCGGTCTTTACTATTCACACTGGGTCGAGATACTGTTCATGGTGGATCCAGTCACTGTTCATGCCGAACCCGCCTGCTACAGTGTTTCGGTCGGCCTAGTTTGCTAACTGATTCGGCCTATTACTGTGCGGCCCACGATGAACAGTGTCGTCTTGCACCTCTGTCGTCACTGTAGCACCGAAAATAGAGGAGGAGAGTGACGGCAATCGGCGGGCTATAGTGATTTATGGTGGGATTGGGGACCATGGTTGGATTCCTAGCACTATTGGGATTCCATGTTTGGGGTTGACAGGGTGGGGGTGTCGGCGTTCGCCAGCAGCGAGGTCTTCCTCCTGCCGGTTGTTTGAATGGCACAGGGAGTATCGGTGAGTTTTTAGGACAGTAGCGCTAACATTTGAGCATCGTGGGGGTTAGAGGAAGCTTGGGGAAGTGGTGGTTTGGGCAGAGATGGTCAGGGTTGGGTTGTCCACAGTGGGGTGCTTCGATCGAGCGGCGCGCTTCGGGGATAGGGAAGAAGGAGGCTCGGGGAGCTAGGGTGATGGCTTAGGGAGGTTTCTGGAGGCTTGAGGAGGCTATGGGTGAAGGTAATTGGAAAGCAATCGACTGAGAGTGTGGAATTGGATTTGGGTTTGCCTTGCTGAATTCAGGATCGTTGGCGATGCTCCGGTCAAGGGGTCGATTGGGTGTGTTGGGTGGCTCACCAGGTACTGATGCACCTCTCAAGGGGAGCTCGGGGCTTTAAAAAGAGTGGGGAGGCGGTTCGGCATAGGGAGTGGGTAATGGCGGCGACGGCGCGTGGCATAGCCAAGAGGGTGCGGGAAGGTGCGGCATGGTGGCTAAGGGGGATGAACCTGCTGGCTAGAGCGTGATATTTTGGCGGCCAATGGCGGTTGAATCAGGGTTGTCGGCAGTAGGGGAGAAGGGAGTAGAGGCGGTGGCGGGAGGGGTCGGCGGCGCTTGACGCACGGCGGGGCAGTGTCAGGGGGGAAGTACGGATAGTACAGTGTTTGCCAAGCTGCAGCAACGGGCCAGCGGCGAGAAGGCATGGGAAGGCGCGGGAGTGAATCAGAGCTCGGGCGGCGGCAAAACCATAGGTGGCAGCAAGATTTTTTGAATGGTGCACAGTACCAGCATAAAAATCCACCGTTGGAGCAATGTAGCAAGGATCTTAAGGCTTGGATGGTGAGATTGGATGTAGGTTTTGGCAAGAAATCAAAGAAAACCGAAGTCAAATGAGAATATCAAATCTTTTTGAGAATCGATTTTGTTTCATTATCTGAACCTCTCAAGTATACCTGATAAACCAGATTACAGTAAAGGCCATCAAATTATCAAATGGAGAGTATATCTTTTTTATTGTCAATTTGTCATATCAAATGATACAAAGATCAAATTTGCTGTCTAGAATAGTTCGTATTAACCAAGATACTACAACCAAAAGAAGTTCATTACAACAACCACCACCAAACAGCAGCAGCAGCTTCAGTCCTTTTCCCTCCCTCCCTCCCTATATAAAGGTCTCCAGTGCAGCTATAAAGATTTTCAGGTTCAGGGCAGGTCTTCCTTCATGCCACGGACGAACTCCTCGGAGTGCTCCTTGGTGACGCAGCTCGCGAGCATCCTCGTGCCGTCGAGCGGCAGCGGCGCCTTGAGGATGACGACGGAGGCGATGAAGTCGTTGTTCACCAGCGGGCCGGCGAACATCGGCGGCCCGAAGCCGTAGTCCACCTCGGAGAAGCCGAGCTTGCTCCAGTCCGAGACGTAGATGGACTCGTAGTTGAAGGTCATCTGGAACGGGTCCTGCTCGGTCTCCTCCTTGGCGAACTGGAAGAACTCCACGGCCATCCTGTCCTTGGCCTGCCGGATGATGTCGACTACCTCCATCAGCGACGACTCGAGCACCTTCCTGCTCGGCGCCGACATCTTCACCGGGAAGATGGAGTTGCCGTAGTAGCCCCTGTCCAGCTTGAGCAGGTGCCGGACGCTGGCGAAGAAGCAGAGCTTCACGGTGGCGTCGGGCTCCAGGTTCAGCGCCCGGGTGCGGCACTGCCAGAGCTTCGCCGTCAGGACGTCGAACCCGGAGCAGAACTTGCCGCTGTGCGCCTTGTACTGCGCCTTGAGGCCGTCGATGTAGCCGGTAGGGAAGTCGAGCACGATGTAGTCCAGTGCCAGCACGGGGAGCTCCGGGAGAGGGCCCGGCTTGATGTTCGGGTTGGGGAACTTCTCCCTGTCCCAGACCGGCTTCACCCTCGGTTCCGGGAGCCCCCGCGCCATGTCACCGACGGCGTTGATGAACTGCGCGGCGCCCATGCCGTCGGCCGACGCGTGGTTGAACCGGAGACCCATCACGAACCCGCCGCAGGTGAACTTCGTGATCTGGGATCATGAAACTTGAATTTCAGCACTGAGTTTTGATAGTAGCATATTTTAAAGAAAATCCTGCGTGGAGCTTCAGAGAAAAGAAGGATTTCTCAAACAAACAATTTCGATTTGGTACGTTATTAAAGAACCATGATTGGGCTGGTTAGTCCTATTGCCCTGCAAATGCTCGCATAATTCCCATCGGCTGTCTTCATCGACGAGACGGATTCTCAATCATGAAAACCGTTCAATTTTCATACAGATTGCAGTTAGAGGGAATCGACATTATCTGCCGAATCATTCCTCAGTATGGGCGACGGGGACGCATGAAGAAAATGCCAAACAAACGATGAGAGGGAATGCAATTTGATCATCATGAAGTAGCAAGCACCCACCCACACAACTCCAAATCTACTAAGGGTGTGTTTGGTTGAGCTGTGGCTTCTGAAAAAGCTGCTGTGAGCTGTGGGCTGTGGAAAAACTGCTGTAGGTTGTGGGCTGTGGAAAGTTGTAAGCTGTTTGGTTCAAACAAGTATAAAACTTACCTTCTATCTCTATTTTCCTTGAAACAACTGTGAAACAGCTCTCTATTTTCACCATTTCAAAAGCAGAAAGCCAAAAGCAGGTCCAAGGTGCTTTCAAAACTGTACTACACAAAAGTAACTGCTTCTGAAAAAGCAGCTTCTGGTTTCCACCCCTTTGGTTGACTTTTGACTTTTTGAAAGCAAAAGCAGCTCCTAAAAGCTCAACCAAAGGCACCCTAAACGCTACATGAAAAAGGGCCTTCATGAGCGGTCGATGCTCCATGAGCATCCTCCCCAACTACCACAGCAACCAATCGGTGGACGAAAGTAGCTAAAAGTAGGGGGGAAATAGTATGAATGCCTTAGCTTAAAAGCAATACATTCGGATACCATCTGGCAAGGACAGCCACAGGCATGTATCTATCTAACCCCTGCAACTTGTTTGGGACATCAAAAAATTCAACCCCTTTTTTTTTTCTGGTTTTCAGTCCCAATGTTTACCTTACACTGTCACGGTTGGCTAACGATTCTTGTGAAAGTTGTACCACACAGCTACGTACCTACGCGAGATGATAAGATAAATCTCAAGCTGCCTCTACGCATGATGCAGATCTGCCTCGTCTCTTTCATGGTGTCACTTTCAGTCGCAGCATCGATCTCCGTCTACGCAAGAATGCAGATCTGCCTAACCACTGAGCAGAGCACCACACCGCACAAGGCCGAAGCCGAAGCTTTCTACGGTACTAGATTTCAAACGAATTATTTTTTAAAAAACGGATTTATAAATTAATTATAATAGATATTATTCTAATTTTATCTAATTTAGTTAAAATCACATATAAGTATCTCTCCATACTCTCTTGTATATAGTTAGATCTGCGTGACTTCGCCTCGCGGGCGGTCGCGCGGCGCGTTCGATACCGGCGAAGGCATCCGCATCCGCTCCAGCCTCCAACGCGCCCCGCCACCGGCGATCCCTCGCTCGGCGACGGGGCCGCCCTGACACCGATGCTCGCAGCGTAGTTAATACTACCTACGAGTACTGGATCCTCCATTGAAAACAACACCCAACTAGCTCGCCTTGTCCGTCTTCTCAGGAAGTGAGAAACTGGGCAGTTGTTCCACTGTTTCTCACGGTACGCTCGCATCACGAGCTTACTCCCTCTACATTGCATGATTGTAATGAGAATTATAGATAAAGTGTTTGGTTGCTAGGACCAAGCGCGATGGAATGAGATCGTCCGGGGGCGGGGGTTGTCCATGTGTTTGGGATCGGACCGTATAGGATAGTTTCTCTGCAATTTTTTTAAGAAAATTATAGGGGTGATCGGTTCGGCTGAAAAGCTCATGGCTTATGGCTGAAAACACTGTAGCTGACTGAAAAAAACACTGTAGCTGACAGGGGCTTATTTAGCATAATTAAATTTAAAAAAATTAAAAATATAAAAATATGTTAGCACATTACGTATAATACAAACAAATACGGAAAAAAAGAACCGGCAAAAAAGCTCAACAAAAAGCCAAAAATTCAGAAAAAGACGAAACTTATGAATAGTGACAAATAAGCCATGAGCACTGTTGGACAGCCATGTTGATCGCGGCCTATCTTTGTTTCAAAAATTAGGCACGTCCCACTCCGGTAGCCGTTAATTAATTACTCCATGCATTTTTAAACTACACATATATATATAGGAAAATTACGTAAGGCACCATAGTGCCTAGGCACCCATATCAAGAATCGTCCGATACACGTGTATGATTGATAATTTTTTTTGAATTTAGGTATGAAAATGTTTTATACCTTTGATATATTTATGGTAAGTAAGTTTTGAACTCAGTTCAAACTAGTTTGAACTACTTTTGAGTTCAATGCGACTACAGTGAATATATACCATAAAAATAGTTTAAACTAATTAAACTGAAGTTGAATTTAATTTTTTTCGGAGTTTGACATCTCAAATATACTTTTTTATGGGTATATGAATATATCCACATCAAACGTTGCGAATCTCAAAGCAAATCAATGGGTGCCTAGGCACCTGAGTGCATGAAACACTTATATATATATATATATATATATATATATATATATATATATATATATATATATATATATATATATATATATATGTTGCAGTGAAATGGGATGTGAAGATAGTTTACGTTGGGCCCACCTGGCAGCCTCACCCAGACTCGGCCTGCCTACCTAGTTACCTGACGCGGCAGAGAAAAAATTGAAAGAAAGAGAGCACGAAGCTTCCCACTACGACACCACCATTTCCCAGCTTTTGACGTCTCGCCTCTGCTCCCCAGATCTACCGCGCGCGCTCGGATCTAGCTCTACTCGCGCAATCAAAGATTCAGAACCAGAAGCATCGCGCAAGAGCTGATGATGGCTACGAATCACTGGCGTTTTTGTTTTTACCTGCATCATCATGATGGTGTTGGGGGGCTCGACGCCCCAGCGGTCGTCGCCGGGGTAGGGGACGAGGTCCTCCTTGGGCAGCAGCAGCGGCCGCTCCAGGAACCGCACGTCCTCCAGGCTGCAGTCCGCGGCGGCCTCCGCGAAGTAGACGCCGTCGGCGGTGCACCGGATGGCGGGGCCCCCCGCCTCTGGCTCCACGATGCGCCCCGCCAGCGGGTAGAAGAACGCCAGCGCCTTCGCCAGCGCGTCGCGGATGACGCCGGGCGCCGCGTCGGCGCCCGACCGGAAGATGTGCATCGACTCCACCAGGCCCCGGTGGGTCGGGTACCGGTCCACCCACGCCAGCGGCAGCGTCTCGTCGGGGGTCGCCGACGCCGGCTTCACCGCGCCCTCCGAGATCCTCGCCACCTTGAAGCTCGCCGCCGCCATGTTCGCCGCTCTCTGCGTTGTGTGCCCCTGGAGTTTTGGAAGTCTGATGAGCTTGAGCTGGTTTTGGAAGTCAGATGAGCTTCAGCTGGTCTTAAATGGAGTTTGGGGGGAAATGCTATAGGACCTGGTCTTCAGTTGGACCCATATGCCCGAGTTTTTGGCTGAAATGGTGTTTTTTGATAGGCAATTAGCAAAAATAATACTCGTCAAGCGGAGTTTGTAAAAGGGCATCTGTAGTGTATGAAAAGAGGAGGTCTTAAGCCAACTTAAGGTCAACCTTATATATTAGGGCATCTGCAGTGTATGAAAAGAGGAGGTCTTAAGCCACCTTAAGGTCAACCTTATACATTACAGGGGTGACCTTAAGCAGACCCTAAGCAAAAAAAGCTTAAGGCTGGTCCTCAAGCTAAAGACCTGGCCATAAGCATTAAAATACAATTTTTCTTTATCTGCCATGTGGGACCGTCTTAAGGCCCTTTGGGTTATATACACTATGGAGTTGGTCTTAAGGTTTAGATGGGACCCACCTTAAGACCCTTTGGGTTATATACACTACAGATGCCCTTACAGGGGTGACCTTAAGCAGACCCTAAGCAAAAAAAGCTTAAGGCTGGTCCTCAAGCTAAAGACCTGGCTATAAGCATTAAAATACAATTTTTCTTTATCTGCCATGTAGGACCGTCTTAAGACCCCTTGGGTTATATACACTATGGAGTTGGTCTTAAGGTGTAGATGGGACCCACCTTAAGACCCTTTGGGTTATATACACTACAGATGCCCAAAATAGCATCTCCACCACACAGTGGCCTTGCGAGACTGATCAAGGAGCCGACACATACGCAGTGCGCACGTTGGCCATACGGATTAACCAAAACCACATGGTCACCATACGGTGGTACACTGTAGCATCCATCACTGCACGGCTACAGTGCGGACGTGCACTGTAGTGGCACTGTAGCATTTTCAGAAAAATATATTTATGTATATTTTTTGTATAAATTTTTATATATAGTAAATGAGTTTTAAAAATTATAAATTTTTTGTGAATCCTCCCAACATAGAGTGCTTGTCTGTGTAATTTTTTCATACTTTTATCTGTTCTATTTTTTTTGACAATTTATTTAGTACTAAATTTATTTATTTAGTTCAACAGAGTATCAATGCTTCTTAGGTTAGACCCCTTCTAGTATATGCCACTTGTCTCCACTAATCTCAAAGCATCTTTGGGTCTTTCTTCTTCCCCGAATATGTTCCAATCTCGTAATTGCTGTCGTTCCTCCATAGCACCATCATTCTTGCTAGCCCCCATGCCAACACTATCGCTTACCATCTCCACCTCTAGGGCATCGTTGTGACCGTGGATATGCAGAACGAGAACGTGGTTGAGGAGCAGATGCACGACGCCCGGCAAGCTCAAGGCGCTGCATGGCTATCAATGGGCTTGCTATTGGACTTAGTGATGGTGACAACCTGCTATTTGATCGTTGGTGGTTCCTTGCCCGAATTTTTTGTATTTAAGCCCTTTTTTTGAAAAATATTCACATTTAGACCCCTGGTGGTTTTAATTCCGTTTTTGGACCTAGGGGGTCGGAGCCGTGGATCACGGCGCCGAGGTAACACGTCTCGGCGCCGTGATCGATGGCTCCGAGGCCCCAGGCCGGCACCAGCGTGGCGACCCGCGTGGTGCCGACGTGGCAGAAGCTCGGCGCCGTGATCCATGGCTCCGAGCTCGGCGCCGTGACTCGTGGCTCCGACCTCGGAGCCGTCGATCTTGGCGCCGAGCTAGCGGCATTTACACAGGCCAGGCCGAGCCATTTCGCGTCGCGTCTGCCCTCAGCCCCCAGCCCCCGACTCCTGCCCCGCCGCCTCCCCGGCCGCCACCGCCTCCCCGGCTCGCGCCGCCAGCGCCTCCCCGGCCCGGCCGCCTCCCCGCCGCCTTCCCGGCCCCCGCCGCCTCCCCGGCCGCCACCGCCTCCCCGGCCCGGCCGTCTCCCCGCCGCCTTCCCGGCCCCCGCCGCCTCCCCGCCCCGGCCGCCTCCCCGCCGCCTCCCCGGGCCGGCAGCGCCTCCCCGGCCGCCTCCCCGCCGCCTCCCTGCCGCCTCCCCGCCGCCTCCCCGCGCCCGGCCGCCTCCCTGCCGCCTCCCCGGGCCGGCAGCGCCTCCCCGGCCGCCTCCCCGCGCCCGGCCGCCTCCCCGCCGCCTCCCCGGGCCGGCAGCGCCTCCCCGGCCGCCTCCCCGCGCCCGGCCGCCTCCCTGCCGCCTCCCCGGGCCGGCAGCGCCTCCCCGGCCCACGCCGCCTCCCCGCCCGCCACCGCCTCCCCGGCCCCCGCAAGCGTTCAAGGTGAATCATTGCGGATATCGTGAATTTTTTTCCACATATGTTACACACTGTCGCTTAATGTTCACTCCATATCTATGGTACCTACGAGAAGGCATAATGATTTTAGACTTTTGGTGTGATTAATACAATATCTAGATAAATATTGGTGGTTCTGTTTGACTCCAAAAAAGACATTGTAGGCTGCATATTATAACTGAAAATCTCATGTGACTATATCTGGATCGTATTAGATATATAGATGTTTGAATGGGAAAGGGTTCATTTAGATATTTTATTGCTTAAACAAGTATGCATGTGATTTATCCAAAATTTCGCTTAAAGGTATTGAGTTTGGTTTTGTGTATGAACTAGATGGACAACGTAGTAACCCTATATCATGGAGGGAGTGTAACAAGTGATGATTATGGAAATGTTCATTTTGTTGAAATGCAGAGGGTGCCTCTGATGTTCAGTGATCGGCCGTCGTTTAGTGAGTTGGTTGCTAGGGCCCGGGAGAAGCTACATTGTCATGGAAACGAGGAGAACATCACAGTTGAGGGGTTACTTCACTTCGGTTCGAAAGACACAATTCTCAGGCGGTTGATCTTAATTGATTGTGAGGATGAGTGGGACAAATATGTCAAAGTGGTTATGAGGAATGAGTTAAAATGTTTGGACCTTGTTGTGCGGAAGGTGTCCATTGAACCAACCCCTCACGGTTATTCACCAGAACTAGGTGATCAGGCACCCTTTGACCCTCCGTTACTGGATCTTGCGGTGGATGTGGAAGAAGTGCCTGAGGTGCCCGATGCTCTATCTGCCCCGAACGAGGTTCAGATTTCTCAACCAGTTCGAGTTGACTGTCGGACTGATGATGTCGTGGCGGCCCCTCAGAAGATGGGATTGACCCAGAATCATCCCAGTAAGTGTCGAGCAACACTTTAGCCTTTTGTCGTCATTGCTTTTTTTTGTCTCAATCCCATCGTTTTCGTGCTTATGATGCAGGAGACATTCCTGATAATGTTGGTGTTCCTCCCGTTGCTCCATCTAGCAACGTTGAAGAAGTCTGCAGGGACTCCAATAGTGTGGATGTTCAAATTGTGGATGATCTGCAGCCTTACGAGATCGCAAGGGCCGTTGAATCTGACGATGACCGCCCTTTTGGAGAGCTGACCGAAAGTGATATTGAGCTGATCAGGCGTTATTGCCCTGGCCGAGATCCATCAGTTCATGAATTCAGCGATCTTAGGCATTCTCATGGGACTTATGCAGAAGGAAGGGATGACGAGCTGCTAGATGCTCCTGAGGCCGGTTCAAACATGACAATTGAGAAGGGCATGATGTTTGAGGACTTGTCTGCATTGAGAAGGTGGCTGCAAGAGTATTCAGTGATTCGTAAAAGGCCATTCAAGGTGAGGCATTCTTATGTGGAGCGGAGGTACACAGTTGTGTGCGAGAAGGAAACTTGTGAATGGAGGGTTTGTGCTAGGAAACAGAAGGACACGGGAAAGTTCAAGATCACAAGAATCGTTGGCCCACACACTTGTGCCGAAGCAGAGCTCAAACAGAAGCATCGGCAGTTGACCTCTACCATTATTGCCAAGTCACTGTGTCACATAGTAAAGGGAGAACCCAATATGAAGGTGAAGACACTTGCTGGGATTGTTAAGGAGAAATTTGGATACGAGATAAGGTATGGAAAAGCATGGAGGGCAAAGCAACGCAGACGCCGCCGGGAGCCTAGCCGTTACACTCCAGGCACCGACGCCCTTGGTAAGGGTAAGGGTAAGGCTAGGAGGCAATGATATTTATGTGTAGGCTTGTGGGTCGTGTTGTAATGAGCTACTTGTTTGTATGTATGTGTATATGTTATATTCATGTGATATTTGTGTTCGAATCCGTAGTCTGTACTTTGTTGTTCTATAATTTCTGCAATGAATTTATGTTTACTGCAAACGACTGCAAATGATACGAACTATGAATTTTTTACTTATGAATTTATGCTTCCTGAAAAAGCACAATCGGCTGAAAAGGCAAACGACCTAAAATAAAACAGCTTTGCCCAGTCACAACACGAAACAACACATAGATTGCACGTACATAAAATATAGCAAGTACTACAACCATCAACACAGCAACGACGGTAAACATGGAGGGTACCAAAAAATGACAACAAAACCAAGTACTACAGCCATCAACACACCAACGAACACAACAACTAAAACACAACACAACCATACACATATAGGGGCGTAGGTCTTTAGCCTTTACAGGAGTAGGCATGTAGGCCTGTACACATATAGGGGCGTAGATCTTTAGCTTTCTAGGCTTTGAATGGTCCAATCTCTGAAAAGGCTACACTGGAATTAGGAGACTATAGTCTCTGAAAAGCCTACATAGGGTCATTTATTGCTACACTGGAATCCAGGAAAAGCGAAAATATCCTCTCCATGGACTATGCCCACTGCACCAGATAACCTGCCTACATAAAGGCCTCCCTACTATGTCTTCCATACCACATCTCCTCCTCAAGGCATCACAATACTACTATACAACAATGTCTTCCTGGAGGTCCGACCCATTTGGAGTGCCGGAGTGGCATGAGCGCCCGAAGTGCCATTGCGGCTTTAGGACGATGTTGGGAGTCTGGACTGATCGAGTACAACGAGCCAAATACGGCCGTAGGTTCTTCAAATGTCCTGACCTGGATGACGACTTCGTGGTAACGACCACAACTAAATCATTTGTTTCTCGTTATCTTTTTTCAACTTGATCGATGACATCTACCACGCCACACATAGGCTTGCAGGTTCATCGAATGGGTGGATCGGGTGTCGCCGGCATGGCCAAATAACCGGGCAGAGGAGGTGGAAAACAAAGCACAATACTTTGTCAAGATGACTCAGGCTCGCGAGGTGGAACGACAGATGCGGCTTGACCAAGAGCGTCGCGTAAGGGTGGACCAAATCCGTCTGAAGGGCAAGGAGGATGAGCTGCAAAGGAGGCGGGAGCAGTTAAGTCTGCGTGAAGCTGCCATCAAGCGTCAGGAGGAGGAGCTCCAAGCTCGGGAGGCAGCTCTCAAGACCAAGAGTGACAGGAAGAAGGATGCAGCGGAGCCATCTTCAGGGCGTGACAAAAAGGGGAAACAACCACGCTACACCCAATAGACAAAATGTAATAGACCCAGCAAGTTATTTTCCCTAAGGCATGCATGTTAGGACTAGTGGTGGAATTCTGAACATTAGAAGTACAGAGTTGCACACATGCCACATGCCTGCCATGTCAAAATATCACTCACCTTCGAAATATCACTTACCACTATATGCATCGATATTTCTACGCTCAATCCTTCGGCAAAAAAATTTAGCTTAATTTGGTTTGCATGTCCAACCTGCAATGAACATAAATTTTTATTACGACTTCATCAGATTCGTTCCCATATTACAACTACAAAATAACAAACCTTGCAAAAACCACGGGAATCAAACCTTAAAAGACACTTACCATTTTATATATCGACCGTTCTACGCACAATCGTTCCTAAAAAAAATTACCATATTTTTTTTATGCATCTACAACGAGCCAATCAACATAAACTTGTTTTACAATTTTTTCAAATTGTTTTGTAATTCACAACTACAAAATTAACAAAACTTATAATCATTACAGTTCAAATTAACAAAATACAACTAGTAATTTTTTTTGCGACAACGTTAAAGCCTGATCCGTGCAAACCCTAGACGCCGAGTGTCTACAGACGTGGCAGGGAGCCAGGCGCCACGTGGCAGGGAGCTCGGCGCCAAGATCCACGGCTCCGAGGTCGGAGCCACGAGTCACGGCGCCGAGCTCGGAGCCGTGGATCACGGCGCCGAGCTTCTGCCACGTCGGCACCACGCGGGTCGCCACGCTGGTGCCGGCCTGGGGCCTCGGAGCCATCGATCACGGCGCCGAGACGTGTTACCTCGGCGCCGTGATCCACGGCTCCGACCCCCTGGGTCCAAAAACGGAAATAAAACCACCAGGGGTCTAAATGTGAATATTTTTCAAAAAAAGGGCTTAAATACAAAAAATGCTGGTTCCTTGCTGCCGTTGACCTCGAGTTGGCGCTACCGTTGTCGCTGCGATCAGTGAGCCACCCTGGTTTAGCTGACTTTGGACCCTGCATTGAATATGGCTCCGTTCTTTCTGTGCTGCAGCTGATGACTTTTGTTTACGCTTTTCAAGACGGTGGCGAACAGCGGAGATAGCGATGCGGACAACACATAGGGGTTTTAGGCTTAAGAAACCATTTGAAGAAGCAGATTTGAGAAGCTGCTTAGACAAGTTGTTCCATTTATTTCGATTTTTAGAGAAGCAGAAGCCAAAAAAAAAGAACAGGGCATATATGTGGAGCAGACCACGCTATGTTTTCTTGCCATCGACGCTCCTTGATTCCAGGGCATGTGAACTTGACGAAAAATGAATCTTGTTCTTGTGTTCGCTGCAGTTGAAATTAGGGAACGGTTGATCATAGCTGATCGATAACCTTGGTGCGGTCATGAGTGCTCGCCGGTGCAAAACTTCAACGAGATGGGAAATTGGGAGGTGAATGGCTTTGGGGAAAAGAAGCTTTGAGATTGGTGGAGACATATGGCATCTACTAGAGAGGTTCAACTTGATGAGGGGAATGACCAGGTCTCATGGGATTTTCCCCCCGAGTTTGGGAGCTGGGGAGTGTTCGCATGTTGGTCGCAGGAGTTCGGGGCCCGTGAGACGGTGGGGGCAGGCCCCCGTGGGAGCGCGTTGAATTTTGTTGGGCGTTCGGTGGCCGCAAGCCCGCAATGGCCAAGATTGGCCGCCGTATGGATGTCGCTTGTCGTTCAAAAACAGGTGGTGTTAGATAGGATGTGGCAATCTTCTAGGATCTCGGTGTGATTTTGCATGTTCTTATGTTGTTTTCATTCTAGACCCAGTCTGATCAGCTCTACACAGAATTAATTAGGACTAACTGCATTTATCGAGTCAATGGGGCAGCTAAAAAGCTTCCATTGTAAGAAAATTAAGTACATAGCTAAAGACTTGGATATGCGCGAGTCCAAAGTGGCAGCTTGATATGCACTAGCCATCTGAAATTCTTAGGCCTATTCGTATTTGTTTCTAGAAGGCGCTCTTCTACAGTAAATAGCTTTTCTACCGTACATAACTTTCAAATGGAGTATCTTTTCAATGTGGAGTATGCTAGTCGGTTCTAGTAGACAATGTAGTGACTTCATTTATATCGATCAAAATCACACATGAATGTCTTTTTCTCCGTACAACTTTATTAAAGCTGTTACTATTTATAAGACACCATCGGCAAAATCCAATATGAACATCTGGCCCTGGGCCTCATCACCGTTAGGCCTAGATCTAGCAGTGGCAAGGCTGGATCAGTGACTTACCGACAGTTGCTCCCCCACGGGTCCTCTCGCTCGATGTCCGTTGCCTCCTCCACTCACCCGTCCAACGCACTGCTACAAAGCCTTCTTCTCACTAACCCAGAGAGAGAAATAGGGGTGGCAACGGGCACATTTTTCGCGGGTAGAGGGTTTAGAAACCCGCACCCGCCAGCTCAAATCTACACCCGCGCCCGCACCCATTACCCTCGACGGGTACAGATGTGCACCCGCCACCCGCGGGCACAACCCACCAGACATCAAAATAGCTAACTACTCAGTAGGAACTAGGAAACATGCATCAACAATTATACATTTGACCATACATACATCTGCAGATCTAATGGACATAAGTACATAACTCTACAAATCAGCAGTAGGGAGGAAGGAGATGGAAGAAAAATCAATACCTTTGACTGGCGGCGGCGCAGAGACCGACGACGACACGGACGGGGGAGCGGTGGTGTGGACGGGCGGAGCTAGGAGGAGGCACGGATGTGTAGACGGGCGCCGGGCGAGGGCACGGACGAGCGGTGGCGCCGACGGGCGGGGGGCGCGGTCGTGCGGCCTCGTTGTGGCGCAGACGTGCGGCCCGGGATCCCGGCGTCGTGCGGACGGGCGAGGGCGCCGTCGGGCGGGGGCGGGGCGCGCCTGGCACGGATGGGCGGTGATGCGGTCTTGCGGGGGCGGGGGAGCCGTCGTGCGGCCCCGACGTCGCGTGGACGGGCGGTGCGCGGTGGATCGGTGATTCGGTGGTGGGCGGAGGTCTGTGGACTGGCGCACTGGCGGCTGTGGTGAGGGAGAGGGAGGCCGGTAGGTGGGAGCCGGGAGGGGAATAAAATTGCAAAAGGCGAAGCCCTAATTTTGGTTGCACTGTTGCACGGGGGACCCACAAGTCAGGGCTTTGGAGCGGGTACGCGGGTGTAGCGGGCACGGGTACGAGATTTTTGTACCCGTCAGATATTACCCATTGGGTTCAAAAACCCTCACCCACACCCATGGGCACATCTTGAAACCCATATCCTCGCCCTAGCGGGTTTTTACCCGTGGGCACGCGGGTAATTTGTGCCCATTGCCATCCCTAGAGAGAAAGAAGAGGGGGAGGGAGAGATCTTGGAGACAGGGGATTTGGATAAAAAGCATCGAGGCAGTTGCTTGTGACCTCCTATAGGATTTCGGACGTGAGCTTTCAAGCAGTGATTCACAACAATAAGTGGGTGAGTGCCACATGAGTAGTTGGACTGTTGGATCATAATGAACGATGATTCAAACATCTGAGCAAAACGCTCATATCAGACGTCTTGTTAGTAGCATTTCCCAATACTAAATCCTGGCTTAGTGATGCTTTTGCGTCAGTGTCTTTCAGCAGGTTGGACATTGAAAACTCCTCTCGCACTGTAAGGACTTGACCCTTTTTCATCCAATACACTGTGATAAGTGCTTCATGTCTATCATATCCGGGAAAGAAAAAGAATTCAATGTCTAACCACTTGGCTTCAGTGGTTCAATATATATTTCGCAAAATAATGGCAAAAATACTGGTACTCTACAAAGTGATGTTCCAGTGAGAGACACGATTAAGTACTAAACTTAGGATCTAACGCAACTGCTAAGTGCATCTGCTCTTGCAATTAAAAAATGAAAAATGAGGGGAAAAGGATGGTTCGGAGGAAGTGGGCAGCATGCAATGCATGATGAAAGGGACAATCAAGTTCGTTGCCAACTTTTGTCAAATTTGCAAGCTATCTCGGCCCGACCTTAGTTTAATTTGAGGTAGCGACCAATCGTTGATCGGCATACGGATTAAAGTTGCCCTTTCAATATACTGGTACTCCACTACCTTGTTACTACTTAGTCTAGAAATATTAGTCACACCATAATGACATGATTAGGACGCATGTTCAGAATGCGGGGTATCGTATGAAAACAGTTCAATTTTGCGGTGGAAACACATGAAAAAAATTTCGCGTTCCAAACAGACTTTATCGGGGAATGATTACACACCTAATGACAAGAACCACCTCTTAATAAGTGATAAAGTTATAAGTGTACAGTAACTTCACCCACTAGAGTTTAAATCTTATTATTTACTTTTACATATACATAAGTATGTTTTACTAGGAATTTTATGATATCATAAATTTAATCTTCACCATTCTAAATGTGTGTTAAAGATATATATGTTTGTGTGTGTTTGGTCTCCAGCATTTGGAGCTGGTGTAGTCTGGTATGTTAATTCCGATTTTAATATACTCCGATCAAACTCTATTCTCTTACGTGCGAAATCGCGAAATTTGCACGCATAAAATTGTAGAACATGTACTTAGGCCCCGTTTGGCACAGCTCTAGCTCCGAGATCTATGCTAGATCTGTAGTTTGTTGACTAAATTAAAGTGATTTAAATATTTTTATTTAATATATAATATAAAATGAAATGAGTCATGTAAATGCACTTAACATGCCTGTAACTCTAGATCCAGGATTTCCTAGAGCTACAAATGACCAGCTCTAGGAAATCTACAGATTTCCTAGAGCTAGAGCTCTGCCAAACGGGGTCTTAATTAGTTCATGTTGTTAAATTACTAAATACATATTTAGGCTTCGTTTGGATTCGTCGGTATCCATGTGTACTGAGTGGGTATCTCGCGATCCAAACCTGATGAAACAAAGTTAGGAGCAAGGTTTGTTATGAACTACTACACGGTAGGCGGGCTGCTGCTTGTTAATTTGAGCAGCTAGCTTGTCGAGTCGGCATGCAGTTGGCTAATCTAATTCAATCATCAAAGACGTTTTCGCCTTAATTACACGCAACATGGTCTTACGTACTGTTGGAAATTAATTGATTAACTAAAACGTGATCAGGCGATGCAACTTGCTTAATTTGTCACATGCGCACATTTTGTCACACACTACACCCATATTGGTTGTTACGTAACAACCACTAGTCACCAAAGGAAAGAACCGCTGCAGCAGCTAATTCATTTGTTCGTCCTTTCTGAACCTCTCGTTGCTTGGAACTCTCTTCCCTCCCTCTCCGTCGTTCGTCTGGCTTGGCTGTGCAGCAGCATGATGTGCTAGTGCTGTAGCTTTCGGCAAGTAGCTTTACACTTCTGCATTATTAAGGGCCTGTTTTTTGTGGCTTTTAAAAGTGATTTTGGTTTTTACTGCAGTATCTAACTTTCAAACGGAGTATTTTCTCAAGATGAGGTCTACAAATTAATTGTAGTATACGTTAAAAACTCAACATTTGTACCGGCTAAAATTGCAAGCAAATATTCCTCTCTGTAATATCTGTCGTGAATAGCTAAAAATTCAAAAATTACAGCCATAAGCCAAAAAAAGATCATACCCTAATTCTTGGCATTCATTCAACAACTATGGTTTATTTATATTGACTGTAGTTGCTAACTTTTAGTTGTATCTGGCAGCTTTTGATTAAAAATAAATAGTAATAACGTACTAAAAGAAGTAGCTTTTAGAAATAGTGAACGAGCGGTGGAAAAAAAAAGAAGATACATGTATAAGACGAAAATGAAAAGAATACGGTACGTGATGCGTCGGTAACTTACTACTTTATCCCTAGAACAAGACTTGAACGAGAGACGCGAGAAAATTATTTTTAAAAATATATATTTATATTAACTTCTGACAACAGACATAAAAACTAATATAAATATATCCTCTGTACATATAGAAGACCTTGTTGTCCTTGCGATGGAAAACATAAGACTTGTGTTTCCGTGTGTATACGTGAATGCCATGCTTGCATGCATTGCATTGCGTGTCTGGAACAGTTGGTTGTTGCAGATGGACGTGTTGGTTAATTGGTCCTGATGTAATCTGACCGGAAAGCAATAAAGCACGTGTGAATGGAGAATCTAGCTAACTAATGCACGCGTCTGAACCACTGGATCAGACAGAGTGAGGTACAGAAAGAGAAAGCCGAGGTCAATTAATATGCGGGTGTTTGGGACCGCTCCGCTCCACGTTTTTCAGCTCCGCTCCACGTTTTTTAGCCAAACGGTTTCAGCTCCACGCACCCTGTTCGAGGAAAAAAGGTGGAGTTGTGAGAGCACCTAAAGAGGTACTTCACAAACTCCAGTTTTTTGTGGAGCTGCTCCACGGTGGAGTTTGTGGAGCAGAGTTTGTGGAGCAGTCCCAAACACCCCTATGTCATTCAGATGCCGAACGTACATTGCAAGGGATGTCAATACCCAATAGCCAGCTAGCATGTCTGTTGCTATCAATTAGGTGCTGTTTCTTTTTCCTGTTTTGAGCAGTGGTCGAAATGCATGTTGCTGAGTCCCTTTCGATTTTTAGTTAGTTTATACTTATATTACCTACAGCAACTAATTTTAAATAACATGTTTTTTAAAAGAGGTTAACAAGGATATTCTAGTAAAAAATATACTAAATTCAGCTGTATCGGCCAAAATCACATACGACTATTTTTCTATGCGTATTACCACTCGCAAATAGCTAGAATTTAAATATTCAAGCCATAAACTATCAGCCAAAAAGAACCCACGCTTTGACAGGCTTATCCAACCCAGGGTCTCTATCGTACTTGCGAAAAAATATGATTCCCTATCAAACCTAGGAAAAGTAAAATAAAATAATAGAGCACTTTTAAACAAAGGTTTTACTGTAATGGACAGAAAGAATGTTACAACACGTATGTCATTTTATTTATATCTATATAAAGAGTGGCAGTTAATGCCGTTAAAGGAATGTTACAACATGTATGTCATTTATTTATATCTATCTAAAGAGTGGCAGTTAATGCCGTTAAAGACATCTTTTGTCTTCACGAATGTATCTTCGTTGAATGAATTACGCTTTATTTATTCCTATCTAAAGAATGACAGTTAATGTTGCTAAAGAGACACCTTTTATCTTCACGCATGTATCCCTGCTGAGTCTTGAATCGTCATGTTCTTTGGCCAGCTGTCATAAGTTGCTAGATACGCCAATAACTGCTATCACGTTAATTATGTGAAAAACTGCCATGTCTCCGGACCAGTTAACCTGATCGGAGCTAATAGAACCATATAACTAATCGTCATTGCTCATGACTGGTTGTCTCTTAGTTATAACTAGTCATCATTCGCTTCCGACTAGTTTGTTACTAAAGGAATAAGGTTTTCTTTGAACCGTGGTCATAAACATAAACGCTATGTTAAGTGGATCCTTAGTATATGGGTTCATCTTTCATAGAAAAATGTTAACTCAGTTCAAAGTCGTGGTCAAGGCTGGGTTGTGAAGTCTGAACATATCTGCATTAGCGGTACGTTCGCTTTTGTAATTGTTTTGACTTGGGAATTCTCTAGATCTTGTGGATCATGTATTTTAGCATTGTGTTTTTATCTTTTCTTAAAAAAAGTATAGAAGAGCACGCTTTCCTAGTAGAGAATTGAAGAATGAGATATCCTTAATTGGTTATCATCAGGATGCTTTAAAAGCATGTTTATATTAGCTTATGCTGATGGCTTTTGGCTGCGGCTGATAAATAGTAATGCATTATTAAGGAAGACGGTATAATAAAAGACACTACAATATTCGGACCGTCATGCAACTTACGGAATTATGATATAATAAAATACAAAATATGTTACAATATATGAAAGTGAAAAATAGTGGCAGATAGAAGTGGCTTACAGAAGCTTGGGCGTTCATATTGGCTCCTGCTTTTGGAAGCAGAAGACAGAAATAGAAGCCAATATGAACAGGTCCTTAATTTCTTGGTCGTCAAGTGGTTTTTTTAAGGATAAAGCCCCTAATTTATATTAAGATAAAGCAAAGTGAACAGTCCCAAGTTACAAAAAGGTGCAACAAAGAAATCAAATTACAATCAAGAGGAACTGGACTAAATTGCAAACTACACTTCATCACACAAGAAACTGCGTTGGAGTTGTTGGAGATGGTCAACGCTGACCAAAGGGTGATGAAGTCGTAAAAGATGAAGTTAACGTCCGGTGAAAACCTTCTAAAGCTTGTATTGGATGGGGAGCGTTGCTCGAGACGAGGCCACCGAATGACCACCCGTGGCCAATGTCGATTGAAAAATTAGCTCTACCATGAGCCTCCATAGCAGTACAGTGACATGTTGGAGGTAAGATTAGACTGTGGCTCTGGTTTGAAAGAAACTTTGTTGAGTCAAATGAAAGACACCAATTTCAAACTAGTAGGCCCTGAGAACGAGATGGCCATATGTATATGGTAGTAGATATTGTGGGACTTTGATGTGTAAATCAGGGAAAAAGAAGTAGAAGGGGGAGAGTACACAATGGCCGGCAAGAGGTGGCATGCCAGCCAAAACGATTGTAAGATCGAGGAGGCTAACTAGAGGGGGTGAATAGGCGGTTTCAAAAAATCTTTTAGACTACTGAAACCAAGTTAATAATGCGAAAGTGTAAATCAAATGGTTTTTCTCAATTAAGGCATAAATCAACTAATTTCACTAAGTGCACCAATAATCTAAGTCTATATCAAATATTTGCAATTCTAGGGAGACAAGCAATCAATTTAATATTATGAATGTAAATGGCTTGACTGTAGATTGAGCACAAGAACATAAACCACAATCCACACGGTTTCTTTTTATCGTGATGTTTGGATACTTGCCGGTCTCCTCAAGTCTACATTGAGGTAAGCCCAAACGAATTGAACCGGCTCTACAAATTAAGCCAAACACCTCAATTCAACTAGTGGTAGCTCTTCCCCGCTCCGGTAAGTAAGCTCCAACATTCACAACACAGCGGGCCTTCTGATAAGTTTTTTTGAAAAAATCACCGAGAACGACGCCTCCAACGCCGTCTAGGAGTCGACAACCTCCAAGAGTAACAAGTTAAGCCCTCTTATTTGACTCTCACCACGAACAACAAATGCTCAAGTGGATACAGAATCCACCTCTAGATGCAACACATGCAATCTAGAGCCCTTCTCTTTACTCACAAGGTGCAACACATGCACAATTGAGAAGATAACCTAACACTAGCTCAAGAGAGTGTCAAAAGATTGTCTTCCAACAGGCCAAGGGTATATATGGCCTGCACCACCGATAGTAACACCGTTATAAGGCCGTACTACCGCTCCCCTCGTAATGGTCAGAAAACTATCCATTGTTCAACATTTTCGGTAATACGGACACACAAAGTCCGGTACTACCGCATAGCGGTAGTATCGTTCCATACATACGGAACTACCGATTTTCAGGGAAGGAGAAAATTTTCCAAAAGGTATCTCTCTGGAAAAAAATGTACCACACATAAATCGGTACTTCCGGAGTTCGGTACTATCGCTCACACAGAGCCGGTAGTTTTCAATATCCGGTCGTACCATGCAACATGTGTCGGTACTACCGACTTTCGGTCGTACCGCGTAACACATGATGATAGTTCCGATTATCCTAAAATGTGCATATACTTAACAAATCTTGCAAAACATATTTGCAAATTATAGTATAATGCACATAAGGATCAACCATGATTTTCAACAAGTTGCAAAACACATTTGCACACTTTTGAAATCATGATATAAGGAATAGATACATGGATTCTTCACATGTGCAAAATACATTCGCAAACCAAATTCACACGCAACAAGGATTGTGTATGAGCTTTAACCATTTACAAAACACATTTGCAAATATAAACATCAAACTATAAGGAGTAGGAAACATGGATTTCAAACACTTGCAAAAGACATTCGTAATATATAGTCCCATGTTATAAGGATTCAATGTTTGAGCTTCAACTATTTGTAAAATGTATTCGTAAATATAAACATCATACTATAGAGAGCTAAAGCACGTGAGATTGAGTTATCAACACATGATGAATCTCAAGCTGAATGCCCGTGCGTTGCTACGGATTTTTAAAATTTATCACATTACATGTTTTAAAACTTACAGATGGTAAAAAAATTTAGTTCTAAAAGTTTTTAAATCCGTCAAGTAAGTCGGAAGCCGTCGATCACACCTCGTAGTCATACGGTGCATCAAAGTTCAAAGTATAGAACTGAGTTTAGTAGTAAAGCTTCGATGTTGTTCACAGCTCAATTAGATAGCAACTCCACATATTTTCATCAATATTGCAATTCTGGTTTACAAGACACCACAGTTCAGTACCAATTGGAAACCCTCCCAAAAATTACAAAATGAATACCCTCATGGTCCCAGGAGAAATATTAAGCTAGAGTATAACAGATGGCATTTCTACCAACAACATTCTTCATAAAAAAGTACTGTTTCTAGGCATTCCCAATCACTCAACATGCTTCCAGTAGCATGAGCTCTGTTACCTCTGTAGCCATGAAGGGCTGCTTCTGCTTCACCTTGGCGCTCGTCGTCATCCTGACCGCGCTTCTCTCCGCCGCCAACGTGGGTGCCTGCGTGGACGTCGGCTTCTACGACAGGACGTGCCCGACCGTGGAAACCCTGGTGCAGCAGACCGTGGCCGCCGCATTCAATAACAACTCCGGCGTCGCTCCGGCCCTGATCCGCCTGCACTTCCATGACTGCTTCGTCAGAGTAAGTATGAGTACAGTGATGGACAGTGTATATCACACACGAGTTCTTGCACGCTTGCGCATGACACTCTACATGTTCGCATGCAAGGCTGCGACGGTTCGGTCTTGATCGACTCGACGGCGAACAACACGGCGCAGAAAGACGCGGGCCCCAACTTCCCGAGTCTCCGCTTCTTCGAAGTGATAGACGCCGCCAAGGCGGCCGTCGAGGCGCAGTGCCCCGGGGTTGTCTCCTGCGCTGATATCCTCGCATTCGCGGCGTAGGACAGCGTTGCGCTGGCCGACGGCCTCAGCTACCAGGTGCCTGCTGGGCGCCGGGATGGCCGGATATCCATTGCCCAGGAAGTGCCTGACAACCTGCCCGCGCCGACTTCCCCCTTACCCGAGGACCCGGTCACCATCTTCTCAGCCAAGAACCTCACCGTCGAGGACATAGTCGTCCTCTCCGGCGCACACACTATCGGCGTGTCCCACTGCATCGGCTTCGCCGAACGGCTCTACAACTTCACCAACACAACTGACGGAGTAAGCAATGGCGCATAAATTATTTTCAAAGAGAGAGAGAGAGAGAGAGAAAGGAAGTGTAATTCTTAACCTGTCTTGTGATGAACCAACAGATTGATCCGAAATTGAGCAAGGCGTATGCGTTCTTGCTCCAGAAAATCTGCCCGCCGCTGCCGATCACCAACCAGACCTTCCCGAACACGACGACGTTCATGGACATCATCACGCCGACGAAGTTCGACAACAAGTACTACGTCGGCCTGACAACAACCTGGGGCTGTTTCAGTCGGACAACGCCTTGCTGGCCAACTCGATGATGAAGGCGCTGGTCGATTCCTTCGTGCGCAGCGAGGCGATGTGGAAGAGAAAGTTCGTCAGGTCCATGCTCAAGATGGGGCAGATCATCGAGCTGTCGGGGACGCAGGGCGAGATCAGGCGCAACTGCAGGGTCATCAACCCTACCAGTGTTCATCATCCTCTGACCAGAGGTTCTTCAGGACTCACGGAAGTGGCCGCAAGCTAACTGTTAGTAGATTTGTGTGCAGTGTGCATGATGTCTAGTATGGTGCAATAAGTAACGAGCTAATTAGGTTCCGTGTTTTGCTCGTTACAAGAACAGAGAGGCACCAGATCTTGTTCAGTTGTTCTATTGTTACCTACTTGATGTGTTGGTTTGATCATCTATGCATTTGTGAGTTTGCAAGGAAGTGAATCAATGTCAACTGTTGTTCTTGGCAAACATGTGATGTTCATCTGATTAGCAAAAATAAAAATGGCAAATGGCCAACCATGAATTTGTAACCAAAGAGCTATACATGTGGAGTTGTGGACAATTTGATTTACAAAGTCCTTACAAACTGTGCATGACAAGTAGGCCCAACCATAAACCATCATGGGCAATTTATGGGGCCATGTCAGTTTTGACAATCCTTCCTAAGGCATTGGAAAAAATGTTTGTATGCAAAGCATATTCCTTTCTGATCCAAATATGCCCCCCCCCCCCCGCCGGCAACTTCAGGCAATAAAAATGGCATTGGGGAAATAAGAATATGTCTACGTATCGATGTGCGTGTTGTCACGGATGCGTAGGATCAAACCGCGCTAAAATTGGACTCCCGGAGGGCTAGAACAGAAGAAGTTCCATTGGGGAAGGACTGGACTGTAATTTCTGAAAATCTGGAGGGCCAAATCACAAAAGGCCGAAAACCCCAATCCCACAAAACCCTAGCCGCCACCCAGATCCAAAATTGAGCCTGGCACATCTTTCTTCCCCAACCCCGTTTGCTTCCCTCCTTTCTCTAGCTCCGGCCGGCGGCGAGGCCAGGCCGGCTCGCCACCGCGCCACCATCTCCACCGGCGTCCGCCATCCCCCCATCTCCATTAGCCCGGCCGCTCTTCCATCACTTCCCCTGTGCCCCCTTTGCTTCTTCTCTCCTCTCTCACATCTTTCTCCATCTCCGGCCGTCCCCTCCAAGCGCCACCACCTCCTCACTTCCCCGCCTTCCTCTTCCTCTCCTCCACCAGATCCGCCGCTCCACGCCCCTAACTCCCTTTTCTGCTACTCCTCCACTCCACCACAGAGCGCCGCCGCTTCTCCTCAGTGCCCCACCTCGGCGCCGCCACTCTTCGGTCACCACCGGCGAGCGCCGCCCCTCCTCTCCTTAGTTCAGCCACCGCCTTCTTGCTCTTCTCCCCTATCCTCTGCTCCGACGCTGACGACCACCCACCACATCACCTCCTCCACCTCGGCGCCGCCGTACTTCACCACCTCCGGTCGCCGACCACCCCGCCGCCTGCTTCTTCTCCACCGAGTCCAACGACACTGACATGCGTCATATTTATATATAATTATCTGTCATTTTACCCTCATATTCTTCGCATTTCGAGATCATTTATCATCATTTACACGTTTTTCTATAATTAATTGCTTAATTTGGATCATTTTACATTTTTTGTGCTTTTTCCGCAGGCCGGCGCGATCAAGGCGCACAAACGGCAAATCTGGATTGCTCCGTACAGATGTACGCATTGTCACGAATGCGTAGGATCAAACCGCGCTGAAAACGGAGCTCCGGAGGGGCCAAAACAGAAGAAATTACATTCAGAAGGGACTTGTTTGCAAACCCTAGAAATTTTGAGGGCTAATTTGCAAAATGGAAAATCCCCATCTCCTCAAAACCTCCTGCGCCGCCGCCTGGATTTCTTGGAGCCGGTCACTTCTTCTTTTCCTCACCTCCCCCATTGTTCTCCTCCCCCGTTCTCTTCTCCGGCGCCGGCGAGGGCCGCGCCAAACTCGCCGGCGGCCACCCCTGTTACCGCCTCCGCCTATCCCTTGCGCAGCCACTCTCTCCGCCGCCTCTCCCACCTACGCCATCTCCTTCTCCATCTCTCTCCACCGCCGCATCCTTCCTACTCGGCCGCCTCTCTCCCTTCTCCGGCCGCTCTTCTTTCTCTACCGCCGCCCCTACCTCTCCGCCCCTACCTCTCCGCACCTCCCTCCATCCGGTGCGCCCGCCGCCCTCTTAGCCCCTCTCCCATCTCGGCGCCGCCCTCTTCTCCACCCGCACCGACGCCTCTCCTCGCCTTCTACTGCACCTCCTCTACTCCCTCCTCCATTTCCCAGCGCCTCCCCATACCTCGCCGCCTCACTACCCCGCCGGCCACGGCCACCCTTCCCCCTTCTTCTCCTATTCCGGCGCCGTCACTCCTCGCGGAGGAGGGAGCGGAGGAGGCGAGGGCGGCGCGGTGGCGGAGGAGGCGAGGGCGGCGCGGCGACGGAGGGAGGGGCGCCGACGCCTCTCCTCGCCTCCTACTGCGCCTCCTCTACTCCCTCCTCCATTTCCCAGCGCCTCCCCATACCTCGCCGGCCACGGCCACCCTTCCCCCTTCTTCTCCTATTCCGGTGCCGTCACTCCTCGCGGAGGAGGGAGCGGAGGAGGCGCGGGCGGCGCGGTGGCGGAGGAGGCGAGGGCGGCGCGGCGACGGAGGGAGGGAAGGTCGGCGCGACGGCGGAGGAGGGAGGGGAGGACCTCAGGGCGGAAGAAACGAGGTGTGCGGGGGAGGCAGCCGCATGGGAATGGGGGGTGGGGGGCAGCGAACGGGTTTCGGGTGGGATGGGCTATATGTGTAGAATTGACCATCACCTTAAACTCATCCTTTTAGGAGTAGAGATCTAGTCTTCCAACCAAATAGCAAGACCGATAAAAGACTAGGAACACGTCCTTAGCTCTATCTAGTCATACTTTTGCCTTGAGCAACCTCTTCAAGCTTGATGACGCATATCTTCACTTCAAGTTTGGGCAATTGTCTTAACATGCAACAACTTATAATTCATCATTCACTTGAATGACATCAATACATGATGTGTCTTTTCTTGACTTAATAATCAACTCATGATGCATTCTCTTCTTGATGGCATTTAACTCATGAAGCTATCTTCCATCCCGCATCTTGACTTGATGATCTTCAATCCATGAAGTTATCTCAAGTCATTTTCATTTATGAAACCTAACCTATTCATCTAACTCATGAAAAATATTAGTCCACGGATCAATTACTATTAATTATCAAAACATTACCATTAACACATAATAGAGCGATTAGATTCAATAATCTTCCCTTTTTAGTAATTCATGACAATCTCAACAAATAATGAGATAAAAAATTGATTTATGAGTATACAACATGTACACAAAAACACTTGTATACTCTAGAATAAGTTTTCAAAGCAATTAACTCATTGGAGTGTGAGTGTTTATTTTTGGGATTAATTGCTAGCAAAGCTTACACACCCAGTTGTCATTAATCATCCAACTATTAATACATAATGAAGGGACTAAATGACAACTCGATTGGAATTGATTGAGTTTAAATTAATCAAGGGTATATATGAACTATGCAAATTATATATACTCAAATGATACGTTTCAATGTAAAGATTCTTAATATATGGAAAAAAGGAATATGGATCAATACTAATGAAACCACAAAACATAGAGTGAGCTCACCCTAAATGTGTGCATACAACTATGTATAATTAAAACATATGTGTATATTCATCTTAGACTTTTGGTGAAGTTCAATCTATATATTGAATCCGATAAAAACACTAAGATATAGGAATATGATGTAGAATGCATACCTCCATGATTTTTACCACTTCATCCAAATGAGACTTAAGCAATATCATAATCAATAAACACGTTAGTCTCACAATTGTATTTGTCATTATACCTAAAACTATTTGTCATTATTACCTAAACAAACTTAATGGAGTTTGAACTTACAACGGTGATGAACGCCAAGTTCACAGAGGAAAGCTTATTAAGTGGTACTTACCAGGGGAGGAACATGCTCTTTGCTGGCATCGAGGAAAAAGACCACCGCCAAGCTAAGAAGCAAGGCAACAGATGATGCCATGGCCAACTAGCAGGTTCCCTAGTTGTATAGCAAGAGGGATAGGGTATTGAGGCTGGTGTTGGGGTTGAAGTCATTGACTAAGCAAGGCAATGAAGGCTAAGTCGATATTACTATAGATCTGGAATCTCAAAAATCAAATCGAACAGATTTAAGAGAACTCGACAATCTGAGGTAGCAACATCGAGAATCAACAAAAGCCCACCACAAGACCGAACAAAAGAATAAGGAAGTACCTAGTTTGCTTATGCCGGGAACGAGAACCTTTGTGGGAGAAGGATGGCAACCAGACAATAAAGAACTCCCAAAAACCAAAGGAAAAGGGGGTAATATACAGGGGTAGGACCCCCTCATACTCACCACTAGCAAGGCTCGCCACCGGGGAAAAATAAGGGGAGGAGGTCCGGGGCTAGATCTAAGGTAGGAGAAGGTTGGGGAAGAAGACGCCTGGGTGGAGCTCAAGAGGTGGAAAGAGAAAGTGGTCCTTCGTCGTCAAGTGGATATCGTACGTCAACTCGGTAACAAACTGGTGCGTTAAGATTTACTAGATCATGCACACCTAATTGAAGATTTGTGATCTATAATCCACAATGCCTACCTAACATACATGTTCAGTGCATCACACTCAACACACACAAAATTTATTGGAAACATATAAGTACTCCTAAAACAAATAGACATTGGCACAAGTCTAAAATTTGAGTCCTCATAGTCTAGATACACGCCTACCCACCTAGCCACATGCCAGCTTTCTAGGGGTCATGGGTTTTGGCCGAATTTTTTTGAGCTTAAATTTGGTTTATGTTTATACTGTCTACAGTAACTAGTTTTTAAATGGTGTGTTTTTTAAGGCAGGGTCAATAGAAAAATTGTAGTAAAAAGTGTACTGAGTTTAGCTGTACTGGTCAAAATCATATGCGACTATTTCCCTTTGTGTACTACTTATGAACAGGCAAAATTCAAATATTTAAACAATAAGCCATAAATCATTAGCCCAAAAAACCTAGTTAAAGGGTACAAGACTTGAGAACTATTGGGTCTACACTCGTCTTGTCAAATCTTTTTTTAAGGCACTGCCTTGTCAAATCTTTAAGGGCATGTTCTTTACCTCACAAGCCGGCGGCTTTTGGCTTTTGCTACAGTACCTAACTTTTAAACAAAGTATTTTCTCAAGACGGGTCTACAAGTTAAACGATCTACACATTAAAAGCCCAACATCTGTACCAACCAAAATCACAAATGGACATCTGTCTCTCCGTAATCTGTACCGTAAACAGGCAAAATTCAAAAATTTTAGCCAAAAGCTATAAGCCGCAGCCGAAAAGAACAAGCCCTTAATTTGCAACTTGAAGTTCACTGTACCAGGGATTCATTTATTGAATTCCTCTTTGACCTAGCTTGGTCTCTAATCTAGCTTTGTTCAAGAGTGACGTGTTTTTGGTTTTGTGAAGTAATAATATTGTAGCGGCCGATAAATTTTTCTAAAATATTTAATGAATAAAAATAGAAAAATAAATAAAAGAAAAAATATTAAGAAACCAATATAGATAATACAAAGAAAAATAAATAAAAGAATAAAATTATATTAAAACTCAATATATTTCAAACGGTTTTTAGCTTTTGAAATTAAAAACTATTTAAAACATGATCTCAGTAGGTTGGTAAAGTAAACAAAGCCAAAGCTATCCTACGTACCTACACACACACACACACACTATATATATATATATATATATATATATATATATATATATATATATATATATATATATATATATATATATATATATATATATATATATATATATATATATATATATAGGAAAAATACTTTTTACTCCCAGGTGTAATTACTCCCACCTCTAATATACCACCTAAATAAACTTGAAATACCCCTTTATCATTTTAGGTATACTCGTATACTAATTATAAGATACTCCAATGTGAACCACACGAAAAAATTGCAAAAGAGTCTATAGTTTTTAGCGTATTTTGTAAATACCTTTATGTACGTATATAAAAAGGAGTATGTCTAAAAAATATACATACCACCTCTGAAAAATTATACATACTACCTAGATGGTCTTAAATACTCATATACTACACATACATACCCTCCGTTACGCGAGATACTCCCTACATTATGAGATACTCCCAGGTGTAGTTACTCCCGTTAAATCCACCGCTTGCTTTGCTCCAAGATACGTGCGGCCTTATTAGTTATTTGGAGCGTATGCCACCCGATTATATTTTGGAATCCGACCCATAGTGAACAACAACTCCTATAATCACGGATCTCTGGGTTTGAATGTGTGCCGGTTGACCATACTTCTTTTCAAATACTTTCCTTTTTGTATACCCTATTTCCTGGTAAGTGTGTTTCTCTTTTTAAGTATCTGTATTGTAGTTTTGTTTCTCTTGTGTGTATATACGCACTTCCAAATATACTTCTTTTCCAAGTATTATACTTCTTTGATCTCTTGTAATATACCCTTTTTCATCGTGAGTCGTGGCCATACTTGTTTTTAATTCTTGGCAAATCTGCATACCCTCTTTCATTACGAACATACAAAGACTAGTTTAGATGTCCATCGTGTGATTAGGTTGTCTAATTTGCTAGGGCGGAGAATTAATAAAAAATGATGCATATGGACAAGAGTCATGCATGTACCAATCAACATACTCCCTAAGTATATTATATTCGTACTAACATACTCTCACGGTATACATACTACCTAAGTACATGTACCAACATACTACCTAAGTACATGTAACAAATACTCCCTAAGTACATTCGTACTAACATACTCTTGAGATATACATACTACCAAATTAGTACATGTACTAACATACTACCGGGTGTGTTTGGTTGCCTGAATCTCCTTCGTCCTGGCTGGGTGGATCCGTATAATCTGAAAAAGAGCATGTTTGGTTGCCTGTATGAGTGGATGCAGCCTGTATGAGCGGATGCAAAAATACGCCCTCATCCTGGATGGGTGGATACACTCAAAATGAGCTTCACTGGCCATCCTGGATGGGTTGATGCAGTGTATCTTATGCGGTCCCACGTGTCAGCCTCTCAGGTTTGATAGACTGCATCCGCTCATACAGGCAACCAAACAGCATCTCAGTTTTTTTGCATCCGCTCATGCAACCTCACCAAACATCTTCTTTTTCTGAAATACGATTCCACTCAGCCTGCATCCACTCAGTCAGGATATACGATACAACCTCCATCCACGAACCAAACACACTCTAAGCACATGTAAAAAATACTCTCTAAGTACATTCGTACTAACATACTCTCAAGGCACACATACTACCTACGTACATGTACTAACATACTACCTAAGTACATGTAACAAATACTCCCTTAGGTATACGTACTCTGTATGCACATATGATTGGTTAGAGCCATCTTGATCCTTACCGTCATGAAACCCATGTAAATATGTTGTTTCATACTCCAGCCGATCACAGCTTGCTACACCTACGTTGGTCTACACGACAGGTGGTATGTGCATGCACAACGATCTCGGGAAACCAGCAAGAAGTTAGTAAATTACCTATGGCAGTAAGGCGATGCGATATTTATGGCAATATTTACTGCATCTTGTTGTCGGGTTATACCTTTGTATCATACACGGGTGGTCTAAGCCTTCAAGTCGACCCAATAACCCAACTCATCTAGTGGTATCCCGAGACAGATAGACGGTAGATATTATAGGTGTAACTACACCTAGGTGTAATAAATAGGCTTCCTATATATATATATATATATATATATATATATATATATATATATATATATATATATATATATATATATATATATATATATATATATATATATATAAATATATAAAAGTTTAGACCGTCATCCAGTGGCTGGTGCCATCAGTATGCATGTACCTGTGTTTCGTGGCCAACTGCGGCCCGTCGCAAAACCAAAAAGGAAAACTTATAGGGTCAAACCACGTAAATGGCTAGTACGTACAACACAGATGTGATAAATAAATGCCTGCGACATTACACCAGTAAGATCCAGACCACCATGCGCGGCGCGAGTATTCCTTCAGCGCGGAGTGAGCTGAGATGTCGACTCTTGTTTCTTCTTGCTGTTCACTTGGATGGGCCGTAAGTTGAGTGCCCACGGCCAGCCTAGTGAGCTTCTCCTTCGGCCCAAGCCCAACTAGGAGTATCTTTTTTTCTCTGAGAAATCAACGAAACGAAACGAGCGCTCAGAATCCAGGAAGGCCCGGCCCACCTCGATCCACAGTTGTTGGCCCAAACCTACAGCTCGTGCGCGCACAACCGACATGTCTGCGACGAGACGACCACTGCCCGGTCAAAAGCCTTAACTTTTCTTTTTAGCGAAAACAGCCAAAGCTTACTTGATGCAGAGATTTTTCTTAACAAAAAGCTTAGGCATCGTTTAGGATGCACAGAAAACAGCTCAGTTTTTGACAGGAATTAAGAAATTTTTTTTACAGAAAACAGTTCAGTTTTTGCAAGAATTTAGAAAAATTCCTGCGCTCCAAACGGGTAGACGTTCTGCTTTGAATACGCATTCAGTTTAGTTGAGTTCTCGTCACAAATACAATGAAGCTGTAGAGAGCGATAAGATATACGGACAAACTATGTCACACTCCGCTTGTAGCTTTCTAAGGCTGTAATGGTCTCGAAACAAAGAGACTCCTTATATTCCAGTATCCTATCCACACGCCCATAGGCTTCGACGTTTCGTGGCAGCCAAGTCCTTGATCCAGTCCACTCGTCTTCGTAATTTGAAGGTCAAATATCTTGCAACTTGCAAGTCAAGGAACCAAAGCCTCCAAAAGAAGAGACTAGCGGCAGAAGAGAATTTCTCCGTGCGTGCTCCGTCAGCCAAAGGGAACGGCCCAGATTGCACAAATGCAAGCCTAAGCGAAGATCGCCGCCGTCGATTTGGAAAAGTTCATAAGCTACCGTGGAGTCAACTCAAACATTAATTGCCCCCGCTCGTTTGGGTTCGACTTCTGGCTTATTTTTTACTATTCATAAATTTTGTCTTTTTCTGACTTTTCGGATTTTTTGAGCATTTTTGCCGTTCTTTTTTCACGTATCCGTTTGCATTATACGAGATGGGCTAACATGTTTTTTCTATTTTTAAATTTTTTAATTTTAATTATATCGAATAAATCACCATCAACTGTCGTGCAAAATAAGTCAACTACAGTAAAAAAGCTATAAACCACAGCCGAACTGCAAGTAGTGGTAGACTAGACGTAATCACTGCAGCTTGCAAAGAGCACCTCGTGCTTTGCGAAATATTGTACCACTTCTTCTGCCCAACCAACAACAATGGACTAGAAAAGAAGCTTGTCTATGGGCGTATATATTCACCATTGCTTCGTTCCGATTCTAAGCGGCTAATCTTATCACTATTAGATCCATATTTCTCTCTGATGGCAACAAAACATCAAGATGCCCTTGATCTGTTAGGCGAGATCAGGATTCTGGTAGTGTATTGATACTTTTTTTAAAAAAAAAGATGGACTAGCTTTTAAGAAAGGGAAAGAATCCTAACCCTAATTACCTTTAAACAGTACAATTAATAATAATTAAAATTTTAATTAAGAATTATTACAACACAGTAATTACAAAAAGGAGTAAAGTACAACCTTTAACTCAAAGCTGAAGGAATTAGATTGAAGCTAATTATTACAACCTTCTCTTTTACAAAAGTAGTGCATAAGAAAAACTAATTTCTAAACTTGCAATGGCATTAGATAAAGAGCGAAGTTGAGTGGTGCATTTCATTCCCGTGCCTTGTTCCTGCGAGTAGCTAACATTAGTAACCCAAGCCGGTCACTGCAAACCATCTTTTCTTTTGCAATCAGAGAGCAATCCAAATAAGAATCTAATGGAGAATAAAAAGAGAGGGGAAAAGAGTTGCCATCAGTACTCTCAAGCTACTAGAGCCAATTAGAATAGCGTTCTTAGAGGTTCCCAGACCATCCCAAGCCGATCGGTGCCTCTCACCATTAGTGGGCCTCATCATCCGACAATTAAAAGTTTAAAGCCCACATTTTCCCACTTACCTTAGCCCTCAGTAAATCCCAAAACATTGCTTAGCCCACGTTTAGGACCTCCAGTCCGAAGCAACAGAGAACCAAGACTCAGGGAGGGATAAGATGGGTGTTGCCCAGCTGTACATAGCCCAGCTCCAGCCGCAACAGAGAGAGGAAGCCGAAAACCTCCTATATAAGATCCAATCCGGCCAATCGCCCACATTAGCCACTGCATTCCAGAAGTTGCCGATAGCAAACTAGTCAGGAGCTCACAAGCACACAGAAACCCCCCAAGAACAACCAACAACAATCAAGAACACCATAGCTCTCAAGCCAAGCCAGCCATTCCCATCCATCTCTACTCTTGCCGAAGACCAGAGAGCTAAGCCACCAAAAAGCCTTAGCCATCGAGTGAGAAGAGAGGAGTGTCGAAAAATGGGAGGCAGTACGTAGAGGAAGACAAAGGCAGGCGAGGACCACGGGACAAGGAGGTTGACTGAGTGGACCACCATAAGACGACATCCCCAACCGCGAAAATTACCTTGACCACATCTTCATCCACATCTACGATCGCGTGAGGACTGCACCACAATCCGCACCAACCGAACACTTTCCATTTTCAGCCCGGCACACAAGTAGGCCCACTCCCTCCCATCTTTCTTCCCTTTTTGGTTTTGTATCGATTAAGCACAACACTCGGCGCTACTCCTCGGCTCATCAGGTTGAGCCAGGCAGTCGAGAAGGGGGAGAAGCCCACCTAGCCCAACCTATGGCTACCATAGTGACCGAAGGTCATCCTAGCACCGTGAGTGCCCTCGACTTTGGAGAACCACTCCCGAATGTGAGAACCCCAAACTCGAGTTCCGTCATCACAACCACTAGGATTCCCTAAGACCGAGTGTGGTAAGGGATGTAAAAATGTAATAAAACATGGACTAAAATCAAAACACTTAAGCATAGGTGGAGGTAAGAGGAAAAGGTAGAACCAGAGAGTAGTCGCAACCAAGCCCCAGCCATCCGGCCAAGCCCACTATAGCAATCCCCGACCGGTGGCATCCTCTTGAGGGTGAAGAGGATGCTGAGGGAACCGCTGATTAGTCATAGTCAGAGACGAGTAGTTGGGGTAGTCGAGTAGTCACAGTCGTAGCCGAGTAGTCGAAACCGGAGGCCGAGCAGTCAAGTAGTTGGAGGCCAAGCAGCCATAGCCGAGTAATCGAAGTCGTAGTCATAGCCGAGTAGCAAGTCGTAGTCGACATCGAGTAGTAAGTCATAGTCAAAAGCTGAGTACCCGAGTAATTCGTAGTCGAAGGCCGCATAATCATAGTTAGAGTAGCCGAGTGGTCGAGGGAGCCGAGTAACCGTAGATCCGGTAAGCAGTCGCTAGATCCGACAAGTAGCTACCAGATCCAGCGATAGGGAGCTGTGATAGCGGTATATCCGGTTAAGAGCAACTCAGAGGAGCTTAGATCCGTTCAAATATAAGCCAAAAAGGGGCAAGTGCGCAAGGTAGCTGAGGGACCAGTAGATCTCGAGAACGGAAAGAGAAGGAAGCAAGCACCGATACAGAGAAGGAAGGGCGGAGGAGGAAGAGAGCAGTGGCCAGAGGCCGAGGCATCGACCGAAGAGAGGAAAAGCATCTCCATCGGTCGAGAGGAGCCGAGCATTTTGGGTGAGGTGAAGGAGGAGTGCGAGTGCTGGCCGAGAAAGTGGAGTGTGAGCGTCAGCAGAGGAAGAGGAGTGTGAAGCTTCAACCAAGTGTGAGGCGTCGGCCGAGTAAAGGAGGATTGCTAGCGTCCGCCATAGTCCGAGAATAGATCTGGGCCGAAAGGCCTAGGCCTTTAAGGCCATTTTAGCAGTCCAAGCCACAGGCTAAGGATCCAATTCTAACCCAGTAGATAGGATAGAAATCCACCGAGACGAGGAAGGGAATTTTGCTAATATATTAGTACCCTAAATATCTACTTTCTTATAAGGGCGCGTCTACCTGTAATGCAGAAATCAACCAGGCTCCAGCCAAGGTAGCAAAGCAAGTTGTCGTTGATCCCAGCACTTACTACTACTCAGGTAAGCTAATTCTTGATCACGAATATAGTTATATCAAATGCATAAATTACTTTTTGTATCATTATAGTATAGTTGCATCAGCAAATGTATTTGCAAGGTTAAATCGTTAAAGAAGATGAAACAAGTATGAATGAGAAGAGAAAAGAGAAGATAAAGAAAGAAAAAAGAAAGAGAAAGAGAAAGAGAAAGAGATGAAGCAAAGTAGTAGTTTGGCTAAGAGGAGTGGCAGGACTACAAGTATATGTAAGAAGGAGGGTAAAGGGGACCTTGAAAAAGCAGAGAGAAGGAAGGCATGACCCCTTTACATATGGCTAGTATATAAGGATCTACCTAACTCTCACTCGGAATGGGGGCCGTAAATAAAGTGCCAACCATTTTTTATCCTAGACGGGCAGAAATTAGTACCCTGTTTTGTTATTCATCTTTTCACATTGGGTAAGTAAACATGTGTGAGTAGAAATGGATAAAACTCAAGACCAGTAACGCTAGTCTGGAAGTGAGTAAGTCTCGAGACACTATATGCGTAGGTAAGTGTTGAGCCGGGAACCGGTCCAACCAAATATTATTTGAAGTCGGTAGAGCCCAGGTAAGCGACCCAATATACCGGTGGAAAATAAGTGGGCTGGAGATTCGAGCAACGTAACTTGGAAAATTTTTTGTAATTTGAACTTGACCCCACACCAAAGGGAGTGTGGAAAGCTTAGTTAAGATGGTTCAGAGTAGCCATGGGTAAAGTGGCACAAGCCTGCGAAGTACTAAATAAAAATCATGGATTCATGCCAGTCTCTTGGATTAGGGACTACGGTGATCACCAGGTATCTTTTTTCAATCAAGTGAAAAGTAGAATTTTCTCAATTAAAAGATGCTACTTAATTTGATAAAGTTAATTTCTGAATTTAGATGACTAGAACTGGACTTAAGGACAAAGAGAGGCATACAGTGCATTTTGCTAATATGCTTGTTAAGTACGTTAGTACTCACCCTTACTATTACTCTCCTTTGTTAGATCCCATTTCGACTGGGGAATACTCCGAGCCGGATGAAGGGACAGCAAGCCCTATCAAGTTCACAGGTGAGGAGGATGGCGATTACGAGGAGCTGGGGGAGGTGGACCCCTATACTACGGCTGGGACGAGTAGACGTCCTATGGAGCTAAGCGGGAGAGTGGTAGGGTATCAATCTGTATCTTTTGCCCTTATGTATTTGTAATTAAGACCATAGCCCTCGTTGCAAGTGCTGTAATAAAATACAACTTCTACATTTTTATTCTGCTGCATGATTTTGGTAAAGGCTTGTTATTTGCCGGAACAATGTTTTACTGTTTAGGCAAATAATAATTCACACATTTTTGTGTGATTATCCTCAGGATAATGACACGGGTTGCCATAGAAAGTGCTCCACATGCTAAAAAAAGGAAGAAAAGAGAATTACTATCAACCTTACATCTGATAGCATTGTACACTAGCTCCAATTAAGACCCACAGTCTCATGCGAGTCGTTCGCACAGCCCACCTGCCCCATCAATGCTTATCCATATCGCCCCATTCCGCACCCCCATAACATCTTTGTCCTCTTATGCTCCGTGCTCTCTCTCTCTCGTCAAGCTCTATCTTTCCCTTGCTCAGTACACACTGCGCCTGGAGTTCACTAGATCTATTGCACCCATGACCAGAGCTTGTCGGATCTGGTGGAGTTGAAGTTGGAGGAGGCGGGGGATTGTAGATGGTTGTTGCTAGCTAGGAGTCATTCATCCCTCCATCGCCTAAGCTCCATTGCTTATGGTTGGTTCAAGGTCGCCACCATCCGCGTGGTCGGAGCTCACTGGATATGGCGAGCCTATGGATGTGGTTGGGGCGACGAGGTGGCGATGTTGGCTGGCCGCCTCCCCTCACATGTACTCCTCTAAGCTCATCTAAAAAATATTACCACCAGTAAGTCGAGTTGTTGCCTTAGTTACTTTTGAATGCTGCAAACCTCTATTCAAGTTGGTTTGTTACAATAAGGTTTATTTTTTATTGGAGTATGGCCCTTTATTTGTTGCAACAATACTTCTCGTTTGTTGAAAAAAAATTTGTTCACATTGGTTTTCCCCATCATTGCAACAAGATATTTTTGTTTCCACAGTTCCTTATTTTTGTTGCAACAACAGTTCTAATTTGTTGCATAGTTTTTGTTGTGTTGTTATGTTGCTTCATTGTACAAGAGTTCTTTATTTGTTGCAATAGTTATTGCTGATTATTCTCAAGTGTGGTTGCAAAAGGGGGATATTTTTGTTGCAGCTGTTTTGTTTGACTGTTGCAATATGATTATTTTTTGTTGCAGTAGAGTTGCCGATTTGTTGCACCATTTTTGTTGCGATTGCTTCTTTGTTATTGAAACAAGGTTTAGTTTTTATTGTAATAGATTTTTTGTTTTTGTTGTCCCAATAGGCATGCAAGTATAGTGACTAATTGTTGTGTTTTTGGGATTGTTTTGTTGCACCGAATTGAATTAGTTTAAACCCACATCCATTCATCCACCAAACCTATGTCTCTCAATCCCTATTGTCACACACCAGCAGCTCCCTCTCGGTGGCTTGCTAGTCTTCAGTGGCTGGAGGCAGCCATACTCTTTCCGCTCTTCTCTCTAGATTGACAAAGGTAGGAAGTTGTGGTAGTGAGGCGGCTGACCAGCCGCTAGAGGAGCAAAGCGGCGTGGCCTCTTCTACAATCTCTTCCTTTCGATGCTGCCGTCATCAAATGACAGGTTGGAGCCTTGGAGGTCAGAAGAGGAGCATCTGATAGGAGCGCGTTGCGTGTGGATGGTTACGTATGTGCTACCGTGAATAAGATTGAATATTGATACTTGATATCGATAGTACTGTTTATAAAGATCCAACGATGGTGAGGTGCGTGGTAGAAAATCACGTATCGTTTGTCTGCAAAGGAAACGGTTCACAAAAAAATCTGCCCAGTCACATTAAACAAAGCTTAAAACCCAAAAATTCTTCTGTTACCGTAGCCGAGCAAGACCCACGCGCATGGGGCCCACCTACACCGTGGGCTATATTTTTGGCCGAAGGGAAGCCCCCACATTTCACGCGCTCATCACTTCCCTTCTCTCCCCTGAACCCGCTGAGCCCTCGCTTGCCACCTCGCATCTCGAGGCCGCCTTGTCTCGACAGAGCCGGAGCGGGGGGCGGCAGCGATGGGCACCGGAGACGACGGGGACAAGGTCCCGGCGCTGCCGCTGGAGGCGCTGCTGGCGCTCGGGCTCGACCAGCGCACGGCCGAGAACGCGCTCGTCAACAACAAGGTCACCGCCAACCTAGCCGCCGTCATAGCCGAGGTAACGCTTGCCATCGCTACGCGTGCAGCCTCGATCCCGACGAGTGCTACCTCCTGTGATTGCTATGGCGTTTAGGGTTTAATTTAGGTTTAGCTGGTTCCTAGTGTGGGATTTAGTGGCTCTGGTGTTAGAATTTTGCCGACGAGATGCCCGGTTTCCGGACCTAATTTATCTGAAGTATGTACACTTATTTGCTCAATTAGCTCGTTCCAGCCCGATTGTGGCGTGTGGAGAGTAATTCTGATCGAGAGGTGTCCAAATCTTCTATTACTTCACGTCTTGTTGCAGCTCGATGTAGTTTGCATTGACTCAATTTGACCAATATCTTTTTTATACCGAAGAGCCGAAGTCCCCCTTCCAATTTCATTAACGATTTTTTACCAGTATCCTTTCTGTGATCTCCTTGATGCTTGGTGAAAATTTTGCCCAGGCTCACCTCGTGCTTCAATATTATTATTTTTAATATGGAAACTTATTCCGATGATGTTGCACTGTTTGCAGTCTTTTATGATGCGATGTTGTCCGGTACTCCAATGGGATTGCTTCTCTCTAAGGCGTGACTGATTAAATTTTCAGTATAATACGATGTGTTTTAGGATTATAGAAATTTTGACACAATAACTGCTTGTGTTAATTGTCAATATTGCTTATAGTTATCCACTTATCCGAAGCTCAAATCTTGATGTTATCTTACTGTTTATTTCTGTTACATTATGATGCAAGTTGCGTTGGCTTGTAGTGTCCAAGTCACTGCCATTTATCTCTTGAAACCATACCGTGTTTTCCCTTTTAACTAAATAGATGCCTATTAACAGGCTGGTATAAGTGGATGTGACAAGTCAGTTGGGAATCTCCTGTACACAGTAAGCACCTACATCAATGGCCCATGAGTAATCAATACATTTGGAAATTTTCATGTTTGACAAGTCTGCACTTGCTCATGGATTGAATAGGTTGCCACAAAATACCCAACTAATGCACTTGTCCATCGTCCTGTACTCATAAGCTATATTGTGTTGACGAAGGTATGCCCACCACCTTTTTCGTTCTTCAATCCACTTTCATCAGTTAGTTTGCATTATGCATTCTTCTTGGGAGTGCAAATGAAGAATTAGCCTTTTCTCACCGTACATTGTCTTGATGCTGTGAACCTGAAGTATTTCTTGCTGTGTCACCTTTCAGATAAAGAACCCTGCACAGCTAGATGCTGCTTTGTCACTTCTTACTAATATTGGTCTCGATTCTTTAGATATTGAGAAGTTTGAAGAAGCCTGTGGTGTAGGTATGTTTTTGTGATCAGATATATCGATATGCTTATGTAAATTATATACCTTGTAATGCCATAGTCACTGAAAGTGTTCTGAAAATTTTCTAGTATGGTGCTTAAGTAATGTGGTTGTTTGGATGCTAAGAAAATATTGTCTTCAGTGTATATTTTTGATGATTGGATATTAAAAGGGGCACCTTTTCTTGGAAGTAGCTTATTCTCAGTCCATGATTTCTATTTACCACCCTTCTAACTGGACCTCAATGTTTTACCTGCAGGCGTGGTTGTTTCTATTGAAGAGATTCAGTCAACTGTCACAGAGGTTCTAAAGAAAAATATGGAGGCTGTATTGGAACAGCGATATCATATAAATGGTTTGGCTTCCAAGTCACTTTTATGTTACTTGATTATTCTGATTTCATGACCTGAGGGAAATGAACCTTAGTCCTGCCTTTCCTTTTCTCAGTCGGTAACCTATGCAGACAGGTTAGAGAGAGGCACCCCTGGGGTGATGCTAAGGCGATAAAGGTGCAAAGCAATCCTATAAATGAAGCATTTGAGTTGGTTTGGTTGCATTACCTTTATTTCGAACCTCTTCATATTATGCTCCATACAGGAGGAGATTGACAAGAGGCTTGCAGAGATACTAGGTCCAAAGACAGAAGCAGACAATGTAAAACCAGTGAAAAAGAAGAAGGAAAAACCAGCAAAAGTTGAGGTTGGTGAGCTGAAACATACCCTTCAAGTTTAAAAATAGGATGATTGATAATTGCATCATTTAGCTATGGTTTCGGCAAAATGCAGGAGAAAAAAGTTGCTGTAGCCACCGCTGCCCCACCATCTGAGGAGGAATTGAATCCATACGCTATATTTCCTCGGCCAGAGGAAAACTTTAAGGTACCATGAACTGTGTGAGTGAAATTGATTAAATGGCCGTAAGGCTGTGTTGTGATCCATATCTCAATTTTGCACTATACTGTTCTCTGATATCCACAAATTATGTTTATCATTCTTGGAAGTACCTTGATTGGTTCTTTGGTTGGTTGTCAATTGTAAGAAATTAACTTAAGTGGTCTTGATTTCCTTTAATGAGCTAGGTCCATACAGATATATTCTTCAGCGATGGGAACATTTGGAGGGCGCATAACACAAAAGAGATTTTAGAGAAGCATCTTAAGGCAACTGGTGGGAAAGTGATGACTCGTTTCCCGCCAGAACCTAATGGGTATCTTCATATTGGTCATGCCAAGGTTTTGATAACCTTCTTCATGAAATACACTTTCATATATGTACCACTTTCATGTAAGTTGAAGATTATGCTTACATGCTTCGCCTTATGCAGGCGATGTTTATTGATTTTGGACTGGCTAAAGAGCGAAATGGTCATTGTTACCTTAGGTAATAAGATTTTCATTTGGAACAGTTTCCTCCTGGTACCTTACCATTCTTATAAGCTTTCCTGTCATGTCAATTCTGCTTTAAGGGCATTTTTGTATCAGCTGTGCATTACAAGAGCTCCCTTTCATCCAATTTGTTTTATCTACTCATTTCTGTATAGACTATATATTGTAGGCACAAGGTTGTTTGAATTTACATTCCTTGCCTTAGGCTGTAATCTATTTATTCTACATTTCCATTTTTAATTGAGACTTTCTATTAGTTTTGCTTGGTCTATAAGTGGCTACAGAACTTTAAGAATTTATTGCTGCTTCAGGGCTTTTGCATTCTCACTCATGACAATATAAGCTGATGTATATCTGAACAACAGGTTTGATGACACAAATCCAGAAGCTGAAAAGAAAGAATATATAGACCACATACAGGAAATCGTCCACTGGATGGGATGGGAGCCCTACAAAGTTACCTATACAAGCGATTATTTCCAAGCTTTATATGAGCATGCAGTTGAGTTAATACGGAAAGGACTAGCATATGTGGATCACCAGGTCTTTTTCCTCTTCTTTTTATTATGAACTTGTGCATAGACCTGTGTTACAAAGGGGAAAAAGAACACTTGCTATGAGTCCTTGAGACATAAAATGCGCACATTCTGACTGGTATATGCTTGCCAGACCGCAGAAGAAATCAAGGAATACAGGGAAAAGAAGATGAATAGTCCATGGAGGGATAGGCCCATTGAAGAGTCATTGAAATTATTTGAAGACATGCAACGTGGGTTGATTGCTGAGGGTGCAGCAACTCTCCGAATGAAACAGGACATGCAGAATGATAACAAAAACATGTCTGACTTGATAGCATATAGAATAAAAGTAAGTAACAAAACTCAATGGAATGTCTATTTCTCAGAAATAAAGAACTTAATCTTTAGTGCCCATACAGTTTACTCCTCATCCACATGCTGGCGACAAGTGGTGTATCTATCCAAGCTATGACTATGCCCATTGCATGGTGGATTCTCTTGAAAACATTACACATTCGGTAATTTTCCCTTCTACAAATAGTTATGATTTGGTTGAACCATAACATGGCATGTACTAAGTCTGGTTATTTATTAGTTGTGCACACTTGAGTTTGACATACGCCGCCCTTCATACTACTGGCTACTTGTTGCCTTGGGCCTGTACCAGCCTTATGTTTGGGAGTATTCAAGGCTAAACATATCAAATACTGTGATGTCTAAAAGAAAGGTATGTTATTGAAACTAATTGAGAAGATCAATGTTAGGCTGTTTGATCTATGGTTACAAATATCCATTGTCCTTGTTCTGTTGCAGTTGAATCGACTTGTGACAGAGAAGTGGGTGGATGGGTGGGATGATCCTCGTTTGTTGACGCTGGCAGGACTGCGGCGTCGAGGAGTGTCATCAACTGCGATTAATTCTTTCATCCGTGGACTTGGGATAACAAGAAGGTAGAAACACATGAATTATTGTTAAAAAAGATGGCTTGCATGAAACCGTGCTTTGGTCTATGCACAATCACGAAATCTCTGTAGACATCAATCATTCTGCTACTGATTGCACTTTTTATATCTTTCCATGCAGTGACAATAGCTTAATTTGTGTTGACCGTCTCGAATATCATATCAGAGAAGAACTTAATAAAACAGCTTCTCGAACCATGGTGGTTTTGCGTCCTCTAAAGGTTTGACGTTCAGTTCCTGCTGCAAAACATTTCGTCTTTTTAAAGTTCATTAACACACTCATGGTGCTTCCCTTGGCTAAATAAAGGTTGTAATAACTAACATGGAAGATGGAAAAGTCATAGACCTTGAAGGAAAAATGTGGCCTGATGCTCCTGCAGATGATGCTTCGTCCTACTACAAGGTGCCTCTCATGTTCAGTATATGTGATAAAAGAAGAATATATTTTGTTACTATGGATAAAGGAAGCAATTATAGGTTCACTATCTATTTGATGCTTCATGCATTTTACCTCATGTTGATACTTCATAATGTATTATGTGTTCTCTTTCTACAGGTTCCTTTCTCAAAAACTATCTACATTGAAAAAACTGATTTTCGCCTAAAGGACTCGAAGGATTACTATGGGCTAGCTCCTGGTAAATCTGCTCTGCTAAGGTAATTTGATTTAGAACTACTGTTTTTTCACTGAGAAAGTTGATCTGTAATTACTTGACTATCGATAGTTCACCTACTACATATTTATAGTAACATGGTACTTTTCCATTTGATTACTAGATATGCATTCCCGATAAAATGCACTGAGGTTGTTTACGGTGATAGTCCGGATGAGATTGTCGAAATTCGAGCTGAATATGACCCTTCAAAGACTTCTAAACCTAAGGTAACTGGTCACTGGAATATTTTAAATTCGTATGATTCTGCTACGTGGATTTTTTTTTTTTGCATTTAAGATAAATCCAGTGATTGGGACGCTCAACAAAAGGGAAACCTAGATGGTTGACGTGGCTTGCAATTTGTATAGGGTGTTCTCCACTGGGTTGCCGAGCCAACACCTGGAGTTGAGCCGCTTAAGGTTGAAGTAAGACTATTCGAGAAATTATTCCTCTCGGAGGTATTGTATCGCTTGCTGTTCATGCTGCCACTACAAATGTGTGTTGCACTGGAAATTCACTTTACCGACATCTTTCCTGCGAATTCTTTCTTGCTCTCCATTATGTAGAATCCTGCTGAGTTGGAAGATTGGTTAGGCGATATTAATCCGCACTCGAAAGAGGTGATAAAGGATGCCTATGCTGTGCCGTCACTTGCCACTGCAGTTCTGGGTGACAAGTTCCAATTTGAGCGACTTGGTAATCTCAGAACCTCTGTATACAGCTGGGCGCCCCATTTGGTATTTCTTGCTGCCAACTGATGACCGTTGTGCTTCCATGTAATTCCAGGCTACTTTGCTGTGGACACAGACTGCACACATGAGAAGCTTGTGTTCAACAGGACGGTTACTCTGCGCGATTCTTATGGGAAGGCAGGCCCCAAGTGACTGCGTATTTAGTGAGAACTTTAATTTTGCCTGGGTACAGAGGGGCACCTGAGCCCCACAGTGCCCACACAATGGGGGGAAACAATTAACGATCATAACAGTAACCAAAGGATTTTCTTTGTAAATTAGACGTGTGATGACTATTATCGTATGCTTGCTTCAATCAAATTTTGTATGATCAGACGAGTGCTTAGATTATTCAGATTTGACGCTCTGACGCTGAAATTTCCATGTTTGACTACCTGTTTTTCTTTCCCTTTTTCTTTCTGAGGTCATGTTGCACAAGGAGATTTTTGTGTTCCAAATAATAGTAGGTACACTAGTAGTTTCCATAGAAAAATGCAGAATTTGTTAAAGTGATAATAAATAGGATACTATTTGTTCAAAAAATTCACATGACTTTTCTGCAACAACGGCGTTTGTGATTGCACAGTTTGATTAATAAACTGCATAGGCACACAAAGAACTAAGACGCAGATGAAAGAAACCACACGCGAGAACCTAGACAAGTGACAGGTAAAAAAATAGACATAGACGCAGATGAAAGCGCACAGCCTCTGCAACCTAACAAGGCGATCAAACTGGGTGCCCAAACCAACGAACCAAAAATCCATTCCTCAATAGTGGACGACTAGTTATGTAACGCCTGGATCGGTTCGGCCCAGTCCGATCCATCTCGTAGCTCTATAAGAGAAGAAAGCCAGATGAAGAAGGCAAAAGCCATTTTGGCTTCTCCCTCATGCTCACCTTGCTGCCACCCCCGCTCACGCGAGTCGCTGTCTCCCCCTTGCGCTTGCTGTCACCGGCGCTGCCGTTGCTCTGCTGTCCCCGTCGCCTTCACCCAGCGCTGCTGCCGCTCATGTGAGTCACCGCCGCCTGCCCTCGTGTTGCTCCTTCGGCCGCGCCTCGCCTCCCTTGCTGCTGCCGGCGTCACCGCTTGCCACCCTCCAACAGCCGCCGTTGTTGCCTCCCGGCGTGCCTTCCCTTCTCACTGCAGAATGCCGCCCCCACTCGCGCACTGCCGCCTCTCGTGCACGCCTCACCTCCCCGCCCCTATTGTCGACGCCGCTCCACGGGAGTGGAGGGCCAGTCAACCGAGAGGAGGACAAGGAGGGTTGTCGCTCGGGTGAAGGAGAGAAGGAGAGGGCGTCGGCTGTGAGGAAGAGGAGGGACCGACGGTGTGAAGAAAAAGAAGAGAAGGAGGGAGCTGGCCGTGAAAGAAAAAGGGAAAGGGAAAGTTAGCCTTCAGTCTATCTAGAAGAATAATCGAGGAGCAGCAAACAAGTCTTTCGAACGAGATGGTCGAAATCCTTCTGACCGTCAAAGATTAGGAACAAAATGAATCAAGACTCCAACATACTGCAGAGAATAGAGACTTAGAAGAATCTTTTGAGAATTTGTATCTAGATAGCAATGAATATGATTTTTAATATTTTTTCTTCAGATATAGTCACTAGTGAGCTTTATAGGCTATACTCTTTTTTCTTTACCAAAGTTTTCTCAAGTTGAGTTTTTATTTGGTAAAGTTTTTAATGAGTCAGCCATGTCATGTAATTTAACAAGTTAATAAAGCTCATTATATCATTCAAAATAATTATCTTAACGATTAACAATGGTCTATAATTTTATATAAATTTTTATAAATTTCTGCAATTTTCTCTTAATTTTCTACAATTTTCTGAATTTTTCTTCCTTTTCTCGGCTTAACGGGCCAATCGTGCTGGCACGGCTTGTTAAGGCCTAACCGTGCCCGTGCGGCCGTGCCAGCACAGCAAGGTCGTGGGTTATGCCTGGGCTCAGACATCAGCCCGTGTGCCGGCACGACATGGCTAGTTTATTTGCCGTGTCTAAATGGGCCGTGCCTAAACGGGTCGTGCCTGAACCGGGTCGGTGCCATGCCGGCCCAGTGGACAGCACTATGTTCTCTTGTGGCCCTCTCTATGACTCGCTCTCTCTTATGACATGTGGGACCACCTCAATTAGGAGTGGAGTTAAAAGACACTGAGCAACCCCACGCACTAGCTAAGCCAATTCCATTAGCAAACTACTGAAATAACCTACGGTGTAAATGAAGATAAATTTAGCAAGCCTAGAAAATAAAACATAATATATCGAACTAAAGTGACACAATCTCATGAGTTTAGGATCTACAGCGCAATTTTCTTTCAGAAGATACAAGAAAAAAAAGGGCGAGAAAAAAAGATTGCCACCATTCCCTTCGCTCTCGCTGCGTGGTGTGCGGCAGGGGCGGATCTACAGTGGGTCAAGGGTGTTCAGCTGAACACCCAATATTTTTGACAAAAAATCTAGTATATGTAGGGTATATTACATGTATATATACATAACTGGGCGTCTGGGCATATTTACCTATTTGCTGCCCAGCCCGACTGGCGACCGCCCGAGGGATCCGTTCCGCGCGCGCATCCGAGGGAAAGCCAGCCCAGGCTCCCAGCCCGAGCGAATCCGCGCGCCTGCTCCCCCGACCCCCGGCCCCCATTCGGCATTTCCCCCAATCCCCCGACCCCCGAACCCCGAGGAATCGGATTCTCTGCAGTTGCGTACGGCAACTGCAGAGGGAAGTCGCATCTGAGCCGTCCGATTGAAAAAGGACGGCTCAGATCCGTTGCTACAGTAAAAATTACTGTAGCTACAGTATTTTTTACTGTAGCTACAGTAATTTTTACTGTAGTAAACGGATCTGAGCCGTCCTTTTTTCCAATCGGACGGCTCAGATCGTGACTTCCCTCTGCAGTCGCCGGATGCGACTGCAGAGAATCTCATTTCAACCCCGAACCCCCGGTCCCCAACCCCATTTCCCGAACCCTAATCGGCTCCAGCCCTTCGCACCGCCGCTCGCCCGCTCCGCCCCTCCAGTCTCCGCCGCTCCGCTCCGGGCTCCGGCGCTCCGCGGCTCCGCCCCTCCGCTCCGGCGCTCCGCCGCTCCAGCTCTTCGCTCCGCCGGGCGCCGGATTCCAGATCTGGCCGTCCGGCCCTCCGCGCCACCGCTCGCCCGCTCCGCCCCTCCAGTCTCCGCCGGTCCGCTCCGGGCCCCGGCGCTGCGCCCCTCCGCTCCGCCGGGCGTCGGATTCCAAATCTGGCCGTCCGGCCCTCCGCTCCGCCGGCACCTCGACGGCGGGCCCGACCGCGACACCGCACCGCGCCATCACCCGGCTCTCCGACGTCTCCGCTCCGCCGCTCCAGCCGACCGGCCTCCTCTCCGCGCGACCGCGCCTCGCCGCCTCCGCCAGTGCCCAGTTGCCCAGTCGGCCAGTGAGCAGTGAGTACTTTTTTTTTATAATAGCAGTGAGTACTTAGCTTGAGCAAATGAGCATGATGTATTGCAGTATTGATGTTGATTGTTGAGTTGAATTGTTGAAAATTGAAATGTTGAATTGTTGAGCAATGAGCATGATGATGACTGATTGACTGAATCGGTTGAGAAAATGGCAGTTTAGACTGGTGATTGGTGAATGGTGATGTCTCAATATATCAAGATTACATTTTTAGATGAAATGTTGAATTATTGTTGAATTTCAGAATCAGAAATATTGACTTTAGTCTTTAGGTGTCTCAATAATTGTATGTTAACTATTACTACTGTAGATCTTTATGTTTTGTACTGCAAAATATTTTTACAACTTGGAACACCTATTCCAAAATTCCTGCGTCTGCCACTGGTGTGCGGCCATGGCGGACTACCACTTCGTGTACAAGGACGTGGAGGGGGCGAGCACGCAGTGGGACGACATCCAGCGCCGCCTCGGGAACCTGCCGCCGAAGCCGGAGCCCTTCAAGCCGCCGCCCTTCGTCCCCAAAGTCGATGCCGACGAGCAGCCCAAGTCCAAGGAATGGCTCGACGCGCGCGAGTCCGAAGAGCTCGAGGAGCTCGAGGACGGCCTGGACGACGACCGCTTCCTCGAGCAGTACAGGTACCCCTCTCCCCGGCCTCGATCTGGTCTACGGGCTGGTTGGTGATCCATGATGCCGTCCTTTTTTCCCGTCAGTTCTTGGCTGCATCTTGGGATGTTCTAGTGCTCTTTGCGTTTGATTTGATCCGATTTGCCTGGTCAAATGCGGCGATTCTTGTGATTTTGTTAGTAATCTGATCTGTTTCTCATTGTTTGATCTGGACTCGGCGCGAACTGTCGGCCTCAGGATAGTTGGATGCAATTTCTCAATTGTTTTGGTAAATCTGGGAACTTCTCTGATGTTTTGATGTGATATGGTGCTTACAGGAAGATGAGGCTTGCAGAGCTCAGGGAGGCAGCAAAAGCCGCGAGATTTGGCACAATAGTTCCAATCACCGGCTCCGATTTTGTGCGTGAGGTGTCGCAGGCGCCATCCGATGTCTGGGTTGTGGTCTTACTCTACAAGGATGGGTAAGGCAGAATTCTTTCTATTATCAATGCGTTGCTGTTCTTGTGTCAATAATTATGCCAAAAATAGGCTAAACTGAATGAGCACATAGAATTGCATTCATATACTAACTACAATGTATCTTGTCGTGTTGATTAAAACTAGGAATCATAACTATGGTAGCTTGAAATATGACTATCGTTAGACGTAGGATAAACAGAGGTTGTTCTTGGAAATTGGAATCTGCTTCATTGCCAGAGATTTAACTGTAGTGAAATAGGTTCCAGCAGAATCTGACCCTGGATACATGTGATTTGCGAACATACCATCGCAAACCAAAAAAACAAAGATAGCCTAGTAAACTATCGCACAATGCAATATTTTTCCTTTTTTTTTACTTGGATTTACACCACGCTTGACATGCTCTCCATTTTTAAGTTGGCGTATAAGAAGTGATATGAACTATGACTCTTTTACTCTTATTTTCTGCTATTTTTGACTGGAAGCGTTAGGTTTGTGGCTAATTTGCTCTTTATCACACGTTTATCTTTCTATGTAGTGGACCTTCCATGAGAAAAATTGCAGTGCTTCTGTTTTATATGCTGTTTGACTGTTACTAAAATGTGCCAAAAAATTATACAAAAAGGACTTCAGAAAGAAACTCCATCTGATCTGATGCACTGGGGTTCTTTTGGTATATTGAGGTGTTCATTGTTTAAGACTAATATGAATCTGGTGGCAGAATACCAGAATGCGGGTTGCTTCAGACTTGCCTGGAGGAATTGGTGACAAGATACCCAGCAACCAAGTTTGTTAAAATTATATCCACAGACTGTATTCCCAACTACCCAGATCAGAATGTTCCTACAATACTGGTGTACAACAACAGTGCTGTCAAAGGGACTTATGTCGGTCTGCAGAAGTTTGGTGGAAGGAGATGCACACCTGAATGTAAGTGATACCACAGAACCCGTATCCAGTATCCAATTTGCTAAGAGTTTGTTCAAGTTGCTCCAATTCTATGTTCTATTGGTTGGGCAAAAAAAATTTGTTAGAGCAACTCCAAGAGAAGAGCTAAATCATTTTCTAAAGGTAAATTTGGCTATTATTGGAGAAAAAACGTCTCCAATAGACCCTGTAAATGACTCTCCAAATTTAGTAGCCCTCCATCCCTCCTCTTTCGTTCTCTATTTTTGGATAGCCTACCTCGCTCACCATCCAGCCTCTTGGCGCGGTCGGCGTTTCCTTCCCGCACGCTGCGCCCCATTCCCGCGCGTACGCGACCCACCGCGCGCCCTCTAGTTTAGATAGCCTGTTGGAGTAGTCTTATTTTTTTGGGTGAGATTCATTTTAAAGAATAGCTAAATCACTAAATCTAGATACTTCTTTTGGCTAATCTCTTGGAGTTGCTCTTAGTGCGCATCAGTAAATGGCATATGTTTATTTTAGAATTGCAATAAGCCAGCTACAGGATACCATTTACATTTTTCTGGATGCTATATTAAAATGCCTTATCATGAGCAATATCTGACAGATTCAAAATAAAAAAAGGAAACACATCCATTATGATAGGCATGTCAACGGTGCATAAAGATCCAATCATGGTGTTTGTTTGCCTTGCTTCATGTGGCAAATATTTAGGTGATTGTGCCTAACATAGTAACATGCTAGCTCACAGTTATACATTGCTGTTTTCATAAAATTGAGCCTTTTCTGCCAATAAGAAGTGACATGAGTTTATCTAGCTCATTTAGATGATACTGACTTTATCTGAAGCTTCTTTCAGCAAACCATCAATCCCGGCATTACTTCAGTATTATACATTGGCTTCCATCTCCTTATGCTAAATTGTCATTCTGTTTCGCCTTCTTTCAGCTGTTGCATTAGCCCTTTGCCAGTCAGACCCAGTACTGAATGATGGGCAGGGTGGCAGCGATTCATCACGGAACAACGTCATAGAAGGTGTTCGCAAGAAATTCATAGAGAAGGTTGTCGCCCAGCATGAAGAGCGCGAAGAAGATGATAGCGACTAAACTCTCTCTCTCTCTCTCTCTCTCTCTCTCTCTCTCTCTCTCTCTCTCTCTGCTGGTTTATCTTAGTTCACTGATGTTATTTGGTGTGTGGGCGAAGTCTGTCCCAATTTTCTGATCATGTTCGGTTGTCTGTTTGAAGATTTGAGAGTTGTTTTCTACGAGGGGCTGTATAAACTTGGTTTTAGTAAGCTGCTGTGATACGCGAGTGCTCTTGTGTGGGACATGATTGTGGTACTTGCGCACTTACATGAAAAAAAAATCTTCCAATGCAAAAAGAAGAGGAGCTATTATACTGCAGACTGCGGAGCATTGCTACTTTCATGATCAGTTGGTATTCAGATAACAATTTCATGGAACATAATCCAATCCTACCTAATCTGTTCTGTTCACCATACATCACATTCTGGATTCTTGCCTTCCTGGCACAGAATTTCTCGAGAAAAGAGAGGAAAAGAAAAATGGGAGGACCTTTTGGATACGGAGGAGAGCGATGATGAGTTGCTCGGCTCCCGTTCATGGAGGAGCCCTGGGTCGCGTCCTGACGCGAGCGAAGATGATGACCGCGCTGGCGAGGATCCACGGCGGGAAGACCCCGTTGACCACCCTCGACGACCGCAGCGGCTCCGGCACCCCCTTCAGCGCTATCGCCACCATCACCGCCGGCACAAGCAGGCCGGCGATGATCACCGACACGGGCTTCGTCCACGACTCCTAAAGCAAGCGAAGGCGTAAATGAAATTTACAATATCCATGTACTGCGAGGTGTGGAACGCAAAAACAGAAAAGCGAGTACTACCTTTGGCTCGCCGTCGAGGGCGATGACAGCGCCATCGCGGAAGAGCACGGCGGAGTAGCCGCCGGCCGGGTCGGGCCGGATCTGGAGGCCGCGCCGGGAGCCCTCGGGCTTGAAGGCAAAGAGCGCCCGGAGCCCGTGCTCGGCCCGGATGCCGTGCACGTCGAGGCGGTCGCGGCGAGAGCCTACCAGGCCCGACCGGAAGACCGCGACCGGGCCGGCGCCCCGCCGGTAGAGCCGCACCTCCACGGACGGGTCGCGAGCTGTTGGCTCGAGCAGCGGCGTGGTTAGCGACTCCTCTTCCACGGGCGCGGCCACCTCGCCGTCGGCCATTGACACCTCGAGTCGCTTCCTTCTCCTGGTCGCTTGGGTTGGGTTGGGTTGGGTGGGAGCTAAGCTGGGTTTCGTTCGTTTCAGTTGGGCTTTCTGGCTTGCGTAACACCGAACAACGATGAAACAGTGAACAACACTGAACATGTCATATTCTTTTTCAGGTTAATGTGATTTTGAACAAATAAACAGAACGATTTTTTATTATCTTTCTAAAACAACTTATCAATATTTGATTTGCTTACCTAGAATATCAGTCACGGACATAAACAATTAATATAGTCAAAAAAACTCATCCTAAACTATTTTGTATGAAATCCCAGCAAAATTAACGTGAAATTCCCGTGCCTAAGTCAAAAGCAGTTGCTGTGTAGTGACACTAGTTAGATACTGTATCTTCACCGATTGACGTCTTGACGGTTACGACGCAGTTAAATACGTACCAAGTAGTTAAATACATACAAAAATTCGAACTGAGCTGACAATGGAGATTGTCGAAACAGCTAATTTGATTGAAGATGTCTACGTTCCTTATCAAAATCAGTGCGATAAAACTCACGCAATATGTTTCTGTTCCAGATCCAGCATAAGGGTATATTATAAGTCGAGAGAGAGAAAAAGCTCCAACGGTCCAGCCAAACATTAAGAATTCTTTTTAAAATAACCAATTTTTTAAAAAAATAACCTATTTTTTATTCTAAATTACAGTAATATTCCTGCATTTTTTATTTACACTAATAATCAGTGGCGAATCCAGGATGAAAATAGAGGGGGAGCTCTACTGTTGAGACTATAGCACAACATAAATATATCAAAGCTACATCTACTAGTCTTTTACCATTGCAATATCAAATTCATACATAAATAGGAAGAGAAGAAATTGAAAATGTACTATACAAAAAATTTAGTACCTTGCTAATGGATAATGTGCCCCCAAATCTTTATAAATATGTTCGCTTCTCCATTTTTTATAAATCTAAGAATAATTAAACAATAACTAGTTAATAACGGATTATATAATTTAGCTAATTGGTAGAACAAAAATAAAATAGAACATCCACTTACATTGAACAGTCAACCAAACAGGGAATCCACTGTCGCCGGTCGGCCGTCGGTCCCCACGGAGCTGCGCAAAGCCCCAAGCCCGCTGCCCGCAAATCAGTGGCGATTCACCAGGCCATAAGGCCTCTCCAACAGTACTGCTCGCCAATCCACAGAAACACAGCGCCACTGCGCTCGTCCTCTCCGATCCGAGACTCCGACTCTTCTCTTCTCCACAGAAACACAGCGCACAGCCGCACACCTCGCCGTCTCTCCCGACTCCGATGCCGGCGCCTCTGGCCTTCCCCTCCGCCGCGCGCCGCGCGCCGGCCGCCTCCCCCTCCGCCGCGCCGGCTGCCTCCCCCTCCCCGGCTCCCCCTCGGCCTTCTCGGCCTCCCGCTGCGCCGGCCGCCTCCCCCTCCCCGGCTCCCCCTCCGCTGCGCTCCGCCGCGCCGGCCGCCTCCCCCTCCCGGCCTCCCCTGCTCCCCCTCCGCTGCGCCGGCCGCCGGGCTACGGGCGACGGTCTCTCTCCGACTCGGCGACCAAATGTCCAGATCTACGGTGTGCTGTTCATCTTCCTCGATCTGAACTCGTAGATCTACTGTTGAGGTGTCCTGTTGACTGTTCTCATTGGGTTTTGGGCCAGGATTCGCCGGGTATTTGGGCCGGCTGGCGGCTAGGGTGATGGGCCTTAAGACACCGCCTGGCCTGCCCTCATGCGGAGTTCTGCCAGAGTGCCGAGTTCTTCAACTTGGGGGTCCTGGGCGACGTGCGACGACACAGTGGGAGCCTGGGAGGAGGGGGGTCCTTCTTCCACGGTGGGAGGAGGGGGTGCTCGAGCCCCCACTAGCACCCACGGTGGATTCACCACTGCTAATAATCATCTGTCGCTCCACCGTTAAGCGACTTGGGTTAGTCGCCTAATGATTGCGTGCCAAGTGTCTAAGTCGTTTACCGGTTGAACAACTTAGACTTAACTAATGGGTGACTAGAGGGCTATAACCCACGCGCATCGGCCGTGCGTCCTCTCACCATTTCGCGTCGGAGCATAGCAGCAGAAGGGAGGAAGGGAAAGAGAAGAGAAGAAAGGAGAAGAGATGGGAGAGAAAGGAGAGGGAGGGGAAAAGAGGAAAGGAGAAGAGGGGCAGAGAAAAAAGAGGAGAGGGGAAGAGACAATTTCTCTGTGTAAGATATTTGCAACAAAAACCTGAGGACATATTTATGTGGGATTGCATGGACTCTATCATCACACAAGTGTGCAGGATGACTATAGAGCACTTTCAATGAGTGTCCTACACAGGTTGGTACGCATGGCATTTCTCTATCTCACACTTCACATCGTATACGCGTGGACTGAACTTCACCACCTTGAACGTCCTCGTCAATGACACGGTCCACAACTTGACTGCTTTCTGCACCTCCTCCTTACTTTTATAGAACACTCCTTACCTCACCTTATTCTGCGAGTACTCCTAGACCACCTGCTCAACAAAACTCACTGCTAGCTTGTCGAATTTGTACTCATTTCAATCCAAGGTGACAGACAGATCGGCTCCATCCTGCTCATCATTAGAAGCTTCTTCACCTGACAATGTCTCGTACTCACGGTCTTTGAGCTCTATCCGTCCCACCAAGGATTTGATTAGCTCACCTTCATCTGCAATCCCCATGGGATCCTACGCCTCAGGCATAGGAGGGTCTTCAGGCTTAGCTTCCACCGAGTCAGAACCATCTACGCCTTCTTGGTTCGAAGAATATGACACACTTTCGCTGAATTGCCTAACTTCTTCACCATCACCACCAACGGCATCTTCCTGCGTCGCATGAGTTGGGTAAACTTTCTCATAGGCTTGTACATTAAGACTAGTGGCCATCCATGCTCCGTCGCCAATTTGACATAGGACCGCCATTAGTTTGGCCCCTTAAGTTCTACTAACTCCCAGTACGTATGTTGTCGTGACTTGGTAGTAACGTCACACAACTTTAGGTCGTATAGCTCATGATCCAATAAGAATAATTGGCACAACCATATCACGGGAGTGTCCGATGCACACTGTTGTGCATTTGATAGACCAATCATCACGGACAGAAAATCATACAGGACAACTCCCTCTTCACCCATCCGTGGAACCACTTCTATATAGTGTATTTTGAAAGCTACTCGTTCAGACGTACCTATCAACAAAGCCGACAACTAATCTCATGTTAACGACAGCTACTGAATCGTTCAAATATACGTGAATTAGACCAAATAACATACCTCCCACTAAAAAAACAATACAAACAAGGTATTTCTCCGATATGTGATACCCTAGACAAAGATGACTATTCGTACATGTCTTGCGAAAACGAAAATTACCATGCTTGCTTCACCTCCGCGGTACACGAATCTAATAATGGATCATGTACATTACATCCTCTATTTTTCAAATAAATCTATCTATCAAATCAAACACTGTAAAACTAGCTAGTGCGACATCAAGGTGCAGGTGGAGGACGAGCGTGTGCTGGTGATCAGCGGCGAGCGAGGGAGGGAGGGAGGACGCAAGTACCTGCGCATGGAGCGCCGGATGGGCAAGTTCATGCGCAAGTTCGTGCTGCCGAACATCGCCGACATGGACAGATCTCCGCCGTCTGCCGCGACGGTGCTCACCGTCACAGTCGACAAGCTGCCGCCGCCCGAGCCCAAGACAATCGAGGTCAAGGTCGCCTGAGACGTAGTAGTAGTACTGCAGTAGTGGTGGTAGTACTGCAGTAGTGCTGTGTCTACGAGTGTTCGCCTCATCGTACGCTATCTTCTTGGTTTGTACGCCAAGCGATGGTTTGATGTTTCGTAATGGAGATACGGGTGTTAGGATGCTTGTCTGAATAAATCTCTGCTCATCTCCCTCCCTCTCATTACATTAACAAAGTTTTGGATTCAGCAAAAAAAAATCTGGATTTCCGATACGTCCAATGGTGAATTGCACACATATCTCGACCTCCGTGAGTGACCATGGTATTTGAGTCGCTACTGGTCGGTCCTATTCCAGGAAGAAACTTGACATGAAGTTCTGTGTAGGCTGTTCAGAGCTTCAGGTTTCCTCCTCTCCGGATGCTATAGACAAGTCACACGACGCATTGGTGCTGCGAAAGCGTGCTTAGGCTATAACATCTCTGCATTCGACATCATCCAGTGAACAGAATCTTCTCTGATATCTTGTGAAGCACATTAGTCGAAAAGTACGGCGACACACATCCCCGGACCTGCGTTGGCGTTAGAGCAAAGGTCAAAAGGCGAAAGGAAATGTTGCTCATCAAGCAACACGTTTCAATGCAGTAGAACAAAGGTGGTGATCGGTTCGGCTGAAAAGCTCATGGTTTATGGCTGAAAACACTGTAGCTGGCTGAAAAAGCACTGTAGCTGACAGAGGCTCATTTAGCATAATTAAATTTAAAAAAATTAAAAATATAAAAAATATGTTAGCCCATTACATATAATACAAACAAATACGGGAAAAAAGAACCGGCAAAAAAGCTCAACAAAAAACCAAAAGTTCAGAAAAAGACAAAACTTATGAATAGTGAAAAAGATGCCAGAAGCCGAAGCCGAGTTAGGCGAGCAAAAATTGCATGTTAATCTGCGTTTCCAAAGCAACTGTAAGAACCAGAGAAGTCGCCTACTGAAATTTCTGGGGAAGTCTCTCCTTACATTCACAAACTGAACCATAACTGACAAAATACAGTTGAATTCCATCTATTGTTTATGCGCACACTAACGTTAATGCTTGCTTCTTGGATTAGCCGATATTTGATTCCAAGTACTTAAAACATGCAAAGGGAACACATTATCGCTCTTGCTTTTAGGCAAATAATGATACTCTAAAATACAGTCGAATCATTCTTTATCAAGTACTTATTAAGCTCAACAAACTATCGCCATGGAGCATTTAAAAAAACTATTGCCTGGGAAAATAGTTACCTGCAGAAGAGATGGCGGTATCTCAATGAGTCCCTGCAGCAAAAGATCTACGCTTTGTAGACATTGAAGAGGAACAGGAGTGATTACATATAACAGTCCCCTATGCGCGTCGACGCCTCTGACAATACCTGGACAGGTGCATACCATCATCACAGTTTACACAAGTTCAAAATAGAGATTGGAATGGAAGCTATTATCATGATTTATATTAATCAATCATGACTACGATTCAGAACCAGTGGAACTAAGTTGCTGTCCATGTAACATTGACAAAATACATAGAACAAGTACAATTGCTTTATTCAACAACTAATTGTGTTTTTCACAACTTCACGCTCTATCTAGATGAGCATGCCTCAGCTGCATATTGGTTGTACTCAGGATTTCAAGAACCATTAATGGACTTATAATCACAGGGGAGCTGACTCCGATTCTCAACAGGTTACAAGAGTTGGCCATCTTGATCAAGCTTCTTTTTTGCAGTGTAACTAAACGAGCGGCCAAACTAAAATGCAAGCCAATGTCCATACTTGCTCGATAATTTCCTAGAAAGTGACTGATCGAGCTTGATAGCTTATATGTGATCCCACTCAACCTCGTCTGAACTTACTAGATGGTACTCCGATACAGCCAAAACAGGCAAACTTGTGCTACAAATTTAAACAGTTCTTGCATTAATTGGTTAGCTACTGCCTGTCTTTGGAACACAGTGTCACAGACAAAAATGAGCTAGTAGGGTGCATAGTGTTTGTGAAAAAGAAATGCAAATGCAATAGCTGATTCAAATGAAAGCATAACTGGGACTGTGCAAAATAAAGAATTTGCTACAACACACAAGGACATATGACTACACCAACATATGCATGCCCGTGTGTGTGTGTGTGTGTGTGTGTGTGTGTGTGTGTGTGTGTGTGTGTGTGTGTGTGTGAGAGAGAGAGAGAGAGAGTACCAAGACCAACACACCAAGGGATTGAACGGGCTGCCTCAGATGTGCCACAACTAATTGCTAAGCCAACTATGGTAGCGTTCAGACTACGCCATATCTCACTACGAGGTACCTGAACAGAGAGTTCGAATCATAATCATGAATGGAAATTCTCTGTTGCTCTTCAGGACTTAGAAAAAACTAGAAATGCAATTACAATTCACAAATACTCTTACAAGTTACAATTCCCACCTTACTTTATCATTACAGCAAAAACTCTAGGGCATTCTTTTCAGCATACAAATACTCGATATTGTTGACCATATCTTAATTAAGATCTCGTGTCCAATCTTTGTTAATGTGCAACCCAGTAACTCATAAAGCTGACAACAAGATAATCCAACATGTTATAGAAGAAAACTAATGCTCTCTTATGTTCATACATCTTTTCTTTTGGGTCGATAAGCATTTCTAGTCTAGAATCATTTGCTTAATACTCAAGCTTCTCCAATAGTGTCCTAGTACGTCTGATCAGCACCTTATATTTCTCCACATATTACTGCTGGATTCAATCTTACTCCTAACACCCTTTCAAACGACGGAAAGGTTCTAATCAGATCAAATATTAAAATGGTGGCAGAGCATTACTAATTTCGAAAGTACACAGGCCATTATGATGCAAGGGTTGCTCATCACTTCAAAAAATTTGTAAGATTTGGCTACAAAAATCATCGCTTCAAAAATTTTGTAAGATTTGGCTACAAAAATGTGCAATTACTTGGGTGTCAATGTCTGGACTTCTGGCCACAGGAAGAGAAAATGAGAGACTAATAAGCAGAGTAGCAGAAAATTGGTTCAAATTTTACTTCAAACTCCAACAAGTGAATAATAAATAAAGTGCATCGGATTATGTTCCAAAGTGTAGGAATGGGGAAGACAACTGACCTGGCAATGGAGATGCATAACAGTAACATCTGAAAATGATACTTCGTAGGGTGGAAGTGAAGCTAAGCCATATGCAAGTTTCTTATTTGTTGTCAGCGATATGTCACCTGGAAAACATTGCTTGAAGTACTCAACAAGCCGGTGTTCACGTGTTCCAAATGCATCTTTCTGATTCCTTCGCAACACACAAACGGCATTAGTATTAGCTTTTCATCAGAAGCAGAAATCAGTACTTTCTGTACAACACAAGTCTGTAAGTACGTATCCATCAACTGCCGCTGATGTGATCACGAGAGTTGATGCATCACAGAAGAGCAAAACTAGAGTATTGAAGTTAAAGAATGTCTGCCACTTAAAAACAATATACCTGCAGCAACAATACTACAGGTAATTGAGCAATGCATGATTTGAAGTATGCTGTCCTAGCAATCAAAGTATTCTACCGAATTTGACAAAAATGTTAGGCATTCTCAGTTTTAATTATCATATGTCAGGTAGATGGATTCATAATCTCCTATGGCATGGAGAAGTAAGACAACATCAAAAGTTGAAACTGGTAGGAAAAATGCAGGACAGTTGTGATCTCTGTTATCTACTCAATATGGTAGAGAATGTGCCTAAGTTCCCCGGTGCAACTATCCTTCAAATGACGCATTCATTGCTGTCTGCAAATTCCATCTTGAGTATATCCAGGAATTGGTACAAGAGATGGAGAGTTTATGGTCTTAGCTACAACTACAACAAAGTATTAGAAAGACTATTTGACCATTTGTCAACTACTCAATTTGGAAACAGCTTTTGATACTTACATTCTATTATTGGAATCACGATGTACAGCATCGATGTTGATCATTTCAGGTCCTGTTTGTCCACCGTCTAGCCAAAACATTCCATCAGGGAGATTCTTGCTCTGCTTTGTGACGCGTATCTGAACAACAATTGTCGGGCAGATATACCTTAGCATCTCTACGAGCATATCAAAACCAGCACCTACATTAAAATGAAAACGGAGGATCTTCAGCATGGTGAACAATTAAAAAAAAGTGTGATACTGTGATAAAACAAAGCAGACCAACTTAGGACAATTCTTAATACATACCTTTCACCCATCCAGGAGTGTTGACGATTAAAGGTAGCATTTCACTCACACCACATCGATATTTTTCAACAAAGTAGTCATACAGATGAAATAGACAATTCAGGTATGTTTCTGGATCTCTTTTTGAAGAAATATCACCAAAGAAGCAGCACCTAATGGATTTTTTGGAAAGAAATGTTTGGCATTAGAAATACCCAGGTTGGGAGGACATAAAAGTTTTGAAATACTAAACTAAAATGTTTGCTTCTCCACATTAAAAACTGATTTACTGAGTGACTTCTTGAATCTACTACAATATTGGATAGGAATAAGACGTATGCACAAATAACAATAACATGAAATCTATGGTAAGTGAATTTGAGCAATGGTTGCAAAGAGAAAAGGATATTTGAGAAATTGATTTAACACCAGCGGTTAGGCTCGATTCATATATGTCCCTTAGGTATTGTTTGGTAAAGTTCCTACTCTTGCTCGTACTATGGAGAAACTAATGTTATGAAATCTCTTTGGAGTTGGAGGCATGGGGAGTTTTTGATTGTACACTAGCTCCCCTCCTGGAAACTAGTGATTGTGAAGTTTGAAATTTATAGTCCTGCAGGTTGTAGGATTGTCTCTCCCTATCTTCCGGAGCACTTGAAGCACAAAAAAAGCTGCTCCAATTTTATGCAATTCTGCAACGCCGCAATGCAGCTCCAACCAAGCCTTCAGCTGGAGGTACTCCCTCGCAAGCTACAACCAGATAACTCTGGCTTAGCTTAGAATCCAGGACCTGGAGCATGACCAAATTTCTGTTCATCTGACTAACCTGTAGCTTGGATCCATTTCTATCCATATAACATACTGTATAACACAACTATAATAATCCACTGAACAAGTATGCAAGTGGTTTTCTCATCAAAAAAGTAGGCAAGTAGCTACAATCAAACGCAGAGCTGAAACTTGCGCTTTCGCAACCTAAGAAGCACTTGCAGAAAGAAGAACAAATTGAGCAATATTATTGGCACAATTAATGGGGATTTATTCTGGCCAATTCATGTCACTAAAATTCTTTTAGACAAAAAGAGAAGAAATCCCATAACAAGAACTTACTGAGCACAGATTCCTAAACCGAAGAAACCCAAGTGGTGTTATCATTCGGCAAGCTAATCACAACTTCGCAGCCCAAAATTACGAAAAAGAAAGAGCAGAAATTTCACACCTTTCAGCCTCCCGCAGAGTTGGGCTCAGCAAATCTGCACACAGGCCAACAACCAACATGTCAATGACAAATTTAAGTCGCGAGCACCCCAAAAAAAGAATCTCTCCACTCAACAACCAATCCCCTCACGCATATTTCGTAACCTGCAATAGCTTCGTCGACGACGTGAAACGAGAGGCACCCCGGAGGCGAGAACTCCGGCTGTCCCACGTCGGTGTCCAGATACCCCACCCTCCCATACCTGCAAAGAGCCACACGAGCACCAATCAGCGAGCTAATGCCTCACCGACAGACTGATTGGCTAGGGTTTGGATTTGGGGGGCTTACCTCGGGAGCAGCGAGTTGAGGAGCAGGCGGGAGAAGGTGGACTTGCCGCTGTTCTTGGGGCCACACACCAGGACGACCGGAGGCGTGGGGCCGGAGGACATGAATGATATGGCGGAGGCCCAATCCTCCGGGACGACCACCTCAGCGCGAGGCGACGGCGGCGGCGGCGTCCGCGGCGGGGTCTCGCGGGCTCCGGCCATGGCTTTGCTGTGGTCTCTCGAATTCGCGACACAGAGAGAAAACCCCGAAGCGGCGCAATCTGGGCAACTAGTTCTGAATCGAACGGCTAACGTAGACCCACGGTGTGGAGTTATGGGCCGTTCATTTCCTCTCACTGGGCCGCACAGGCCCAACTCGTTTTCTTTTCCTTTCATCTTTCTCTCCTGGCTTCCATTTTCCTGCCCAGCTAGGAATTTCCAAATGGGGTGGGGAACTCCCCCTGTACGGCGACGGCGACGAGCCCCTGTAATCTTAGTGGGGCGAAGGATAAACTATTCGTATAGAGCCCTGACCTACTAAGATACTAAAATATATAATTTTTATTTATATATTATAGTTTTCAATATAAAATATGTATTGCTTATGCATTTGGACTAAATGTGTATCTATATATATTATAAATTATGTTTTAAAGCTATAATTAGAGAAAAAGTATAGCTAAATATTTATAAATTAAAGAATGTAGCCGTGTAATATATATACACACACGCACACACATACTGTTTTTCAACCAATGGAGATTCCCACGGGCCAAGTTCTCATAGGGACTAGGATGAAGATGCTCTCTTCCTGGTAGCCTTCGCAGGACGGGGTGGGAAAGGTTGACGGGGGTAGGAGTGGGACTACCCCGTAATCCCCCACCCTGTTGCGAGAGGGTGGGACTACCCGCAATCCCTCGTTCTGTTGCCATGCCGAGCCCCAAGTCAAGTTTCCACCGCCTCTCTCCCTCCCTTCCCACGCATCGTCTCCTGCGGTGCGTGACTGTGAGCTCACCGCCGTGCATCTCCGCCGCCTCAGCTCCGGCCGGCTGCGTCACAGTGCGAGGACGTCCTCCCCTGACTATAACTTCCTCTCCGCGCTGTTCACCTTCACGCTATGAGCGGGCCCGTCGCACCTGCCTGTCAGTGCCTGAAACAGGGTTCTTGATTTAGGTGGCGCAACCTACATACGTGCATGTACTTGCTGTTTATACTTGCGATCCTGTGCAACTACTTGTGTAGTTGTGATCCAGAATTCCAGATGATGAAAGCCATAGCTATGCCTGTGCTTTTACTAAACCAGTGTAAATATGTTTGTACAGTCCATCCACCAGTCTCTTTATCAATATATATCAATTTGTTGATTCATTCCCGGTTGTAGAATTGTTAACCAGATATATCGAAGAGTGTGAGATTAACTCGAGTAAATATATCGAAGAGTGTGAGATTAACTCGAGTAAACCCACACACAAAAATGGTGGTCTCTTGGCAAATGTTTAGTCTCAATTTGCCGATTTTTTTTTGGTTAAACATGGCAGACCGATAACATGATTGGCTTGGTTTTGTTAAGCGTCAAACATCACATTAGAAAAAACAGCGCACAAACGCTGCAACTTTGGTCTTTTGCCTCCATTTTCTGCCCTCGATCATCTTGGGAAATTTCACGGGAGGAGACCATGCCCTAAAGTATTTGTGAACAGAACGGTGAGTGGGGAGACTCACGGTGTGGACTTATGGGCCGTCTAACTTGGGCCTGCCATTATGGAGTTGGGCCCGTGCTGGACTCGAGATTAGGCCCAAATTTGAGTCTTCTTTCCTCTCGGTTACTCCTGCTCGTTGTCCTCGTGTTGACTTGACCTGCCAAGTCGTCGGTGCGAGCTTCCGGTCGAGGCAACACACATTTTTCACACGGCTAATGGTGTGATGTCACACTGCACCGCAATGCACACATACACTTCGATAGAAATTTCACCTGTTGTTTTATATATATTTCCAACGAACACCCAATGGTATATAAGTTCCAAAAGCACCTTGGTTGCAGCAGCAGGTCAATGGTAAGTTGGTAAGGCCACCGCTGTGTCTTGCGGCGAACCTCCAGAGTCTAAAGTTTTTTAGCCTTTAGGTCGAACAACTCCATCTCTGTGTTGTGTTGGATAGAGATGGAGATGACATGTACTAGAACATCTCTGACGGAGGCCACATGACATCAGACATCTATCATCTGTAGCCTGTTATTAAGCTCACGTCCGGGAGTATCTCAGGATTTCAGGTGAGCTCGATCGATCCCCGACGAGAAACAGAAACCCCTTCGTGTCTGCATTCTGATGAAAGAGGCCTCTCAGGTATTTTTTAGCTTTTAAAAGCTATTTTTTGGTTTTTTACAGTAGCTAACTTTTAAATAGAGTGATTTTCAAGACAGATTTTATAATTTAATTGAAGTATATATTATAGCAACTTCATTTATATCGATCAAAACCGCACGTGAGTTGTTTGTGTCTCCATAATCTCTCTTACAAACAGTTAAAATTTATAAACCACAATCATAATTCAAAGTAAAAAAAACAAGCCGATGCATGATTTAACGGAAACATGCATGCAGCCAGCAGCAGCATGGATGGATACACAAACAAACACATGGATGTCACACTCATCAGGTGGTGTATCGAAAACTGATGGATACACAAACAAACACGCGGGCCAAGTCTGAAAATGATGAAGCCTGTGTATTGAAACAATTAACCATGCATCAGCCTACAGTATCTTTTCTGTTACAAACTCACACAGAGAAACTTAAAATCTTACATATGATCTATGTAGCTTGAATTACTCCAAGCCAGTAGTATGATTTACACCACTACAACACCCCGTTTTTGGAAACAGAAATATCGTTACCTTCCATAACAATCACCAAGCTCGAATTATGAATTTATGAATGTTTATGGCCGTCACACTTTCTTTCTTTCTTTCTTTTCGGAACAAATGATTGTATTCAGACCTTGTCATCCTGAGATGGAGATGCCTCGTTCCCGCTCTCCAAGTCCAGGCTTTTGCCGTGACCACCAGCGTGACAGACAAACAGCAAGCAGAACCCACCGACGGTGACGAGCAGAGCCATCCCCCAGACTAGCAGGTTCAGCGGCGGCGGCATCAGCGGCGACACGCGGCACGTGAACATGGCGGTCAGCGCCGTCGACAGCGCCCACACGGCCAGCTTGAGCCGCTCCTCGTCCGACTCTCGGCGGGGGGACTCGGCGGCGACGAGCGCCTCGAACCTGCGGATGCAATAGAAGAGCAGCGCAAGCATGGCGTAGGCGGCCAGCACGAAGGCCAGGTCCCGCGGGTCGTGCAGCACGCGGTACGTGGTCTGCGCGAAGTTGACGGCGACAAGGAAGCAGGCGGCGTAGGGGAGCAGGCGGCACGCCATGCCCAGCACGCTGTTTCTATGCTCTTGCTGCGGCTGCTGTGGTGGTGGTGGATGTTTCATGCAGGAGACGTCGCCATTGGCGCTTCCTTTGCCCAGGCCATCCCCCATTGTGTACGTAGATATGATCGGTGTGCTTCGGTGCTGTGCTCCCTGTTCCTTACACAGTATGGCAGGGAATGTCTCTGTGGGTTTATATGTATCATCTTTGATCCATATATAATGCTTATATTCTGGCACCCGTGGAACGTACGTAACGACAACTTCACCGAAGTTGTGCGTGAGCGAACGAATGCTTATCTCGTTCTGTTCTCCAAGGGACGGTTAATTACTTGATGTTTATCAGAAAGCATAGGCTGACCGAGCAAATCTAGTCGTAAAACAACAGTTGAAAAGAGAAGTTAGAAGGCCTTAACTAACACGGATGTTTATACTAGATATAAGATTGTTGTGTCGGTCATCGATGAACCTGACCGCGTGCCGGTCTTTACCCGCGGGCCAAGGAACATGTCCTGTGCTTCTGTCTGTGAGCGGCTATAACACAAGGGAAACGGTCGTCTCGGTGAGAGCAGCGGCAATGCAACTGCAGTTTCTGGGGCATCTCTTCTCATCTGCCTCTGCGACTGCGAGTTTGCGTGGACAGAGACGAGGGAGAGACGTTGCCGCCGCGTCACCACTCAGCGAGACTGGTCAAAAATAAGTTGGGCTGGGCCGGCAAAACTCCCGGTTGCATCGGACCCGCGCACGGAGAGGCGGGCAGGGAGGGTGGGCTGACCCAAGTTAAAGATCTTCAGACTCGGGGTCCACCATTTCTCGTAAAATTTTTGCTTTTTAGCCTAAAATTTTAAAGTTTTTTATATATAGACCCCTGAGAAAAGATTTGCAAAAATAGATCCCTAGCACGACGCCAACTCACATAGCGCTCAGGGTACACGGCACGGCGCCATATGCTTTGGCGCCGTGAGTGGACACGTAGGATCCACGGTGGCACAGCACGGCGCCAAAGCACATGGCGCCGTGCCATTCATGCACGGCGCTAACGGTCGTGGTGCCGTTTCCTGGGACTTAAGACCGAGCGCAGCCCCCGGCCCCCCACCACCCCCTCAGTGCTCTGTTCGAACAGACCAAGCAGAGAGCAGCCTCCGCCGCCACCCCTCTCTCCCCTCCCCAAATCCATCCCAATCCAACGAATTCTTGCGATTTTGCTTCTAAACCGAGAAAGCAAGGTGAGCTCCTTCTCCTCCTTTGATTTGTTGCAATAGATATGGATTATTTGAGATACATTTCGTAGGGTAAAAGTTGAAACCCTAGATGAAATTAGTTGGATTTGGCTCGGTTTTATGTTCGATTCGCAATAGATATGCGTAATGTATTAGCAATAATGTGTATAGATCCGTTTTTAGGTTAAAATTAGTTGGATTAGGGTTTAATTTGGGTAACTAGCTAACATAGGGTTAGAAACGAGAAAAATTATAAATCTTATTCATTTCGCATTTTAGGTTGTCATGGGCTTCACTCGTTTGCCACCTCCATCCGATGTTCCCGTGCCGATGTGTTATTGCGGCGATCCTTGCAAAGTGGAAAGATCGGATGATCCGGATAAATATAGGCAGAGGTACTGGATGTGCGCCAACTAGGCGTTCAATCCGCCACGTGCCGCCGTTGCCACGTGACCCCTCACCGAGACTGGTCAAAAATAAGTTGGGCTGGGCCGGCAAAACTCCCGGTTGCATCGGACCCGCGCGCGGAGAGGCAGGCAGGGTGGGCTGACCCAGTTGGCCTTCCAGAGTCAAAGATACTAGCTGCATATAAGCGCGGCGCACGCCACGCTAGCTACCGTGTAGACCAAAGTAAAAGAGACGATAATTCGCAGGGTTTAATAAAAAAATCGAGGACACATGCGTAATTTAGGAAAAACCAAAGGTTTTTTTCGTAAAAAACCGAGGACTTGTAAGGACCTGTACGTAAGTAAATAAGGACCTATACGTAATTCTGGAAACCCGCGGGGCGCTATCAAAAAAATTTTTAGGGGAAAAACTTGCAGGGATTTTTTTGAAAAATCCAGGGACCTTTTTGCGAGGAAAAAGGACCTTTGCGTAATTTCGAAAAAACAGGAGGGAATGGCCTCCTCCGGCCGTACCGAAATGGCCCCGCCACGCGTCGGCCAGGGGGCGCGGGCGCAGGCGACGTGGACTCGCGGGGGGGGGGCGGAATCCCCCCGCTTTGTTTTGGTTATAATTCAGACTCGGGGTCTACCCGGGCTGCTCAGCCGAATATTCAGCGACCCTTTCCGGATGTTACTAGACCGGAAGATGCTCCGCGCCTTGCTACGGGAATTCTGAGCAACATCCGGAGAGCAGTAAGGAAGGGGGGGAAAACTAAAATACATACTGCAATAGCTGCCATATGAAACCATCTAACATATCGTATGGCTATAAATAATTGAGATAACGCGGTTGCACCAGAGATGAGATTAATATCACGGGTTGCAGTTAGCATAGATCACATGCATAGATATATGGGATATACATATATATTTCAAACTTGTTTAAACTAGTTAAATCGACAAACAAAAAATTTTAAAAAAAATTGCACACAATACGTAGGGAAAATAATTATTTTAGAACATGGTATCTAGACACCATAGTGTCACAGTTAATTATTATATTTATATATATACACACACATAGAACGCTGAAATGGGGCACCAAGGTGCCCAGACACCTAGGCTCCCTGCCGTTAGATTGCTTTTAGATACATGCTAGTGCAATAGTATGTAATATATTAGGCATGCTAAATCAATCATGGAAGGAAAGTCTTAATCATGGATGGAAAGTCTCAATCACACTAGTACGCATCTAAAAGCAATCCAAAGGTAGGGAGACTTGGTGCCCAGACACATAGGTGCCCCTGTTATTTATACTATAGGAATGTATCTAGTGCTAATGCCCATTTAGGTGCTAACATGCTAATGCCGCTCAGAATCGTTAGATCTGCCCTTTACAGCCTAGATCCTTGAACGTGAAAGCACCCAATTCATTTATATAATTTTACAAAAATCCCCCTGCCTCCCCGTCAATTTTCTTCCACCCGCGCCTTTCCGCCTCCCATTCACTTTTTCCCCGCGCCGTTCCGCCTCTCGCATCTCCCCACGCCTCCCGCTCCTTTCGTCAGGCCGCCGTGGTGCTGTTCCCCAGATGAGACTGCAGCGCGGCGACGCGCCCAGGCATAACTGTTCCAACTTCCCTGTAATTTGCTTCCGTTACACATTGGTCCAGCAGATTCGTTCGTTTCTTGGTCTCCGATAAGCTAATTTCTTGGCCTGACATCTCCGTTCGTTTGTTTCTTGGTCAGCGCGACGATGCCTAGCAGAGAAGCGCGAGGATATTCGAGGCTACTGCTAGGAGTTCGCTACAGTAGCAGGAGAAGCGCGTGATTAATCTTTGCGGTCACCTCTTTCTTTAGAGATCAATACACCAATGGTGCCTGGAAAGTTCATCTACCTCAAGTACTTGAACATAGTGCTTATTACATCAGATCGTTCCCCAGACTACGATTTTTATTCACTAGTTCAATTTCTTGATGCTTTTCCTGCATTGGAGACATTTATGATGCGGGTAAGTCATTTTCGGAACGGCGCGGGAAAAGATGAAAGGGAGGTGGAACGGCGCGGTTGGAAGAAAATTGACAGGGAAGTGGGGGGATTTTTGTAAAATTGTATAAGTGGATTGGGTGTTTTCACCCTCAAGAATCTAGGCCGTAAGAGGCAGATCTAACGATCCTGAGCGGCATTAGCATGTTAGCGCCCAAATGAGCATTAGCACTAGATACGTTCCCTATACACACACACACACATATATATATATATAGGAAAATTACATAAGGCACCATGGTGCCTAGGCACCAACATCCGATACACGTGTATGATTGATAATTTTTTTGAGTTTGGGTATGAAAATGTTTTATACCCTTGATATATTTATGGTAAGTAAGTTTTGAACTCAGTTCAAATTAGTTTGAACTACTTTTGAGTTCAATGCAACTACAGTGAGTATATACCATAAAAATAGTTCAAACTAATTAAACTGAAGTTGAATTTAAATTTTTACGGAGTTTGACATCTCAAATATACTTTTTTATGGGTATATGAAGATACCCACATCAAACGTTGCGAATCTCGAAGCAAATCAACGGGTATTGATATTGGTGCCTAGGCACCATGGTGCATGAAACACTCGTCCTATATATATATATATATATATATATATATATATATATATATATATATATATATATATATATATATATATATATATATATATATATATACACACACACACACACACACATATGTGTGTGTGTGTGTGTATGTATGTATGTGGAAGACAGTAGCGCATGTTATTCTACTATTTTGAGATAATATTACCCTTTGTTTTCTTTGCATACATCTCACTTTCATTATGTATGGCTATTTTTAAGATCATTTACTACTATAGATTAGAGTAACACATCATCTAAAAGCAATAGGTGTAATAGGTGACCGAATAAAGGAAGGCAACGTGATCTTGTGTATAAGGGCATCTGTAGTGTATGAAAAGAGGAGGTCTTAAGCCACCTTAAGGTCAACCTTATACATTACAGGGGTGACCTTAAGCAGACCCTAAGCAAAAAAAGCTTAAGGCTGGTACTCAAGCTAAAGACCTGGCCATAAGCATTAAAATACAATTTTTCTTTATCTGCCAAGTGGGACCGTCTTAAGGCCCCTTGGGTTATATACACTATGGAGTTGGTCTTAAGATTTAGATGGGACCCACCTTAAGACCCTTTGGGTTATATACACTACAGATGTCCTAAGAGCAAGTATAATAAGAGGCTGTTAGTAGGCTGTATGCTGAGGTGGAGGAGAGAGAAGAGAGGTGGGCTGTAAGTTTACAGCCAGCTGAAGCACAAGAACCAAGAAACTTTGTGAGAGAAAGGGGTGGGTCATACAGCCTTCAGCTAGCTGTAAACTACTATATGAATGTGCTGATAAGTGGGCTTTAAGTGTCCATACAGCCAGTTGAAGGCTGTATTATTAGCCTTGCTCTAATTGATTAGGAACATGAGGGGTAATCTTTAGACCGTGACTTTTTCAAAGCGAGTAGCGTGCACGACGGTGTGCGTCTCAGCTAGGCCATACCATTGGCCAGAACAGCGGCGGACTTGACCTAGCAAAGGCCGTGTAGTTACCATACCATGAAGACTCATCGGCTTCATATGGCCATATACGTGGTCGTGTTTCGCTCTTATCTCCCGTTCCTTCCCCTCCCAGCCCTTTTTTCTTTCTTTCTTTCAGGAACAGCCCCCTCTTTTTTTCTTTGGTTCGGCGTACTTGGCAGTGGCAGGCAAGCTCCAGCAGCTGCCGCGCGCAGCCACTCCGGCGTACGCGGCAGCATCATGCCCTCGACGCGCATGCAGCACCGGAGGCGATCACCAAGGACGGGCTCCATCGATATCGGCAGCGCGCGCTGCACCGACGACGCTCTCACGTACGGGCTCCGGCGGTGGTGCAGCTCCGAGGTTTTGGCTCTGATGAGCCCCATAATCCATGGTGATTAGGCCCCCCCACACATCGCCTAATCATCTCTCATCTGTTGCCGCGCAAGCTAGCTGTCCGATCTATTTTTACGCCAAGTATTGATTTTCCTAGCGTTTTATTGACTTTGATATGTGCGTGGTTTTTATTCTGATTCTGATCCAGTGGTTCAAATCTTTGACTTACAGTTAAAGACAGCACAAGTCACCTTAAAAATACACATCTCGTATTTTTTTATGGTTTTATCCTATGTGTAAGTTGCATGTTTTTTTTGGTTAAGTCTAAGATATTCTTTTGGTTTTTAGATTAGCTTTGAGATACTAGTGTCTATTCTAATTTTGATTGCGTTTCAAAAAAATTATAATCTTGATCAATTTTTTCAGATAACTTAATAAATAAAAAGTCATCTTATACAGTTTTTAAAGGTGACGCCTAAATGTATGTAAGTTTCTATCCTTTCCACTCCTGAGGGCCTATTTGGATTTGTATTTGAATTTGTAGGAAATCCCAAAAATTCCCAACGAACTCTTCCTCATCCAAACACATTCCGGGTTGTTTTTTTCCCTCTCCCTATTAACTCAAGTTGATCTTTGTCTATATATTAGACCACTCCTATCTACCTGAAAAGGGATAACCTGCGTAGCTGTGTTTTTTTCTTTTCTGTTTTCCTTCCTTTTTCTTAGCGAAAAGAAGATCAAATATGGTTCATAAGGTGTATGTAACTTCACATAAAAAAGGTAAAAAAGACAAAAGCAGGTGGAGATGACCAAACTAGATGACTGTGCGCAGACTACTAACTTGAAGGATTTTCTGGTGCTTACACGCATGATACAAGTGCTTATTCAACTTACATAGTTACATGCTGAATCACAACTTTGCCGACCAAATTCAAGTACCCCTAAGGTGAAAAAACGCCGAGCACTCCTTCGCAATTTCCATTAATTAATCGCACTTACTCCTCAATTTTAGAAGCCTCGTCGTTCCATTTCTCCAAGCTGCTGCCGAAGCCCCCGCCATCCGAAACAAACAACAAACAGAGCCCGCCAATGGCGATGAGCAGGGCCATCACCCAGATGATGAGTAGGCTCAACGGCGAAACGGGCGGAAGCGACAAGACGGCGGTCAGCGCCGTCGACAGCGCCCACACGGACAGCTTGAGCCGCTCCTCGTCCGACTCTCGGCGGGGGAACTCGGCGGCGACGAGCGCCTCGAACCTGCGGATGCGATAGAAGAGCAGCGCAGGCATGGCGTAGGAGGCCAGCACGAAGGCCAGGTCCCGCGGGTCGTGCAGCACTCGGTACGCGGTCTGCGCGAAGTTGACGGCGACAACGAAGCAGGCGGCGTAGGGGAGCAGGCGGCACGCCATGCTCAGCACGCTGTTTCTATGCTCTTGCTGCGGCTGCTGTGGTGGTGGTGGTGGATGTTTCATGGAGGAGACGTCGCCAATGGCGCTTCCTTTGCCCAGGCCATCCCCCATTGGATATGTAGATATGATCGGTGTGCTTCGGTGGTGTGCTCCCTGTTCCTTACACAGTATGGCAGGGTATGTCTCTGTGGGTTTATATATATCATCTTTGATCCATAGTGCTTAATACTGGCACCCGTGGAACGTACGTAGCGACAACTTCGCCGAAGTTGCGCGTGAGCGAACGAATGCTTATCGTTCTGTTCTCCAAGGGACGGTTAATTACTTGATGTTTAGCAGAAAGCATAGGCTGGCCGAGCAAACCATTACTATTATATTATAAAAGAACAATTTGGTGGTCGTACGTCCCTTCTTCTCTAACCGTCTTATTTTTCAACTTCTCATCATTTTCCACTTTTCAACTGATCAGAAAAGCCCTCTTTCATAGCATGATTCTCTATATATTCAATATATTTTATTGCAACGCACGAGCGGATGACTAGTCTGGTCGTAAAACAACAGTTGAAAAGAGAAGAAGGCCTTAACTAACACGGATGTTTATCCTCCATATGAGATTGTTATCTCGGTCATCGATGAACCTGACTGTGTGCCGGGCTTTACCCGCGGGCCAAGGAACATGTCCTGTGCTACTGTGAGCGGCTATAACACATGGGAAACGGCCGTCTCAGTTAGAGCAGCGGCAATGCAACTTCTGTTTCTGGGGCATCTCGTCTCATCTGCATCTGCGAGTTTGCGTGGACAGTGCGCGCGGAGAGACGAGAAAGAGACGTTGCCGCGTGACCACTCAGCGAGACTGGTCAAAATTAAGTTGGGCTGGACCGGCAAAACTCCCGGTTGCATCGGACCCGCGCACGGAGAGGCGGGCAGGGTGGGCTGACCCAGGTGGCCTTCCAGAGTCAACAATCTTCAGACTCGGGGTACACCCGGGCTGTTCGGCCAGGTGAGGCCCAGCTGAATGTTCAGCGACCATTTCTCCTCAATGGACAAGTTACTAGACCGGAAGATGCTCCGCGCCTTGCTACGGAAGTAGCTTAGAGCAAGTACAATAGAAGAGGTGGCTGTCACCTCTAGGACTAGCCACATAAGCAAAAAGAGTATATGTGGCTCATGTGGAGGTAGTTAATACAATAAGTTGAGTAGATGTTACCTCTACTAAAGCACTCAAACATTTAATACTTGCATAAATATATCAGGGGTCACCTCTTGCATGAGGGGCAACTTGACTCTCTCTCCTCGTATGATGTGCTAGAGGTCACCTCTTGCATGAGGGGCAGCTTGCCTCTCTCTCCTCTTGTCTCTCTCTTCCACATAGGATTGTGTTGACGTGGATTTCGCTAGAGGCGACCTAGTCAGCACCATTGTGCTTGCTCTTATCGAGACAGCCTTTTAAACTGACTTATCACTTATCGACATTTAATTCGTTCTCACAAACACTCACGCTAAAACTAAAAGTCATCAGGTATAGCTATAAACCATCAGTAGTAGCAGCCAAAAAAACCTACACAACATACGTGTACCATATTCATGCCTTGAAACCTGAGCAGAGTATATATATGTTCGTAGACTGGAAGCAACCGCAACGACAATGCAGCTGCAATTCACAACTCGTGAAGTCCAGGACCTGGACGCAGTGGCGGACCCAGGATTTTACCAAAGGGTATGTCACACCAAAAAATTTTATTTGTTACTTATTCATTTCTATTTGTACACAAATTTCTGAAATTTCTTTACAAATGTCGCATCCATATAACACATGTTCATTTAAGTGACTGAATTGAAATAATTAACCTAGCCCAAAAGGATACATTGTAATTTGTAGAAACTAGAGTACAAGAATCTTATTCTATACATTATTCTCAAATGATAACACACTATATCTAACATAATCTAGCTATACATTAGTCCATCACACTTCTGCTGTCAAGCTATACATTGGTCCAACTGACCTGCAAGAAAAATGATGATCACACTTCTGTTGTCAAGCCATACATTGGTTCAGCTGATCTGCAAGATAAATGATGACCATATAAGTAAAAGTTGTTTGCTTTAAAATCAAAGGATTTAACAAAAGGTATATCGCAATAATTTTGAGATGATATACAAGTCACAGCATGGAAGAGCAAAGTATTACCTAGCACAAGATTGACATTACCAATAACTTGATTTTTCAATCCGGCTTCACAAACCTGCATAAGTAGCATTATCTTTCAAAAGTAGTATGACTGAAAATATCAGAACAGATCGCTTTCACTAAGCAAATCAGAATCTTGTATTCATTGTAAGGTAAACACAACATAATCTCACAAGAAAAAGAGGAGCAGACAAAAACTAGTTTTTTTCTTTTTACAATTCTAAGGAGTTTGCTATACATCACGTACACTGAAATACAGAGTGCTTGGGTGAGTTTTTTAGAAGTGTTGGGATTTGGGAAGCATAATTGATATCTGTAGATCATCTTAAATAACCAGTCAGGCCTTTGCGTGAGAAATTTTTTCAGAAAACGTTCTCACACTAATGGCAAAAAATCTCATTTTCTGTGCAGCATTTCAACAAACATGTCATGAGCAAAGTGGGTCACACAAACCAATGTCTCCAGACCCTACCACCACGCATGGACAAGAGATTAGATTCAGTTTTATCACAGATGTAGTTTACCAAAAGGATATCATTGTTGTTTCATTAATACCCCGTGGACAACATCATAGTCTGGAGTTCCGATACAGTACTACGTGAACTCCAACTGATCTGATCGAGAATAAATTTACTAAATTCAGAGGCTTAAGGACTGGGGTGGCGGGGAAGGGAGCAACTCACACGGCATCGATCTGAATCCATAGTGCAGAAAAGCAAGAAATTTGAATGCATAGATTTGGTTAGAGATGAAATCAGCACCGCACCGCAGGTTTTTTTTTTTTTTGAACTGCACCGCACCGCAGTTGGTAATGAATCCACCCGGCCGTGTGGAGTACTAAGTTGGCTGGCCCCCAGGGTATGCCGTGGCCCACCCGGCATACCCTGTGGGTCCGCCCCTGCCTGGACGGATTTGTGGAGACCACGTCCACGCGGGACGGGTCAACCAAGAGGCAGGGTGGGCTGCTCATCTGGGCTTCCACGGCCGAAGATACTACTAAACTCGAGGCCCTACCCGGCCCACTGGTACTTACTGACTGGACCAGGTGCGGGCCAGAGAATTTGCTCGGGTCCACTTCCATCCAGTGTGTACGTACAGTATAGGTCCAACTGTTTCTCCAACGGGCAAGCGAGAAACTTTGTTCATCGTCGTGCACTAGAACCGCCTATTCATGTCAAGCCTTGGTTATCAATCTAAAGGCATGTTTGGTTCGTTGTTACAATATACCACAACCCACTTAGGCCCTGTTTGGATCCCTCCATCGAAAGTTTAGTCACTAAAGTTTAGATCTAAAGTCTCCAAACAGGTGGTCTAAAGTTAGATCTAAACTTTAGCTAACCCCTAAAAAACATTTTAGACCATTAGTCCACCAAAGTGAACTAAAGTGGTCTAAAGTTTTGGGTTCTTAGAGCAAATCTAATAATGGCCTTATAGCCAAGCTAGTCAGCATTTTTGCTGATGTGGAGGAGAGAAGAGAGGAGAGAGATGAGAGCTTGGCTCTCATGCAAGCAACAAGCTAGGCACGGGAGCCTATGCAGTGGTGGGCTCAGATAATAAATGTATGTGAGGAGGAATAGGAAAGAGAATGTGAGACATGGTACCACATAATAATAAAAAACCTTTTGTAGACAAATAGAAGACAAATTATTGTATAACTTGGCTCTTATAACTTGACTTATAGCCAAACACTTGGCTCTATTATTGGACTTGCTCTTAGGCACAAAGACGTGTTTACCCATGCATGTTGGTCTCTCACCTCTCATTTAATGGCTGACGCACGAAACGAGGAGAGGTAGTATGGTCTTTTTGAAACTTTAGTCCTATCCATTAGTAAAGGATCCAAACAGGATCTTCGACTAAAGTTTAGTGGCTAAAGTTTAGCCAAATAAAGTTTAGCCAACTAAAGTTTAGTCCAAAACTTTAGACAACTAAACTTTAGACCATGGGATCCAAACAGACATACCACAAATTTGATCTCGCTTAAAATAGCTTAGGCTTCTACTTTTTGCTTATTTTTTTACTATTTAATAATTTCATTTTTTAAGTTTTTGACTTTTTTGGAGCTTTTTTACGGTTTTTTTTCGTATTCGTTTGTACTGTCCGTAATGAACTAACCTATTTTTTCTATTTTAAATTTTTTAAATTTAATTACATTAAATAAGGCACCATCAGTTACAATACGATTTCAGCCGACTACCGTACTTTTCAACTATAAGCTATTCAAAAAAAGCCCTTTTGAGCACCCCGAAATCTTAGTCTAGTGCTCGATTTGTCATAGAAACAATTCCTAACCATATTGTGCCACAGTTGTGGCCAATGGTTCTCAAGCCGCGAAACGCGGTGGCATACCACACTGTTTAAATGGTTCTCCTCGTCTTATTAAGCCCTGATCAATATGGCTTCAGCTTCTGGCTTCAGCTTAATTTTGCACTATTCATAAATTTCGTCTTTTTCTGAACTTTTGGCTTTTTTTTAGTTTTTTTACTGGTTCTTTTTTCCTTGTATTTGTTTACATTATACGTGATGGGCTAATATGTTTTTTCTATTTTTAATTTTTTTTAAATTTAATTATGGTAAATAAGCCTCTGTCAGCTACAGTGCTTTTTTCAGCCAGCTACAGTGTTTTCAGCCATAAGCCATGAGGCTTTCAGCCGAACCGATCACCACCTAAGTTTGTTTCGAAAATAACGTTGTTTAAATTGATATTATTTTATTGATAGTTTAGAAGTAGTTTTAGAATCGAGTTAACGAGTCGAGTCGAGCCAAAGCAAAATTTAATTTCATTCTAAATCGACTCATTTAATATTTAATCAATTATTAAGTGTAATTAAAGTAATTTTGAATCGAGCCTAGGGCCCAACAACAAGTTTTTTCCACCCCTAATTAGGTGCTTGTTCAATCACTAAACAAGTAAGGTTGAGGATCCGATTGGTATTGCAGTTGTTTTTTTTAAAAAAAAACACTTGTTTCTTCTTCTACTACTTTTGGATATAACTAACAATTAGTTAATTTGAAGCATATTCTTTCAAGGCGTAATACTGAATAGTGCAAATTGACCCTAACATGAGCGAGCTCGCATACAACAACAAAACGGAAATTAGTAAAGATACATCGAGTGAACACGGCAAAAGGAGAATAGTGCACAGGACAAGTGGAAAGTTCAAACTGCAAAAATGTTTGCAACACTATGGGGGAAGGCAACATATAGCGCATAATAATCGGTCATATATATAAAGTAGTACTAGCTAGTACACGATCAACCTTACAAAACAACTGTTGAATTTTCTTTTCCCCAACTCTGACTGAATTTTATTCGAACAGATAAAATACGACAAACACGTATACATACAATCAGTCGAAACTTACAGAAATGGCACAGCGATTGGTTCGTTTCTTTCGGTGACAAACTGACAAGGACAGACGGACATACACGAAACAATGTACATGGATGATGGATCCAACATTCAGCATACTCCAGTGGTGCACAAACAGTCAAACAATGGCTACCTAGTTCCACGTCCTTCCATGTACGTAGTTTAGACCTTCTCCTCCGGGGAAAGCTCGTGGAAAGCCTTCTCCGGCCGGCGACCGGCGTCAGGTTGGCCATGGCCATTCTCTGCGTTGCAGCACTTCTCCCCGTCTTTGCGACGGAAAATCAAATAGAATGCGAGACCGAGGACCAACATGGTGAGCCCCCACACGGCCAGCTTCAGCGCAAGGTAGGGCGTCGCCTCCGCCACGCGCCACGCGAACGTGTTGGCCAGAGCCACCGTGACCGCCCACACGGCGAGCCTGACCCGCCGCCGCTCGGCCGCCCCGGCGGCCGGGTCGAGCTGCAGGAGCTCGAGCTTCCTGACGCAACACAGGAGCAGGGCCAGGAGGTAGTAGGCGGTGATCACGAACGCGAGGTCGCGCGGGCGGTGGCGCGCACGGTACACCGCGCCCGCGAAGCTAGCGGTGACGGCGAGGAAGAGGACCAGAGGGAGCGCGCAGCGTGCCCACCCGCGCCAGGCACCCCGGCACTGCCTTATTTCGCCCAGGCGGTGCGGCTGCTGCTGCGGCGCTCCTAGCTGAGCAGGACCGACGGTGGCGGCTCTCGCGGGCTCCATGCACGTACGGCGAATGTAGGCGGACGGACGAAGACGGCAGCGGAGCTTGAGGAGCTGAAGCTGCGAGCGAGCGGGCCGACCGGTGCAGGTCAAAGCGCTCAGGTGCTTCGTTGCTGCCTTGAGCTCGACGCCTCGACCCAAGCACCCGCGCGCGCCTCACATATAGCAAAACCGAGGAGGTTGCTGCACGGAAGGTGCAGCGAAGCAGCTCGGTTGCGTCCGTCCTCACGCTCGCAGTCGAGGCCTGTTCAGGGCAAATCTAACAAGCGCGTCAGACGTTTCCCCGTGTCCCTCTCCCTCATACAACATGGTCATGCTTCTACTCCTGACCGAGTGATAAACAATTCGGAATAAATCAGATCAGTTTGAAAGCACGCTTCGACTGCATATATACATAACATAATACACGCAACTGCGACTTGTTCAAAGTTCAGACATCAGGGTTTTGCCACAAAAGTACCACGAACACGTCCAAAAGTTAGAAAATTTCAGGGACATAGCAGTTTACTACTATTGCGTAGGGAGTTCTGGGATAAAGAGGCGGGCAACTTTCACCTCTCACCTATTTATTTATTTATTTCAGTGAAGGGATGAACCATAGGTACCGTTGCTCTTCTGGCTGGCGCCGGATGGAGTGCGCATCTGGCTGACGCTGGGCGCGGGCAGTTCCAAGGGCTTCTACAAGCTCCTTGGTCCCGTGCTCGAGGTTGAATGCGCACAGGTTGCTGTGGACGTCGATGAAGTAGACGCAATTCGCTTTCAGGCTTGGATGGCCCTTGGCCGGAAAACAGACCGTGCTGTAGTAGCTCACAAACAGCGCGCATTCTCCAATGTTATCAATCTGCACCCAGGAAAAGGCTCCCTTGTCCAAGATCCAAACAGCAAACTTATTCTGAGATTGTCGCTTGACCCTTATCAGATCACCGGCTGGGGTCTCCACCAGACAGTTGAACTTCCACTGATGAGGATAGTGAACAAGGTTATGATGCATATGATTCACCTGCGGGCCATCCTCGTCAGGCCATGCACGGGGAGGCTCTGCCCATACCTCGACCGTACCGTATATATCAATGGTGTACAGCTGCCTTCTGTGCTTGAAGACATCCAACAAAGTGTGTTTTGATTCCACTGATGACCAGCTGTTGCTTCCTTTACGCGTTACTTTATACCCTTTCTGGTCGCTACAGATGACAGCAACGGTGTAGTTGCTCTCATTCATGTCAAGCAACCTGGCCTTGGAGAAGTGCCTGCGTCCGATTGGCGGGAGTTGGATCTGTGCGCCGCTGATGGGATTAACTAGCTGTATGATTCCCTGAGATGGGCTCAAGTAGATAAGCCAACCATAGGAAGAACCAATCGGAGCCCAAATGGAGCCAAAGATTGTAGCAGTGCTCGGCATATGGATGATTTGATTTTTCCTTTCAGGTATACTAAAAAATTTGGCACCATCGAGCGGATTTGGGGGGAGCATCAGCCATGGGTCTACCCTTGGACAGTTCGATACATCAGTGCAGACACGGTTCCATGAGGTGCATACAGCACGGAATCTGAGATAGTCAGGGATGGCAAGCTTCTTTATAATCATACCAACAATATCAGTCTGAAGACTAGCCCAATCTGCCATTCCAATGGAATTTACTTCTAGGAACCTGAAAAAAAACTTGTATTAGTGGACATTATGCATAACTGAAACAAAATAGTAAAGACATCAAGTTCTAGCAGCAAGTTTGTGAAATGATTTAAATAGCGTTATGTGGTTAGGAATTCCATGGGGTTATCACTGACCAATGCATTCAGACCAAGTGGATTTTGCATAGCATGTTTCTGATAGATAGGTACAGCTAGAAAAGCAGTATATGAGGCCATCTGGTGGAAATCATATGAGATGCCACACTCATTTAATGCTGGGTTGTGATTGAAGGAACAGAAAGTTAGAGAGACAACCAAGTTTAATAATGAAAAGCCTTTAACCATTATAGTCGAAATGGTGAAACAAGTTAGATGATGTCCTACAAGCTTTCAACAGAATATCTAACCGGCCAGGGCATACAAAAGTAGAGTCTGAATGAAAACATGAATATCCCATAATCATGTCAGATGACTATAAAACTTCATACATAATTTAACTAAGTAAATATACTCGTCGAGATTGATAATAGTACCTTGGCACCTTTGCAGACATGGCACTTACTACCAATTCAGCTGATGTAGAAATCCGAACTCGACTATAGTGGAAACATAATACTTTGAAACATCATCAGATTGATGAAGAAAGAACATGCCCTATCACCTTGCAGCATAAGTGAAGACATCAAAAAGATTAAACAGGACGAGTAATTCTGTAATTGTAAGGCTTAACATAAATTTAGGTTGAACTCTATTAGCAGTGAAAACTCAAATCACCAACCGTAGATAGCCTACATGCACCGTATTTCCTGCAAATACACCCGAAGAGAATGCACATGTACATATGCAAATGCAGCCGTGCAACATTACTTGGTAACAATATCAATTGCCAAATCATGTACCTCGTTTTTAACAGCACACATGCTGGAGTGTACAAGGTCAAAGTGACAGAACATGCATACTCAATTATTAAGAGTTACAGTCTTACAGGTGAGAAGTGTCTCTTCAATTACTCGGATGAAGAGTGCACCACAGGAAAAGCGAACAAGTTGCTAAAGATAAAAATTTTCCCATAAAGATGATGATAAGCATAAGCTGACTTCTATGTTTAGACTGCACTCTTCATTGGGACTTACAGAAGAACAGATTTTTTTTGGGGAGGGGGGGGGGGCATCCTGACAAGAATCACGAATACATCAATCCAATCCTCTGTAACGACCATAAGATAACCGATTACACATATTACTACGTATTGGCATGTTTGTAAGATCCTGTGCTTCTCTTAGAGGTAAGAAAAGATTCAATTTTACGAGCATCGCGGCACTAACAATAGCAAATACATGCATGGTAACCTTTGGAACGGCCATGGAACCGCAAGATCAAGAACGTCAAAATCCCCAGCCCCCAAACCCTACCAAAACCCCCAATCGAACACCCCAACACCCCGCCCGCGCCACCCAAACCACTGATCGGCACCACACGGCATCGGATCGAGCCTTCGATAACCAAGAAACCCTAAACCCCCAAAACGAATGAAAAACTCCCCAAAAGGACTCGAAATCGACCGATCAAACCGTAAACACAGCACGCACAACCAAGAAATCGGAGGAGGACATGGGACCTCACCTCTCCGCCGTGATCGATCAGATATTTCCCTCGGATTCGGGGTAGATGGGACCGAAGAGGAGGTGGGGATTTCTAGGGGAATTGCGGGTGGCGCCACGGAGAAAGCCTGGGATTGGAGGTTGTTCTCCAGCGAAGCGGCCGAGTGACTTTGACGAGTACTATGTACAGTAGATTTGATCGCTTGCGTGTCCGATGGTTTTGTGTTGTTCTCAGGCTAAGTGCCTGTTGGAACAGAGGAATTTCACAGGAATTTTACGGGAATTTTACAGAAAACAGTTCAATTCCTGCAGGAATCGGGAAAAATTCCCGCATTTCAAACAGGGCCTAAGTGTTTTTTAGCATATGATATTTTTAGTACACCCACGGCCATACTACAAATACGAGTGTTAGCTAGCCCTGTTGTTTCTTCTCGTTTTCAGTTTACTACTTTTTAATTTTATGTTTTTTATTTTTATAGCCTTTTAGAACTCTTATCTTTTCTTTTTTTTCTTGTATTCATTTATATTGTCTGTGATAAGTTAATATATTTTTTCTATTTTATAAATTGTTAAATTTAATTACGATAAAAAAGTCATCAGCGGCTATAGTACAAAAAAGGACATAAACCAGGTTATTTCGTCAGGTGTCCTTCGGGCTAAAGGACGCCGGAGCAACCTTCACCAGGCTCATCGCCCTTGTCCTCACTTTTCAGCTGGGCTAGAACATTGAACCCTACATGAAGACATGGCTGTCAAAAGCAGACGAGCGACATCCCATGGTGCAAATCTCCAGGAAACGTTTGACAACTTTCGGTTGGCCAGAATAAAGCTCAATCTAGAAAAATATGTCTTTGGAGTTTGGGTAGTAAGCCACCCGGCTTCTTGGTGTCTGATAGAGGAATTAAGGCTAACCCTAACAAGATTGATGCCATTTTGTCTATGGAGCCCTCCAAACCATCAAGAAGGTCTAGAGAGTTGGCGGAACGCTTGGCCGCCCTCAGCCATTTCCTATTAAGATCGGTGAAGCGAGTGCTACCCTTCTTCAAAACACTCTACAACTATAGTGACTTTTAATGAACCGACGAGTGAGCACAGGCCTTCCAAGACTTGAAAGACTACCTCGCTAAAATCCCCAAGCTTGTGTGCCCAGCACCAAAGGCTTCACTCTTGCTATACCTTGCAACAACTCCACACACAGTCAACATAGTCCTCGTGTTGGAAGAAGGCTCCGTCCAGCAACCAGTGTACTACGTCACCGAAGCCCTATAGGGCGCCAAGACGTGATACACCGAGCTGAAAATTTTGGTGTTGCTTTTCTCATGGCTTCGTGTAAGTTGTGACATTATTTCCTGGACCGCTATAAAGTTGCAAATACTAGCGGACTTCATCACTAAATGGACTCCCACAACTAACTAGGCTTTCAACCACTTCCCGAGGCGCTATGGGCCCTACATACAGATGGAGCATACAACATAGCGGGTGCAGGGCGGAGCAGTCATCACAACCCCGAGGGTTGAAGCCTAGTGTATGTAGCACGCCTTGACTTTCCATCGACTAACAACACAGCAGAGTACGAAGTACTACTGTTTGGCCTACATGAGGTAAAAGCACTCAGAGCTAGAAGGGTCCAAGTGCACACTGATTCTCACTTGCTCGTGGGACACATTGATAAGTCCTATCAAACCAAGGACCTTGACCTCACCAAATACCTCACCACTGTTAGGGCAAAGGAGTGGCATTTTTAGGGGTCACCATCAAACCAATACCACAGGCCGATAATGCAAAAGCAGATGCCTTGGCAAAGGCTACTAGTTAAGGACGCGAGCCACCCTCCAGTGCATTATTTGAAGTCCTAACTTCCTCGGTGGTGCCACAGGAGCAGACGAAGCCCTCTCGTGTGCTACATCGATGCTCATTCAAAGGATGGGGGACGGGCGTGCGCAAGCCCGCTCTCGTTCCACCACCGACTTCGTCGACACTCGTTCGAAGGGTGGGGGACGGGGTGTGCGTGAGCCTACTCGTTCTACTGCCGACTTTATCAAAGCTTGTTCGAAGGGTGGGGTCTGAGCCCAGTCTCATTTCACCGCCGACTTCATAGATACTTGTTCAAAGGGTGGCAGACGAGGCACGCGCAAGCCCACTCTCGTTCTACCACCGACTTTGTTGACACTCATTCCAAGGGTAGGACCAGGCGCGCGCGCGAGCCTACTCGTTCTAATGCCAACTTTATCGATACTTGTTCAAAGGGTAGGGGATATAGATTGCATGAGTTTACTCGTTTGACTTTTTAATGCTCGTTCAAAGGGTGGGAGACAAAGCATGCACGAGCCCACTTGTTCTACCACTGACTTCATCGGTGCTTGTTTGAGAGGTGGGGGACGGAGCGCGCGTGATGGATCGTGCATGAACCCCACAAAGTTATAACAGTATCCTTACAGGCGCAAAGCCCGTGGCAAACACAAAATATAAATCGCAAGGTAAGTTGTCAAACATGGGGAAGAAGGCTAATCTCCCTTGTCTGAACTCTCGATATTTATAAAATCCATGGGATGAACACGCAGTCGGGGCTGAGAAAGTTTCCCAGAAGTGCATCAACTCCTCTTCCCAATCCAAGGGGTGAAGCCCACAGTGGAGAAGGCAATCCGCAACAAAAAGCTGGTCTGCATCGAGCACCTGCCTAGATAAGACATAGTAACCAAAATGCCTAGTGAAACATACATGCGAATCAAACAAATGATAACACAAAACCCCAAAATGTTGTTTCTCTACAAACACAGAGGACATCCACCACTATCCAAAAAACACAGGAGTGGGGCAGGGGTACGCCATAACCTATGCGAGAGGACAAGCATAAAGAGGGGTTCAACGGCTTCACACATGGCGATTGATGATTTGGGCCTCCGCGTTACCTGCGTTAGGAGTGGTTCATCACTTCACTCTTTCAAGCCATGCCTCTAGCTCCATCATCGTGCTAAGAGTGCACCGCAACAACACCTTCACTGCTTGTTTGCCGAGGTACCCCAGAGCTGCTCATGAAAGGTGCAGATGGACTTCCTCATCACATGAAGAGCATACAACATCGTCGTCTAGCCCAAGGGAAAATCGAGTAGTAGGTCCGCCATGTCGCCTACATGCCGGCACCCGCGGACATGCAACGACCCCAAAAGAATATGTGCTGCAGCCTATGAGCAATGGTTGTTGTACACCCGAGCCACGCACAGTGAAAATTGTTGAAGCAACGCGTAGCCACCGGATGCTGCTCATCAGGTCCTCAGGCCCGTGCGACCTTGGGGGAACTTCGACAGCCATGGCCATAAGCATGCTCTCCAGGGCCTCCATGGACTCCCAAGTCTGTAACTTGTTGGTGAAGTTTTTTATTTGTTATATGATATCATTATGAAATATTCTTGGTCGGATGTTATTGGTCGAGATACTAGTGACTTATATACCAACACATGTATTGATTAATGACCACGTTTTACGATCATAGCTATAGCGATATCAAATCAATAATCTAGACATATGTTAAAAAACATGATGTTGAATTAGCCCACTTGAAAACACTATTAAGATTGTTATGTTTTTTTATGTGTCATAAGTTGGTCTTAAGCACATATGATGTATAATCCTTATACCTGATATTAGTATAGTTTTCTACATATGTAATAGTGCATTTAGAGGTTACCAAATGCTACTCTTTAACTGGATAGTTATAAAGATAGCTTTCGGGCATGCTATGAAACATGCAGAACAATGTGACTTGTCGGATATGGAATTTTCCCCTCCAACCTAATAGGAGAGGTATCTTTAGGCCCATCGATGTAGTTGGATAAAGAAAGTGCATGGCTATATCATGAATGGTCAAAGAATTGATCATATGAAGTAATCCATTACTAGATCGGGAAAAGACTATACATTTCTCACCTAGAGTTCGATCAGGTATCGTGAGGCAAAAGGAGAATACACAAACAGGTCATTCAGTCCGACTTGATATGAATTGATCGTATGTGTACACTGACTAGTTGTGAGCTGGTCAGATATATCACAAACTGGTTTGCGAACTGGTTGTAACTAGATACGATCTAGTCGTAAGAAGTTATGGATTGATCGTGAGTAACTAAGACCTGGTTACAGATCATATTGTATAAGGTTTGTTTAGATTGATCTTTATGTATATTTTAGGGTCGATATGTCCTGCTACGGACCGTATCGACTAGTGATAGAAAAGGTGTTTTCCGATCACAACCAAGTATACATAAACTTACGTAGGCACATACTTAATGGGTTGGAACATTAAAAGATCCAGTCAAAAGCTTTCCAAATGAAATACGACATCTACTTGTTTTGGATAAGGATCTGGCTGGAAATCTTTCCAAGTGGAATATGACATCTACTCATACTGGATAAGGATCCAGTAGGAGACTCTCAGAGTGGGATACAATTTCTACTCGTGTTGGATAATAACTTCGTTCCAAATAGTTTATGGCTTTTGGCTTTCAGAAGCCGACTTTTGAATAGAGTGACTTCTTAAGGTGGTTTCTATAAGCCATTTGTAGGAGTCATTATAGGAGCCACTTTGAACGGAATAGCTTTTCAATGTGAGTGCCCCTTACTCCTTCAATCTCTCACAATCAGCCGAAAGCTACAATCAAAAGCCACAACATTTTTGAAAAGGACCAATGATTTGGTTGAAGGCTCTATATAAAGGGGATTATTTGTGGCTATAGGTTGAGAGGTGAGACAAAGATTGGGTCATCGCACCACCCACCGAAACCTCAGCCGCCTCATTTCGAAGGCCTTGTTGTACATATTGGTATTAGCACATTGACACACGACGTTCTATCCTGGACATGTGGATTTCGATAGAGACGTTGCTGCGGCTCTAGCGTTGATCGGGACAACTCGAGAGAAGACAATCGGTTCGTGGAGATTGACTACCGCCAGAGGGTGATCGACTCCTGAGAACCACTTTTCAAAGATCCTGAACAATCGACTACTTACACTACATCAATGCACACTACGTTGAATAGGGTACTTCAACTCTCCTTATGCTGCACTATGTGTCTTGTGGTAACGATTTGTGATCTCTTACTCGTGTAGCTTCTTGGTTTATACGGTAGAAATTTTAATTTGCGCTAGTATAACCTACCCATATACCAACAAGATTATCTGAACTAAATTATTTCTCTCTCTGTATAATGCTTCATACGTAATCTTGTGATGGTACACTAATGACTTGGTACAATTACAAAGTTTAATCCATTTTTCTAAAAAACGAAAGTCATCATGTATGTGTAAGAGCAACTCCAGCAGTAGCCCTCAAAACAGGGCCCCTACTTTTCATTTGAGGGCTCCCCCTACTTTTGATGGCCCTGTTTTTTTACATCTGCTCCAACAGCACCTCTCAAATTTAAGCCCTCAAATCCATTCCACTGCAACTGACATATGGGACCCACTCCTCATTCTCTCCCTCTCCCTCAGTCCAACTCCAACGCCACGTCCCAGACAATCCATGTCGATCTCCAAGCCGCCGCCGGCCGCCACCGCGTGTCCCACGCCTCGCCATGTACGGCTCCAACTCCCTCGGGGGCGGAGGCGGAGGCGGCGGTGGAGTGGACCAGATCTGCCGAGGGCCGCCGCCGCGCCTGATCCAGAGCGCCGCGCCAGATCTGCAGAGGGCCGCCGCCGCCGCGCCTGCTCTGCCGAGGGCCGCCGCCGCCGCGCCGTCACGCTGAGAGGAGCAGCCGAGCAGGCGAGCCGCGAGCAGCCGAGGGGAGGGGTTGGGGGCGCCCGTCGCCGGTCAGCCGCGGAGGGAGAGGCACCGCCGCGCCGAGGGCCCAAGGCCGAGGCGGAGAACGGGAGAAGGCGAGACGCCGGCTGAGACGCTGAGTTGAGACACTGGCGGAGTGGGAGGCGAGGGATTTTTCACCGAGCACGGGAAAAACAGAAAAATGAGAGCCAGAGTAGGGGGCCCCTGGGAATGAGGGCTGAAGGGGGGATTTGAGGGGCTCCTCAAATTTGAGGGCTCTAGTAGGGGCCCTGCTGGACCTCTATTTTTGACTCAAGCCCTCAAATATGAGGTTTGAGGGCTCAAGTAGGGGCCCTGCTGGAGTTGCTCTAAGGGTCTGTTCATATTAGTTTTTACTGATGGTTTTTAGCTGCGGCTGATGAATAGTAGTGGCTGACAGAAGATACTGATGAATAGTAATAGTTGATAAATAGTAGTGCATTATGTACGAAAGACAGTACAATGAAAGGCTCTGTAATATTTGGACCATCATACGACTTATGAAATTATGATGTAATAAAATATAAAGTACGTTACAATATGTGAAAGCGAAAAGTAGTAGCTGACGAATAGTTGTGATCGATAGAAATGACTTATAAAAATTGAACCGTTCGCATTAGCTTCTGCTAAGTCTGAAGTAGAAACTAATATGAATGGACCTTTGACAACCCTTAAAAGTTATTTAAGACATTTCAACCTTTGTCTGCAGCTAAAACAGCCGGCCAGCTAAAAAAACTAGACGATTAAACAACCTTTTAGACGTGACTGCAATATCAGCTACAACTGTTTTTCATGAAACCAAAAGAAAAATTTGATTATTTGCCACATCTTTCATGTGCATTTGATAAAATGCTCTATGATACCTCACTTACGTATGGGTCCAGGACCAGTATGTAAGTGACACATAGAAGAGCATTTTATCAAATGTAATGTAAGATGGGGCAATAGATCAAATCTCCCAAACCAAAAGCAGTTTCTTTCGTTCAGCCCAGTTGAAACTGAGAAAATTGCTATAATGGGACTCCAAACAACGTGTTTCGCTATAATAGGACTTCTAACGTTGACATCGCTAAAATGACATCCGAAACATTGGCTTCTCGTAATACATGACTTTTGGCTAATGTTTCGAAATACCCGAACATTGGAATTAAAAGAGCCAAATGTCATGTATTACGAGAAGCCAATGTTTCAGGTGTCATTTTAGCGATGTCAACGTTAGAAGTCCCATTATAGCGAAACATGTTGTTTGGAGTCCCATTATAGCAATTTTCTCGTTGAAACTTGAAAGAATCCAAATGGCGCCACGCCGCTACGATTTGCAAACGAAATAGAAAATTTCCAGCAAACCGCGCACTCTTCGCGGCGAAACCGAAACACGCCCTCCCTGATTCGAAAATTCAAACAAAAAAGGAAACAATAGCCATACTCCCACTCCATTTCGCTTCCCACGGAGCCAAAAACTTCGTCGAAATCTTCCGCGATGCGCGCTCTCCATCCAACCCCGGAAAAAATTAGTCTCAGCGCGATCTTTTAACCCTTCTTCCCTCCTTCCGCTCCCAAATCACGCGCCCCGAGCCTCCCTCTCGTCGAATCTCCTCCCATCTTGAGCTCGTGCGTCTCGCCGTCCCGCCCATGGAGATCGCCGAGAGCGCCGTCGCGAGCGGTGGCTGTAGCATCCGTGATTTGCCGCCTTCCAAGCGGTTCAAGTACGTCGGTTCCTACATGGGATCAACTCCATGCCTGCCGCTGTCGGAGACGGCGGCCGCCCCCGTTTGCCTCCCGGCCAAGAAGCGCGCCTATACGTCGGCGGCGGTGGCCGAGGGCACCGTCCCGGTGTGCCTCCCCGCCAAGAAGCGCGCGTGCGCACCACCGTTGGATGCCGCCGTTCTGGCGTGTCTTCCGGCCAAGAAGCGCGCGTGCGCGCCGCCCCTGCCGCGGGATACGGATGCTTCTCCCTGCGTCCCGGCCAAGAAGCTAGTTCACCCTCCGCCGCAGCCCGATAACGCCGCTGCTTCTCCCTGCATCCCGGCCAAGAAGCGCGTCCAGGCGCCGCCGCCCCCGGAGGACGCTGCCTATTCGGTCCCGGTTTGCCTGCCGGCCAATAAGCGCGTGAGGCCGCCGTTTATCCTGCCCTCGTCCTCTCCATCAATTGAGTCAGATGGGGCTCGCGTCGCCGCCGTCAGAGAAGCCAGGCCTCAAGGATACAATAAACGTGCCGGCACCACCAGTCCTAGAGTGGCAAATGGCGCCGGAGATTATGCGAGAGCTGAAGCGTCCAAGATTTCCGACAAGCCCATTAGGCCTAAAGAAGTCAAGGAGCAAGTGTCCATGAAATCCGGCGGAGCTAACGCTACAAAACGAGCCAAAGATCTAGAGTGCAAGAAATCCTGCAATGTTGTCAATTGCAAACAATCTGAAGTTCAAGTTGAAGTGTTGAAGAAAGAAGAGGAAGCGATTGATCCTAAAGAAGCAGCACGTGAAGAAGAGTCTAGGAAGGAAGCTGAAGAAGTGGGGCGAGAGCGAAAGCAAGAGGCTGTGGAGGAGGACGGCGTGCTCTGCTCGGTGTGCGGGAGCACCGACGGCGACCCGTCGGACCCCATCGTGTTCTGCGACGGGTGCGACCTCATGGTGCACGCCTCCTGCTACGGCAACCCACTGGCCCAGTCCATCCCCGACGGCGACTGGTTCTGCTCGCTCTGCTCTGCCAAGGCAAAGGAGGGCAATCCGGCCCGGTCAGGCTGCTGCCTCTGCCCGACGAGAGGCGGCGCGATGAAACGCACCACGGACGGGCGGTGGGCGCACATCGCGTGCGCGCTGCTCGTGCCGGAGGTGTTCTTCCGGGACCCCGACGGCCGCGACGGCATCGACTGCTCCCGCGTGCCCGGCCACCGGTTCGCCAAGGAGTGCTACATCTGCGAGAGCAGCAGGGGATGCGCGCTCGAGTGCTCCCAGTCCAAGTGCGGCCTCGGGTTCCACGTATCATGCGGCCTCGACGGCGGCCTGTGCATCGAGTACCGCGAGGCGAAGGGCGGCGCAGTCGTCGCCGGCTTCTGCAGGGAGCACACCAAGCTCTGGGAGAAGGTAAAATCTTGCATTGTCATAGTCTTGTAAGATTGAATTAGTTGCGCAGAAACTAAATTTAGTAATGTGATTTGAAGAACTTTTGATTGCATCTGGAGAAGGTAAACTTTTGATTGGATTTCTGTATTTGCTGGTGCAGCAACAACTGACGGGCAAGTACAAGATTGTGTCAAGAGGACAGGAATGATTTGGAAGAGAAGAACAAGGCAATCAATGCTTTGGAGTTGTGAAGATTTGCATCTTAATATTAATTAGGATGTGTTATTGGTCTAGTTTTACTTTCTTGTTATTGGTCTAGTTTTATTTTCTGCCTTGTGCTAGGTTTAGGTACTTCTCGTTTCAGCGATAGCTTCTTATTTCTGCTTTTAATTCATTGTTCCTTAAGTTCATCTTTGTCTAGTTTTTTTTTCATTTTTCTCCGTATTTTTGTATTGTCCGTAATGGTCTAACCTTTTTTTTATTTTTTTTAAAATTTAATTATATCAAATAAGCTATCTCAGATATAGTAAAAATTAAACCAGTTACAACGAACAACTATAATCCATTGCCAAACTAAACACCTCCTTAGTTGTAGAAGATTAGAAGTGCCATTTTAGAGTTCTAGTGGGACAATTTTATGGTTTGGAGGTTTAATTTGTCTTTCTTGTTTATTTTAGCATGAAGTTATGTAATTTGACTGTTTTTCAAGGTCAGGAAAAGTGGGGTTGTTTATGCTTAATTTTTAGATTGTTTTTAGGCAGCTGAGTTTGAGAGCTAGGTTAAATATACTCTAGTTAGTTTTCCCACTCACATTGTTCGTCGATCCCATGATCTAAGCATAATGCCGAAATGATATTGCTTGCTTCAGTGTTTAGTCAGTAACAAAAGTAATCAGTTATAATACCAAACCTTCATCTCCACGTGGAGTCGTGCAGACAGTGAGCAGCTTTGTTAGTTGATCTAATGACCATAGCAGAAGATTAAAGAATCAAAATATTCATCTTAAGATCACCCACAATCTCAATTTTCCGCGTTCAGCTCAGTCTTGGAGTCCTAAAGCTTGTTTAGAACATAAAATTTTGCAAGAAACTGTATAATTCTATTAAAATTGGTGTGGAATTACCGCCTTTCAAACTGTATAATTCTATTAAAATTTTGCTAAGTAAAGCAAGCATCACAGCCCATAAGACAATGAATGAGCCCAAAACAACGGTCTCTCGGTCCATGTAGCCACAAATAAGCCATCCAAATGCTTGCTCTCTCTCTTTCTCCCCTTCGAGAATACGCAGGAGATGTGCTTATCATTTTGCATCTACATGTTCTTAAAGTAAAGGCTAAAAATATCAGAAAAGATATCAATATCTTAAGGACTATAGTCAAGTGATCCATATGAACCAATAATAACTTATCTTAGCCGTGAGATACATGCATAGTTGCTGGCAAGCATCAACATGTCTTGGTTTCTTATTGTTTTGTGTGCTAATAATCTGGCCTTTGTCCCTCTCAACGGGCAACTTGGACGATGACCAATAACGTGCTCTTCTGCGCACCATGTTCCATTAAACACAATGTTATACTAATATATACATTTGTATGAAATTAGGCCAATATCGATGCGCTGCCATTCGTTCAATTTAGTTTATATCGATTTCTCCAAGGCAATTATTGCCTAAAGAGTACAGCTCAGACACGGCAAAATACACATGGTTTCTGTGCAGGATTCAGCTCAAAAACTAAAACCTGTAGAGACTAGAGACCACTCTTGACAACAATTGAGCGATTGGGAACGTTTGCAAATTGCAACAGCAACTGCTGCAAATCCCAGCCGTCTGATTGTTCAGGTGCTGATGGTCCAGAACGTGTCTGTAGTTGCTTTTCAGAGATGGCCAAAATTCGAAATAATTTTGTTGAACTCCTGAGGGTATTCCAGCAACTTCCCAATTTGAAAGAAAAAAGAAAGGGGGAGTGGTCCCACCTGTCGATGGGACGGCGGAAGAGGAGATAAGGCCTCGCCTTATCTCTCGCATGCAAGCGGGGTGGCTTCGACCGCTTCGCCCGTGGGTAGCCAAGTCAAGCGGCGACGGCGGTGGCGATGGAGGCGTCACCGGTGTGGGTGCTTCGGTGCCAGCTGTGACTACAGCCCGGCGGCCTCCGCCCCGCTCCCCTATAAATGGTGAATTTCCCTTCTCCTTTGGTGACCCGAAGCAGCAGTGAGTTCACTCATCCCCTCTCTGATCTCCGATCTCCCTCGGTAGTTCTCAGATCTTGAGTCTTGAGAGTCGCCGGCCAGGTTCTTTCTTGTCGTCGTTGGTTGAGCAGCTTGAATATCCGTTCTAGGGTTCTTTCCTGTCTAGTTTCCTTGTGCCTTTTCTTTTGGATCTGGCCGTGAGGAAAGGTTGGGGATTTACCTTTAGAGTTTGATTCAGCTCAGACTTGTGCTGAGTGTTTGAAGGAGATTTTGTGACTTGTTCTCGGTGTTCACGAGCATTCCTGGCCAGAGCTCTCGTCGGTCTTGTGCGGCATTCGCCCGACCCTTGGCTTCTACTTCGACTTCTAGTCAGGTGGAAGTGTGGTATTGTATCTCTGATTGCCATCATCTCCTTACTTGGCGCAGCTAGGTGCTTGGTTTTCTGGGACAGCGCAGCGTGTGTGCCTTGCCCTGTTCGACTTCTTCTCGGTGATTTCGAGCATCACTAGCTTTGTGAGTATATTTGCTGTCAGCCTTTTGCAATCTGTGATCTGTTTCATATATTTGTGATTTGTCACTGATTGATTGTTGCAAAGAGATGCATGTGGGTTCGGTTGTTAGCTCAATGAGGATATTGGTCTTGTGCTGAAATTGAATGTTCAAGATTGAGCTCTAAATCTTTGCTATTTCTGTCTTATTCCTATAGTTATTTACTTTTGAAACATATATGTAGTATGTGATCACTGTTCCCATATTGCCTTCACCTCTGTTAGCCATTTCGGCTTGCTGCATAAACTGTTTATTTGTGAGTCTATACTCTTGAGTATATCAAGTTAGTTGGCTAATTTCAGAGCTATCTAGTGGTCACCCCGAATTGTGTTGTTTGCTGGCTGAAAGTATTTTGCAGATAGACTAGAAGTTAAGTCTAGCAGAATTTTTGTTTAGAGCTCAAGGTTTGAGATAGCTATTTCTGTCTTATTCCTACAATTAGATACTTTTGAAACATATATGCAGGCTGCGATCACTGTTCCCATATTGCTTTCACCTCTATTAGCCATTTCGGTTTGCTGCATAACCTGTTTATTTGTGAGTCTATACTCTAGAGTATATCAAGTTAGTTGGCTAATTTCAGAGCTATGTGGTGGTCACCTACTCACCTTGAATTGTGTTGTTTGCTGGCCGAAAATATTTTGTAGATAGACTGGAAGTTAAGTCCAGCCGAATTTTTGTTTAGAGCTCAAAGTTTGAATCTTATTTGGTATATTCAATTAGTGAAGAGTATAAGACTATAGTAGCGGGACGGCCAAGATTAAATCTTGTATAACCCTACATCTGAGAGCACTAATCAATAACTAAAACTTAAGCTTTATGCTAGTTTTAGTCATTCCTTGGTTTCTAGAAATGCTTTACCTGATTAGTTCAGCAGTATTGTTGGTTCATATGACGAATATATGTTCTGATATAAATGGCATGGGAGAATTACATGTTTGAGTGCAATTTATGTAATTTATATACTGCTTAAAATGTGTTTTAATAATGCTTAATTATGTTGAAATTAAATATATATATATATACCGTAATTTTTACAACAATTTTTGCCGAAATTCTAAAAAATCGAAATCCGGGCAGCAGTCAAGTAAATAGGAAATTGGAATAATAATCGTTTTCTCTCTTTCGGTTTCTTCAGGTGCACAATAGGAATTTCTCCAATTCTGCCCCTGGATCGAACTCGTTGGATTATACATCAGAATTTGACATCGACAAGGTAAGCATAAAACAATCTTATCCGGATGGCTACAGTGTACGGACATAGTGCTCGTTTATGAAGCTCAAGTTTTTAGTTTTTTTTGCTACTGTGACGGATAGTTTTTTCAAGGTAATTAAAATTTTAAAAATAGAAAAATAGTTATATTGTTACTAACAATGGAAAAAATAAGAGGAAAAATAAAATACCCAAAAATAAGCTAAAAAGTGAAAAAAAATAAAATTAAGAAATTAGAAGGATGCCCGAATCACACAGTAAACAACAAAAAGAAAAAAGAAGGCAAAAGTCTCAGACATAAAAAGCGAGAAGTATTCTTGATCAGAAAAAATCTTAAAAAAGATAAGGAAAAAAAGGGAAATAGACAGGAGGAAATCGGCGAAACCTCCCCTTGGAAGGTAAAGCAAGCAAGAAAGCGAGTAAAAAAAATTGCGGAGAGGAGAGGAGGCCAGCAGCCCCCATCCACTGGAGTTGTCTCATGGTCTGAACTGTCTGATCTCGACTCGTCCTCGGGAAGGGAAGGGAAGAGAAGGGAAGCAAGCGGGCAAAAAGCCCTCGCGCTTTCTCCATTTCCTTCCGCTCAATCGAACTCCAGCGCAAGGAGGGCTGGGCATCCAAGAAAGTACTCCATATCCCCACAGATCCTGTAATTTTTTTTTCTTCGTTTCGATCGGCGGCCGCGTATGCTTCAGATTCTTGTTCTGGTAAGTTCGTAGCTTCGTTCTACTCCAGTGCATGTCAATTTCGTTGCTTGTCTTTTACAAGGTGTGGGTTTCTTGGATCTTTGGTTAGGGGGGCAGTAAACGCCCCCGGATCGTCCCAGTTCCTGGTTGCTTTCTTGTGCGGAGCTTGGTTAGATTGGGGATGTGGGTTTTGATCGAGGAATCTTGGTGTGATAGGTTCAATGATCGAATCTGGAGGGCTTACTTTTGCGGGCAGGTGGGTTTTATGTCGGATGGACAGTTCTTTGTTCTTAACCCCAATGGGATGGCGCTGAGTAGTAAATGTGATGAGCATGAGCTCAGTGTGTTCGATGAAATTACCGACTCAAGTTATCTGAGGGAGTACTGCGAGGATCAGAATTTGTTGCTTAAAGGCTCCAGATTAGGTTGTTATTGGTCTTGGTTTTTCTGCAATCTGAGGACAGGACAGGGGAATGAGTATGTCACTGTCTTGCTTCTGAACTATGAAGTATGGGAGGATATTTTTTTTCCTGTCTGGCATCTGTATCTTGCATGCAGGATGGTGGGTTTATTATAAACGTTTTATCCTGATGAAGACTAGCTCATGAGGCATCATGTATTTTCTTCCTCTTATTCTACTTACCACTTGAATTTAGTCTGACATTTATTCGTCATCTTGGCCGAAAGCCCAAAACTACTAATTCTAGTGTAATGATTGGAAACGCTGCCTGAATGTGTTCTGACTATGCAATGGTACATGACTTGAATTCGAACTGGCCTATCTTATAAAGGCAGGGAAAACATATGTTTCTATGAGGTGTTCACATGATATATTATGCTACTGATTCTCATGTTATATGATAGTTGGTGACACCACTGACTCGCAATAGATTTGGTTGTTCATATCCTAGTAATCTTTTGTGTGTTAATGTTAGGAAATTTAGACATGGCACCTGCTGATTACAATCTTCTGTCTGTTATGATTTATGAAGGAATTCTTGCAATTGCTCACAGCATTTGTTCCTATCAACTAGAGTCGTATGTGTGTTTGAACAGAAATCTTATATGTAACTTTGCTCTCTGATGCAGCAACATGACCATTCTGGCAAACTTTCATGATTGATATGTCGAGCTGCTTGCTGCTATGACTAATTCTTGGGACCAAACTTGTTGAGTTAATTACGGCAAGGAGTAATCTGCAAGGCAGTTATTGGTGTTAAGGTCACTGGCTACTTCTTTGCTGAACAAGCTCTCGAATATATGGGAGAAGGTGACTGTTTTTCCAACTTTAAGTCTCATCTTTTGAGTTAGACTCAACTTTTGCTTCGCCACTTTTCCTTTGCGACTAGATCTTTTAAGATATGTTGGGAAATTTACAACTGTAACGCCATACATAGAATCCTTGGTCGGTCATTGTGAAAATCTGTTCCCCAGTGACACTTTATTACAGGATGCTGGCGTACTTGTAGTGTATAAACATCAGCTTAATCTAATTCATACTTAGCATTGCACAGCAAGCTCGGATCAATTGTGCCACTGTCAGGGTTGTCTTGGCAAGTACACACTTCTCAGAGATGAAGAAAACCCACGGTTGGCAATGTTTGAGAGACGACTTCCTTTCTTTGGTTGTGGAATAGGATGGTCCTCGTAAGAATCCTTTACCGACCGCATCAACTTCAGTTCAAATTTCAAAATTCTGCATCTGGCAGTATCAAACATGTTCCTTTTGCAGTTTTCTTTTAGGTTTCTTGTGTCCATTGATTTGGTACACTGCGGCTACTCTTTACTACTGCAAGTACTACAATAGGGATCCCCGAGAGCGCCCGGGTCTTGCTGCCTCTGCTGTTGCGGTTAGTCTTCCTTTTACAATAAACCATGGACATGTTACTATAATTACTTAAGCTTGAAAACAATTAGTAGAGACACTAGTATAATAGATAAACCGTATCTAGCTACAGGAAGCAAAGTGTTCTCCTGCAGAAAGTCAATTGTTCATGTCTATAAAACATCACACTCCCTGATAGCAGATGTGCCAGATTGTTTTGTAGTGAAGCTGGGTCTTAAGCCCGTTTGCTCACTCCTATTTTATCTGAAGGCCCATATATGTCCGACAGGAGCCTCATCTGTAGGTTGTATTTCGCTGTTTTTGTATCATTGTGTAGATTATGCACGGAAATCCTAAAGCTAGATAATTAAACAGTGGATACGCCAGCTACTCCACGCAGTTGTTTGCACTCTGTTCTGACAAACTTGCTCGAATAGGTTGGTTACTGTGAGTTCTCTTCCTAACTCATGTTTCGATATGTTTGGTACGTGCAGGCAGTCATCTTCACAATCTTGACTGTTATTACCCTCTCCGTGATACTGATAATCTGTGTATACAAGTGATTTCTGAAGAAGGGATAACAGGGCTGGAGGATCCTTGACTGGTATTCAGAAGAACTTGTAATGTTAGTGGTAGCAGATCTTTCTAATCCATCATGTATCACGTAGTCAAATCATTACATGTTCCTGATGGAAACATTATTCTGCTGTTGTTCACTATTACTCCAGCACTAACTCTGAGCTCGGCGTATTTTTTACGAGCAGTCATAGACCATTTTTACTCACCAGCCGTATCGTGCGGCAAATTTCGCATGTTGCAGCAAGGTGGTAGCACCATGGAAAATAATGCTTTAGATCGTATAATCTCCAGGCTAATGGTTTTCTGGCTGCCATCATAGCTTGATCCTGACCTTGACTCTGGAGCTACGAGGCTACTAGAATCCCGATCTTGACAACCTTACAAGATTTGCGCAAAAGGAGAACTGTCATAGGGTGCAATGGTGAGCGTATAAGTTTGTGAACTCATCGGCCTGTTCTTTACCTCACAAACTGACAGTTTTTGGTTTTTGCTACAGTATCTAACTTTCAAACGGAGTATTTTCTTCTCAAGACGGGGTCTACAAGTTAAACGATCTACACGTTAAAAGCCCAACATCTGTACCAGCCAAAATCGCAAGGGAGTATGTATTTCTCCGTAGTCTGTACCGTAAACAACTAAAATTCAAAAATTTCAGCTAAAAGCCATAAACCGCAGCCGAAAAGAACATACCCTAAGTTTTTGAGTCTCGCTTCTACGTTAAATTTGAAGTATGAGAATTACGTCTTGTCCTCTCAAGTCTCGAAAGATCTTTCGATCGATCGATCAGTGCCGAACCTTTGCTTGCTTCATTTCCTCACGTAATCAGCCTCTCAAATCATGCATATGCCGGTCATAATTAATGCCTACGCACAGGACTTTACAAATTGCAGGAGGGGTCGGCGGTGCTTGACACACTGTGCTTGACACACGACGAGGCAGTGTCAGGGGAGGGAGTACAGATAGTATGGTGTCTGACAGGCTGTAGCAACGGGGGCAGCGGCGAGGAGGTGCGGGAGCGAGTGAGAGAGCTCGGGCGGCGGCAAGATATTTCGGACGGTGCACAGTGCCAACGCAAAAATCCACCATTGGAGCAATGTAGCAAGGATCTTAAGGTTTGGATGGTGAGATTGGGTATAGGTTTTGGCTAGAAATCAAAGCAACAGAAGTCAAATGAGAATTTTGTTGGATCTTTTCTGTGCTTAGGGTCTAGATCTGAGAGGGAAGGGAGAGAGAGAGAGGGGTACTGACCGTCCGGTGTAGCGGAGGAGTTGGCCATCGCGGTTGCTCGGTGAAGCAGTCGGGGAAGAGGACGATGGTGGCGGCGGCGGAGAAGACCCGGCGACGTGGACGGCGATGGTGCTTCCCGTCGCCTGCTGCGCACCCTCTGCGATCGGTCTAGGGTTTGTCGGGTGGGGTTGTACGGCTCAGGCGAACCTCGTAACGCGAGCCGCCGGCCCCCACCCTCTATTTATAGCGCAGCGCGACGGGGGCCCATCAGCCAGTTGTTGGGCTGAGCGCCCCCGATCAGGGCGCGTGATCAAGGTCCAGATTAGCCGTTGGGCTAATCTGGGAGAGATCAATCTAACATTCTCCCCCTTGATCTCCTTTATGCTTTAACTTTAATTACTTTTGACTTTACACATTCCATCACAGATCAGTGCATAGAACATGTCTCATCGTCACGGTCAATCGCCGATAGATTCAACAGCTACAATACACCTCTCTTGTTCTGAAATAGTTACTTTAATATTTTGGGCCATCTTTTAGTCCAGGAATCATAGGCTTTCCCTTAAACCCATGCCGGCTACATGTTCTCTGAACACGTTGGGTGGTAAGCCTTTAGTAAGCGGATCCGCTAGCATCTTTGCGGTACTTATATGCTCAAGACTTATAATTTGATCCCGAACTTTATCTTTCACAACATAGTACTTTATGTCAATGTGTTTGGCAGCACCACTTGACTTATTGTTGTGGGCATACGTTACTGCGGGTTCATTATCGCAGTACAACTTAAGTGGTCTATTGATGTCGTCAACCACTTTTAAACCGGGTATGAACTTCTTTAGCCAGTTCACCTGCCCCGTAGCCTCATAACATGCTACAAACTCGGCATACATTGTGGACGATGTAGTGACGGTTTGCTTTGAGCTTTTCCACGATATAGCTCCTCCTGCGAGAGTGAACACATATCCGGATGTAGACTTTCTATCATCTCCCGCAAAATCAGAATCTGTATACCCCACTATATGGAGTGAATCTGATCTTCTGTATGTCATCATGAGGCCTTTTGTTCCTTGCAAATAACGCAAGACTTTCTTTATCAATTTCCAATGTTCTATTCCAGGATTGCTCTGGAATCTGCCAAGTAACCCGGTAACAAATGCTAAGTCAGGGCGTGTGCACACTTGAGCATACTGTAAGCTTCCGACAACTGAAGCATATGGAACCGCTTTCATTTGATCGATCTCATACTGGTTCCTGGGCATTGAAAATCCCCATATCTGTCGCCCTTGACTATAGGTGCAGGTGAAGGACTACATTTATGCATACCAAATTTCTTTAAGACTTTCTCTATGTATGCCTTTTGTGACAGTCCCAATACCCCTTTGTTTCTATCTCGGTGGATTTCGATCCCTAGAACGAACGAAGCTTCACCAAGATCTTTCATATCAAAGTTTGAGGACAAAAACTTCTTTGTCTCCAGTAGCAGACTGACATCACTACTAGCCAGTAGGATATCATCCACATATAGGATTAGGAAGATAAACTTCCCATCTTTAAACTTTGCATAAACACAGTTGTCCTCTACATTCTCTTTAAACCCAAATTTTCTTATTGTACTGTCAAACTTCAAGTACCACTGTCTTGAAGCTTGCTTTAACCCATAAATCGATTTCTTTAGGCGGCATCCCATTCTTTCATTTCCTTCCACGACAAAACCTTTCGGTTGTGCCATGTAAACATTTTCCTCCAAATCCCCATTAAGAAATGTCGTCTTTACATCCATCTGATGTAACTCTAAATCATAATGTGCTACTAATGCCATTATGATTCTGAAGGAATCTTTACATGAGACTGGAGAAAAGGTCTCATTGTAATCAATCCCTTCTCTTTGTGTAAAGCCTTTTGTCACAAGTCGCGTTTTGTATCTTTCTATATTCCCTTGGGAGTCAAGCTTTGTCTTGTAGACCCATTTACAACCTACTGTTTTGGCTCCTTTAGGAATAATTTCCAAGTCCCAGACTTTATTAGTCTTCATGGACCTCATCTCCTCTTCCATGGCCTCAAGCCATTTTGAGGAATTTTCGCTTCTCATGGCTTCTTCAAATGAGGTGGGATCCTTCTCCATTTGAAATTCCTCTGTATGATAAATCTGATAATCATCAGGAATAGCTGATCTTCTTACTCTTTGAGACCTCCTCGGGGCCTACTCATTTGGTACATCTTCTGTTTGAGGCTGCTGTTGCTCCCCCTCATCTGTGGCAATAGGTTCTATAGGATCCTGAAAAACAGGTTCCTCATTATCATTCATTGTTGCCACAGGAGGAACAATAACAGGTGCTGGCACCACAGTGTCTTGCACCGTCGGTGCAGCGACAGCAGGTAGTGTGAAGAATGTCTCTTGAATCATCGGAGTGGGCGCATACACCCGCTTTTCTTCAAGATCAATCTCACGAGCTACCATGCCCCCCCTCATCATTTCATCCTCTAAGAAGATAGCGTGTCTCGTTTCTACAAACTTTGTATATCTATCTGGACAGTAGAAACGAAACCCTTTTGACTTTTCAGGGTAGCCAATGAAATGGCAACTTACTGTTCTGGGATCAAGCTTCCCAAGGTTTGGGTTAAATACTTTAGCCTCAGTAGGACTCTCCCACACACGTAAGTGGTTTAGTGAGGGAACTCTTCCTGTCCACATCTCGTACGGTGTTTTGGACACCGACTTACTAGGCACTCTGTTGAGAATATGAATGGCGGTTTTCAACGCCTCCATCCATAAACTCAATGGCAGTGTGGAATAGCTCATCATGCTTCGCACCATATCCATCAGGGTACGGTTGCGTCTTTCAGCTACTCCATTTTGCTTGGGTTCGCCCGGTGTAGAATACTGGGCCACTATGCCATTTTCCTGTAAAAACCTCGCAAAAGGTCCAGGAACTTGTCCATATGGGGTATGTCGACCGTAGTACTCCCCTCCACGATCAGATCGGACTATCTTAATCTTTAAATCGTGTTGGTTTTCAACTTCAGCCTTAAATATCTTGAATTTATTAAACATTATTTCACACTTGCCATTTCCAAAATTACAATAATAACCATCTTTGTCCAAATTTGAAACACTAATCAAATTCCTCTATAAAGAGGGAACAAAAAGGACATCTCTAAGTAAAAGATTGGAGCCATTAGCTAACTCTAATGAAAGATCGCCAACGGCTTCAACTTCAGTTTGGACTCCATTTGCAACTTTAATGCATCTTTCGTTTCTTTGCGTAGTTCTCGTCGAACGGAATCCCTGTAAAGAATTAGCAACATGAACAGTTGCTCCTGAGTCAATCCACCAAGTGGATTTCGAATATTGCACATACAGGGATTCATTTACAAAGGTAATAATGTTCTCACCTTTCTTTGCCATTATCATCTTTAAATAATCAGGACAGTTCTTCTTGTAGTGTCCCGTCTTTTTGCAGTGAAGACACTGATCTTTGTCTACAACAAATTTGTTCTGTTGAGGCTGATGGACAGAGGCTTTTCCCTTTTTCTTTGAGAAGGAGGTACTGTTGAAGTTCTTTTTCTTGTTATCCTTCACATAGTTGATAGAACCACCATGTGAGGACTTGATTCTTTCCTCCTCTTGCACACACATGGCTATGCACTTTTCCAAGTCCCATTTCTCGGGCTGCATATTGTAGTTGACAACAAAAGTGTCAAACTCTTTGGGCAAGGAAGCAAAAACCAAGTGAATTAGGAACTCATCCTTGAGAGCCAAATCCATTGATTTAAGTTTAGATGCCAAGTTGCTCATCCTAAGAATGTGCTCTCTTATGCCATTGCCACTGCCAGAATACCTTTCTGTTACCAGCTGTTTAATCAGCTGTGTAGCATAAGTCTTTGAAGAGCCAGTGAACTGACTCTTTATTTTATCAAGGTATTCTGTGACAGTGTCACACTCTGCAATTGAGCCCACAATTGTAGGCTCAATTGTGTTCTTTATCACAGCCATACATTTCTTGTTGGCTGTGGTCCATTTCTTATGATCAAGGTCATAAGACATCTGTAAGGGAGCATGATCCCTCTGTCTTTTCTGCCATGCAGTATCATCCTCATTTTGTTCCCTCACTGGTGCCAAAGGCTCAGTGGGACGTGCTGTAGTGAGGACCCAGTCCACCTCAGCCAAGATAAACGCTAAGTCTATCTTTTTCTTCCACTCTCCATAATTATCTCCTTTAAGAGTGAGGATCTCTCTGATACAACTCATCAAGTTGTATCCTCCTGAAAAACATTTCAAATAAAGTGAGAACGTAACAGCTAAATCATATGCCTTATTTCCAACGTTGGTCAAAAATACGACATACAATTAAAATCAATTTTATCTATACATTTAATCTACATCACCGTTGGGCAGAAATAGAAATAATGCATAAAAATCATCAATTAAAAAATTATAATATTGTTATTATCAACGTTGGTCAGAAAATAACAATATCATAATTATCTGGGATTTATCTCTATTTTTCCAAAATTAAATTCTCCCGTTGGTTCGAATTTAATAATGAAAATCAATCAACATTAACTTTTGCAGCGGAAACTGTAATTATTCTAAAATAATTCATTATACAGAAGCATTTTACTGTACACTTTTAATCTCTGAAAAATTAACACGTTGGTGCAAACATTTACAGAGATTTTGGATCAAATTTCAATCAAATTCACTCATATATGCTTCTGAAAAACAATTAAATCAAAAACTCTGTGCAAAATGCCAATTTTTGGCCCATTCTTTCGGCCGCAGCCCAGGGCGTGCCGGCCCAAAAGGCCACCGCGCGCGCGCACAGCCAGCTGCGCGGCCCATTGCGGCCCACTAGCCCCTTTTCCTCTTGGTCGTTGATCTCCATCGGACGGCCAGGAGCTTTTTCCGCCCGAACAAAACTGCCGCCCCCCAAAAACCCTAACCCTAGACCATTCCAGCGGCCAGATCCGAAAAAATGGATCCGAGGGGAGGAGGGAGCGGAGCGGCGGCGCACGGGCGCCCGAGCGGGGAAGCGGCGGCGCACGCGAGCAGGGCGGCGCATGGAGCGGTGGCTCCACATGGCTGCGTCGGGCGGAGCGGCGGCGCACACCCGCGAGGCGGCTCTCGGCGGAGCCCCGCGCAGACGGCGGCGGGCGCGCCTAGCGGAGCGGCGGCCAGGGGCCTCGGCGGCGGGCTCCCGCGAGCGGCGGCCCGAAGGCGGCGGCGCCATGGGAGGCACGGCAGCGGTGCGCGGCGGCCGGCCAGAACCCGCGGAGGGAGGCTCGCTGGAGCAAGGACCGGTGGCGCAAGGCGCGGCTGCGCGACGGGAAGAGGCGGCAACAGCGGTGGCCCCGTAAGACCCCCTCTATACCCGTGGCTCTGATACCAATGTTGGATCTTTTCTGTGCTTGGGGTCTAGATCTGAGAGGGAAGGGAGAGAGAGAGAGAGGGGGGTACTGACCGTCCGGTGTAGCGGAGGAGTTGGCCATCGCGGTTGCTCGGTGAAGCAGTCGGGGAAGAGGACGATGGTGGCGGCGGCGGAGAAGACTCGGCGACGTGGACGGCGATGGTGCTTCCCGTCGCCTGCTGCGCACCCTCTGCGATCGGTTTAGGGTTTGTCGGGTGGGGTTGTACGGCTCAAGCGAACCTCGTAACGCGAGCCGCCGGCCCCCACCCTCTATTTATAGCGCAACGCGACGGGGGCCCATCAGCCAGTTGTTGGGCTGAGCGCCCCCGATCAGGGCGCGTGATCAAGGTCCAGATTAGCCGTTGGGCTAATCTGGGAGAGATCAATCTAACAAATTTCAAATGTTTTTAAAAATCGATTTTGTTTCAAATGCCCTCCAGCTTAACCTCCGACCCATGCTTCGTCATGTGGTCTAGGTAGGGTAATAAGACCTTGCCATGGTTAGGGTTTGGGTTTGGAGGTTCCTTGGGTGTGATCCGCCTTCAATTTTGGCTGGCCGTATGATTGGTCCTTTGTTGTCTGGCAGGAAATTTGGGGCGTTTTCCCGCACGACTCCAACCAATCGATGCACGGACGCAGATGCTGGGGTGGCGGCGCCGTGAAAATTTTGCCGTAATTTTTTCCTAATAGTTTTTTAGATCTTATTAGGATGAATCGGAATTCTAAGCTTTCACACAAGATCTTAAAGGGTAATCCCCGGTAGTGGCTGCCACATGTAAGCCCATGGACCCAAGATTGCCGTGAACGCCCATGAAGCTTAGATGATCTGAGTATCTGACGTGATGCTTGCGTGTCGCCATGTCAGTCAAACAGGCAGCAAGTTCTTTTTTTAAACCGGCTAATCGATCGATCCAGTAGCAGGAGCATTTTTTCTCATGGGAAAACCATTAATCGGTGACCCGTGATAGCGACTTTGGCGAATGGTTAGCCAGGTGACGAAGAACATTTCTCTCGCAGAAAGTGATAAGCATGTCATTAATTTAGTTAATTTTTAATATATCTGCAGACTGTGGTTTGACATGGACCTTCAGATTTGACTTGAAGAACTCTCGAGATTTTGTTGGTTAATTGTGCAACACACGCGCGAACTAGTGTGATCACCCCCTAGATTCGTGTCCTGGTCAATTCAGGCCCTCATCAACTCGGCTTCAGCTTCTGGTTTATTTTTCACTATTCATAAGTTTCGTTTTTTTTCTGAACTTTTAGCTTTTTGTTGAGCTTTTTTGCCGGTTCTTTTTTCCCGTATTTGTTTGTATTATACGTAATGGGCTAACATATTTTTTATATTTTTAAATTTTTTTAAATTTAATTATGCTAAATAAGCCTCTGTCAGCTACAATGCTTTTTTCAGCTATAAACCATAAGCTTTTCAGCTCAACCGATCACCACCTCAATAGCAAATTATCGCGTCTTCGATCGGTAAACCTTGGGCATTGGTTATTTGGTCCCTTATCCCCCCCTCTCTCTCTCTCGTCATTGCAAGGACATCTTATCTTCATGATAAGTGCTTTTATGATTTTCTTTTTAACAAAAGTAATTCTAATTTTAAAGTACATTAAAAGATAAGTGACACCTATTTATTATATTATCGATATTTGGTTCGTTTGCATAAATACTTATTTTAGAATCAAAAGTCATCAGCCACAGCTATAAATCATCAGCCGCAGTTAAAAAGAACCCACGAAACATACATGTGTTATATATGGTAGTGCTTCAATGTGCTTATAAACCCAGTCTTATGGCTAAAATATATTGTAACTGCTATTACTTTTTTGTGTAATTAAATTTAAAAAAAATATATCATCATCACAGACAATATAAAGGAATAAGAAGAAAATAAAAAAATCCAAAAACAAAAAAGACGAAGTTAAGAAGTCAAAAGGTAAAACTGTTTGAAACGGGAGCTCATATGGTGGTGATCGGTTCGGCTGAAAAGCTCATGGCTTATGGCTGAAAACACTGTAGCTGGCTGAAAAAAGCATTGTAGCTGACAGAGGTTTATTTAGCATAATTAAATTTAAAAAAATTAAAAATATAAAAAATATGTTAGCCTATTACGTATAATACAAACAAATACGGGGAAAAAAGAACCGGTAAAAAAGCTTAACAAAAAGCCAAAAGTTCAGAAAAAGACGAAACTTATGAATAGTAAAAAATAAGCCAAAAGCCAGAAGCTAAAGCCGAGTTGATTATACTAATGGCAAAACTGCACTTTACACCGTTGAACAATCGCGTTTCGTTCAATCGACCCCTAAATTACAATTTGTTCTAAAGCAGCCGCCAATTACACTCATGAGGAATCACGTGCGTTACACGGGGAATCCACTCTGTACCCCAAAAAAAAAAAACAATCACGTGAGCTAAAATTTGCCGCGGTGTTAAGCCAAGAAATCTGCACGTGCTGAATCCTCACCGTGTTAATCGTGTGGTGTGGTGTAATTTTGACCCGTGTGTTAAGCGCGTGGTGTGGTGTAATCTTGACCCGTGTTAGTAATATTCATTCTGCGTCCTCACTGAAACGCCTCCGTGGCGTATTGAACACTGCGTCGTTTGGATGATGGGGTTAGGCGTATCACCGCAAACTATATATTCACATTAGGGCTTGTTTGGCAAGGCCGCGGCTTATAGTTTTTAGTTGAAATTTTTGAATTTTAGCTGTTTACGTACAGATTACGGAGAGATAGATACTCACTTATGATTTTGGATGGTATAGATGTTGGATTTTTAACGTATACATCGTTTAATTTGTAGACTCCGTCTTGAGAAAATACTCCATTTGAAAGTTAGGTACTGTAGCAAAAGCCAAAAGCCGCCAGCTTCGGAGAAAAAGAACATACCCTTAGTATTATAGCTATTTTTAAAAATGAGTAAAGTCCATTACCGGTCCTTAAACTTTTTATGCTGTGTCATCCCGGTCCATAAACTTTTAAAGTATGTCATCTCGGTCCTTAAACTTTCAAAGTGTGGCAATTTCTTTTGAAAGTCTATGGACCAGGATGACACGGCATAAAAAGTTCACTGCTACAACTACATAGGATATTGCCACACTTTGAAATTTTAAGGACCAGGATGACATACTTTAAAAGTTTATGGACCGGGATGACACAACATAAAAAGTTTAAGGACTGGTAATGGATTTACTCTTTAAAAATTTAATTATCGAATGTTCGTGTTTCGTAAATCTAGTTCTCTCTTTATACTTGGTAGGTATATATCGAGTTTTTCTAGCTCAGCGGGATCTACTAGTGTAACACGGCAAATAAGTTAAAAAAGTTAGATTTACAAAACCTAACACTAAATCTGAAAAAAAAAGAAAAAAAATGCTGCTATCATTTATGTGCACAGTTCTTGAGGGCATCTCCAATGGTCTGAGTCAGCTAGCTATATGCATGTACACATCAGCATATATCCTATGTGGAGGAAAGAGAGTATGCAAAAAAAATCGAGCCAGCTCTTCCTTAAGCACTAGTCTATAACGCCAAACGAGGTAGCATCTATAAATTCTGTGTGTGCATGTAAGCATCAAATAGCTATCCTTATAGATAGTTCTTTAGAATGCTAGCTTTAGTGTGTGCTATATAGATGATGTGGAAGTCTTATAATTAGTTGCTAGTTATAACCATTGGAGATGCCCTCACTGCATTGAAACTGTGACGGTACGACCGTGGTCAGAACAGCTGAGCGGCCCCGTGGCAACGGTAATGCATCAGTACGCACTCAATGCATGTGCTACTAATCCCAAACGGCCACACGTTTGTACTGTCAAATTCGTGTGCTGCTGTAGCTTTACAGTAGGCATCTCTTCCAGAAACAACTACTACTACTGTTGTTTCTGAAAACAGTGAGTACTCTGGAAGTCTTCACAAACAAGAAGAAAACATAGTATAATTAGTACTAGTACTACTAATTAAGTAGCTTAACAAACAAGGAACCGAGGAAGGAAGGGACGTGAAGAGAAGTAGTAAAGAAACAAAAGAAAAAAAAAGGTTAATTACTGCTGATCAAGTCAGAGCTAAAATTATGCACAATGATTGCAGGTATATGCCTTCTTATCATTTCTTAGCGATTCTGCTTGTGATTCCGAAGGGGTTCCATGTGATTTAGGAATATGATTATATGGCACCACAATAGAACATGTTTGGAATGCAGGAACCTGCAACACCTTTACATGAATTTTGCAAGGTTTCTTACCGGAAATTTGCAAGAAACAGCGCAAGAAAAGGAGAGGTTGAAGCGCACATACTGTATATTTAGGCTTAAAGGCGTTACAAGATGACCAGCTGAGTGCCTTGCAGGTAAAACCGTGGCTCCATGCATGAGCATGAAATGCTGTCATACGGAGTGAAAATCTTGGCAGCAAGTGCAACAAAACATATGAACTACCTAAGACCTACTCGTGACGGCATAGATTGAGAGGTTGGCGCCAACTACAAAGGTCTCATTTTTTTTTAATTTATCAGTCGATTTTTGACTTTAATTTCTTTTAATAATTATTATTTATTAGATTGATAAATTATAGAAAAAAGTTATAAGCCGTGGCTAAAGAAACGCTTCCAAATTACACGCATGCGTCTCCGATCTCCACCAAAGCAAGTCAAACACGCAGGGCATTGGAAAACTACTAAACAGAATCCCAAGGACAATAGGTGTCAATGTAATAGTCTAAGAAATGTCATGGCTTCACCATTGTTAGGTCCAATCCAATCAATTATGCCGTTTACGCGGTGTATTCTGCACATAATACAGCCAACTCCCAATCACTCGAATAGAATAACCACATGCCACAACACAATTTTAGTTAATTATGTAGAACTAATGGAAACGATTGATTGTGATGTTTAACTCAAAGATGTATAGATCGAAAAACCCAATCCCATCGATAGCACAATCCATGCACCCACAAGACATAACATAAACCTATAATTTGCTGACGTTGGGATTTAACAATCTCCACCTGAGACGAGCAAGGCGTCTTACCAGTTGGGCTACAAATGATAATCAACTTGAACCAATCAATCCTACATGCCAACAAATGTCAACAAACCATGCCCTTACAAATGATAATCAACTTGAACCAATCAATCCTACATTTTACTGTGATCGTTTTGGCTTCAGCTTTTAGCTTCCGGTTTATTTTTCACTATTCATAAATTTCGTATTTTCTGAACTTTTGGCTTTTTGTTGAGTTTTTTTGCCGATTCTTTTTTCCCGTATTTGTTTGTATTATACGTAATGGGCTAACATATTTTTTATATTTTTAATTTTAATTATGCTAAATAAGCCTCTGTCAGCTACAATGCTTTTCAGCCATAAGCCACAAAAAAAAACCCAAATGATCACCACTAAGCGTACCGCGAAGTAACAATTTGCAATTCCTCCTACTATACAGAGGCATCAACGGTGGTATTATGCAACGGATTCGGTAGACGTCAACGTAATTGCACGGTAGAACCACTGTTTTGTTGGGTCGTCAAAATATACATTACGTACACGCTTAGCCTAGATGATTCCCAGGAAATAGGCATCCTGGTCAATGTGTCCTCTTGTGCCCACATTTTCCATTGGATACATATATATAGCTCGCTTGGCGCCATCGGATGCCTATACGTTTCGTTTCAGCACTTAAACCACCATGTGCAGATGAGCAGATCTTGTCCTGCCTAACAACAACACAACTCACGGGAGCCCGTACAAGAGCCTTCAGTTCGCAGGCAGCTAAAGCCATTGACGAGCTCAGGAAAGAAAGGAGAGCACAACAGGCAGAGACGGATCAGGAGAAGAGAGAGCCAGGAAATCGAGGGGAGAAAGTAGAAGTAGCAGCGTTTCTGCACCATCTGTTCTGAAATTTAGTGTGTTTTGAGGCAAGAAACAAGAAGAGCAAGGACCCGTTTCAAGAAACAAGAAGAGCAAGAAAGCAAAATGGTTTTGCACAAGCAGAGGAAGCCAGGAGATCAGGTAATTAAGAGATGCTGCTTAAAATTCATCACGCGTAGTGATGTTCTTGGTGCTGCAGTTGGGAGCTTAGCTGGGATATATTGTTGGCTGCTTTGGCGTTTGTTTGCAGGAGTTTTGGCCCAAGGTTGTGCTGAAGAAATGGCTCAACCTCAGGAGCAAGGATTTCGAATTCAACGCCGACGACGAAGAGGGCGACGACGGCGGGAGCGAGATTGACGAACAAGGTACGCACTTTCCTGAAAATTCCTTCTATCAAATTGTGAATCTTTTGGTCCTTCATGGAAGTTTTGGTGGTCAAAAGTCACAATATCCCCGCTCGTACTGTCTCGATCTTTTGCAGAAAACTGTGGCTGTGATGACGGCGAGGCGACGAGGCGGGTCGACGACGGCGATGAGATCACCGGTGAGGTTTATTTCCGTTTACGTGATGAATTGACGTTACTCTGAATTTCCATGGATGTGGTGTTCTTATCCGATGATGCAGAAGCTAGGGGGGAAGTGCAGCTTTGGGCTGTTTAGCCCTTTTCAGGGAAAGGTACCTGATAGTACTAAGTGCGTTTGGTGCGTTGCACCATGGTTCCATCGCTCGTCTCCAATCCAACCACAGAAATGGCTTTCATACAATTAAATTTCTCAAAAAGATGCCTGTTTCACTGACAGTTTCAATAAATTGTGTTTTGTGAGTGAAAATCTCCAATTTACATGCCGCTCATTTAGGCTAAATAAATGATTTATGTCTAAAATTTCACTGGAATTAATTAATGATAGTTTATGACGTAATTAAATTCTAAAAATTTAAAAATAGATTAGACTATCACGAACGATACAAACGAATACAGAAAAAACCAGCAGAAAAGCTAAAAAAAATTAGAAAAAAAGAAATTTAGAAATAATAAAAAATAAACTAGAAATTAAAAACTTAAGCCGAAATGAAGGCGACTTTAACATAGTCAGTTTTTGATAAGAAAAAAGGGGCACCGTTCACAGTCATTTATGTTGTTTGGCCTGTGCATTTCACAGAAATCGGCGTTGTCTCTCTGGATTTGACATTTGCCTGTTTGCAATCACCAGGTGACAATTTGGAGAGCGCGCCGTACAAACCGCGGAGGCGAAACTCGGAGACGCTTCGCGCGCAGTACATCAACACCAAAGAACTCAGGTACGGTGTAAGCTATGCTACGATTTTTATGTGGTTTCAGTACGGTCACAATGTACACATTTCTCGCGGTTCTTGACTCGATCCCGATCGATTCTCGCAGGATCTGCATTGGCACTTACAACGCCGCCGGCAAGGCCCCGCCGGCCGACCTCGACATCGCCGAGTGGCTCGCCACCGGCGGCGAGCCGGCCGACATCTACGTGCTCGGGTAAAGCAAACTTGCCATACTCTTGTAAGCTACAGTTCTAATCAAAGCGCAGATCTTTCACTGACGCCTGAATGAATCCCATCCCTCGTACGACGTCGCAGGTTCCAAGAAGTGGTGCCGCTGAACGCCGGCAACGTGTTCGGCGCGGAGGACGGCCGGCCGGCGCTGGCGTGGGAGGACCTGATCCGCGACACGCTGAGGCGGACCCAGTTCTCAAAGCCCAGGTACAGGTACTACAGTCACCCCGCCACGCCGTCGCGGTTCGACCTGCCGGACGGCTCCGATGAGCTCCTCCCGGGCATCGACACGGACACCGACGACGACACGGCCTTCAGCTTCCCGGTGCAGCCCGAGCAGTACAACGCCGCCACCCCAAGGAGGCTGAACCATTTCAGCGCCATGGAGGATTCAGAAGGCGACCAAGATGAGCAGCAGCCGAGTGCTCAGCAAAGGACGCTTCTGAAGACGCTGAGCAAAACAGATAGGATCGGCCTAGCCTGGCCGGAGCAGCCACTGAACATCGCATCGCCGCCGTCGTCGTTCAAGTCATCAAGATCGTTCAGTGCCTACAGGTCGTTCAGGGGGTCCCGGGTCGCCGATGATCCACGGGACGATCTGGCCATGATCCGTGATCTTGATCTCGACCTCGACGCCGCGGTTCGCAAGAAGTGCAGGTCCTCGTTCGCCAGGATCGTGAGCAAGCAGATGGTGGGAATCTTCCTGACGATCTGGGTGAGGAGGGGCCTGAGGAAGTGCATCCAGAACCTCAAGGTCTCGACCGTCGGCGTCGGCGCCATGGGCTACATTGGTAACAAGGTTGGTTGGTCTTCCAAGTTTCAGCGGTTTCTTCCCTGCAATTCAATGCTGCAAGTTTTGCAGTTTCAGGAACAGTACTTAGTGATTTTGGCTTTGCGTGCAATGTTCGGACATGGTACAGGGGGCAGTGTCAGTGAGCATGTCCATATACCAGACAATGTTTTGCTTTGTGTGTACCCACCTAGCGGCCGGCGAGAAGTCCGGCGACCTCCGCAAACGGAACGCCGACGTGCAGGAGATCCACCGGCGGACGCATTTCACCTCCCCCGGTGACCATGGATTGCCTATAGACATCTATGATCACGAGTAAGTGTACATTCTAATTCTACTCTGGCTAGCGCTCTGAAAAGAAGAACTCGCTGTAGCACACTGCATCAAGTGCATCAGGAATCTGACATACAATTGTGCCGATGCTCTTCTCTTGGTGATTTCTGCAGGAGAATTTTTTGGCTCGGTGATCTGAACTACCGTATCGACGTGTCGTACGAGAGAGCGCACGAGCTGATGTCAACCATGGATTGGTCTCAGTTAGCCGAGATGGATCAAGTAAGTGAAGGGTCAGCATCCAATTTAATCACCACATGAAACTGAGTCACCATTGGACTGAATGTATATGCTGCAACTAGACCAAGCTCTTTCATCTGTGACAATGCTGCTTTGGTTGTTCTGATTCCTGAAGCTAAAGCGCGAGCTGAAGAAGGGCCGCGCTTTTGACGGGTGGACCGAAGGCATCCTAGAGTTCGCCCCAACCTACAAGTACGAGGTCAACTCGGAGAAGTACATCGGCGACGACCTGAAAGGCGGCAGAAGAACTCCGGCGTGGTACGTACTACACTAGCACGCACTGCAGAATTACCAGTTTTTTTTCGAGTTTGATCTCTGGACATCCGCTTTTTGTAAATCTAGCTCTCTCCTTGAGCTTTGTAGCTACGACAAGCGATACATATCGCCTGCAGCGCTATAAAAGCTTGGTAGAGCCCCCTATAGTGGCAGCAAGGGCTGACGAGCCGCCGGCCGCAGTAGCAAATTAAACGGCATTGATTTAGCACAAATTAAATACGATTTGCACTAATTTAAATATGATTAGCATTAATTAAGCACATGCACTAATTAAACAGAGAGTATTAAATACGACGTGCGTGGTTGGTCGGTGTCCTGCCGAGCTCGGTAGGTCTGAAAAGGAGACTAGATTTACAAAACAAAACAGTTGTTGGGGGTCAAATCTGAAGAAGAAAAAAAGGCTACAGTTTCATTTATTTAACAGTTCCAGGGCCTTCAGAATTCTGAGTGAAAACATCCTGTTTTGTTTTGGCCTCTCGTCCTAGGTGCGACCGGATCCTCTCGTTCGGGAAAGGCGTGAGACTCCTGAGCTATAGGAGGTCTGAGCTCAGGCTCTCCGACCACCGCCCGGTGACCGCCACGTACGCCGCCGAGGTGGAGGTGTTCTGCAGCAGGAAGCTGCAGAGAGCGCTGACGCTGACGGACGCAGAGGTGGAGGGCGGGCAGGTCGTGCCGGACCTCGATTTTTGAGGGGGGTTCGGCAGGCGTTGGGCAACGTGGAGCTGCAGCTGAACATTCCGTCAGTTTACTGCTCAAGTTCAGTTCAGTGCAGAAGGCTAACATGCACTACTGCATTGGAGAGCTTGCATGGTGTCGTGTGAATATGGTATGAGTAGCCTCTGAATCCATTGGCAGCTTAAATGTACGGCTCCTCCATTTGATTTGCAATAGAGGTGTTTCCCTATCACTCAGATCGGATCCTTTACCGCACGCGACAGATGCACCAGCACAGCGTGCTGCGCGGGATCGCGTCCCAGGGAGAGGCGGCGGCGAGAGATCACCTCGTAACCCTTTCCGGCGACGCGGTGGTGACGGCGCAGGTGGTCGCCGCGAGCTCGCGCGAAGCCCAATCTCCTCTCGCAGTCTGTGTCTCCGTGCGGATGCCAACGCACGTGCCGTCAGTCCGTCACGTCACGTGAGGCGGAGCTGACTGTGGCCGTGGGTCGGGTTGTGTAGAGGTGGGCTTCTGCTGCTGTTTTGCTTGGGCGTTTGGGCTTTGGAGAGTACGGTTGGGCTTACCGGGCTGCCAAAATGTTGTGAAAGGGGTTTGCTAATTCTGGGCCTTGAACACTGACATGGGCCGTAGCCAGCACGGTTCTGTCACTTGGACATGGCTTCACGGCGTGGGCCTGTACATATTGACGGCAGATGCTACACCCGAGATTAGCTTTTGGTTGAAAATAAATAATTGTAACAGAAAAAATAGCTTTTAAACTAAGAGCATGAGCGGTTGAAAAAATAAGAAAAAGATACGTGCGTAGGATAGGAGCTAGAGGAATGAGGTATATAATGTGTCCGTGACCTATTTCTTATTTTCGGAGCAAGATAAAAACAAGAGCAGTGACAAAAACCTTTAAAAAATATCACATATTTATATTAATTTTTGACTTCTCTAACTCAATAACTAGAAGCGAAAAAATCAACATTAACAGACCGGTACACACTCCACTACCGCTAACACAACACAGCGTCCTTCTACGTGGGCACACGTTCTAGCCGTACGTCTTGACGCGCATGTGAGTGCGGCATTTGCCTACATCTTCTACAAGTGCAGTAAATACATCTCAATACATATCTTCTATGTGGTGATCGGTTGGACTGTGGCTTATAGCTTATTTCACTGTTGCTGGCTGAAATTACCCTGTAGCTGGAAGTGACTTATTTGGTATAATTAAATTAAAAAAATTTTAAAAATAGAAAAAATAGGTTAGCCCATCACGTGTAATGCAAACGAATACAGGAAAAAAGAAACGGAAAAAACTCAAAAAAACCAAAAAAATCAGAAAAAAACGAAATTTAAAAATAGTGAAAAATAAGCGAAGCCGAAGCCAAAACGATTGGGGCGAGTTTGAAGTAAAGCGGTTTAAGGTATTTTCCAAGGTCAAGTAAATAATACGCACAAGACCTCGCGGGTGGCCGGTCAGTGGCAGCCGCCCGTGTGACACACACTCCAGTACGCCGTGGTCTGACCGCCGGGACGACCCGTGCGGCGGTCTGAGCGTGGTCTGACCAGAAAAAGATACGAGAAGAAGACGACCCGTCCGCGTCGATCCATCGATCACCAGCTGATCAGGTCCATACATTGTGCCGCCGCGTCAGATCTGATCAAATAGATTGCAACCGTGGTGTTCTTCTTAGCTTTTTTCGATCTATAATTTATGATTCCTCTCAGACAGAAAAAGAAACGACTATTCGCCATCACTTCGAAGCGCATCATATGAAACGCGGCTTCCTTATTCCCTTCTTCTTGCTCCTCTTGTATTTCTGTCGACGTGACGAAGATCTAGAGCATTAGGGAAATATAAAAAGGATATAAAGAATGATCTAAATCTTTGTCATGTTGATAAAAACATAAAGAGGATAAGAAGAAGGAAACACGAAAGCTGCGTTCCGCCAGATGCGCGCATGTCACGTCCGGGGCTTTGGAGCTGCAGACCGTTCCAGCTGCTCTCTGCGCCATGTGTGCCAATCTCATCTTTCTCATCTTCTTTGTGTTTTCTTTATTATGGTTTCTTCTTATCAACTTCGAATATATGCGAGTGTTTTCTCCTCCATATTTTTAGAGTGGTTTTGTATTGTCAATTTTGTTTCCGGCCAAATTCATGCATTCTGAATAAGTCCTGATATTTTGGGATACGGTTGGTAACTTTTGATTACGGCTGATGGTTTTTGTTTACGTTTTTCAAAACAATGGTGGACGGCAGAAACGTTGACTCGAACTGTGCATACAATTTTAGGGTCGAAAAGTAGTTTGGAAAAATCGTCCTATTTATTTCAGCTTCCCAAAAAGTCGAAACCAAAAATAATAACATGGCATACATCAAAGTAAGCTTTGTTCCCACCATTTTCTAGGGATGATTTTTTTTGAGGCAAGGGATGATTCACTTAGGTTGTGACCATGCATTAATAAGAAATCGATTGCTTTATGTTCTAAATTCTTGGCTATAATAAATTGTAATGCTTGGATCTCGGTCGTCATCATCTTGTGCTAGCTAGCTGGTGAAAGTCGTACGTCGTCGTCCTAAAGGTAAATGTAGATGCTAGTTACGTCCAGCAAACTGATCAAGCTTCAGCTGGAGTGGTTATTCGTGATGACCAAGGGGAGGTATTCCTGTCTGCTTGGAGACGCGTTTCTCTGTGTGCTTCTGCGGAAGATGGTGAGTTTGCAGCTTGTAAAGAAGGGCTGCATCTTGCCAGGCAGTTGTTCCATAAGCCCATTGTGATGGAATCTGACTGTCAGACTTGCCTTCGAACGCCCTGGTATGGAGCGTTCGAGCCGTGCAGCTTGCATTCGGGACGTTCAGGAACTTATTGTTATTGCCGCAGGAGACGAGGCCCTTAGTTCGTCAAAGTAAAGATGGATCAGAATAGGCTAGGTCATGAGTTAGCTCAAGCCGATAAAAGGGATGGCAATTCTTCTGTTTGGTTAGCTAGCTTCCCAAAGTTGCATTGAGCACTTGGTGCTTGGTTTTTTTCGAGGGTATGGGGAGACACACACAAATCACGTATACCACACTCACACCGCACGTACGCACGTATACATCTTCTACACACTAGAAAATTAAACAAAAACCACAAGATACGTTGTCTCACTGAATACACCCGTATATGTATACTCATGAAAATATTGGTGAGTGTGTGGATCGACGGACGGCTGAGACAACTAAGCAACGCTCTGTGTCGTAACCCATGATTAATCAATGAAATCTTGTTAGATCATGTGGTGGTCGTGATTAAAAGTGATGATTAATAACTGATATTTGGATTGATTTGGCGTTTGCGAAGTTTCAGTCGATCGCAATCAAAGGTTTTGAATCCGAGTGATCTCGCTCAGTTCTAAGTTGCTCCGAGTTGTTTCAAGTGGTTTTGGTTGCCCTGAGTGGTTTTCATCTGCTCCGAGTGGTTTTTGTCTGTTTCGAATAGTTTCCAACCAGACCGATTGGGTCTAAGTTGCATCGGACAGTTTTCCAGTAGCAATGGAGTATCAGACGATGTCCGAGTAGCATTGGTGCATCGGACGGCTTTCGAGTGCCATCGGAACATCGGACGGTACTCAATTGGCATCGGAGGATCGCACGGCTAGCTTCGACCATGAAGAGTGATGGCCCAGCTAATGTTTATGACCACTCAGAATCGTTTACGACCACGTTCAACTTCGACGACGACGGACTTCGACCACTGTGGTTTTCGACCACAGAAGAACGACCACATCTGTTTTTGACTACACCTGGCTTCAACCACGGCAACTTGACTACGACATTCTGACCATGACTGACTTCGACTACGTCCAGCTTCGACCACTTTCGACTTTGACCACGACAGAACGACCACTGAAGGTAATCGTAGCTACAGTACTTTTGCCTGATCGTAGACTTTGCGGTCGATGGTCATAGACTTCAAAGTCTTGCTGTCATAGTCGTAGTCTTATCATCATAGTTGCTGTCATAGTCGTAGTCTTATCATCATAGCATAGACTTTGTAGACTGTCGTCGTTGTCTTCGGGTTTAGTCGAAGGCTTTGCGATTAGTTGTCGTAGGCTTCACGGTCGATACTCGTAGACTTCATTGTCGGTACGAGTGCTTCACTTCTTGTGATCATCGAGTACTTGTGTTAGACCAGTGGGATGACTGGCTGGTCCTTATGGTCAGGTAGTCATGGTACTCGGTAGTCGAAAGGACTTGGTACTCGTCAGTGATCGGTTGTTGAAAACTTGTGGTATGTGATCGATACTCAGTAGTCGGTACTCGATGACTCTGGCCGGTAGTGATGCTTGTTATTCCTGAGTGTTTTGAGCGGAGCGGTGGTATTTCCTGAGTACTTGTGGTTTTCGAGTACTACATTAGCTAGCGGTTGTAATAAGTGATCTGAGGCATATTTCTGGAAAACGATGGAATGTGTAGTCGTGGATGACCTAGTTGATAGTCGTGGATGGTTTTGTTTTTATCTATGGATAGACAAGGGTGTGATGCGTGTGTGTACTGATGTCGGTCAATTTGTGGAAAACTTATGCCGGGAGAAAGTTTCTTTGGTCTTTGCATATGCAAGTGAGCGTTGAGACGATCATGGTCAGTGACGAGGACTGAGACTAGGAGAGGGTAATCTAAGATCCAGGCGGTTGGGATATCACGTGAGGTGGTTGGGCTCATGTGTTGGGCTCATGTTGGAACACATGGAGATTGAAGGTGGATGATGCATGGAGGCGTGGAGACGGTTACAGTCGGTTACGAGGAGCACTAGGACTAGGATGGGGCAATATGAGGTGCAGGCGGTTGAGATATAACGCGAGGTGATCGGGCTCATGCTAGAACATATGATGATGCGTGGAGAAGTTATAGAAGGTACGGCCCTAGAGGCTTCGACACGGGAGTTGGTGATGCGTGATGGAGATACAGGAGGTGCATCATAGATGCTTCACCATGTGGTGAGATTGGAGATGTTATGGAAAGAGTCCGTAACAGGAAGATTTAGAGATATGGTAAAACCTGTGTTAGGAAGGGTTTTATGTCCCTTAATTTGAGGAAGAGATAGAGTTGTGTGTTTGTGTTTGAGACGGACATGGCTTGGATGTTAGCATATAAAAGCAGGGAGAGGCTAAGTACTAACATGTGATTTTTGGTAGGGCTTCCGGGGAGAAAGCTTGTCTTGGTTTTTAGAGGGCTTTCATTCAAGGGAGTTTTTAGGTTTGTCATGATGGTACTTTTCAACCACATCCATGATACATAAATAATAGATCAGATCTATTCTAAGGAAAGTTTGCTAGTATCGGCAATGTGTTTTCTAAGCATCGTTTATCTTTTGTCTCTGGCGTATACTCGTTCAATCGATCGGAGCGTTCGGGTGGCTGAAGTCTTCGAGCGGTGGAAGATTACGACTACGTGCGTCGACGATCGTAGCGAGTGATTGAAGGGAGCGGTCGGACGATCAAAGCATTCATCGAGCACAAGCGAGCAAATCAGAGTCTTGCGGTCATAATCTTTATTCGGTAATTTAGATTGCTTTTATTCTACTTTTAGTTTTGATTTCAGGTTCTAAAAACAGAGACAATCATTAACCTTCTATCTAATTATGTCATATAATCCTACAAATCTCTCTTCCCTCGCAAAAAAAGTCGTCGTTCATAGGGAAAAATGCATGCCCAGATGGAGATCGCACGTGCATGGTTGGCATGATGGACGAAATCTTTGCAAGCATCATCAGCTCACGTGCTGCATGTATAACCATAATCAATATCGTGATAAATTCATAAGTGCAGCGCCAGCTCCTCGGGTAAAAAAAGGAGGGCTTTTATTACTTTTCAAAATCAACTAAATGCGACAATGACCGCTGATTAAATTCTACTACCATGTGTTTATAAAGGATCATGTGAGAAGGTCCAGCATAAAGTTATCATAAACTATTGCTAAGTTTGTAGAGTGAGTATTTAAAATTTTTAAAGTTTGTATTTTATCGGTTTTGTTGTCATGCTGTTGGTCAGACCACCGATATGACACCGGCTAGACCGCTGGGAGCGGTATGACTGTAGCGACCAGACCGCTAGCCAGTAGTACCACGGATTACTTGTCGATTGCAATTTCTCAGAGAGGCCCAGATGAAAAATTCTTGAGATTTTGAAATTTTAAGTCATGGATTGATTTGGTTTGACCTATATCAATGCATATGTGTTGCATGAAGTATGTTTTGATTAACGTGGGCTGAGTTGTAAATAACTTATACCCGAAAATAATTTCTTGCTCTTTGCATGTACTAGATGCTTGGAGTCAATCATGGTCAATGACGAAAATCGGTACTACGCTCATGAAGGAGCCGAGACCTAGAATGATCAAGGATGCCATGTGAGATGGCTGAACACAAATATGACACAAAAAGGAGGGAAATATTGAAGAAAAATCTGAGCGATGGGTTGCATCATGTGACTTGGTAGGTCCAAGTGAGACGTGGTTTGGTGAATCGAAATAGAAGTGACTTGTCGATACGTGACCAGTCAATGGTGCACCTATATGTGGCAAGTATGACGATTGTTTGTAAGGAAAAATGAAAACTGAGTCAAAAAAGGTATTTTTAGTAAGTTGGCCAAAATACCGAAAGCTATCTTAGATCCAAAATACTAAAAATTATCTTAGATCAAAACCACGATACTTGAGCGGTACTTGGGAAAATTATTTAGGTCAAGAAGAAATTGAGAAGATCAAGCTAGATTAAATGCTAAGATTTAGTGGATTCGGGTTTATGTACTTTAAAAATATGTATAAGTGCAATGTGTGAGTAAAACCCATATTGTGTCGGTTCACGGGTTTTTCATTTGTGCTAAGTGGATAGTATCCGTTAAAATCAGATGGGGCTAGTTGCCTTCTCTATTTAACGAGCTAAGATGAAGACTCACTAGTTAACTATCCTAGTTTTTTTTTTTCTAGAATACTTGGCTTCAATGAGAAAAACTAGGATTTTTTATTTATATTCCTTAATCTAAAAAAATGCTAGTTTTTCTCATTGAAGCCAAGTATTCTAGAGTTAGCATTTGAGAAGTGTAAGTTTTATGGTGTGCTCTCTTGTACTCCAAGTGGAGTGGCTGTAAAACATTCATGCTCAAGCAGCAATACACCAACTTTATTCATCTATCATGGATCTCTCTTGTTTTGGTTGATTTGCTCTTGATCTTGTTGGTTTTGATCTTTTCTCTTCCCTTCTTAATCTTGTCTGTGCCAAGAACGTGTAAGTGATAGAGATTACTCATGGAGATCAATCACCATCCATCTAGGTATTATATTTTTCAAGTTCTTGAAGTTACTAGTTTTGTTTGGATTTGACCTTCTCGGGAGTTTTTTTTATCCAGGTATTCTCCCCCCTCAAATCTTCAATAGTTATTGCTTGTTGTGATGTGTAAGAATATATCTAGAGCAATCTTGGTCATCCTCTACCCATGAACAAGTTATATTCGTCGTTTTCCCTCTTTTACCCTATTTTGGTGTAAATTTCCTTCAAACTAAAAAAGGTTAGAACTTTGGCGATGATTCTTTTGATCGTTGATTGGAATAGGTTTCTGACGTCCTAGAGAAGGTGCATACCAAATTTGAAGTCATATGGATCTTGCTTGTGAAAATTGTGTAGTTTTTTGTATTGTTCGGGTTGGATTTCCCGTGTTGATGTGAGAAATATAGTACAACCCATTACATAGTGGTAATATCACATCTTACATGATGGTAGTACCGTTTTGAAGCATTAAGTTCTGTTTAGCTCTGTTTTTCTTTGGGTTTTCTTTGGAGGTGCTTCGACTCTAATCTTCATTGCTCATCATAGCTATTGGAGTGAAAAGACTCTCACAATATTGAGGCAAGAGATTTTAGAGAAATCATTTTTTGTGTGGCTCCTATTCACCTCCTCTAGTAGCTATCTTCGGTTTTGCAGTTTGAAAAAAAGTTATCAAAGAACAAAACTCCGAAAGTATATTTTTTATGCATGGCAAACTTACTAATATCACTTTATGTGCCATATATACATGCATGTAGTCATGTAGATATTATTCCTTGCTGTAACATACGGATGATCATGATGAGCAGCAGCGTGACAAAAGGCAGGGAGATGAAGGCAGCCCATGATGGCTCCATCTTGCGAGCACTGTGAAAAGGTGCTCACTCGTGTGAGCCGGAGAGTGAGTGCTCGATCAATCGATGCATGCATGTACTTGCAGGCCCCTCCTAACTCTCTCTTTCTCCGTTATTGAGTACTCATCTACATAGCCTAGCTATCTACTGTTATCATGCACTCCATCAGCTCTCAATGCCAACAAAGCATGCAAATTGGGGGTACAAGCCAAGCTGCCCTAACTAGGATATATTATAGTCACAGTATACCTTCATCTGCTTCCATATACGTACAAGCGCCAGGCATGCAGGGCACAATCTGGTTGCTTGGGTAAATTAAAGAAGAGAGTGTTAGGCCGGAAACTGAACGGTACTCTCTTTGGAACGGAGGAAGCACTTGATTGGTATATGTATTTTGCTCGGTTGTAATGTTTTTATCTAGTATATGTTTCTTGTGCATATATGGAGTATGGAATCATACACACACATAAATAGATTGATAGTATAATTAACTGAGACACTATGGTGCTTCGGCATTATAATCCAAAATAGGTTTTTTCCTTATGTATCCTGTGCGAAAAATTTTAAAAATTTTTGATGCCGAGTTTAACTAGTTCAAACAAGTTTAAACTGAAATTCGAATTGTAGTTGTCTTTTTTGTGATAGTTTGATTGTAAGGATGTACTGATTATATATAATCAGCAAAGCATATAATCTAAATTCGTTTAAAACTTTGAAATCAAGTATATTTTTTTAAAAGTATACATTTCAATTGACATCGACGGAGAGGTCATGGTCAATGGCATCGACGGTGCGCAAGGCAAGGTACAGGCTGTGGTTTCGGCCTGGAGGTGGGTACTGTTAGCTCGAGTGGCGAGCATGTGGACACAGCTGCGGGAGGAGGCGAGCACGAAAGAGAGGTTTCCAGCGAGTATGCATGGCGTGGAACGACTCTAGCAAAGTGACCTACGATACGATGGGAGGATAGGAGCGCGCAGAGGGAGGCTAAGAGGGATCCCTTGAGCGTGTGGTTGTCGGCGTCGGCGAGGACAGAGTGGAGGTTGTCGACGGCGTGGATGAAGTCATGGGGTGCGCACGGCAGAGCTCCTCGATCTTGACCTCGCGGTCCCATGGCGCAGAGTGAGGTCAGCGGCGGCTCCGACCGCCAGCGCGCCAACGCGCGCCCACGAATGGGCCCATTTCGGTATGTAGTTGTGAGTAGAGCTGCGACTTAGGCCGTGCTTTTTTGGGCCAGCCCAAAGCACGACCGGCCCAGCACGGCCCAAGCACGGCACGTCACGACACGTGGCAGGCCGTGCCGGCCCGGCACGAACCGTGGGCCGGGCCTGGCAAACCGGCACGGTGGGCGGCACAGCACGGCAGATCGTGCCGTGCTTGGGCCGGCACGGCACGGGGGAGCACGGCACGCACGAGCGGCACGGCAGGCACGGGCGGCACGGCGGGCACGCCGGTGCCAGCGGCCGGGCCGCCTCGGCCTCTACCTCGCCTCCCCCAGTCCCCCTCCCGTCGACAACTCTCACGGTCATCCCATTCCCAGATTCCCCACAAGGCCACAACCACAACCCATCACACACATCAGAGCAGAGAGAGGGAGTAGAGGGGAAGGAGGTGTACCGGTCATCGGGGCTCAGACGAGTGGACGATGGATGCAGGAGGAGGAGCGGTGTGGCCGCAGCAAAGCCATCGATGATGAACTCGTCGTCGCCGCCCGGCCATCCGCCGCTAGTGGGCTCGCCGTCGGAGTAGTCGAGGTCGCTGTCAGAGTAGTCGAGGTCGCCGTCGCTCGGAGCAACTGTAGGCCAGGGGAGGGGGGAGGCGGCCGGGGGGAGGGGACGGCTGGGGAGGAGGGGGCGGCTGGGGAGGAGGGGGCGGCCGGGGGGAGAGGGGGCGCCGGGGGAGGAGGGGACGGCCGGAGGAGGAGGGAGGCGCCGGGGGAGGAGAGGGCGGCCAGGGGAGGGAGGGAAAGGAGGCGGAGGGGGAGGAGGGGCGGCGGGGGAGGAGGGGGCGTCCGGGCGAGGAGGGGGTGGCAGGGAAGATCTGGGGAGGAGGGGAAGGAGGGGGCGGTGGGGGAGGAGGGGGGTGGCGGCGGGGAGGGGGCGGCCGGGCGAGGAGGGGGCGGTGGGGGAGATCTGGAGAGGAGTGGGCGGCGGCGTGGAGGGGCGGCCAAGCGAGGAGGGGGCGGTGGGGGAGGTCTGGAGAGGAGGGGGCGGCGGCGTGGAGGGGGCGACCGGGCGAGGGGGCGGCGGGGGAGATCTGGGGAGGTGGGGGCGGCGGGGAGGAGGGGGCGGAGGGGGAGATCTGGGAAGGAGAGGGGCGACAGGGAGATCGGGGGGAAATCGGGGAAGGAATGAGTTGGGCGGCGGTGTAGGATTTTAGGGTTAGGGTTTTTAGATATTTTGCGATTTAGTCCTTTAGGTTTTCTGAAATCTACGAATAGGTTTTTATCTATTTTGATTTTTTTTCTGTTCTAGCCCTCGTAAATTCTAATTTCATCACAAAAAGATCATATACATCCGCTGTGACATGTACATCTATACAAAGCAGTCCTTAGAATGCCAAATTTGAAGATTGAGTTAGGTTTTGGAGATGTGAATGTGTGATGTATATATATATGAGATGAGGAGAAAGATGAGGATTATTGGATCTTAATATAATGAATGAAAAAAGTGACTGAGATATGCTGTGATTTAGGCTGAGTTCATTTTGCACTTGTGATATAAGGTGTCTTTTGTTGTTCTTCATTTTTGCACTTTGTGATATAAGGTGTCTTTTATTGTTCTTTCTTAAGAAATATCATCATACAAAAATAATGTGTATTTTTAATGTTGCTCCTCCTTAGGTCACCACCACCGAACCCAATGTCGCATCCTCACGAATTTCTTACTTCTTTGTGTAAAATCATAGGGTTGGACTGCTGGAAAAGAAGATCAATCAAATCAACATATTCTAACATATATTATAATTTGACAACATAGCTCACCCCATTGTGATTTTATTTTAGGTAAGCAAATTACTACTACATGTGCTTCTAATTCTAACATAGCTTCCTTCACCGACTGCCTTTTTAATTCGAGCAATTGATGAGATAACCACCCCACGTATGTTACAATTAATCATTATGTAAACAGAGATATATTGTTATTGGTGTGTATTCCAAGTAGTTACTAAATGTTTCAGAAACTATTTAAAATTGATTTCTTAATTATAGTACGCTGCACTCATGACTCTCCTTGAGCTTTTCTATTTTACTAGTTGGGCAGCTCTATGCTAGATGGCCAAAGACGAGGTGGGCTGGCACGGCACGGCATAACGGGATGACTGGGCCGAGCCGGCACGGCACGAAGCGGCCTGAAGCACGGTGGGCCCGGGCCGGCACGGCCCAATTCCCACAGCTAGTTGTGAGAGTGTACTGCAGAGCATTAGGGTCTTCATATTCACATCCAAGCTTAACTTGCTACTGTCGTTTGGACCTACGTCGATCGTTCTACACTTCGCTAACACTAAGTGTTGTTCGCGGGAATTGATCTCCTTTAAGCTTAATGCAGCAGCGACATCTTTCAAACTATCAACCTTATTGTATAGATTAACTGAAAAATGGTGTGCTAGGACAAAAAGAACTGGCCAAGCTAACAGTTGAAGACTCTAGGTGCAGCTTGTAATGAATTCGCAGGGGAAGACTGATTAAACAAAAAGGTTGAGCTGAGAATAAACCTTCTGAAGGTTGGTGACACAGGTGGATGATTCGTTCTTTTTCCTAGCTTTGTCTCACGCTATAAACCTTCTGATATAGATGGTGAGACTTGGGGTTTCGAAGAGCAAATCTTGGAGTTGTATCTTCTTATTTCATCTCTTGATCAACTAACAATTTGATGTTGTTATCTATCTCTACTTTTTTTTAATGTAATTTTTGAGCCCCAGAGTCATATGAGCATTGTACTTTGTCAAGACTCGAGAACAAGTCTGCTCGTGGCCAGAAATTAATCCGCTCCATTTGTTTCTTGCTTTAAGTCAATGGAATCTATTTAGAAACATGAGGTCCTGGGTTAAACCCCACCTGGGATGAAAACTACCTATATTTTTCTTAAAAATATGTCACAGGCAACTATCTTGCTCTATTATCTACTATTGTTGTGATTTGCATCATATTTATGCTCTACATCACATTGAGACGCGGGATGGAGCCAAGATAAGACGGTTGTTTTTAGAAAATATTAATGTGATTTCATCACATTGAGACATGAGATGGAGCCAAAGCTATGAAGGTTGTGAGTTGAGTTTGAGGCTTTGAGCACGCCTATGCGTCCAGGGTTATATAAAAACTTGAAAAGTTTTAGCTCTGTCACAATGCACGGGTACATAACTAGTATATATAATTACCTGGGATACCATGGTGTTAGGACACCATAATCTAAAATGGGTATTTCTCCTATGTATCATGTGCGAAAAATTTGGGAAATTGTTGGATATCGAGTTTAACTAGTTTACTAACTAGTTCAAATAAGCTTGAACTAAAATTCGAATTGTAGTTGCCTTTATTATGATAGTTTATTTGTAGGTATGTGCTGATTATATAATAAATTAGCAAAGCATGTGATCTAAATTCATTCAAAATCTTTGAAATTGAGTATTTTTTTTAAAGGTACGTGTTTTATGTGAATTGTTATAGATGGGTATATACCTTAAAATTGATATTTTCAAAAAAAATGTACTTGAATTTGGGTTAAATTCGTACATTTGAAATCAAGGTGCCCTTACACCATGGTGTCCTATTTAGACGTCATATATGGACATCGTGGTGCCTGGGCACCATGATCTAACATAAGTATTTTCTCTTATATCGTGTGCGAAAAAATTGAAAATTTTTGGATGTTGAGTTTAACTAGTTTACTAACTAGTTCAAATAAGTTTAAGCTAAAAATCAAATTGTAGTTGTATTTTTTAGATAGTTTGATTGTAGATATGTGTTGATTATATATAAATTAGCAAAACATGTGATCTAAATTCATTTAAAATTTTAAAATCAAGTATATTTTATCAATGTATATGTTTCATTTGAATTGTTATATACCAGTATATACCATAAAACTGATATTTTAAAAATATACACCTAAATTTGGGTTATATATATAGACAGGCGCACACATAACATATAGACAAAAAGTTGTATTTAAGGCGACAACGACTCAATTTTGAAGATACAAAGCTATGATGATTCGGATGTATGCATGTATATACAATACTACCTACCCAGCTGGAGTAATTTTGACCGTTTCAGATCATTGGAGTATTTTTGTTTTATCATATCAGATCACAGATGATCGTATCTACCATGGTTCAAAAGGAGTTCGATCGATCGGATGGGTCCAAAAGACCAAGAATAATGTTTGGCTTTACGAAAGGGAGTCTTTTACATAAGGTCAGCCTTTGCCATCGATTGCCAAAACGAAGGAACAGCAGTGGGTGCATGAGACGAAAGAAGAAAAAATTATTTGGGATCGCCTAGAGAGCAACCAGATTTTGGGTTCAAAGGTTGCAATCGATTATGGGCAGGGTACGCTGAAACAGATTTGACCTGTCTATCTATCTGGGATACGGGTGTTCCTGCACACAGCACAAAGAACTGACAGGTGGGCCCAGAAAAAAGCCTGCAGAACTGGCACCTGAGACAGGAGTTCACTAGAACGTGCCTGATCGCAGTTGTCCTGGCCTAACATATTACCTATGAATATCTTCCAAATGTATAAAACGTTTTCGGGCTTTTTTGAAAGTGGGTATTTTATCAGATTATTACGGGGAATTAAACCGTTTCATGTGAATTCGGGCAATCCACCGCGTACTTGACTACAAAAATACAATAATCAGATTATCTCTATTGAGGTATGTGCATAGAAACACGGATGTCAAGTATAGCAATATTGGCACTATCTTCATTTCTAAAATATGATGTTAGCATGGGGCAGGAGTGTTAGGTGTGTATGTGGCATATAGCCGTAGCAAGGAGGTAGCCAGGCACTCCGGTAGACGGTATACTGACAGTGCGATAAGCTACTATAGACCAGTAACTCGGTATTCGACAAATTAGTTAGTAAGTTATATTAGTTTTCTAAAATTTTCTAAATCCATCACTGCGTGCAGTCCTTTAAAAACATTCTTTTAAATTATGATTTATTAGTCTAATAAATAATAACTATCGAAAGAAATTGAAACAAAAAAAATACGGCCACGCCCGACGGACCCGGTCATCCTACAACACATTTTGTGGTCTGGTATCAGAAGAAGCGGGGTTGGACGGAACCATGTACTTTATCTAAAATATGCCAAATCTTTTTTTTTTGTTACGTACATATATGAATATGATACCTCGGCCTAACCTAATCTAGCAAGTATAGTAGTATGTGCTAGCTAGAATTGGTTTGTCATACAGCATGGGACAAGAGTAACCCGGTCCTCTTGAACAGAGCGAGGGCGAAAATGTGAGCTCTCGGCTAATTAGAACATGGGAGTTGCATGTGTTGTGTGGCCTTCCTCTTTAATGCTTTCAAACAGCTGCCACTCGATATATGGTCTGTTTTTTTCGCTGCGGTTTATGGCTTTTAGTTGAAATTTTTGAATTTTTATTGTTTACGGTACAAATTACGAAGAGACAGATACTCACTTGCGATTTTGGCTGGTACAGATGTTAGGTTTTTAACTTGTAGACCCAGTCTTGAGAAAATATTCCGTTTAAAAGTTAAGTACTGTAACAAAAGATAAAAACCGCCAGCTTTTAAGGTAAAGAACAGGCGTATGTACTTTAGTTGATAAACAGGAATGCATTTGGAGATGATCAGGGGTAAGAATAATGCCATAATGGACGTTAACATTCCTAGGTCCAGCCACGTCACTGTTATGAGACCGAATGATCGTTGAGATAAGAGTAAGATAGTACGTACTGTTCCTAGGTCCAGCCATGTCACTGTTAACCTCTTCACTGATGCTAGACCACAAACGCCAGCTTTCACCAAATTCCTGTCCCTCCTCCGAACTCCCTACGACATCGATCGGTATATCACACCACAACACACACTAGGTGAAGCAAAGCAAGATACAGAAATATATAGAAAGAGAAGCTAGAGAGGAGGAGGAGGAGGAGATGTTCCCATCACCAGGGAGGGCGGTGATGGCGCTGGGCCACGGCCCCCAGACCAGCACCGCAACCACCGCCACCGGCGCCATGGCGGCCGCCTCCTCGTCCTCCGGCGCCTCCACCTTCAGCTTCCAACCCTCTCCTCCTGCTGCTGCTCTTACGAGCGCTCTCTCCCACCATGGCCTCCTAGGTTACAGCCCCCTGGTCCTAGACCACCCAACCACCACCACCACCACCTCCTCGCATGCGGCCTCCTCCACTATCCCGGCTCCCACCCTCCACAACCTCCATGCACCACCCACCATCCCCCAGCCTCCAAGGTCATCGCCTGCTCATCCATGGTGAGAACTCTCTCTCTCTCTCTCTCTCTCTCTCTCTCTCTCGATATATGATGTTTTTTCTCGATCTTTATGTGTGTTAGGTCTTGTGAGGAAGGTGATCATCAAGACAGGCAGAGGGGAAAGGGTGCTGTGATGGGTATGGGGGTGGTCGGGGTCAACAACGCGGCGGCGGGGGGAAGCGGTGGTGGGCTACATGGGTCGGCTGCGACGGCGGCTGGGCTGGGTGTCGGCGCGGTGAGGATGAAGAAGGCGGGGCCAGGAGGGAAGGCGCGGCGGAAGGTGCGGGAGCCGAGGTTCTGCTTCAAGACGATGAGCGACGTCGACGTGCTCGACGACGGCTACAAGTGGCGCAAGTACGGCCAGAAGGTCGTCAAGAACACGCAGCACCCAAGGTAATATCTACAATCAAATATACACCGTGCGTTTGCATCTCCATATATCATGTGAAATGCATATGTACGGATGTATACATGCACTGATGCACCCACACATTGATTTGTTCCCATCGAATCCATGCGTTTGTATGGTCGTTGTTAAATGATTTAGTTTATACATGAATCGGCCGTGTAGATTTTATGATGCCGTTCTTTATCCCTTGTAAATTTATAATTTGAGGATATTCATTTTAAGAGGAATCAAGGGGTTCGTTCGGAGGGAAGTGATGCTTAATTTGGAGATTAACTCACGAGTCACAACTTAATCCACAAAGTTAATAAGAAAATATTTAGGTCCTCCCTAAACAGGTTTATTGATTTTTTTTGTGCTAATTCCACTTGAAAAACTTCAGATTTCGGTGTATTTTCTGTGTTCAATATATAATATTTCAAGCGTAAATAGTTTTAGCGAGTGAACTTTAAATGAATTGAAATGTTCTTGGAAGTGTTCTTTCGCTGTTTTTCAACTTAAAACAAACATGAACTTCGAAACAATCGCAATATATAGTACACCCTTTTAAAGTGATTTTTTAATCAAACTTTACATATGACTCTATTTAGATTGGTGTTACATTAAACAACACTAATACACGATAAAAAAATATTTTAAAATTTTGTAACTACGGCCTTTCTTTCTCTTAGTACTAGCTAGGGAGATGAGCAGCTAGGAACTAGGGTTAGCTTATGCAATATATGTGAACTAATCTTCTTCATCATGGGTAATTGTGTTGTTTGTTGTTGTGTTAATATTCCGCTAGTTCTTCTTACTAATAATGATTGTCAATTAGGAAAATACTGCTATGCTTGACCAGAGGAGTATGCACACCCTAGCAGTGTATAATTAATAACTAATGAATAGTGTACTATTATTATTTGATTATCGGTAGCATATTTGGATCATTTTAATGCTAGTTTTTAATACTGTATCATCAGTTTTCTTGGCATGGATATGCTGATGTTCATATTTGCTTCTCATGTGCTGTACAAAGTTGAGCTTTCTGTACGTATATATATGATATTTAGATATAGGATTTCATTAGGTTAGTTAACCTTGCTTTTAGCAGTTTAAATACAGAATGAACCATTCTCCATTGAATTGCATCCAGTTTAGATCAAAGTTTTTGCACACTAACAACACGTACTCATTTGGGAGCTAAAAGCCTTGAGGGTTTAAAGAAGTTCCTATTTCTTGGCCATACTTTATGGTTTATGTTGCATGTTGCAACTCTAGAGTCTAGACAAGCATCATATGGTTTCAAAAAAAATCAAGCATCACAAGATGCAAATTTTCGCCATTTTCTGCTTAAGGTGATATGAAATGGATTCATCATCTACTTCAACATGCATTAACTGTCAGAGATCAAAAGCTATGTATTCCTTGTGTCTTTTCTACATTTTGATAAAATTCTGATGATCTTATATATGTTTCACCAAGCAGATTCAAACTTGCACATACAGTTCATAGTGACAAAGTGCTATGCTTTTGAGCTCAATTATGGTATATATTAAGCTTTCACATATATTTGTTTAAGCCAATGCATCAAATTAAACTGATGACAAATGCACCTTTGAATCTAAACAAGGAAGGGAAAATCGCCAGCTATCCTGCCACAAAAACAATGGCATGTTTTTTAAGGTTGTGGCTTATGATTTTTTTCTATGGCTTATTAGTTTAATGAATAGTGATTGTTGAAAGAAACTAAAAGCCGCTGAAAAACAAAAAATACAGGGTCTAAAATTACCCATACAGTAAAATAGATGTGGTTATACTTCCAATTCTTTTATAGACACCAAATGAGACCAGAATTGTGGCTTAACCATGGCATATAATTTTAATTCTGATGTAACCGCTTAGTATATTTTGCTCTGAAAGTGGGAAAAGGGGCATGATGTGGTTAGTCGCTATACTACATTAATTTTATTTTGTCCACTGATCTAGTTAATATCAATTTTTTAAAAAGGTGTTGATATCCATTTTTAATATAATGAGAATTTTATAAATGTAAACCTTTTAGAATAAGATAATAATTTAAGTTATCTTATTTTGAAAAAGCTTTGGTACTAGATAATATTTTGTTAATATCGGTCTTGAGGTGTATTTCCTGTGCTACATTTATAGTCCAATATATTGAGTTTGACTATAAATGGACTGTTGGAGCAGAATTTAACTATATATATAAGTAAATTAGTTCTTTTGATACCAATTAATTGTAAATTCTTGTAGATTTTATACAATCTAATTTTGATCTGGATTATGGTTGGTGTAAGTTTGAATTTATCAGTGATTTTTTTAGTGAATGTTAGTGCAAAATTTTACTATAAAGAAAGAAGAAATGCAACGTTAAGGGACTTCTCAAAATGAAACTTTATATATAGTTCAGTGCACTTTTGCAAGTAGGAAACCAGTGAATTCTCACAAACCTTTCTACATTCCTACAGTTAACTTTTCCTAAAGTGCTAGTCATTGAATCTCAAAAGGAAAAAAAAGTGTTTGCAAAGCTGGTCCTAAGATGACTTTGTTATGTCTGGTCCCCTGCCTAAGCCTCATTAAATTGAACCCTAGTATCTTCTCTATATCAACACAAGATGTATAGCTCAGCAGCATCGGATCGATAATATGTATAAGGGTATACCTAATTACCTTGCTCATACAAAAGCACAAACATGTTCCTGTTCCATTGTTTTTACTACTTGGCTTCTTGCTATTCTAAGATTTTTTTAATGAAAATCATTATAAGATCTTTGTTGTTTAAATTTTTGTGACTTTCAATTCGTTATATATGTTTCAAGCATCATCGGTTGCTTATTTCTTCATTAATTTGCAGATATTAAGTTCCCGATTAATTTCCTATAAAAATGATATTTTGCAAGATACAATTTTTTCAACTAGATCGGATGCTAACCTTGTTTTTGTTTTTCTTCAACAAAAGCTCGATTGGTCCATTTTTTTTTTCATTTTTTGAGGGACGATTAGTTCATTTCATGTACGTAGGACCTCGAGCCCCCGTGCAGAGAATGACGCACATCCTAAATACTACTAGTAGCAGGTCGAATGCTCACGGCACGATCTAATTAATAGTTACACTAACGTCCACTAATCCATGTGTAGACAACAACTATCGATCGCAACAAAAAGAAAAGGAACTTCTGTTGTATCATAATACTAGCTAAAAAGCAGGCTTCATACACATCGGTATTAAATGTAAAATATTAATTTCAGAAGAAGTTCTTTGAGTTAGACACGTAATTTCAAGTACTAGCTAGAAACAAGACATGACACGATCTACATCTCCTTGTTGGCCAGATCAAGATGGTGTTTATTTACGTTTTCAAATCTAAGTGTTTAGTTTTGCTGTTAGTTTCTTTTAATGTAATTAAATTTAAAAATTATATTATTATAAACAACATAAAAGAATAAAGAAAAATATAAAATACAATAAAACAAATTAATAAAAAAACAGCGTAGGAGCATGTGTGTGTGAATCTACCCATGTGTGATGGTGATCATGACAGGCGGTGCCAAAGCTAACATTGACCCACCCACACCAGACACGAGCCCAGCATCCAGTCCAATCTGATTAGCCCCGTGCAATGATGCCACTCAGAAACCCTCCCTACCCTCTGGCTCACACCACTATGACATCCATGACTTTTCCAATCAACAGGCAAATCTCTTGCCAATCATCTCCCTTTTCCTTTATTTTTCCTAGCTATAGAGAACCTTGCCTAGCTAGCAGGTAAGGGCTCAATAGTGATGCTTCGTTTACCAATAGTTTATGACCTTTTTTTTTTGTTATAGTTAGTTTATTTTTTGGATTGTAGCTGTTATGACTTATTTAATATAATTAAAATTAAAAATAGAAAAAAGTTAATTCATCACAACGAATGAATATGAAAAAGAAAAGACAAAAACCTAAAAAACAGAAGAAAAAAAACAAAATTAAACAATTGTGAATTAAAAGTTAAAAACTGAAGCTAAAACGAGATCTTGCAATCTCAGCCATCCAAGCGACGTAGCTAAGGATGGTATATGATCCTGCGGGTCATATGATATTAGCGACGTTCATCATTTTTGACACTGATCAGCCGGCCTTGATCGCAAGTGTTTAATTGCATTTTGCTACTGATTATTTGCGTGAATATATATATATATATATATATATATATATATATATATATATATATATATAAGAAAATATTTTGAAATGGTTTTGTTTTTTGTTTGTGTGATATCTGGTTTGATGTGGCTGGCCTGTGGGAGTGGGAATCTTTACTGTTTGGTGGAGGGCCATGAGATGATGATGGAAAGGTGGATTTGAGCTTTGCAAAGGGCCCCAAGTTTTTTGTACCCTGTAATTATTACCATATCTTTGTCAATCTATGGCCCTTAGGCTGAGCTGAGGAATGATGCAACCTGGGCAGCCTGGAATATTATCATCTCTCTGTATATTTTATTTTCCTTGTTGATGTGTCAGGCCATGATTGAGAATTTCCCAGATCCGTGTACTTCACCTGCTAGCACCTCTGTATATTCACCGGGAAATTTTGGGTACAAGTAGAACAGTGAACACACACCACGAGTCTAGGCTCTTGCACTGTAGGTACAGGAAGGAATAGCTAGATCGCTAGGTCATAGACCTCGTTCCTTATAGCTTAAATTTTTGGTTTTTAACTTATTTTTTATTATTTATAAATTTTATTTTTTTCTAAATTTTTGGCTTTTTAGCTTTTTTGCAGGTTCTTTCTTCTCGTATTCGTTCGTGTTATCCGTGATGAGCTAACATATTATTTTATTTTTAGTTTTTTAATTTAATTACGCGAAATAAGCCACATTCAGTTACAGTGTAATTCAGTCAGTTACAGTGCAATTTCAGTTATAAGCCACAGCTTTTCAGCCCAACCGAGCGGGAGCTTAGTGTCGTGGTTTTGTTTTTTAGTTAAAATAAAATTGTGTTGAGATAAAAAAAAGTAAAAAAATATTATTATATCTCTATAAATCATTAAAAAAAAGGAAAAACATGTGAAGAAGCTAATATATTTAAAAATAATTTTTAGCTTAAAACACAGAAATCATCTTTATTTAAAACTGAAACTTAGTCTAACAATGCTTATCAAAGCGACACTTCATAGGATATTTGAGTCTGCACTGTATGTTTGTTGTCGTATAGAATCAGCAGTGTGGTGATCGAGACATCGAGTGGTATGTACTTGCATAAGTGCCAGCGAGACAAATAACAAAGAAAAAAAAAAGGCTCGGGGGTCTCATTAATCATGGCGTTGGGTGTGTCACTAGATCGAGCGACCTAACCTAACCAAGAAAGAACACCCTAATTGATCGATTAATTAACCTCATTTTTTTTTGTTGGTTTACCTAATGAACTGCGTGCGTGTGCTCAGGAGCTACTACCGGTGCACGCAGGACAACTGCCGGGTGAAGAAGCGGGTGGAGCGGCTGGCGGAGGACCCCCGCATGGTGATCACCACCTACGAGGGCCGCCACGTCCACTCCCCCTCCCGCGACGGCGACGACGACGCCGCGCGCGCCAACGCCGAGATGAACTTCATCTGGTAGCTATGCCGCCGCCGCCGCCTTCTTCTCCACTGCCGGCCGTCGCTGCTGATCGATCAGGCTCCAAACTCGGTCGCGTGTAGCTGTGCGTCGCAGTGCCGTCGCCGTGACGTCGCGTGCACCGGTGCGTGCGTTGTTATATAGTTAGGCTGGTGATAGTAGCAGTACCGAGGACAAGTCCGAGTAAGGGGAGTAATAAAAGGGGTGACCGACCGGTGTGTTGCATGCATGGGTGCCTGGGGTGGGTACGCAGGCTGAAGTCGGGAGCAACTTGGGAACTGGTGAAACAGTGAAAAGTTGGCCGCATGGACAGCACAACTTGCGGCGTCTCTGTATATGTGTGTGCTCTGGTGTGCGTTCCTCTCTCTCCTTCGATGCTAGTTTCATTTCGGTTTTTTATGAATGTTTCAGACTTTTGGTTATTGGATTTTGGCTAAAATCATATTACAGTGGCTATTATTTTTTATGAGTCATTCAATTAAAAAATAAGAAAAAAAACACTGTTATATTTTTACAGATAATATAAAAAATAAAAAAATCAAAATTAAAAGACCAACACATTCATTTTGATTTTTGGTTTCTGCCCCACTCTCTCCAACCCTTTGATCCTTCTGCTTGCAGCTGTGCATGTAGTACCACCGAATACTGATCATCAAATGTCTCAGAGGCCCGGTGAAATCATTTTCCATCTATCATGTATCAAAGAATCATATATAGTTATATCCAGTTCCAGAAGAAGATAGAAACAACTGCTTGCCCTAATACGGGGTCGTCCGATTTTCTCGACGTAGGATCAAGATACTCACGTGCCCTCTCTTGAATCGCAATGATACTCCGTTACCAATGCAAGAACGAATACTCTTTAATTCGCAAGAACACACACCGAACTTTACGACCACCAAGCGAAACTCTATCATACTCCTCATTCTCAGCAGAAAGGTTGAATGATATTGATTATCGACATACTCTCAATTTCCCCTCAAGATGGTTCATCCATCACGGAAGAACAAAACAATATGCTATTTCAATCTATTATCAAAATATCTGGTCTCCTTTACAGGAATTCTCACAATTACTCACCTTTTCACAATTAAATTCAGCACCAATATGGTTACCTTTATCGTCCTCTTCAGTTGATTTAGGTGCTATAGGTATTATATCTTCACGATGAAACAATGGGGCAACAAGTACTCCATTCCAACATATGATTATCTCCTCATCTTTTGCTTCTAATGGTGCCGGTTGTGGAACATTCAACTTCTTGTCTTCAATGTCAATCTGTACAATATAAGAAACAACACTAGAAGTAGATATTAATGTGTTACCTTGAAAATCAACTTTACTTTGTCTATCTTCTACTTCTCTTTTTTTCTTTTGGTGTCACTCACACTTTCAATTTGGATGTTCTCAACCTCAAATATGGTAAAATCATACAACTCACTCTTTTTAACATTCTCGCTCAATTTGGCTATATGGCTCTCATCTTTACGTGGGTTTTGATATATCTCAAGTGTTGTATTTGACATTGGTGCAATACTAAATATCTCTTTGACCGAAGGAAAAGTCCCATGCTCGGTCATCTGCTCATGTGTCACATTAGTAGAGGCATAAACACTGAAGTATGGATATGTATGGGACCGTAGTGTACGCCTCTCTATAAATCTCTTCTCCTCCTCAATAGCGCAATTCATAAGATCATACATATTACTAAAATATTTACATTGAAGTGTAGCGCCGATCGTAGAATTTAAGCTTTCTTTGAAGTATGCCTTCTCTTTTATTGCACTAGTGACACCAGCGCGACGCAATACATCTTGTAGCTCAAAATAATAATCTTAAACAGTATTACTCTCTTTGTGATACTCTCCAAATGGTGAAACGATTCCCGCACATAATAGGCTGGCACAAACTTGCTCCTCATGAATGCCTTTAAATCTAACCAAGAATTAATGAATTATTTTCTAAATAGTTGTTGCCACCAACTATAAACAGAGACTTCAAACTCCCTCGTGGCACACATCATCTCTTGGGTTTTGGAAAGCTTCTGAAATATAAACACTTTCTCCATTCGCCAATCCCACTCAAGATACTCATCTGGATTATCACTACCATATAAAAGAACAAAGCTATATTCTTCTTGTTGTGGACAAAGTGTTCGCACAATATCATTCATGATGTTTTTATGTAATACCTTCATTTGTTGATTAAGCTTAATGCAGAGATCCTAGATTTTCGCCTTGAATTGTCCCTCCATTACAATTTCTTGTTGCAATGTGCTTTTCAATGCCTAATATTGTAAGCGAGTCACTGGGGCATTAAAGTCAACATCATGCTCCTCACCATAGTTATCTCTACCTGACATGGTTAAATTGTGCAAAAGAAAACACAAAGCAATAACATAGCATATAGATGATTAGTATGAATCACTCAATCTCACTCTTGTCTCTCACAAGTAAAGTTCTTACCTTTCCGAAGTAAATTAAAGATAATAAAACTTACACTTGGTATAAACTACAATATCAACGCGATGATCAAACGAATATAAAAGTGTTCATAATTATACAACAACGATTATTTAGTGGAGCTTGATATAGAGTGTATGTCCTATGTAATCTGAAATTCTTAATGTTGTAAAGTTAAGTAATAATTCAAGCTAGAATACTTTGCCTAAGTGTTAATCCAATAGATTTAAATGAAGTATATGAACACACACGCAAAGATCAATGTGACTCAATGCAAACAAAGAAATGAACTAAATAGAGGCGATCTAAAAATAAGAATTAAATATCTTGTTTTGCACTAAGTAATAGGAGAGACGCTAACCAATTGCAATAATATGAATTTAAGTGCATAAGATTGCTCAACTAAATTAAATTACATAATCTAAAATTTTGGATTAAGGTCACTCACCAAATTTGGCCAGTATTCATTTTTTTTTTAATTCACAACCATGGCTCTGTTTTTTTAGGCCGTGGCTTTTACTTGTAATCGATTGCCTCTTTTTTTTTTTTCTTTGGGTTCAATGACCAAAACAAGGTGATGCTTTCCTCTTTTGTTTTACGTAGGTCCCAATAATTTCAGAAGTGCTAAATATTTCAATGTGCAGAACTAAATGCAATGTCAATAGCTAGTCTCAAGTTTTAAAGGATTTAAGTGAAGCTCTATCCAAGCAAAAGTGTTCGGCTGTTAATGCAAGTCCAGACAATCATTGGCGCACACAAGACTGGCTGACTAGAAAAATCAACTAAAGTGCTTCAGCTAGAGATATCAGTATGTTGTCGGACAGCAGTTGGACTTGAACTAGCAACAGATAATGACTTGGATAGCTGGAATCTCTAGCCGAGTCCCAAGCAATCAGATTAGTTGGTTCCTTTTGTGACTTGGGCTAGCAACAGATAATGACTCGGCTAGGTAACAGACAATTGTTCGGATGGAAACAAGCAAACTTGATTTCCAACTCCTGCACGTGAAGGATGATGTTACTGCTAGCTCTTTGGTTTGGATGATCACATATTGTTGTTCGGATGGAGCAAAAGACTTGGAGTCAAACTCTTGCACATGAAAGTATGTCTATTCGGCCACAGCAAAGATGGTGCAATAGTCCAGGCCGGATAGTAGTATCTTGGTAGATGTTTTTTTTTTTTTTTTGCGTTTATGGACGCAACGATTAAGCTACGTGAAGGAACACAATGATCAACACCTAAACAAAAAATTCTAATGGACTAAAACCAAACTAAACTCATAAAAACTAATAGATGCAAAAACTAGGGTTTGGAATTTTTGTGTTGCAATTTTCAGTTTATAGGGATAAAAATCAATCTAATCTAGGGATAAGAAATTCTACCGAGTCAACCGCGCTCTGATACCAAGATGATACGGGGTAGTCCGATTTTCTTGACATAGGATCAAGATACTTACGTGCCCTCTCTTGAATCGCAGTGATCCTCCGTTACCATGCAAGTACGAACACTCTTTAGTTCACAAGAGGCTTGTGGGTGCTCGAGCACCCCTCCTCCCACTGTAGATTGAAGAAGACCCAATCGACCTGGAGGTTGAAGAGCCGGAGTCGAAAGTTGAAGATTGAAGAAAGCATGAGGCCAAATCGGTGTCTTAAGACCCAGCACCCCAACCGGTCCAAATCAGTGACGAATCCTGACCCAAAATCCCAAATACAATCAGAGATTCTCATATTCAAACAAGGAAGATGAACAAGAACAGCAGAATGCCCAAACAATAGATAAGGTCACTAGGAACATTGTTGACTTACCGTCGAGTTGGCAGCCCGGCGCGGTGGAGGGGAGGGCCGGAGAGGGAGTTGGTTGGCGACTTGGCGCGGAGGGTTAGGCCGGAGGCGGTCGTGGCTTGACACTAAGGGCTGCCCGACGTGGAGCAGAAGGGGAGGCAGTCGGCCACTCAGTGGCGATCGGGCGCCGGTGAGGCCGAGCAAGGCTGGCGCCTGGCGGGCGGGGCACGGTGGCATCGGCTGTTCGATGCATCGGTGCATCCGCATCAAAGAGGACGACTGGATGAGGTGAGGCAGTGGATGAGTGAAGTGAATCCCCAATTTGTGAATGAGTGAATCCCCAATTTATGATTGTCATACTGATGCAAATTGTTGTTTAATCGACAGTAACCATTAGCCAATTTGTTTAATCAGTGGTTGACTGATTGTTGTTTAATTATTCTTAGATTATAAAAATGGAGAAGTGAACTTTGCACAAATAATTCTCAAATAATGTAACTAGCAGTAACCCTCCGACCATAGAAAGCAAAACTGAAGCAAAAAAAAAGGTTCGTCATGAATTTAATCCAGAAATAGGAACTTTGCAATGCTTTTAAGACATGAAAACTCGTAAAGTGAAATTGCGTCGTAATCAGATTTAGTGACTTAGTGGTATGTTTTCATTTCATTTTTAATGTTTATGAACATTCACAATTTAATATTGTATCACTAAATTTGATATTTCTTATCTACAGATCGATACTTATATATTTATGAACATTTGGGGGCACATTATCCATTGGCAAGATACTAAATTTATTGTATTGTACATTTTTAATTTGTTCCCTTCCTATTTATATATGAATTTTATATTCCAATTACAAAAGACCAGTAAATGTAGTTTTGATATATTTATATTGTACTATAATCTCAACAATAAAGCTTCTCCTCTATTTTTATTCCGGATTTGCCGCTGCCGCCCTCTGGACGTGCGCACGTATGGGCCTACGGCCGTATTCCAAGTCGGTTTGGCCAGAAGGCCGAATCATACCCATCCACTCTTAATCCCAACGGACTCAATTAACTCATCTAGTCTAACTAATTGCCTGCAACATGGTTCGGTCTTAGCAACTAATTGCCTGCACACGTATTTCTCCTTTGTAGCACCGTTCCACCCACACCATCCATTAGATACCAACTTCACTTATCGACCTAAGCCCAATTAAAATAATAGTATTAAGTAGTCACCAATTCACATGTAAATCAAAATTTATTTTATTTAAGAACAAGTTTAATATTTAATGCAGCTTAATAATTATTTCCAATCAATTAATATTTTTAACTAAAAAGCGTAAGACATTTGTGTATCTGAGTCATGCCCCCCATTTAAATGCTTGCAGAGTAGCATTACTGGTTCTTGGAAAGAGGCACTCGCAAGCAGTGGCGGAACCAGGATTTAACGACGCCCCGGGCTGAATTCTAACAACTTAAAACTAACGCTAATTTGTACCCATACCACGATATAACAACAGAATATCATAATTGACTAATTGCATTACTGATATTTTGATGTCATCCGGACTAAGTACAACACGAGGATTATTTTGATGTTTATTACTAGCTCCTGTTTCTGGTGTTTCGTGGGACTGGGATTGTACTTCTGTTGAAAAATAAGATGATAATGTCTTCGCCCGCTTCATTTTGTATTGACTAATAACTCCTAGTTTCAATCATCACATTTCAGTATTTCAGTTAGAATCAATCGACATATTTCAGTAAATCACATTTAAATTCACCACTAAATCAGGGGGCAACAGTACAACACCATACTAATTAGTAATTACTAATGAAATTTATACAGCAATCCACAACCAGAGAATTCGATATTCTATTGTCTCATACTCTCATATGCAGTCAGAAGTAGATAGTTTCTCAGTTTCAGTTGAAGACTTACAGGCGCGCGGGGCGGCAACGGGGAGGCGGGAGGCCGGAGGCGGGGCGGCAACGGGGAGGCCGGAGGCGCCGAGGCGGGACGCCGGGACGGCGTGGGGAGGCCGGAGGCGGAGCGGGCCGGAAGGCGGGGGCGCGGGGCGGCGCCGGGAGGCGGGGGCGGAAACGGCCAACGGGGAGGCCGGAGGCGGGACGCCGGGACGGCGCGGGAAGGCCGGAGGCGGAGCGGGCCGGGAGGCGGGGGCGCGGCAACGAGGAGGCCGGAGGCGGGGCGGAAACGGCCAACGGGGAGGCCGGAGGCGGGACGCCGGGACGGAGCGGGCCGGGAGGCGGGGGCGCGGGGCGGCGCCGGGAGGCGGGGGCGCAGGGTGGCGCCAGGAGGCGGGGCGGGCCGGGACGAGGGGCGGCGGCGCGGCGCCGGGACGAGGCGACGAGCGGCGGCGGCGCGGCGCCGGGACGAGGCGACGAGCGGCGGCGTCGACGAGCTGGCGAGGCGATGAAGTGACGAACGGCGGCGTCGGCGCCGCTTTTTTGGCTTCGGCCTTCTGCACCTGGCTTCGGGAGTTCGGGAGCTAGGGTTCAGTTGCGCGTGCGAGGCCGCGAGGGTGAGGGTGAGGCTGCGAGAGCGAGTTGGGCTTGCGCGTTGCGCCGAGCGAGCGCGTCTGCGCGTGATGGGCCGCCGACGCTGAGACAGTAGGCTGATGGGCTATTGGGCTACCTGGGCTGGATGCTAATAAATTACCCCGGGCTGGGCTATAAATACCTGGGCTATGAACTGCATTTTTTTCACGCCCCGGGCTGGAGCCCATGTTGCCATGGGCCCAATTCCGCCCCTGCTCGCAAGGGGAAAAAATGGAATTCTTGAAGAAATGGCCCGGGGTGCTGAGTTTGACAACCATTGATCTAATCATTACTATTATAAAAGAATGAGTTGACGATCGTACGTCTGTTCTCCTCCAATCGCTCTATTCCTTTTGACTTCTCATCATTCTCCACTTTCTGGTGGTGATCGGTTCGGCTGAAAAGCTCGTGGCTTATGGCTGAAAACACTGTAGCTGACTGAAAAAAGCACTGTAGCTGACAGATGCTTATTTAGCATAATTAAATTTAAAAAATCGAAAAATATAAAAAATATGTTAGCCCATTACGTATAATACAAACGAATACGGGAAAAAAAGAACTGACAAAAAAGCTCAACAAAAAGCCAAAAGTTCAGAAAAAGACAAAATTTATGAATAGTAAAAATAAGCCAGAAGCTCAAGCCGAATTGATCGGGGCCTCTAACTAATAAGAATAACCTCTTATATAATATAAATTTTTATACATCTAATGAATTCTAGTGGGCAAGTAACTAGCCTGAAAAAAAAAAGACGGCTAGTACGAACAAGCAACGCACCTTCCAGTTGCAGGGGCCCAACAGATGAACACTTCGAATTTCTAGTTTTGGGCTGAGCCGCTTAGAGATTCTGTTTGGCGAGCCCATCTGACGGCCTTCGGTTTTCCTCACGCGTTGCCGTTGACGGTCTACCTGCCCGGTCCGTGATTGCGGCAATTGTGATGTTACAGGGCCTAGAGTCTTTGACGAGGAAAAAAAAGCAGCATGGTCATCAAAAGTCAACACGTTCATCGAGTCAAAGACTCGATGACAGCAAATTATTTGTCAAGAGTCTTCGACATATAAAAGTTAGGTATGGTAACCCATTTTACTAAGCAGAAACTGCAATCGCTGGGGAAAAGATAAGCCACGTAGCCACATTCCTTCTCTCTTTCTTTAGCCCACAAGGCATCTGCGATGGAATCACATGGCCTTTGCATGATGGCTGGCTCGTTCGAATCCAGCCTTTTCTTTCTAGTTAAGTTATCTTTTGATTGAAATTGTATTATAACATCTATTATTTTTTATAAATCATTAAAAAATACTGTTATCTCATTACGGATAATATAAAGAAATAAAAAATAAAAGGTCAAAAATAAAAATAAACATGTTTTAAGTTACTTCTAACTTGTATAAAAACTGAAAGATAGAAGCAGAATTACGGTTGGACAGGGCAGCCGGCAGCCTAACAGAATCGCAGCTGTGGTCTGCGTGGGCGAACCGTGGCAGGCGCGGCAGCCTCAGATCACCAAGGTAAATTCGGGGGCGGCTCAGGTGCTGTGCCCCCTGCACATAGCGCGGTGCAGGGGTGCCTCAGCACCCGCCACGTGGCCCAAGAAATTCAAAACAATTCCGAAAAATTCAAAAAAATACTTTTAAAAATCTGAAAAATTGTAAAATGTACTTTTTGTAAAAATACTATTATTAAAAAGTATTTTTAAGTATTTAAAAAAAATACTTTTTAATAAAATTATAAATCAAAAAAAATTTAAGTACTTAAAAAAATATACTTTTTATACTTAAAGAAGTATATTTTACAATTTTTCGGATTTTTAAAAGTATTTTTTTGAATTTTTCGGAATTGTTTTGAATTTCTTGGGCCACGTGGCGGGTGCTGAGGCACCCCTGCACCGCGCTATGTGCAGGGGGCACAGCACCTGAGCCGCCCCCGGTAAATTCCGGCACGATTCCCGCCGCGCGCCGCACGTGGCGGCGTCGTTTCGGGCTTGGCCACTGGATGCGGAACCCATGCGGCGACGTGTACAGACTTCCGAGTTCGCAGTATGTTTGCTGGCACCGATTCATTTCTAGTACTGTCTGTTATTCCCTCCAAAGAAAAACGTTGGCTGTCCACGTATTTTTGAGATTTAGGTCTCGTTCGGATGAGTTTTTGGCTAAAGGTTTTTGCCTTATTTTTTACTATAACTGCTGAAAAAAAATATTATAGAAGTTAAAGAAAGAACTATAGTAGCTGAAGATGCACTGTAGCGCTGAGTGTTGAAATAGGCTGAAACGAGATAAACAAACAATGCGCAATTGGTAACGATGTTTGAAATAGAAGCTATGACACCCGTTGGCAATTATGTTCATTTGTTGGAAAGGCCGTACATGTGGCATTTATTACACGTGACAATCAATAGCGCATCATGTATAATAACACGTGCACGACGTTTACATGTGCACCAAACATACGAGTGATGAATGTAGCTCTATGCCACCAACGACGCTGCTATCTAGTCGCGTGTCATGTCCATCAATGTAGTGTCCGTGCCCTGCAGCAGGCCGGACGGGACAAATGCGGGCGGTGAGAAAGGTCCTGCGGGCTGGGCTGGCTGGTTGCGGGCCTCCATCGCGACCAACTCGCGGTCGATGATAAAGTTGTGCAATGCCATGCAAACTATAATGATGGTGCTTTGCCTGCGACCTTTGTACTTAGAAATCTTGTCGAGAATGTGCCACTTACCCTTGCACATGCCAAACACGCGCTCAACGGCATTTCGCAGTTACGAGTGTCAGTAGTTGAAGAGCTCCTGCATCCCCTCCGGGATCCTCCCATTGTCGAACACGAACAGATGGTACCACGTGTTGCTATATGGAGTTGGTACCCCAACCGGTTGGGATACCCAGAGTCCACAAGGTAGAACTTGCCTAGAACAGAAAAATATCAGTTAGTACAAGCATTACAATGCATGGCGGAATGCAAATTTAAAACAGCTGTATTACCTTGCAGGGGATGTGGGAAGCGGTCACCGTACTTCGCATGGTCTATTGTAGGATCCAAGCGTCATGCACCGAGCCCCACCACTCGACGCACACAAATGTGAACCGGTAATCGAAGTCGCAAATGGCGAGGACGCTCTGGCTAGTGTAGCCATGCTTGTTGAAATTGTGCGCCCTCTTGTCATTAGAAGCAACGACTTCTACATGCGTGCCGTCAATAGCCCCTATGCAATTATTGAAGTGGGCATAATATCTCTGCTGGATGAGCCTCGAATGCAATGCCTGGTACGTCGGATCGGAAGGTGCAATTATGTGATCAACAAGGGCCACCATACTCTGTAGCACATCGTTCAACCTCTTGCAAATGGTACCTGTGGAGTGCTCAAAGCGATTCATTCCTTGCCTTTTTGCGATTAAGGTGCTCCGCAGATCCACAAAAAGAGGACCAATGCTTTCTTGAAGCAAACTTTCCTATATGACTATAGGCCATAATTTGCAATAAAACCTATCGTGAAGCGCCTCGAAAACACTGGGCCTTATCATAAATATATTGTGACAACGCTCCTCATCGGCAAGTTGTTGAGAAACCCACTAACACCCAGTTAGCATCGGCCCTCATCATAGGCGTACTCACTCATGTAGTTCCAGTTGAGAAAAGTGCAGGGAGAGAGCGACGACATGGGTAAAATGGATAAAACTCAAGCAACTAGGAAAAAGTGGTGGAGAAGCATGCAGTGGAAGATTATGGGACAAATGGGCTTTCGATTTTTTCCCCTCGCGCCGGATGTCCGAAGTCCGAACGATATCAATTCCGATTTGGTAGCTACAAATGAAGTATTGTAAAAATAATTAATAGTTAAAGCTTAATCTTGGAGACCGTACCAAGTCAAATCACGCTTTGTATTTTTTTTTTCTACGAAAGAAGCACTATTAATAGATGATCCTACCAGATGGCAGTAAGCTCGTAGTCCAACCTTCAGTAAGCGAGCCAGCGTGGAGATGAAATGATGATAAATAGCAAAATAAATGTTGGCCGTCGTTGCCCAAAGGACCAAAAACCCCGACTCAATGGATCGATCGCCGGCAGACACGAGGCTACGATGAGAGGGCCACTCACGAGTCTCATGTGTTTCTGGCTTTGCTGTTACTAGCATGATCGATGGATGGCCATTCGATCTGCGAATTGCATAATGGAATTGCATGGACACAATGATGTGTTGATTTGTCAAGCACACTGACCGTTCTGGCTATGTATGCTGATATTTGGTGCTAGGATCTTTTCTTTTGGGACTACTAGTCAAGTCGCCCCACGATTGCGACATTGCGTGATCGAGCCGTGTGTTCACGGTAAACTTCGTTGATCCTGACATCAATTATCTGCAGCTAGCTATCTCTGAGTAATCCCCTCGATTATGCAACTCATATGTCAAGTGTTTATCCAGACTGAATGGCCTCCAAGTGTCAAACCGGCTTACAGTTTTTTTAAAATAGTCCATAGGTTCAACCTTTTCTTGTAGAAAGAGTTCTGTACCTTTTTTTTTTACTTGTGTTGTCCAAATTTGAAGTGCTCCACTTAGTATCTTCCAATGGCACATCTTCTATCGCAATAGCTAAGAACATATACCTGGATATTCGTATTTGCTTTTGCATAATGGCACCTAGCTAGTCAAACCTAATCACACCGATACAAGTCAACCCTATGAAAACCTAGCTAGTAAAACCGAATCACACGGATACAAAGTCAACTCTATGAAAACCACAAGCATTGTTTTTGCTTTGTCCATCTTTATATATATTTATATGATCGTGGTACAATTGAGATAGTTACATTCACTAACAAGATCGATCATGCTATGTTAATGTTAATTAGTCTTTCAGTTAGTGGCAAGTACAGTACTTTCACTTGATTGATTCAATTAAAGGCGACGAGGCCTTTTGGTTTAGGGCCCGCCACCTTCCTGCGTGCTTTGGTGTTTGCCGACAAGAGGTGCCATCGGAGTGGACATTGTCGATAATTACTTATTCTATAACTTATACTATATTTTATTTGAAGTTAGAATTAAACACAGATAATGCTAGATGCAAATACGAACGCAGATAGCATCGGTCACGAATACAGAATGAATACGGAGCGGATTCGATACGGTAACTATATTTCATCGGATACCAGGCGAAAACAAAGATCCTAAATAATTAAATATAGATCATGCATATCAGGATAAATAATTAAATATAATATAGAAATATCATGCATTTAAAAGTCGAGTACAGAGAGCAACTTGTATACATACAACAATAATGAACAGAATAGTCATCTGGAACCAGTGGCGGAGCTAGAGCAAAATGGAGGGGGGTGCACCACTTCAAAACGAATGGGTTGGACAGGGCGAGTGAGGGTGTTTTTTGAGCTAGGGGTACACCATATTGGGCCAAAGGGGGTGCACAAAGGGTGAATATTTACTAGTAATAACTAAATTTTGTTTTGGAACCGGGTTCCTGGGAACCCCCTCCGGCCCATGTGCCTCCGCCCCTGTCTGGAACCACTTCCTGAGGAGTATTACTATGGAATCCCAAAAATTTGGTTTTTACTTATTTATTTAATTGGTTTAATTGGATTTTCTCTAGAAATTAATTTCCTTTTTCTTAAATCCTTTAATTAAAGCCTAGAGAGCAAGTTATTAATTTAGTTGAGTAATTATGCCTAAAACAAGTTGAACTTATTTTATTCAGGTCATTATTTTTCTGAATTTATAGGATTTTTTTTGGGATTTATTTGGAGTTTCCTGCTATTTTCTAGCTTTTATTTTAATTTTTGGGCTTTTCTGAAAATCAAAACCTAAAATAAAAATTTAAATCCTTTGCCCATTTGGGTATTACCGAATAACTAACACCTGATATTACCGATTATATATATCCATATATTCTCTTATCCGTCGAAAACTACTCTCCCGATTCTGATTCCGACAATCACTATCCGATTTCAATATCATATCCGTTAAAATCATCTAGTTACCGATTATTTTTCTAAAATACTATCCGAATTAATTCGGTCAGACGGTCGGGAAATATCTAAATTGAAAGCACCTCTATTGCTGACGTCCCTGTATTTTTATTCCATATATTGCTACCCTTTTTGGTGAATACCATAGTTCTTGACCTAATTTTATTTTTTTAAAAAATCATCTCCTCCCTTGACTTCCCTTAATTCGGTTTTCTTTCAGCATCGGAGGACACGGCCCTACCCTGCCTCCCAATTACCAAACTCGTGCACGCAGCAGAGCGGGACTAAAACAAGCACGTGGGAATTCTTACAAGGGTTTTGGTTGGGTAGAGAGAACTCATGAGTCATGCCTAACCAAATTCTGCATTGCCGCTTAAAACACAAACAAATCAAGGACTAAGGTACCGTTCAGTTGGACTAAAATAAGCTGGTTTATGGCTAAAATTATATTATAGTTAACTGAAATTACATTGTAATTGATGATAGCTTATTTAGCGTAACTAAATTTAAAAATTAAAAATAGAAAAAACATGTTAGCCTATCACAGATAATATAAATAAATACGAGAAAAAAGAACCAGTAAAAAAGCTTAAAAAGCCAAAAAAATAAAAAACAAAATTTAGAAAATGGTAAAAAAAATAAGTTAGAAATCAGAAGTTTAATCTGAAACGGGCTGAGGTCTAAAGTAGAAGGGAAAAGAAACTTTAAGCGCCAGCCCGTAGAAACCGTCCACGCACCCTCCTCGTGGACCGCCAGCGGGGCCCACCCGGCGCCCACGCCCGAGCGCATCCGTCCACGGTCCATGCCAATGCATGCATGGGTGCATCATGCGCTGACGAGTGGGCCCTGGGGCGGGCTTCCCTTCCCCCAGGTGACACGTCGGCCGGCGCGATAAATATCGTTTCCTCCGCTCCCATTGGCTCGCTGGTGCCACCACTCCCGCCAGCCGCTGCTTCCCGGAGGAGGGAAACCGAAGCGAACCATGTGCGCGCCCGAGACGGGCCACACAACGCGCGGTTTTGCTTGCCACCACCATGTGGCTAAGATAGTTTGCTTCGTATCCCCTCGCGATCGCCGTGTCATGGATCAACGACGAGTACGTTGAGGTGTTCCTGGCCACCACCTTATATCGGCGTTCTAAAGTTTGGGTGGTATGCATATCATTGCTCGGCTCTTTTTTCAGTGGCTTATTATTTTCTGTTATAGTAGCTAGCTTTTAAACGGTATTATAGTAGGTATTGTATTAAATTTAATTATACCGGTTAAAATCATACGTGATTATTTTTCCTCCGCATACTGTTTCTTATAAACAAATATAATTCAAAATCATAAGATAAAAGATAAAGCCGCAGGAAAAAAAACACAACCAATGTCTTTCGTTACGTGTAGACGTGTAGTCCTCTTCCCTGCTGTTGTAATCATGAATTTTCTTGGAAAGCTGTTCCAGTTAGCACATACACCAGCAAATCTTCGCAAAGATGACTGCAACACGTACACGGCAGCTTCATTTCATCACAAGCTGGTCACAAGCTGGAAAAGGCGATTTTGCCAACACTTAGGGCCTGTTTGGAACAGAAGAATTTCACAGGAATTTTGCAGGAATTTTGCAGGAAACAGTTTAATTCCCGCAGGAATCGGGAAAAATTCCCGCATTCCAAACAGGGCCTTAGCCTTTGGCTAAAATTGTAAAAACATGAGGTTCCAAGACAATTAGGTCCTGTTTTAAATATTTGTTTTGTTTTTAGAAGTTGATTTTTGAACGAAATGACTTTTTAAGATTGTCTCCGTAAGTTGTTTATACAAGTCACTGTAAAAGTTACTTTAGACTAAATGGCTTCTAAATATAAGTCGTTACTTTTTTTAATTTCTCTGATGAGCCAAAACTAAAAGCCCCGTTATTTTTGAACTCAGTCCTAACCTCCGCCTTCAATAACTAGAGTGCTACTAAGGCCCCGTTTGGCACGGCTCCACTTCACAAGTGGAGCTGTTTTTTTTTGGCTTCAGCTCCACGAACAGCTCCACCGGTGGAGCTGGAGCTGTTTTGGTAGACTGTTTGGCAAAACAGCTCCACCTGTTTTATCATGCATGGTTGAGAGATGTCAATTGTCCAATATACCCCTGTCTATTTGGCTTGTAGTAACATCAAGAGCTGTATATTTCTACATGATTTTTCATCCGAGTAAATTTGAATTAAAAAATTTAAAAATTTAAAATAACACAAAGTATTAGCAACCAATATTTAATGCGTTTTTTTGCATAGGAATGACCCGTTAGGACAAATATGCATGTGCAAAGTCATGATATAATGCAAACATCACATGTCATTATATAATACAAACATATATGTTCATGATGATCTAGAAAGATATATTGCCCGTGCAAGGTCATCTCGGAATTTATCCATATTGCGATCATTAGATTCCGAAGTTGATGTGTCACCTGCATTGTGTGAAGCAAAATGTTTTCTATACCTTAGAGGTATAGTAGGCACATAATCAGGATTCCGATCGCATTTACTAAAATCCTTATCCTCAGAATGGTTCTCACGAATGAAATTATGTAGACACATGGTTGCAGTGACAATCATCTTTTGCTTCTCCATTGGGTAACTCGGCATTTTGAAAAGGACCCTCCACTTCATTTTCCACACACCAAATGAGCGCTCCACCACATTCCGGATACTTGAATGCAAATGGTTAAACCACTCTTGTTCACCGCTTGGAGCAGGACCCCTCCTCCAATCTGGCACATGGTACCTTTCACCCTTATATGGTGCCAAGTATCCAGGTCTATTTGGGTATCCGGCGTCAACATGATAATATTTCCCTACGTAGAAATGACCACAATTGAATTGCACGAAATTTGTATAAAAATAAACTTGTACAAAAATCAAACATGTTACATATACATACCTAGAGGGGGATGTGGGAATTTGTCATGATCATGCCTAAGTGCATGAAAGAGCACACTAGTGTCATGCATGGATCCGGGTTGTCCAATAGATGCATATGTGAAGCGCTGTTACGAACAATTTTTATAAGATGGTGACAATATTCAAACATATGCAATCCTTGTGCTTGCTATTGATAAGAATGATGAGATGATCAAATACCTTGGATCGGTGAGGTCAACGGTGTCAGGTGCAGGGGCAACAGGAACCACTGGTGGCTTTTGTGCGTGTCCACCACCTCGGCGTCGAGTAGAGGCACCACGACTCGGAGCAGACGAGCGTCCAATCTCCGTGCGTCCATCACCGACTTCTTCAATAGTCCTCCAATCTGGCCCGAAAGCGGCAGACACTGCAGCATTCCATTCCGGCCATCCCCAGCCGCCACTGCCACCACGGCCAAAAGAGATGACAAGTTACACCAAAAATGGAATGGGTCAAGGCTATCATACTGTAGAGATGTGAATCATAGATGTAGACTGAGTTGTGTCAACTGAAGTTATGTACTTATGTCCAATCTATATAAATAAATTACTGTATCTGTCTCAACTGGAACACTTGGATTTGCATGACTTCTGACTTGTGATAAGGACATATGTCAATGCCTTCTTTTTTATCCAGTTACTACTACTCATATCTCTACATTCACATTCGGTTGCTACTACTCATATCTCTACATTCACATATCTCTATTCATATCTCTACTCATATCCAGTTACTACTACTACTAATCATGAAATTTGCAGAGATGATCACCAGTTACTACTACTATCATGAACCATAGATGGTGATTCACATTCGGTTCTCAACCATTCCTGGGGATACAAGAATCACTATCATGAACATATGCAATTCACATTAGCATGGCCTATTCATGAATCACTATCATTCACATTCACATGCAAAAAACAGAAAGAAAAAAATCTCTGCAAACCAGGGGCCGCCGCCCGGGATGGCGCCTGCAGCCGCGCCGGGCACGCCGGGCCAGGGGACGCCGCCAGGGGAGGGGCCGCCACCCGGGAGGCCGCCTGCATCCGCGCCGGGGGAGGGGCCGCCGCCCGGGAGGCCGCCTGCAGCCGCGCCAGGCCAGGGGACGCCGCCAGGGGAGGGGCCGCCGCCTGCAGCCGCGCCGGGCCAGGGGAGGGGCCGCCGCCCGGGAGGCCGCCTGCAGCCGCGCCGGGCCAGGGGCCGCATCCCGGGGGGCCTCCTGCAGCCGCGCCGGGCCAAGGGCCGCCACCGAGGGGGGGCGCCGCCGGCCGCGCTGGGCCATGGAGCAACGCCGGGCCTCGGCCATGGAAGGCCGCCTTCCCCGGCGAGAAGAGCGGAGAACCCGCCGGTCTCCATTGGTTCCGAAACGCCGAGAGCATCTTCAGCGACTCCCGATCCACCGGATTCCGTCCCGTCGGCGCCTTCCTTTCCTCCGGCTGGCTGGGAATCCATGGCGGCAGCGCTGCCTCCACGGTCGATGCGGTGAAGAACAGAGAACGGGAACGGGAGAAGCCGACGAATCGGGAGGGTTCTGGTTGTTTTGGCCCCAATGGCAGGCGGTGTAATTTCACGATGGAGCAAGGGCAGTATGATGCGGGCATTTGGGTGGAGCCGGGTGAAGCTACTTTTTTCAGCTCTTTGGGTGGAGCTACTTTTATCTCAGCAGGTTTTAAGGGGCTCCTTAGGTGGAGCTGTTTTGTTTTACCCCGTTTGGCACAAAACGGCTCCAAACAGCTTCAGAAGCCGGTGGTGGAGCTGTGCCAAACGGGCCCTAATTTCTTTTTCAACTGCATGCCAAATTGCCAAGCAATTGGGCTCCAGTTGGCTCACACACAAAAGATTTGTTTTCACCATCCCCGCACAAAGATACGCCGGGGCCCACCCTCCGACAGTGGTCACCTGGCCCATCCCTTTCCCGACACGTATCCCTCCCGCGGGGCCCACATCCCCGGCCGTCGCCATCTCGGCTTTGGCCCCTACGATAGGGGGGGTCAACTCGGGACTCGTGGCCGCCCGTGAGCCGTCCGATGCGGACCGGACGTACGCAACGAGAGCCGTCTGGCTACAACGCAGCGGGAAATCCGGACGGTTCTAGATAGTTCCGAAGCAGAAGGTGCTTAGGACATTTGACTTGATATTCTAGGTTTGCTTTGTATTCGTAGGTATTACGTAAGTTTGGTGTGACATGCCTCCTCTGTTTTTCCTTTAAAAAATTAAGCACGATTGATGCTGCAGCTTTGGCTCTCGTGCGAACGCGTGGAGAAGGAAATGATAAACAATGCGCTTGTCTTGTTACAGGGTAAGCTGGATGGTTCCAGATAGTTCTGGAGCATGTCGACCTGAGATTCTTGGTCATCGCCCTGTATTCTTAGGTCCTTCGTAAGTTGGCGTGACACGCTCGCTTCATTGTTTTTTTTTTCCTTCTCGAGAATTAAGTTATTAAGCCAAGAAAATGTTGGGTTTAGCCTCTGTTAGTCGGAAACGCTTTCACTTGGCCGTGTTCCTGTTATCGCTTCGAGCAGGTCGACGGCACTGCGTATTTGCTTCAATCCTTTTTTGTTCCCGAGAATACCGCATGTGCTTCAATTCGAAAGAGAGAGGTACAGAAGTATTCCTAGCTAGTACGAAAGCTAGTTTTGATGTGGAAAAAATAACTTTCCTAGCCTTCATGATTGCACGTGAAGCAAATATCAATTCCATGGCTCCATCTGCCCATTGCATTCTTGTACAGCGTAGCCACCCAAAAAAGCAAGGAGACACAAACAAACCAGCTAATGCGTTGTAAAAACGCCCAAGGAGCACCTAATCGCAGGGATCTATGCGCGATTAGCCAATGTGGGGCCCGCCACGAAGGTGGACGAATAATAAAAAATATCGAAATGGCAGCATCGCACCACCGTCCCATTATCGCCTCCCGTCATCCACAGCCGTCCAACTTGCCAACCCCCGTGACGTCACCCGCCACTCCCGTCGGGTAAAGCAGAGGGGGTGTCGATGACGCATCTCATCGCGGCCGTCCGATGGCCTTCTCCCTCCGATCCACCGGCCAACGGCCTAATCAGTCAATTCTCGCATTGTCGTGTCATTAGCAATTATTCTAATCTGGTCCTTTTCTTTTGCTGGTAGGCCCTTCCAAAATATCAAAACTACATGATGTTATACACTCATAAGTGTAGCACTAGTCAAAAGTATGCTAGCTTTTGCGTTCCGTGCTTGCCGTAACTTGTGATCTTTTTTAATTACAACGGAAAACATATGCTCACACCATACACCACATGAATATACATGTGTATGTCCTACTCAAACACACATTGGGACCAAAGCGAGGTCGCTAGATAAATCTTAAATTATCTAGTATCTCACAGAGCATGGACATATACTTTCTTACGAAACACACATATTTGTATGAGGTGAGGCACCCAAGATCGATCTAGGGATCGAATCTGGACAGGTAACTCGCACGACGATGGAGCTTAGCAATCGAGCACAGCTCGGTCCTCTGTAACCTACAGGTGGTGATCGGTTCGGCTGAAAAGCTCGTGGCTTATGGCTGAAAACACTGTAGCTGGCTGAAAAAAGCACTGTAGCTGACAAAGGCTTATTTAGCATAATTAAATTTTAAAAAATTTAAAAATAAAAAATATGTTAGCCCATTACGTATAATACAAACAAATACGGGAAAAAAAGAACCGGCAAAAAAGCTCAACAAAAAGCCAAAAGTTCAGAAAAAGACGAAACTTATGAATAGTGAAAAATAAGCCAGAAGCCAGAAGCCGAAGTCGAGTTGATCAGAGCCACAATCTTAATGCTAGACTTACGATTTAGAACTAGTGCCGCGACACTAAAATTATAGGAGTGCCAAGAATTTAACTATGTTCAATGACAACAACAATTAACAATTAACCCTATTTTTTCTTATGCGAGATAAACAATTTTCTAAGCTACCTCTTTAATGTTATAGGACGTCTAGAATTTTCCCACTTTTGCTATACCTACAAATTGAGCTAGATCCAATGGATCAAAAGAAATTAACTGCTATGTTCAAGAGAAAATGTAGACTCGAGATACGTTTTGCACGCCCCATCTTCCCAGCAACAATATCTCCTCTCTATTTTGGAGAGCAAAGGAAGACTTACCAAAAACAAAAAGCTTGGAGGACATCACATTCCCTCTAGCATTATCCACCATCATCACATCGTTTTAACCACACTCATTATGGTTAAACCACACAAGACATATGGACCATTTGGTAATTTCTTACGACCCGAGGACTAGCATGCAAATGCATGGGCATGTGAATGCATGGCATGGGGGGGGTCATCCATGCATCCATGCCATGCGGCCCCGAAAATATCAAGGCCATGTCAGCAGCGCCCGGGGCGATCCGCCCCCCGACCCCCGCAACGCCCGACCCCACCCGCTTTCCGCCACCGCTCACCGACGCGTGGGCCCGGTCTTTCCTCTCCCACGTGTCAGTGACAGAGTTGCTCCGCGTGGGGCCTCCACTTGTGCCCGGGGAGTCAAATAGCGCGGCCACACCACCACCCCCTCTGCTCCCACGCATCGCGGAAAAATCTTTTTCTCGCCTCTCCTCGCTCCTCGCCGTTTCTCTCTCCTCCTCCCTTCCGCCTCCCTCTCGCCTCGCCGCGCAATCCCCCTGGCCGACGCCGCAGGCTCGGCGTCCGAGCTCCGGATTAGTGCGCGCCCGACCGAGGTAATGCTCCCGATATTTTCCCTGTAATTTTCTGTGCGGGTTTCGTGTTTTCTGCGCTGTATTTATTGGCTTTTCCCTTGATTTTTTTACTGCCTTTTTGTTCGTGATTTGTGGCGCGCGCTGGTCGGGTGGATTCGAGGATAATTATTAGGAGAGTTTGTGCGGGCGAGGCTTTAGTGATAGATTTGTCGGAGATGTTAAGGATTCGTAGAGAAAAGGTTTAAATTTTGACGGCGAGGTTGAGCTGATTATTATTATTATTATTTAGTTGTGATCGGGCAGATCAACGAGAGATGGATGCTTTTCCTGGGAAATTTGTGAGGTTTTTGCGGCTGTTATGCTAGTAGCGTGGATTCGAGCTGGGTTTGCTCCTTTTTTGGGGTCACTTCGGCGTGTAGAGTTCGTACTTAATGTTCTGGAATTTATTAGAGCGGAGATAATTATTGGAAAGTTACTTGTAGTTTGGTGGTGCTGTTTTGATCTCATATTTCCATTTCTCTGCTTTAGCTAATCTATTTCCTTGATTGCGTAAAATAGAAAAACGTCCCTCGAATAAAAAAGGAATAACTTCCTAGTGTTTTGTCTCAGATAGAATACATCTAGGACTAGCTATGAAATCATCTGGAAAGAAGCAGTTGCAGTCCATGTATTATTCTTGGAAAAGACGGGAGATTACTGAATAGATTTATCAAAAGAATACGTTTTCCGAACTAAACAAATGGCATAGTGATAATCTTGTTTCCTTCTCGGTGTGCTTATGTAGGTTAGATTTATTTGTTCTTTGAAAATTGTATTATATTAGAATAATTTACAATGGAGTGAGCTTGGAGTTATGAATAGTTAGAATTACAACCCAAGCCATTGCACATTCAGAGGCTCAGGTTCCTGTATATCTAGATTGGCCATTAGCACATCAGTCACCTACTTTTATTTCGAGCTACTAAACTTCCTAAGTAAACTTCCTAAGCTTGTCATCTTAAAACTTGATGGTACAGGGACTTAATTGACAAAATTTGTGAGTGCAAGGGTGTAAACGCACAGTTCCTTTGAAATAGGGACCATAGTGAACAACTTCTCAAAAATCCAGGGTCTTCAATGATGAATTTTTAGTTACGGGAACCTGATCAAATAATTTTGGAACGTATAAAAATGCGCAATTTTTCCATGAATTAAAAAGATGTAGATGCACCAATTTGTTTGTTATTTGGTGAATATAATTGTAAACCAACAGTCCATTTTGGGTTGCAGTGTTGCAATGCAATGTGAGATGTGGCGGTAAAGTAAATGCTATGTAACTAGTAAAGCGAAGTGCTTTTGGAACAGTATCCAATTCACAGCTAAGCATAATATTAGATGTAGAAATCTCAAAAGAATTTGTCAAACTGATATGTCTGTGAAATTGCTCTTTTCAAAATTTCTTGACGTGTTTATCTTGACACAGAATTAAACTCCATTCTGTCTGTTATCTCAAGGATGTGGCAAATGAGTGGTTGATGAGCTGTGGGTTTTGCTGCTGTTCGGCTTACGATAGTTACGCATTGAGATGGAGATATTTTTCATTTCTGATTGCTACATTTAGAGTGGATGGATCTAATGGATTTTCCTTAATTAAATGTGAGATGTCAATAATATAAAAACATGGAAAGGCACGTGAACTATTGATGTTGTTCCCATTCAGAGTTTAGTCACCACTCACCAGTCATGGCCTCATAGCCCCTTGGGTTGTGTGGGCACCAAAAATATAAGTTAATATATATTGTGACAAAACAGCTGAGAATCCAAGTGAATTTTGAAAAAAAGACATACATTAGCGTTAACTCAAATTCATCTGTCTGTATCATGTATGCGGATGGCGGATTTTATGCTCAGAGTTGTATGAACTCGTACAGTAACTATGCATTATGGTAATCCTTCCCTTACAAACTGGTACATGAGATATGTCTTTTCATATTGTTTTCTTAAACTGAGAATGCTTGCTTCTTTTGCTTAGATAAGAATTTTGTTTGATCATTCTTTATTTGTATATCGATAATAAAAAAATGTATTAGCATGATTATGCGAATTTTGTTCCATTAGCTTTCTCTCATTTCTTTTGCCAGTTTCTGTAATATTTCTTGTTCCAATATTAATTAACATGATATATATACCTCTCCTTTTTTCCCCTTTTCTTTTGGCTATATTTTGCATTGCGCATATGGTTGGGATTGGTTGATATGATTCTCGGTCACGCTGTGGGATGCAAACCCCCCTTTGTGGGGGTTAGTTGAAGAAGTCGACAGTACTTATAGGAGATCTTGTTCCTAGCTGAAAAGTTTCTTGATTCTGAGGCAAGTAGCTTATAAGAAGAGGAGTTTGGTAGCATAGATTGATGAACTGACAATTTCATCATGGTGTTGATTACAGGTGCTCTTATTGCTAATTGGAGCAGTTTCTCTCTAGTTTCTTGGGCAGGCTTGTGAGCTACCAAGTATGTCAGCTTCAAATGAGAAGTGGATTGATAGGCTCCAGTTCTCTTCGCTATTCTGCCCCCCACCACAGGATGTGCAACAGAAAAAGGTAAATATATTATTAGTTGAATTCTGTTATATATGCTATAACTCTGAAGATACCTAATGTGAATGGGACTCTTTGGCTGTGTTTTCTGTTTGAAGGCACAAATTTTGGCCTATGTTGAGTACTTTGGCCAGTTTACAGCTGACAGCGAGCAATTCCCCGAAGATGTAGCTCAGGTATTGTATCACTTAGAATAATTTAGTATTTTTGTGGCAAAATCGATGTCAAATGCAACTTTTACAGCCCTTTTTTTTCCATGTGTGCAGCTCATTCAAAGTTGCTATCCATCAAAAGAAAAACGCTTGATAGATGAAGTATTAGGTAATATGAACTTCTGATTGCTACATGTTACACTACAGGCGAGGAAAGAATTTGACATACTTCTTTTTACATTGTCCAGCAACTTTTGTTCTTCATCATCCCGAGCATGGTCATGCAGTTGTACATCCGATTCTTTCATGTATCATAGATGGGACATTGTGTTATGATAGGCATGGTTCCCCATTCAGCTCCTTCATCTCTTTATTTAGCCAAACTTCTGAGGTGAGGCCCCTGCTGTGCTGGTTAATTTTAGCTGCGCTGTGCTGACAAGATTCAGCCACTGCTGTTTATTTCAATATTATTTTCAATTCTCCTGCTTAATGCTCGTCGAAATACTATTGCTCATAAAATGTATTTTTGACTGCAGAAAGAGTACTTGGAGCAATGGGCCTTGGCCTGTGGAGAAATTCTTAGAGTTCTAACCCACTACAATAGGCCAATCTTTAAAGTTGATCGCCAACATAGTGAAGCAGAATGCAGCAGCGCCTCTCATCAGGCTACATCAAGTGATTCCATAGGGAAGAAACCTAATGATTCTCCAGGAAATGAACCTGACCGGAAGCCATTGAGGCCATTATCTCCTTGGATCACAGACATATTACTGGCCGCACCTTTGGGCATTAGAAGCGACTATTTTAGATGGTGAGTAATAATATTCATATTTGATTCTTTTGTTGACTGAAATCTTCTTCTTCCTCCTTTTTTTCTTAAGAAATTTAACCTTGATTTTATGGTTATATTAATAAGAAGGGGGAGTATGTATGAAGTTATTAAGTTGAATGAGAAAACAGGGAAAAGAGTAGAATTATGTGAGGGAAAATAGAGCAGAAACAATAAACAGACAACTTGCTAGAATACTCTTCTATTGTAACTAATGGATTCAATTACTCTCTCTTTCATTTCAAACGTATTAGGTGTGGTGGAGTCATGGGAAAATATGCAGCTGGTGGAGAATTGAAGCCTCCAACAACTGGTTGGTAAAATCAGCAATCAAATTTTTCTGTCCTAAAATTGCAGAATTACAGTAACATTAAATGTTTCCTTTTATTCTGTTGAGACACCATGTCTTATGTTACTGGATATTTTGGACTCTAATAATCTATAGTAGAACAGTTTTCTTCTCAAATCCCGAAAGGAAACGGTAGTACTGGACAGATAAAGTATATAGTTGGCAATTACTTGCTTGGCCAGATACAGTAACATTTAGTATTGGTTTACTAGCATTTGGCAATTACTTGCTTGGCCATATACAGTAATGTAAGCACTTTGGTTGAACAAACTACTTTTTGCAGTGCCTATAAAGGTACACTGGGAATTCTAACAGTGATAACATGGATCGTTAAAGGATATGGCTCACCCTGCAATCTTATCCACTTCAAGTGTCCACCCATTCATTTTGCAGTATGATGTATAAATGAAAATAACTTAATCGGAGCAGAATGACTATGGCACAATTGTTTATTTGTGGGTAAATTTCTCAAAACGACACCAACTCTGTCAAAACTGTCATAAAACCACACTTTTTGGCAAACATTTCAAAGAACCACACATTTTATCGCTTAAACGTTGCAGAAAACCACGTTCCTGTCTCGGATCTGACATGTGGAGCCCACTCAGTGACACATTTTAGGGTCGACCCATTAGTCTAATTGGCAACTTGTGTGGCATATTGGGCTGCCCGGTGGGTTTGACTTGTGGTTACGCATGGATTAGTGTGAGGTTAAGCAGCAAATTCATGATGGAAGGGTCTTGTTTTTAGCTGGCGTGTCAAGCACTTGACACAACGTGGCCATGTGTGGCCACCTCAGTCACAGACCAGCCAGGTCACATGTCGACCCATCCAAGTCAATGGGATTCGACACTTAATATTTCACTGGAAAGTGGGCCCACATATTGAAGCCGTCCGTTTCAACAGGAGTGTGGTTTTATGCAACGTTATGCGATAAAACTTGTGGTTCTTTGAAATGTTTCCTAAAAGGTGTTGTTCTGTGATAGTTTTAACAGAGTTTGTGTAGTTTTGACTTCTGAGAAATTTACTCTTTATTTTTTTATGCTACTTACAAATAATTGTTCAACTTTGAATTTTCCTGCCTTCTACTACTCTAAGGGACACGGTGGTTGAAGTAATGAAAGATATTTTTTTAAAAAAATTGAGGGGGTTTCTGTGAAGTGTTTATACCCTAGCCATCTCCTAATTAATAATATTAATCGTTTTACCGTATGCGCATTAAGAACTTGAGGTTTTGGATTCACATTACGTCTGCCTTATTCTTCTTTCCAAGAGCACACATTTACCTGATTCTAAGAATAAAAAAATGATCTGTTAGCAAATTACTTTGAAATTCACGTTCAGTTTCTTGCTGCCATCTTAGAGCACAGTGCGCATGAGCTTTGCAAGCTTAGAAGATCATGCAGATATTCCTATAGTGGGAGTGTAGGACACTTTTTTCTTACAACTGATGCTAATGCTTATCATGAACACAACAGTTCGATAACACATGCCTGGGTGATTTTAGCTTGCAGCCGAGGATCTGGGAAGCACCCACAACTTATGCCATCCACCCCCAGATGGGCTGTTGCCAATGGAGCTGGAGTTATATTAAGCGTCTGTGATGAGGAAGTAGCTCGTTACGAGACAGCAAATTTAACTGCGGCAGCTGTTCCTGCTCTTCTGCTACCTCCACCGACAACACCCTTGGATGAGCATTTGGTGGCAGGGCTGCCTCCTCTTGAACCATATGCTCGCTTGTTTCATAGGTATCTCCTATCCATTATTATACAAAATTTACTTTCCAAATGATTATTAACGTGTTATTCTTGTGTCAGATACTATGCAATTGCTACTCCAAGTGCTACGCAGAGGTTGCTCTTTGGTCTTCTTGAAGCACCACCATCATGGGCCCCAGATGCACTTGATGCAGCAGTACAGCTTGTTGAACTCCTTAGAGCAGCTGAAGATTATGCTACTGGCATGCGGGTATAACATATTTCACTCAGGCTGTCGTTTCAGTGCTACCAATCAAGATGCCTCATTATGCAAAATTGTCATACCAGCATGTTTTGAGTTTGAATCTTTTTTAATTGTGAACCTTTATTTTTAGCTTCCAAAGAGTTGGCTGCATCTTCATTTCTTGCGTGCGATTGGAACCGCAATGTCAATGAGAGCTGGTATTGCTGCTGATACGGCTGCTGCTTTGCTTTTCCGAATACTCTCCCAACCAACGTTGCTTTTTCCTCCACTGAGACATGCTGAAGGAGTCGAAGTGCAGCATGAACCACTGGGTGGCTATGTATCATCATACAAACGGCAGGTATGCAATATTTTCTGCATCTACCTATTTTGCATTTTGAGTACCCATTTCCTTTTTATCAGTTTTCTCAAAATATTGTACTAAGATGATAGGTGAAGGTTGTCTAGTGAATGCACAGTAACCCTTTTCTCAAGCCTACATATTCTAGCCTGTGTCATCGAGTTAAGTTCAGGGCACCTTATGATATGCTTATTTCAGCAATGTTGCCAAATTATATTACCACATTAGTTTAGCTGAAACATTGCAACAGACAGATAAAGATAATGCTTATATTTAACTTCCATATTGTTTGAATAGAAAATCGTAACATTTGATCATTTTTAGTACACTTGCTGCTATGGCATGTTTCTATCAATTCTTTAATCACTTATTTTGTGCTCTAGGCTATAGCATGTCCTATGACTGCCAAAATATTACATATACACTACCATAGATTATCCTCAAATAAGTTAATATTGATATTGCTACATAACAAAGTTGGAAACTAAACTGTCTTTATAACATACTTCCACGTGGGACTCCATGTTTTAGCTTTCCGTTGACTTGTTGCTGCCTTTTGTTTGCATGGCTATTTACTTGCTTGCATCTTCAACTACCCAAAGCTGGAAGTTCCTGCATCTGAAGCTACTATTGATGCCACCGCACAAGGCATTGCTTCCTTGCTGTGCGCTCATGGTCCCGATGTTGAGTGGAGAATATGCACCATCTGGGAAGCTGCCTATGGTTTGCTACCTCTGAGTTCATCAGCAGTTGATTTGCCTGAAATAGTTGTAGCCGCTCCTCTTCAGCCACCTACTTTGTCATGGAGCCTATACTTGCCACTGTTGAAAGTATTTGAGTATCTACCTCGTGGAAGTCCATCTGAAGCATGCCTTATGAGAATATTTGTGGCAACAGTTGAAGCTATACTCAGAAGAACTTTTCCTTCCGAAACCTCTGAACAATCCAGAAAACCAAGAAGTCAATCTAAGAACCTTGCTGTTGCTGAACTCCGCACAATGATGCATTCGCTCTTTGTTGAATCCTGTGCCTCAATGAACCTTGCCTCCCGGTTGCTATTTGTAGTACTAACTGTTTGCGTTAGTCATCAAGCTTTGCCAGGGGGCAGCAAAAGACCAACTGGTAGTGATAACCATTCTTCTGAGGAGGTCACTGAGGACTCAAGGTTAACCAATGGAAGAAACAGATCGAAGAAGAAACAAGGACCTGTTGCTACATTTGACTCATATGTTCTGGCTGCTGTTTGTGCCTTATCTTGGGAGCTTCAGTTGTTCCCTTTAATTTCCAAGAACGGAACAAATTCAAATTTAAAAGATTCCATAAAGATTATCATACCTGGAAAAACCAATGGGATCAGTAATGAGCTACACAATAGCATTAGCTCAGCAATTCTTCATACTCGTAGAATACTTGGCATCTTGGAAGCTCTTTTCTCCTTGAAGCCATCATCAGTTGGTACCTCGTGGAGCTATAGTTCAAATGAGATAGTTGCAGCTGCTATGGTTGCTGCTCATGTTTCTGAGTTATTTCGCCGGTCGAGGCCATGCCTAAACGCATTATCTGCACTGAAGCAATGCAAGTGGGATGCTGAGATTTCTACTAGGGCATCATCCCTTTACCATTTGATTGACCTGCATGGTAAAACAGTGTCCTCCATTGTGAACAAAGCTGAGCCTCTAGAAGCTCATCTGACCCTTACACCAGTAAAGAAAGATGATCAACAACAAATTGAGGAAAACAACATCAGCTCATCGGATGGTGGCAACGTGGAAAAGAAGAATACTTCAACCTCACATAAGAAAAATGGTTTTTCAAGACCACTCTTGAAATGTGCAGAAGAGGCTCTACTAAATGGTGATGTTGCAAGTACATCCGGGAAAGCTTTTGCTAGTTTACAGGTAGAAGCATCTGATTTGGCAAACTTCCTTACCATGGATCGGAATGGGGGTTACCGAGGTTCTCAAACTTTCCTAGGTCCTGTACTGTCAGAGAAACAGGAACTATGCTTCTCTGTAGTCTCATTGCTCTGGCAGAAGCTTATTGCATCTCCTGAAATGCAGATGTGTGCAGAAAGTACGTCAGCTCATCAAGGCTGGAGAAAGGTACGGTTATGCTTGCTTATAGGCATAACAAAGGAATGCTGCAAAGCGAAGACATTCTTTTGTTGTTAACATTCTTATAAACTTTATAGATGACAATTTTCTTATGTGTAGGTTGTAGATGCGCTTTGTGATGTTGTTTCAGCCTCACCAGCCAAGGCTTCAACTGCTATTGTTCTGCAGGTCAAGATATTGTTATATTTGCACGTTTGTTCATTTATTTAATTTGGTTTAGATTTTGTCTTCTTTTCTTTTCTTCAAGACTTCATTGCCTACACCCATTTCCGAAGTCATATTTCTGGACTTCTGTATCTTTTGCAGGCTGAGAAGGACTTGCAGCCCTGGATTGCTCGAGATGATGAGCAGGGTCAAAAGATGTGGAGAGTCAACCAGCGAATAGTGAAGCTGATAGCTGAGCTTATGAGGAACCATGATAGCCCAGAAGCATTGGTAATTCTTGCTAGTGCTTCAGACCTTCTACTTCGTGCCACTGATGGAATGCTTGTTGACGGTGAAGCTTGTACGTTGCCGCAATTAGAGGTAACATCTCCTTTCATTCTCAAAGTTTTCTTCATAGAATACCATAAAACGATTATCTCTTCTACTTTTGTCATTAAAGCGGCATCAGTTAATTTCCTTGCTTAACAAGCTTACATGGTATCAATGCTTGCTGACCGACATTCATCCTGTGATTGAATATGGGCAGCTTCTGGAAGTAACCGCTAGAGCAGTTCATCTCATCGTCGAATGGGGAGATTCAGGTGTAGCAGTTGCTGATGGCCTCTCTAATCTGCTGAAGGCATATCCTCTTCTCTAATCTCACTCCTGTTCACCCGAAACATAGTCATCATCCAGCATGCTAACTGATTATGATATGCAGTGCCGTCTATCAACTACCATCCGCTGCCTCTCTCATCCTAGCGCCCATGTGCGTGCGCTCAGCATGTCCGTCCTTCGCGACATCTTGAACAATGGACCAACAAACTCCAGTAAGATCATTCAAGGGGAACATCGGAATGGCATCAAAAGCCCAACCTACAGATGCCTGGCGGCAAGCATCATCAACTGGCAAGCGGATGTCGAGAGATGCATAGAGTGGGAAGCCCGCAGCCGCCGTGCCACCGGGCTTACGCTTGCCTTGCTCGGTGCTGCGGCGAAGGAACTCGGCTGCCCCCTCCCTTGCTGACAAGGCCATCTCCGAAGCTGACATCGGCGGCACTTGACGGTCAGTCAGTGCAAGCAGCTGCTGCAGGGTCGGTGAGTAGGATGCTAGTCGTCAAGGATGACCTCCCTGTCACCCATGATGTGATTTAAAGCTGATATTAGCTGATGTTCCCTAGCATACGGGGCCCGCTCCCATGATGTGATTTTTGATTGTAATCTGACGTTAGATGTTCAAGCATATGGAACTGCTTGTGTTGTAACTTGTATGCCTGTAACTAAGATGTTTCAATATGGTAACTGAAGAAGCAGACCGGTGTAAACGACGACCGGCAGCACACTCCTATCTACTCAGGCCCCGGCTGAGCCCACACGTCACTGAGAGCAGGTGCCGCCCGGGCGGCCGTTTTTTCTTGCTCATAGTACATTCAGTAACGACAAGTCGTGTGCACTGTGCAGCACTGTAAAGACCAGAGTTTTTTTTTTGTCGGGAAGCCGCTTCCTGATTTCTTGTCTCTGCCGGAGCACAAAATCCACTTCCTTGATATTTGTGATTGATTGTACAAGGTTGAAGAAAATGTGAAAAAAGAAGAGAGATCAAATGACCAATCATTGAAACGAGAGGTAGTTCGTTCCATTTCAACTAGTGTTTTGGGATTTTCGAAGTGAGCTCACTCCAGTTGCCACATATTCGCAAAAATATGCTGGAACTTGTAACATTTAGATGCCTGCTTAACAGAAAGGACAGAAGACTTCCCGGAACATTAATGAAATAGAAAACATTTTTTTTAGAGTACAAGACGGTCGCACACCCCCTACTCAAACCACCCACACAAACACACGCACGTGCGTTCCCTACATGCTAGGAATTTTCAAACATTCAACTGGGAAATATAAAACATTCAAACACCAAAAACGGAGCCGCAGAAAAACTGTGAAACAATGCGCTCTTGCTCTATGCACCAATGCAGCAGCTTTTACAGATATATACAAAGATTCATAGAACATAGCAGTAAAATCATTAAGGGTGTGTTTGGTTCGTGGATAGAGGTTGTATCGTATATCCTGACTGAGTGGAATCGTATTTTAGAAAAAGAAGATGTTTGGTGAGGTTGCACGAGCGGATGCAAAAAAACTGAGATGCTGTTTGGTTGCCTGTATGAGCGGATGCAGTCTACCAAACCTGAGAGGCTGACACGTGGGACCGCACAAGATACACTGCATCCACCCATCCAGGATGGCCAGTGAAGCTCATTTTGAGCGTATCCACCCATCCAGGATGAGGGCGTATTTTTGCATCCGCTCATGCAGACTGTATCCACTCATACAAGCAACCAAACATGCTCTTTCTCAGATTATACGGATCCACCCATCCAGGACGAAGGAGATTCTGTTGTAATATTTGCGGTATAAGCAAAGATATTAATATAATTCCAATATAATCATAAAAGCACACCAATGACATCAATTCATATATATATAAGACATAACAAGTATGTAACCATATGAATTGAACATTTCATTCATGATATACCACATATTCAAGAATAGAAACAATGTTACTCTAGACATGAATATGTATGACAAATTATATAGCAAATGACAATTAAAACTAGCAACAAGCTCAAGTTTAATTGATTATTTGTGCTCTCAAATTGTAGGGTTGCACAAGTTTAAACTTGGACGTCCCGCTATTAGATCATATACTCTTCCTAGATTGGTTATGCCAAATAGATAATTCAGTCTTTTGAGCTCTAGATAAAAACCTCTACAATCTCAAGATCATAACATATGCAGCATGTGTTCATTCAGACATCAGTATACAAGCTACACAAGTTAATTTCTGATTCAACAAATGAGACCTTAACTTGTCTAAAAAAATCTCCTAACAGATCAATGTATGAGAATACTACAATCTGAAAGCAGTGTGAACCGCAAGGCACAATAACACAGATCAATCTAAAGATTGTCTCCCAGAATCACAAATTAATTATGACAGCAGAATTAATTTGACTAGAGCTCAAAGACTAATGACCCAATCTCAGCATATGATCTATATCATCATCGAGCAATGGAAAAACCCACAGCAATCTATGTCTCCCAGTGCCAATCAAAGTTTGAAAGATTAACAGACTAGCACGGTTACACAGAATGCAGAGATGAATCACAGAATCACTCACAGCACAGGTGATATTCGAAACCACCAGAAGAACAGGGGCTAGGCACGCTTGCGCGCTGTCCCAGAAAACCTATTGCCCCCCACACCACCGTGAGAGAGGTCAGTAGGCACGGAGATACAAAGCCCAATCACCGAGCAGATGTCCACGCTGGTGAGCCGAGGTAGAGGTATGCCGCACAAGTGCAGGAGAGGAGCTGGCCAAGCACCTCGCAGGAGCACCAGGAACCGAAGTCACCACACACCACAGGCAAAAATCAAAGAGAGAGAGAGAGAGATCGCTTTTGTTCGGGTGTCACAATCAAAAGAGCCGGCCGCCATTTATAGCCAGAAGAGGGAGAAGGGATGAGCATTCGGCGGCGCCACCAACGGCCAGGGACCGAGTCTCCCGCGCCACCACTGCGACCCAAACTCACCTCACATGCCGGATCTGAGGACCGAGTCCCAGGGGAAGGAGAGGAGCCAGCGCAACTCACGGGAGAGATGGGGAGGCGCGAGTCGCAAGGGAGGAGAGGTCGCAGGGGGGACCAAGCCGACCCGCCGAGCTCGCCTTCCTCCACCGCGCAGCCCCCTCCGCCTGAATCGCCGCCGCCATCGCCTCCCTCCAGGCGCCCCCTTGGTCTCGGCAACGGGGAGGCAGCGGCCTCCCCTTTTTTACTCTCTTCGGCCCACCGACAGGTGGGCCCTCTTTTTTTCCCCTTTTTTTCTTTTTATCAAATGGGAAATTCCCATTTTGCCCTTGGCATATACAACAGTCCCCACCAATTTCTCAATTGATAATTGATGCTCAATGTCTTGTTTAATATACAGTTGTTCGACTATGGGTACCTTTCGGGTTTGAACCCAAAGCCTAGCGACAAGGACTACGACTCTGCACAGAAAAAGGAGGACTACGCCTTGATCCAATGCCTTGGTGTGAGAATTTTTGCCCAAATCACATTCAGTACTGGGCGGCTTGCCCTTTCCCTCTCGGGTTGGGACGTTCCGGTCATGTCCCGTATCTTACTCATGAGCGATTAAGAAAGTTTACCCTTATCTTTCTTTGATTGCGACCTCACAATCACACTCACGTAGGTGAACTCTTCTAGGAATCCTGTAGGACGATTCCATAAGTCATATAGACCTAGAGTTCACTAAGAGCCAAAGCTCAACCTTCCATACAGACAGAGCACTGCAACTAATGGGACCCGTTAGATGTGCTCTCTAATCCCACACAGTTTGTTGTCCTAGAGCCTAGTTCACGGGATCTCCGATCTTCTAGGATAGGTTACCACCAATGTGAGCCTTTATACGGGTATAAGCCCCATTCCCTGTGACGCTGCTTGGATGACCTTTCGCGCCAATCCTTTAGTGAAAGGATCTGCCAAGTTCCTTTCAGACTGGATGTATTCTACAGTAATAACACCCGTCTCTCTGGCATGCCTTACCGACTTAAGTCGTCGCTTTATATGTTTTGAGGACTTCATATTGTCCTTCCTACTCTTCGCCTTAACCAGAACGGTTTGGTTATCGCAGTAGGTCAAAATAGCTGGAATAGGTTTTTCCAGCACAGGTAGGTCAGAAAGGAGTTCTCGAATCCATTCTGCCTCTACAGCCGCTGAATCAAGCGCTACCAATTCAGCCTCCATGGTGGACCGTGTAATAATAGTCTGTTTAGAGGACTTCCACGACACGGCTCCACCTGCTAGAGTGAATACATAACCACTCGTAGCCTTCATGTCATCCGAGTCACTGATCCAGTTAGAATCACTGAATCCTTCCAAGACTGCAGGATGACCAGAATAGTGTATTCCCAAATTAGGATTTCCCTTCAAGTATCTTAGTACTCTTTCTAGTGCTATCCAATGATCATCTCCTGGATTGGACGTATAACGACTCAATCTGCATACATCATATGAGATGTCTGGCCTCGTTGCACTAGTTAAGTACATCACTAGTTAAGTACATCAGGGATCCTATGATCTGAGAATATTTAAGTTGATCCTTCCCATGTCCGGTGTTCTTATGTAGCTTTGCATTTGGATCATAGGGTGTAGCTGCTGGCTTACAGTCCTTAAACCCAAATCTGGTTAGGACTTTATCCACATAATGGGATTGTGAAAGAGTAATCCCATTCTCACCCTTTATAAGCTTAATGTTTAAGATAACATCAGCTTCACCCAGATCTTTCATATCAAAATTCTGGGAAAGGAAAGACTTAGTGTCATTGATCACATCCATGTTGGTCCCAAAAAGCAGTATGTCATCTACGTAAAGACATAAAATGACACCTTCGCCCCCATTAAACCGATAGTAGACACATTTATCGGCTTCATTTACACAAAAGCCGACCGACGTCATCGTACTATCAAATTTCTCATGCCATTGCTTAGGGGCTTGTTTTAGACCATACAAAGATTTAATCAATCGACATACTTTCCTTTCTTGCCCCTCAACCACAAATCCTTCAGGCTGTTGCATATAAATCTCCTCATCCAGCTCTCCGTTTAGGAAAGCGGTCTTTACATCCATTTGATGTACTAGGAGTTTGTATGCAGCAGCTAGCGCTAAAAGCACTCGAATTGTGGGTAAACGGGCCACAGGCGAGTATGTATCAAAATAGTCTTCACCTTCTTTTTGCGTGAAACCTTTAGCCACTAATCGGGCCTTGTACTTTTCAATAGTACCATCAGGTCTGCGCTTTCTTTTAAAGATCCATTTGCAACCTACTGGCTTACAACCAGGCGGGAGAACTGCAATTTCCCAAGTTCCGTTAGCTATGATGGAATCCATCTCGCTACGGACTGCCTCCTTCCAGTAATCCACATCCGGAGATGCGTATGCCTCTGAAAGGGTTCGTGGTTCATCATCCACGACATAGGTGACAAAGTCATCCCCAAGTGACCTCTCGGTCCTCTGTCTCTTACTCCTCCTCAACTCCAAATCTGGAGTGGTGTTATCCACACTAGGAGAGATAGAGAGATCATCTATGCCGACATGCCCACTGTCATCATTCGGTCTCATAGGAAGCACATGCTCAAAGAATGTCGCATCACGAGATTCCATCACTATATTAGTAGCGATGTCACTCACCTCGGATTTGACCACTAGAAATCTATAAGCCGTGCTATTAACAGCATATCCTAGAAAGACACAATCAACGGTCTTAGGACCAAGCTTCCTTTTCTTCGGCAACGGCACATGCACTTTTGCAAGGCATCCCCACGTTCGAAAATAGGATAAATTGGGTTTTCTCCCCTTCCATCCTTCATAGGGTGTTTCCTCCTGATTGCGAGGTGGAACCCTATTCAGGACATAGTTAGCTGTGAGAACTGCCTCACCCCACCAATAGTCCGACATACCTGAACTCTGAAGCATGGCGTTAACCAAGTCACAAAGAGTTCGGTTCTTTCTTTCGGCTATTCCATTAGATTGGGGTGAGTAAGGTGGAGTAACTTCGTGAATTATTCCACTTTCTTCACAGAATTGGGAGAACTCATGTGAGACGTACTCACCGCCTCGGTCCGATCTTAACCGTTTGATTTTCTTTTCTAGTTGATTTTCAACTTCAGCTTTGTAGATTTTAAAGTATTCAAGTGCTTCATCTTTCGACTTAAGTAGATAAATATAACAATACTTAGTCGCATCATCTATGAGAGTTAAGAAATATCGTTTGCCACCTTTCGTTAATATTCCATTCATCTCACAAAGATCAGAGTGGATTAGTTCAAGTGGAGAAGTGCTTCGCCCTTCAACGCTATAAAAAGGTTTTCGGGGCTGCTTAGCTTGCACACACACTTCGCACCTTGAACCCTTCTCATAATTATAGCTTGGAATTAAACTCATCTTACTTAACCGCGTAATGGCTTCAAAATTAACATGACACAACCGTGAATGCCAAATATCATGAACTTTATTGCAATGGGAAACATTATAAATGTTTACATTATTCAAATCAAGAATGGATAAGCGGAACATGCCTCCGCTATCATAGCCTTTGCCCACAAAATTACCAAACTTAGTCAAAATGACTTTATTTAATTCAAACACAAGCTTTATTCCTTGCCTACATAACATTGACCCGCTAAGAAGGTTGCGCGTCATCGCAGGCACGTACAGCACGTCTCTTAGGATGAGTGTTTTGCCCGAAGTAAGCTTCAGGCAAACCTGTCCAATCCCACGTACTGTTGCGGCGGCTCCGTTGCCCATTAGGATGGATCCACCACCTTCACCCTGAAATGAAGAGAAACAAGATCGATCAGCACATATATGTCTAGTAGCACCTGTATCAATCCACCAATCAATAGATGGACTTGCCATAAAGGCCATAGGTACGTACTCATCTGAGCTGGTACTCGCCAGCGCGACATGAACCTCAGCCTTGTGGCTCTTGTGCTGACCCGGAGATGGACCCTTGCCCTTCCGATTGCGGCAATGATTGGCCTCATGGCCAGCCTCACCGCAAACGAAGCAGACGATGTCCTCCTTCTTCTTCTTCATTTTCTTAGGCTGTAGCTTGACTTGGGGCTGACTCTTGAACTTGGGTTTCCCAGGTCCTCCACCATTCTTAAGTTGAACTTGATGAGCCTGAACTTGAGCCTTTCCCGAGCCGTCACCGGCTCTAGCACGCTCCTCGACATTAATAGCAGCTGACAGCTCATTGAGCGTCAAGCGCTCCTTTATATGCCTCCGTGCAGTCACAAAGTCACGCCACGAAGGCGGTAACTTAGCCAAAATGACATTTACTTGGAACTTCTCTGGCAGGGCGCAGTCGTACTGACATAAGTCATGTACATGGAGCTGAAGCTCGTGGAGCTGCTCCATCACCGACCGGCCCTCAACCATCTTGTAGTTCAAGTAATTGGCTGTGACAAAGGACTCATTTCCATTATCTCCCTCGGAGTATTTCTCCTCGAGCTCATCCCATAGTTGTTTGGCATTAGTGAAGTTGACATAGACGTCAAACAAGCGATTAGACAGGATGGCCAGCAAACGGGCTAAGACTGCATTATTAGCATCTTCCCATTTCATCGTCTCAGGGATCTCCAGCGGAAACGCCGGTGGATTTGAGATGATCCAGAAGAGCTTAAGATCAGCCAGCCAAAGTTTTGCCTTTGCCTGCCAGCGCTTGAAATTGACTCCGTCAAACACTTCAGGTTTCACGACATCAGATGAGGAAGCCATTTCTTTCAATGTAGGTTTTCTGGATTGTTGTAATATTTGCGGTATAAGCAAAGATATTAATATAATTCCAATATAATCATAAAAGCACACCAATGACATCAATTCATATATATAAGACATAACAAGTATGTAACCATATGAATTGAACATTTCATTCATGATATACCACATATTCAAGAATAGAAACAATGTTACTCTAGACATGAATATGTATGACAAATTATATAGCAAATGACAATTAAAACTAGCAACAAGCTCAAGTTTAATTGATTATTTGTGCTCTCAAATTGTAGGGTTGCACAAGTTTAAACTTGGCCGTCCCGCTATTAGATCATATACTCTTCCTAGATTGGTTATGCCAAATAGATAATTCAGTCTTTTGAGCTCTAGATAAAAACCTCTACAATCTCAAGATCATAACATATGCAGCATGTGTTCATTCAGACATCAGTATACAAGCTACACAAGTTAATTTCTGATTCAACAAATGAGACCTTAACTTGTCTAAAAAAAATCTCCTAACAGATCAATGTATGAGAATACTACAATCTGAAAGCAGTGTGAACCGCAAGGCACAATAACACAGATCAATCTAAAGATTGTCTCCCAGAATCACAAATTAATTATGACAGCAGAATTAATTTGACTAGAGCTCAAAGACTAATGACCCAATCTCAGCATATGATCTATATCATCATCGAGCAATGGAAAAACCCACAGCAATCTATGTCTCCCAGTGCCAATCAAAGTTTGAAAGATTAACAGACTAGCACGGTTACACAGAATGCAGAGATGAATCACAGAATCACTCACAGCACAGGTGATATTCGAAACCACCAGAAGAACAGGGGCTAGGCACGCTTGCGCGCTGTCCCAGAAAACCTATTGCCCCCCACACCACCGTGAGAGAGGTCAGTAGGCACGGAGATACAAAGCCCAATCACCGAGCAGATGTCCACGCCGGTGAGCCGAGGTAGAGGTATGCCGCACAAGTGCAGGAGAGGAGCTGGCCAAGCACCTCGCCGGAGCACCAGGAACCGAAGTCACCACACACCACAGGCAAAAATCAAAGAGAGAGAGAGATCGCTTTTGTTCGGGTGTCACAATCAAAAGAGCCGTCCGCCATTTATAGCCAGAAGAGGGAGAAGGGATGAGCATTCGGCGGCGCCACCAACGGCCAGGGACCGAGTCTCCCGCGCCACCACTGCGACCCAAACTCACCTCACATGCCGGATCTGAGGACCGAGTCCCAGGGGAAGGAGAGGAGCCGGCGCAACTCACGGGAGAGATGGGGAGGCGCGAGTCGCAAGGGAGGAGAGGTCGCAGGGGGGACCAAGCCGACCCGCCGAGCTCGCCTTCCTCCACCGCGCAGCCCCCTCCGCCTGAATCGCCGCCGCCATCGCCTCCCTCCAGGCGCCCCCTTGGTCTCGGCAACGGGGAGGCAACGGCCTCCCCTTTTTTACTCTCTTCGGCCCACCGACAGGTGGGCCCTCTTTCTTTTTTTTCCCCTTTTTTTTTCTTTTTATCAAATGGGAAATTCCCATTTTGCCCTTGGCATATACAACAGATTCACGCAACCAAACACACCCTAACTAGCACCACCACCACCCCATTGATCTTTGTTAACATAGCATGGTTTTGCATTTGGTAAGCAAAAGAAAAGAATTGATAATGCAGGCACAATTATGCCGAAACAGTCTGCAGCTTCCAATCTTGCAATCAACAATAGGGACGGCAGGTAATCTCAGTCTGCAATCAGCATATGATACCCGAAGCAGAGTTTCTGGCTGTCATGTACATGATGCCTGAAGAGCGGAGAGAATGTCCACATTGCAGGGGTTTCGCACTGAGACGCGCAGTTGAAGGCAAGCAAGTCCTAGAGGGGAAGCACATGATTCATATCCATGGAGGGCTCATGATAAACAAGTTACTACTTTTCATATGGTTCACAACTTTAAGGAGCATCATGATTCATATCCATGGAGGGCTCATACGAATTGCAATGCATGAAGTCCTGGTTTCCGGGAGAATGGTTGTTCCGAGCACCATTTCCATTTGGCAGCGAGCTGAAGGGGCCACATCCTGAACACTGAACCAAATGGTTTGAGTGGAAATTATGCCGAAAAGGGTTGAGGAGAGCATTTGAGATGCCCGCACTTCTTATTTGGTCAGTTTGGCCCATCCGGGAGTGAAGTGCAGGCGCTACATTTCCAAATGAGAAGGAATTACTTTGGACATTTGCAGCAGGAAAATTATATGCTGGCTGTGGACTTGGATGCTGCGAAGACCCTGGCATGTCCTCTGCTCTCTTCTCAATCTCATTCTGTATACAGAAGAGAAGCATCAAGGACTTGGGCCACATACAGATACTGACATAACAATAGCAACAGCTACAAAAAAAAGAAAAGAAAAAGAAAGGAAACAATACATCTTTCGAATGAATTCTCAAGGTGATGCCAGTTTGAATAACAGCAGCTTAAGCACTTCACAAGACAAATCATCAATTTGTGACGTCTGGATATCTTACTCTCAAGATTAACCACCATTGAACCAACATTCAACTATTACAATGGTTTCATAGTTTACTCCTTTGTGGAACTTAGCTAGGCATTAGGCATAATCAAAACAAGCATGCCATATTGTAGAAAATGTGCTAGAACCACTATTACATGTTATTGAAAGATTATGCCTGTTATGCAATTACATTCCCTCTACTGAGTTGCAGATTATATTATTGGTTAGCAATGTCTTACATGATCCACATATTCCAGTTCTTTCATGTTCAACTATTACTCCGTATGTTCCTAGCATCATGCTATAAATTGAACAATTGTACCAAGAGATACTAATTCTCTTGAGTTAACACATAGATGCAAGCCCTTAGTCTTCGCATAGGACACAAGGCATTGGCATAATATGTCAAATAGGGTTTAAATGCATTCAGAAAAAATGTTTGAGACATGTTGTTCATATAACCTGCAAGAAAGCAAGCACATCAGCTACAGACACCTCCGAAGCTTCTTCATGCTGACTGGAGATCCATCGATAGACACTCTCCTGCCAAAACTCCAAAAACAGGATAGGATCAATTGAAGCAAATTATTAGCTAACAGTATGTGTGGCTACATTCAAGAACACAAATTGACGACTTCCAACAATTTACACCTACAACTTACATAACAAACAAACCCTGAGTGACTACTCAGAACACTAGATCGATTCTTGTCCTTTACCATTTCAATCCAAGTTGCATATGCAAAACACCGCAAACCCTTTACTACTTCAAGCCAATCAGTGTACACAATCCACTTCAAAAGCAAAATTGTCACTACATTTCCCCCAAAACATCACACAACATCCAAAGAAACATAGTGCAATTTGACAACGCCAATCAAAGCGCCTCTTCATCGCATAGAGATCACTGGAGAACGTTGGCGATGGCAATACACTCGTAATTTGTTGGGCCTCAACTCGGTAATCATTTTGGGGGCTTGGTCTCTCTGGAAACATCGAAATCTTTGTGTCTTTGAGGGTGCGTCACCGGTTGTGGCCGTGGTCTTGGCTCAGGCGAGGGAGGAGCTAAAGATGTGGATCTTAGCAGGGGCACGGGGGATTTCCTACCTGGATGCTCCTGCATTTGAGGCAGGATAGTCCTAGTCCTAGTCTAGTTTTTTGTTTTGGCTCTTTTGGTTCTGAGTGCATGTGCCTTCTGGGCTCATGTTTTCTCATGTTTTCTGTAAGTTTGGGTTTCTTGAACCCTGGTTCCGCTTCTTCTTAATATAATGATACGCAGCTCTCCTGCGTGTTCGAGAAAAAATTTGTTGGAGCTCAACACTCTCCACGACCCCCATGGGCTTCAGCTCCAATTGTGTTGCACTAGAACGCCATCTTTGCAAAGTAGCTAGCCGTGCATTTTTTGGTTATCTTGTATTCTCGCTATACAATGAAGTTCCACTAACAGGTGACATGTTTCACCCCAGCAGTCCCCAAATCCCACCACCCACCAGCAACTACAAAGAACTATCGACTAAAATTCAGTAAAAACAGAAAATTTTCCCATCCTAACCCACCAGCAACTACAAAGAACTCGAGGCAAAAATCGCATCACCCTCTAATTCCCCGTGATACGACACCAACCGGGCACAAGAACCCGGGCCAAGATCGGAGCTTTCACACGACGCGCCCACCGATCGGAGGGGCAGGTGGAGGACGGGGGCGGGGGGTCGACGGACCACGGCGCGGCGCTCGCCGGCGAGGAAGGAGGCCTTCTGGTGGGCCACGGCCTGCGTGTACACCTGCGAGAGCGCGTTGGCGGCGCCCCGGAAAGCCAGGTGCATCTCCTCCTCCGCCTCGTCCTCCGGCCTCCGCTTCTTCGCCGCGTGCGCCGCCATCTGGACTGGAAGCCTCTAGAAGCTTCTGGAAGCTTCCCCCTGAGCGGACCGGAGGCGAAAGCGAAGGTGAGGAGGAAGCGTGCTGTCTGTGCGATGGTGTCGCGATGGTGTCGTAATATGGTGGTGGTCTACACGGACGCCGTGGACCGGGTTTTGGTGCGCCACGGGAAGACGAAGCGGTCAAGCGGATGTGGTCTTAGTTGTATAGTGGGCTGCACAGACCGAGCCTACAAACCAAACCAATACTTCTAAAAGCCCATACACCACGTATTCCAGAGAGTCCCAGCCCAACACGTCTCTACGAGTATAAATACCCCCGTACCGTATTCTAATACACCACGGGAAAAAAAATTCAGGGGGAGTTAACTAAGCGTGAGGAGCGGAGGCGGCAAGCGAGCGAAGCCACCAGTGTTCAAAATTTCCCCCCAAAAAATTTCGCCGTCTCGCCTCCTGCACTCGCTCCCTCCCTTCCCCGCGCTCCCCTCCTCCCTCGCCGCGCGCCGCGCCCTCTCCACGAAGCTTCTCGAGCCTTCCGGGACCTGAGCCTCCGGGGACGGGTGGCTTTCCGCGGCCCTCGGCTCCCGCGCTCGCCTCCGTCTCCTCTCCGGAGCCCGACGCCTCGCCGGGGGGTCGCGTCGCACGATCTAGGGCTTCGCCGTCTCTTGCGCCGTCATCTCTCTCCCTCCCGGGTCCCACCGCCGGGCGCCAGTGCCTCGCGCCGCCGCCGTCCAAGGGTGCCTCCAGGAGACCTGACAGGCCGAGTGGCCGAGACAAGGATCGCACGCGCCGTCCTCAAAAAGAAAAGGAAAAGAACCCACGCTCCCTAGGTTTGTATATTGCTCCCACTCCCAAATTTCAATACCTAATCTTTGGAAGATGAAATGCAACTCGTTAAATAACTAATTATAATTGCTAGGATTTCGGTTAGAATTAGATCTTTTATATACCTCGGATGAACTAGGTTTTTTTTAATTAAGAAGAGAATAGGCACTCAAATTCAAGTCGAAGAGAACTTGAACTTGGATGGTGACGGTGTACATCCACACCTCCCACTTAGTTCCTTTTGGCTAGAATTAGATGGAGAGATATTATTCAAAATGTTAAACTTTGATCCAGGAGAAAACGCACACATCGCAAATAAACAGAGAGAATACAGGAGAATTTCTGAATTTCTCTATTCCCTTACTTGCTCCCTTTTTCTTTGCTTTTTTTTCTTACAAAACTGGCTACAAGCCTCCTCAATATATAGGCTAATACTCTTCTACTAGCATACGTATTCGGACTTTAAGTTGGACACAACTTCAACTTGAGTTACGCACGGAGACGAACTCTACTACGTCTTAAACTCTAAGTCAAGATTATTTCTAACAATCACCCCTTAATTTTGATTTGACATACTCTAGTTTTAGTCTCAATACATTATGAACTACCAGCTACGCCTCCACATGAAGTGTTCTATATGCAAACTACATGTAGGAACTCAACTCAACTGATACAAGTTCATCCGGATGCAAAGATTCTAAAACATTAAGACAGTCGGACTCAACTACGACTTACTAAACTCATATTTAACATAGAACGGTGACACATCTCCTCAACGTTCTGATTCCTTTTCACCTTACTTGAGTTTGGACGGCGACACATCTTCTCGACATCCCTGAATACAACCTTCATCTGAGCAGTGTTGGTTCATCGTTGAAACTTCGATCTGCTTTGGATTTTTCTTTCCTCGTCTCTGCGCTCTCCTCGGGCTAGTTTTTATTGCGCCGCTGTCTGCCTCCGACTCGGAGACTTTTATTGGCGCCTACCGCTTGTCCGCTCCTGATCTCGGAGACAGACGCGGCTTCGGAGACAGACTCGGAAAGCACTTCGGCTCCTGCATGTAGCACGGTGACCTGCTGCTTTTGACTTGTTGTTTCTCATGCGCGCGGAAGGAGGAACTAACACATGCAAGAAAATTTTCCTTTTCTTCTCACGATCGTGTTTTTCCTCGGGCCCTGCGCACAAAATCTAGCAATTAAGACTACACCCTGCCTTGTTTCCTTTTGTCCTGCGCTGCGCGCTGCAATCGTTTTTTTCTTACTCAAGCACTGCGATCTCTCTCTCTCTTTGTGTTCTTTTCTTTCTTGACTTGTCCCCTCTTTCCTGCACAAAGGCGCTTTCTCTTCTGCCTTGCTGCACTTTTCCGTGTGTGACGCGATGCCTTTTTGCTCTCTCTCCAGATGCAACTGACTGCATTTGATGCTTTTTTTCCTATCGGGAGCCAGAGCGTTGCGCGGCGAAACAGAAATCGTCGACACGATTTTTTTCAGCGACTCGCTTCTTGCCTAGGCTCTGATACCACTTGTTAAACTTTGATCCAGGAGAAAACACACACATCGCAAATAAACAGAGAAAATACAGGAGAATTTCTCTATTCCCTTACTTGCTCCCCTTTTTTCTTTGCTTTTCTTTTTTTCTTACAAAACTGGCTACAAGTCTTCTCAATATATAGGTTAATACTTTTCTACTAGCATACGTATTAGAACTTTAATGCCCCGTTTGGCACAGCTCTAGATCCGAGATCTATGCTGGATCTGTAGTTTGTTGACTAAATTAAAATGATTTAAATATTTTTATTTAACATATAATATAAATGAAATGAGTCATGTAAATGCACTTAACATGCCTGCAACTCTAGATCCAGGATTTCCTAGAGTTACAGATGACCAGCTCTAGGAAATCTACAGATTTCCTAGAGCTAGAGCTCTGCCAAACGGGGCCTAAGTTGGACATAACTTCAACTTGAGTTACACACGGAGACGAACTCTACTACGTCTTGAACTCTAAGTCAAGATTATTTCTAACACAAAAGATGCTTGTAAGAAAAATTTAGCAACTCAAGGTAGCGGTGTTGAGCAAAAAAACACCACACATTTAGCTTAATATGGATGATATTGTTGTTGATCCGGGACTTCTGAAGCCAATTGGATAGTTAGATCTTGGTATTAGGGATGATGCTAGGGGAGTGTTTTGTTGTGTGCTTTTGCTATGATATAGTTCCATTGCAATTTAGTGAGACTTCTTGTATGTCATAAGTTAGCACTCTCTTTGCTCCATTTTTGGGTCCGCCACTGTGAGTGTAAGAGTCTAGCAATGTTCAAGAAGGCGCTAGGCGCTAGGCGGACGGCGAGGTGGGGCCTAGCGCCTAGAGGGCCTAGGCGGTGGAATTAAAACTAAGGTTTATTAATTTTTATTTTATTTTCTTTCTCTCTCTCTCCCCTCGTTCACTTCTCACCGCTCTCTCACTCTCGCACGCCCCGCCAGTAATTTTTCTGTCTCCCCCCGTTCTCACCGCTCTCGCACGCCTCCCCTCCCTCACCTTTGCTCTCTCCCCCGCTCCCCTTCTCCTCCAATGCCGCCGCCGCCTCCCCTTCTTCCCAAGCGCCACCTCCCCTTCTCCCCCAACGCCGCCGCCGTCTCCTCCCCTGCTCCCCATAAGATGCCGCCATCGCCACCCAGCTGCGGCGACGGTGGAGGCAGCGGATCCGGCGGCGGCAACGGCAGAGGCAGCAGATCCGACTGCGGCGACGACGGCGGATCCGGCTGCGGCAACGGCGGAGGCAGTGGATCTGGCGACGATGGCGACGACGACGGCCGACAATGCGTGAGCTGACAAAGATCTCCAGGTGCCTCTCTCTTCCTAGAACACCTTCCGTCTGCCCTGGACCCCGTCTTTGACCCCGCCGACGGCCGCTTAGGCGGGCTCGCCACCTAGCTCACCGATTTTGGCCAAGACGCGGCGGCGGGGCTCCGCCCAGCGCCTAGGCCCGCCTAGGCGGTCGCCTAATACCGATTTCTTGAACACTGGTGTCTAGAGGTTCATGCGGTGCGGGACCTGCTTTGATTGGTGTGGTTTGAAGGTTCTGAAATGTTGGTGCAGTAGAATTCGTGGATTGGGTTTACAGTATGGCTCGTCAATTCCTGCTTTGATTCCCGGAGGGTATCAGCTTTTGCATTCACGGTTTTATTTGTTCTAGAATATGTTTGCCTTAAACCACAACTGCAATCCTTTCCAGCGTATATGCAAATTAACACTGAGGTTGGTGGCAATCATAATTAGGGATTAGTCGCTTAGTTTATCGCCAATGAAGTTCTGAGCTTGAGTTGAATGGTGACCTCGAATTTTTGTTATTAAAACGGGAATTTACTGATATAGTCCTTGTGTTAGAAAAAAAATAGTTTGGTTTGATATAAATCAGTAGGTCTTCTCCCTTTTAATTTCAAATTTTGTCCTCATCCATTATATTCATGATCAAATGCAATGGTCCGAATTTTTGTTATATCAGATAAAACGGGACGTACTTTCTATCATTTGGATTCTAAGTTAAGCCAATCTGTGCATCATTCTTAGCGACAAACTTCTGAGAGCAGCGGTGCAGTCCCTTTCTCAAACGGGAGAAGAAGTAATTTTAGAAACTACAAGTAGATTCTGCTAACCAATTGCACAATTTGTTACCTGCAGGAAAAGGATTAAAGTTTCTCAGGAGAAGATCAATATTGAACCGGATAGCTACTGCTGCTGAATAAGATTCTAAGTTAAGCCAATTTGTTACCATGAAAGCTCCTCAGCAGCGCTGTAAACCAACTGATGCAGGAGCAAAGACCAAGCTTGGTTGTAATAAGATGCAAAGACTGAAACCTGGCAAGTACACAAACAAATCATCAGGTGATGTGCTGTTAATCTGTTATCTATTCCTAGTTGCCTATATATATCACATACCTGCTGAGCTTCAACTCAAACAATATCAACAGTTGATGTAGGAAAATAAGTGCTCGTTGGTAGCTACAATTGAACCGAAAAAATCACATGGCCATGAGGTGATTGACCATATGCTTATGAGTAACATTAACCTGAAACAAGGTATTGCTTTTCAGGCAATGTTGGAGCAAAATGCAGAAGAGGAGCTGGTTTCTCACCTGGCCAATCGTATACTGAAGGTCAGATTTCATTGAAGAGCTGTAGCTTCATGGAAGCAACATTCAGCGATTCTAAGAACTTATCTGCTCGACCACCAAATCATTCTGGAAAGACCAAGCTTCAACTTTTCCCAATAGATGAGGTGATTCAAAAGGTTCTGCAGCAGGTGAGTACCTCAGTTTTTATAAGAGTTTCATATAAGTAATATATACAATCTTCTTTGATGTATCCTCTCGTGTTTGCATGGCTTATTGCTCTGTTTAATGTAACAGGAAAAACGCAATCCTTATCTAGAATTGACTTTGGCTTCTCGAAAGAAGATATCCTCAGTTGTGCAGCATCTGAACACAAAATGGGGCAATTCTCAGTGTGCAAAAGGCGAGCTCATGCTCTTTCCTTATGATGCTAGAGTGGATAGCATAGTTGGCAGTGAAAAATGGACTATTAATGATACTTGCAAGGCTGCCGATGTGTATGTTGCTGTTGGCAGCCCTTCAACATTTCGCTTAAGGTTCAATCTCTTACCCAGAACTAGTTACCTCTATTTGCAATTTTGCATCCATGCATGTATGTACAATATGCCCATGTTTATTACAGAAATTGACAGCTAAATATTATTTCTTCTTGTTTCGTAAGGTATGGTTGGTTTGGACCTAATTTCGGGCAACCAAGCAATGGAGCATCTTTGGCATCAGCGCACTCTGCAGACAAGACTATTGGTGACAAGCCCTCAAATCTTGTTTTCAGTGAACAGAAACAGATGGTTGATTTGAGCGAGTTCCCAAGCAAATTTGCCGCACCATCCGTTGAGTGTGATACAGTGCAGGCTGTGGTGAGTATCGAATGTCATGTGTTTCTTGCAAAATTAATGATATTTTGTACTTCAGACATAATCCGCTTTGCATGCTTTAAAAATAGGATAATCAGAGCAAAGTGACACCACTTTCATGGATTGACTGCGTATCTAACATAAGTTTTGGAGCATTGTTATCTGAGGCTGCAAGTTCTCAAGACAGCAAGCAGCTGCCTTCACAAAATACCTCGATTCAGCAGATCCCTGTTACTTGCGATTCATTTGATGCTGCTATTGCTTCTTTGATTGCTTGCCAGCAAGCAAGTAACCAGCCGAAGGTGTCAAATCGATCCCTTTGGGAAGCCGAAGAAACTTGTCATGCCTTTCCTTTCCAGAATCAAACGTCAAGCAGGTCATCCGGTTCAGCTCCTGGCAACAGTGGTGCTATTACCTCGTCTATCCTGGGCGCAATTCCTGAATCTGGTACAGATGACCAGGTAGCAGTTACGCACTTGCTCTTGTAATGTTTTGTCTTGCCTAAGACATTATGCGGCTATGCGTTGCTTATGAGCTTTTGTTCCTGCAGCAATGCTCTACTGAAGGTAGGAAAGAGAAACCAAGCCCTCCAATATCAGTCCTGGGCAATGATCATAATGCGAAGCCAGACATCTCAATGGTACCAATTAGGGCCTCCAACAAACATCTTTAAGGTGCTAAGTTTTGTTTGCTCTTCCAGTTGCCGATAGGTTTCTTATATATCGTCACCTGCTCGCTTTCAGCCTGAATCCACTGTCGAGCCAGAGCTTGGAGCATCTTGCTCTAGACTTTTGAGTGGAACCGACAGTCTAGAGCTAAGCGGTTTACTTGCAAACAGCTTGGATGCATTCCAGAACTTCTCTGTTTCCTAAAGCTCAGAATTTTTTGTGGAAGAACTAGCGTTATGTTCCTAGGGTTACACCATATGGAAGAACTGATGTTATAGATCCTGTAAAGATGAGGACCTAATCAGAAACATTCACTGGGTTTCCTGCTTCACTCAGAGAACTAATTATTTTGGGCTCGCCGAAGCCGCTTTTGTAGATAATTAGTTAATTGCCCATCTTAGTTATGTAAACCTTTTACTAATTGCTACTTGCGAGAACTCTGTATTCTGAATTGTCAATAATCTGCTTGGCTGGTATCTTACTGCAATTGGTAGGCATATATTCTTCTAAGTGTCACACATTTGTTCTTGGCAACTTTGAACTATCACGATTTGCAGAGGTCAGAAATCAAATCACACACATATATTTTTTGTCATATGTGTTGTCATTTTCTGTGGAGAAATATTTTTCTATCATTTTATTTTGTTAGGTAAACCTGACTTGGCTGGCCCACTTATTATATGTATGCACCAGAATGGGCTAATGCCACCCCTTCGGCCCGACGTTGTTCGGCTTGCAGCGGAGGGCCGTGTTTGTATGTGTATGTGTTCATTTGTACACTTGTGCGATGTGTGTTTACTTGTAACACTTGTGCAAATGTCGCAATCCCAATTGAATGCCTTGATCTCATCAATAATATCAGAGCTGTTCTAGTTGGATATTTATGAATACTGTTGGGCGTTGCATATTCTTTTTTGGGGAGAAACTAACAGAAAAGACACAGAAAGCTTCAGCTAACCAGCTCAGGCTCAGCAGTTTAGCCTGGCCCGTTTGAGAGAAGGAATTCTTCTGACAAAGAAGTCTGAACGGACACATGAACTCGGCCACTTTGCTTCTTCTTTTCCCCCTCCTCTCTCTGTGTGTGTGTGTGTGTGTGTTGTGATTCGTGAATCCGTGAATTAAGCTGCTAGAAATTTCAAGTCAAAGAAGTTTGAAAGATCCGGCTTGCTTTGTTTGACCATCTGATCCTTTCCTTATTGAATATGCAGGCAGAAAGAGAGGTTCATAGCAGCTTGCCTGGAGATCTGCACTGCATGCGATGCATGCATCAATAGTCAAATTTGGCGTTCTGAACAAAATTAATATATTTTCTTGTGCGTAACTGTCGCTGTGCCGCCCATCACACATGCCATGGTTCTTCATCAAACTCCCCTGGAAAGGGTATTTCTGTATAAATCAAGCACCATCACAAATTGAATGGGCATACCTTGATGGAATTGATCGTCTGCACAGTTTGCTGTATATTAACAGAATCGCGGATCGAACTAAACTGAGAGAAACATGTAACTGCCGTCTCAACTTCTAAGTTGTCCTTCGTAAATCAGTAGACATGTCAGTATATTATACGCATGTATCGATTTCGTTTCGTATAAAAAAAATACCAAGCATGTAGTTGATGCAACTGATTAATGGCATATAGAGTATGGATTAATGTATGATAGCCCCAAGCCTATGAGGATTGAGTAGCTTAGCCAAAACTGCCAAACGGTAGGCCTAACTGAAGGCTTATATGCTACACCAGTTGTCACTTGGCAAGAAGAGAAAGATAAGCTTGGAGATATGGAATCCCATTCCCATTCAAGTGACTAAAGATACATGCATACAGGGAAGAACTGCCACCATATAAAACAAAGGACGCGTATGTTGAATGATGAGGCCCGATCAATGATCAAAAGTAGTACTTTTGGTAGGATAGGAGGTCTCAATAATCTCTTGATCCCAAAGTAATGAAATGCTCAATGGGCAATGATGATGAACATCAAGACAAACCGCCAGTTGAACCTAAGCACGGGCCAAAATGTACTCTACGCTGTTTAGAAGAAAAAAAAGACAAAATATAATGGAATGCTAATAGGCGGTATTAGCATGAATGGGCTTACCGATTTGACTCTTGCTAGATCACACTCAGATTCAAGTGTGTGCCTATTTTCGAACACATGAATTTAGTTTGATATGCATTTGCAGCCAATATTATCCGTATTCGTATTTGTATCTAAAATTATCATGTCTGATTTTAAATACAAGAGAAAACTATGAAATAGGATACGAAATAAACAGCGGCTGAATCAGATTTGATTGCACCCTAACAGTTGGTGCCGTCTCCACTTCGTGGGGTCTTCAGCATGTCAACCTCCAACATATGGGCGTGGACCCAAATCAGCACTCTTCTTTTTAAAACTCTCCATCTCATGATTGAAGTAGCCAAGATAAGTTTATCATGGATACTGTTTGTTTATAAATGGCTATAACGATAAGCATTATTTTTCTGTGTGTACAAAGATGTAGTGTACATTTTTCTTCTCCGCTGCAATAGAAGTTCTTTTTTGGAGGTTAGAATTTTCTATAAAGCATCCAGAGTAGGAAGAAATAAAGCAAGTAAGGCTCGTCACTTCATACCAAGCCATAACCAACCCTAGTACCCTACTGCGCCTACCTCTTAAAGAAATCTTGATCCTGAAAATTGAACCTCTATCCTTGTCCAGACTAACTAAAGCACAGATCCAACCTCTAATAGATCGATTCATCAAGAAGTTACCCACATGGAAAGAAAGTCTCTTATCATCGGGTGGTCGTCTCGTTGTTGTCAAACAAATCCTTTCCATGGCCCATATCTACCACTTACTTTCTCTCGACCTCCCTTCTTGGGCAATTAAAACGATCGACAGAAGACGACGAGCCTTTCTTTGGAAGGGATCTAAAGCCGTCAAAGGAGGACACTGCCTTGTGCCGTGGAACTTAGTGTGCAGACCCTAACCACTTGGTGGGCTAGGAATTCTGGACCTTAAGGCAATGGGTCATGCATTATGCCTGCCATAGTAAAAACAGACCAAGTGAGAGAATGGACAAACCTACAAGCTTCTCATGACCCGACCATCAATGCAATGTTCAAAGCCATGACAGATTCAGGGATTGTTCTTTTTGGTTGAGGCTTATGGATTTTAGCTACGGCTTGTAGCTTTTGGGCTGTTCATATAAGAGATTACAGAGTAACAGAAACTCACATGCGGTTTTTGCTAATATACATGAAGTTGGTACAATATGTACTACAATTAACTAGTAGACCTCATCTTGAAAAAATACTTTATTTAAAAGCTAGTTACTGTAAAAAAACAGTCAAAAACTGAAGTTAAAAGCTGAAAAAGAACAGGGCCTCAAATCGGCGACGACAACCGAGCTCTTTTCTAGCTCGACAATTGGATTGGAGGGCAATCAGCAAACGACATAGTGCCCTCCATATGCAAACTGGTAAATTCAAATACCAAGAGAACCACCATGGTCACACAGGGTCGTTTACTTAATTCTTGGATTCGGGGAATTCAGGGAGCCATGACAATTCAGGCGATAACCGAATTCCTCACCCTTTGGTACAAAATCGCTGTAGTTCCTACCCAACCTCACACCGAAGATCAGACCATCTGAAAATTTAACCTTTCTAAAGGGTATTCCACCAAATCTGCATACAATGCTCTCTTCCTCAGTGGGATCCATTTTGCAACCCACAAGTTGATTTGAAAAATGCAAGACTCCTCTAAAATGCAAGTTCTTTGCTTGGCTGGCCATTCAAGACTGTTGTTGGACTGCAAATCACCTAGCCAGACATGGCATGTCATTGCACACTCTTTGTCCGCTTTGCGAATTGAGCCTAGAGTCAATTAATCATCTCCTCGTCCTTTGTCCTTGGGTTTGCCAAGTCTGTGCAAAATTCTTACGTCTCTTCAGCGGTCCTCGACCACCAACAGTTGGACATAACAAATTGCTAGACTGGTGGACCTCAATGCACAATCAGGTGTCCTAGGCTCAAAGAAAAAACTTCGACTCACTTGTCATCCTCTTCATCTGGACGATCTGGCATGAACACAATGGCCAGGCCTTCAAACAAACAAAGTTGACGATCAAAGCTCTCTTGACTAAATTAAAGTAGGAGATAATCTGTTGGCATTGGGCAGGGGTTGACATACTTCCAACCCTCTCAAGACAGATAGAATGATTTTCTTGCTCCTTGAAGAGCCAGTTGCTAGAGGCGACCAAGTTTTGAGTTGCTTTTGAGTTGCTACCATGGACTACCTTGCTGAACGTCTAGCTTAGTTCTAGTCAGTTCCTCCTTGCTTTAGCTCAGAGTAGCTCCTATGTTGTATCTTTTCCCCCGACTGAAGAAGCTATTACTTAAGCTTCAGCTCTCTTCTTTCTTCTATCTTCTTCTTTCTTCTTTCTTTTCCTTCTTTTTTCGGTAGTTTCTTCTTTTCTTTTCTCTGGTTTTGTGCTCGTTTCTGTACTCTCAATAGTTCAGTGATGTTCTTCTTCTATTAATGCAATGGTGCGTAGTCCTTTTGCGCACTCCCGAAAAAAAGAAAATTGAAATGGATCCCTTCATAATCGGATTTACAATAATCTTTGCAAAACATAGCATAAAGTCTCAAAGTGGAAAAAGTTCTTGCGCAAAGAAGCATACTATATATATTAAACCGGGGGACTCTCCGGCCGGAGAGGCTAGCCACGTTAGCATTCTTGCGAAAAGCCCCCTGAGTTTTTTGGAAATCGCGTAAAGGTCCTCAGTTCTCGCGAAAAAGTCCCTGCCAGGTTTTTTTTAAAACACCCCTCCACTTCACCGAAATTTTGTATCCTTTGCAAGATAGCACCCTGCGGTTTTTAAAATTACGTATGGATCCTTTTTTGTTATATATAGGCCCTTACAAATCCTCGAGTTTTTGCGAAAAAGGCCTTCGGTTCTCTCAAAATTACGCATATGTCCTCAATTTTTTTTGGAAAAACTTTTCCACTGATTGCCCTCTCTTTCACTTCGGTCCACACGGTAGCTAGCGCGGCGTGGCGCCGCACTCATGCTGCTAGTTTTAATTAGAGATAGCGAGAACAGTGTTCTCTAGCTGTGTCAAAACTATATCTCGTAGATTATCGGATGTCTCCGAAGGGACAATTTTATCTTATAGATTATGGTAAGTAAAGAAATACTTCATTTAGATATAAGTAAAGAAACACTTCATTTAGACAGTGAGATTGGTTCGCCAGCTGTATTATCTGGAAGACTACGAAAAGCAACCAAACGTGGTAGTTCAGTAGTTGTATCTTGTTGGGTCCATGTAAGCATTAGGATCGAAGAAACGGCCCTCCTTAATTCTTAAACAAAAAATATCACAAAAAATTGCTAATCACTAAGGAGTACTCAGGTGTTTTCTCACCTTGGGAGTACTAGAATTTCCAACCCACCAATTTGCCTTGAGATTCACGCTTTGGCTTTGTCTCCGATGACGGCAGTGGCTCTCTAACGGCTGCTCTAGTGAGTTAGAGTTTGAGTTCACCGGAACCCTAGATTTAGAGAGAGGGAGGTGGACTGGTAGACGGACGATGGGTAGTGATGGCACCACCGGCCGTGGGCACAAAGGAGGGCGTTGGGTGGGGGCCAACGGGGCGGAACAATGCTCAGACGAGGACTTAGATTGGGTGGTGTGCGCGATGACAGGTGGCACCCTTGTCGCTGGCAGCAACTGCGGGTAGGGCTCGCTAGTGGGCCATGGCGGTGCTAGAGATGACAGTGGCATGGCAGAGGGAGGGGTAGGGGTGGGGGCCAAAGACGAGGAAGATGCGGCACGGCGACGACTCGCTAGAGATGAGGAAGAGGGTGGCACGAGTGGGCGTCTAGGGAGGAAGGAGCACTGGCGACAGGGTGTGGGGCGACAGCGGTGGGTCGAGGCTAGGGTGGGTGGTGGGCTGGTGGCTGGGTCCACATAGGGAAGAGGTGGCGGCTATATATGGCTTGAGGAGGAATAGTTGTCATTCGTTGGATCCGAATCGGATGGTTGAAAATTCAAGTACTTTTTAACATAATAATACTCACATCCTCACATCACCAAAAAAAAAAATTAGTCAGACATAAAACACAATTCTTTTTCTTTTTTAAAAAAAGTTTTTCCCCTATCCTGTCCCACAAAACCACCCACCGGCCACCTCCGTCTCCCCTCTACATATACGAGACCACGACGGGCGACACCATTCCTCCCATTGCCCCCCACCCCTCCCGTTTCTTGATTCTCTCCCTCCCACCCACCACTTCTCGCCATGGACGGCGGCTACAGCCCGCGCTTCCAGCGGCAGGCCTCCTGCTCCTGCGCCCCCTCCATGTCCCGCGGCTACGTCCGCGGCGGCTTCCACCTCACAGGCGACGACGACGACGACTACATCTTCTACGCCGACGCCGACGCCGCCGCCTACGACAAGGTCGACCGGTACGCCGGCCAAGCGCGGCCTTCGGCGGCTGGGCGCGGGTGCGGCACGAGGCTCAGGGGGCTGTGGCGGCGGATCATGGGGGAGAAGAAGAGGATACTGCTCTGCACCACCGGCTGCGTGCCGGCGCCGTCTAGGGCGGTGGCGCGGGAGCCGTACGACGCCTACAGCTACGCGCAGAACTTCGACGACGGCGCGGCGTGGGTAGAGCCGGAGAACCTCTCGCGCTCCTTCTCCGCGCGCTTCGCCGTCCCCTCCAGGGTGCTGCAGAGGGTCGCCGTGTAGAGTCAATCCAACAAACGGCGGCTCTTCCATTCCATCCTCTTCTTCTCTCAATTTTGGAGTCGTAAATTGTGAAAACAAATGTGTTCTCATCTGTACATGGTAGCTTTCCTTTCTATGATCAGCATGTGGATCAAATCTTTATTATTTTTGCCAAATCTTATATACCAGCTAATTAAAATCAGACATACTTTTAGGTAAGCTTTAAAGTGTGCCAGCAGTACAGTACAAATTATGATAAGATTTTACAACGCCAGAATTGCTAAACACGCGAATTAGTTTGTTGAGAAAACCTTGAAAAGATTAGTTTGTTATAAAGATTACCAGAAAATAGCCTCCACTTTAGTGTCTTTTTCGGGATTTTATTTTTGGGATAAGATCATCCAATTCAAAGTGTGTGTATAATTATCTAATCCAACATGAACTTGGTGTAATAGCCTAGCTTGGTCAAACATGTTTCTTGGAGATTTGGCGATGTGTGTTTGCGTGTGAAGTTGATTGGAGTGCTCGTCGTTTCCCTTTTTGAATGCACCTGACGCTTGCAAATTTGACCACAGCAAGAACTTCATAAAGGGAGATAGCGAGATATCTGACCATCTTCAGAAAATCCACATACCTTTTCCTTCAATCAAAGTGGTAGGCTCTTATTTTCGCAGAAATCGCAATGTAAATTGGAAAGGGAACAAAAATCTGACAAAGCAAATTTCATCTCGTTGAAAAAATTGAAGTGTCCTACGCATGAAAGATGAGGTTAGCATCACACTATTATTGCTGCTTAACCAATTGTTCTTTCTTTGAAAGGGATAGCACACAACCTGTTGCAACTCAAATTTGACAATTAAGGGTGACAAATGGGACTCTAAGATAAGATCAATAAAAAAAAGCAGACGATCGATATACGGGTCAGTTAAAGACATGGTTTACGACTGAAGCTGACAAGGATTATGCGAAGCTTCCTGCGATCAAGCGTCCGCATGGAGGACTCCTGTTCACGTACATGCGTACCTGCAACAAGGATTAGAATCAGCATGCTCGGCAAGGCCTTGTCCAACATCTTGCTCAGGATCAAGAATTGAAGATGGAAGGGTCACGTAAGTGATTAACATGGGAAATTCTTATGCATGAAGAAAGGAAAGCTTCGATTGCCGAGTACAATGTCGGACCCAAATTTACAATATGGAACTCTATGTGATTTCATCGTACTATTTCTTAGATCAGTAAATAGTGCTCATAGATATATTGCTGAATTAACTAAACCATACCATTCATAGATATTACATATTAGTTTTAATACCCCATATCGGACCGATCAGGCCAAATACTACATTACAAAAAGCAGAAGCAGAAGCGAAAAGCAAAAGGTGAGGCCACACCTCACCACAGGCAACCAATTGGGGGTAAAGTATGTCGTACTACTCTCAAAGACTTTGGATAATATATGTGAAGACTTTGGATAATATATGTGCACATAATCGTCATCAAAATCTGTCTTTCTAAAGTAAGGACTAGACTACTAAAGAGTGTCATAATCTCCACTATCTTCTTCTCTGTCTAGTCCTAAGGCGGTTTAGTAGATGTAGTGGTCATGATCCACAGGTTATGAGTTAATTTGGCGAGTGAGGGTGAGCACAAACAACCATGCTCCGCGAGCCAACACACAGAATACAGTAATGTGTGTGTGTGCATGCAAGGTTTAACCAATGAAGGCACGTGTTCTTTTATTTACGAAATGCCATAGTTAAAATTTACATCAAGTAAAAATTCCTAAGACTTGGTATTTGTAACTAAACCATATTTTCTAAAGATTATAAAAATATGCAGCAATAGTAGTGCATGTTCTATCCACTATATGCTAGTTTTGTCACTAGGGTTCCATCTACCTATTATAATCATTGGGTTCCTTTCACTCAGAGGAAATCAACTCAAAGTTACATTCACCCATTGTGTTTTTCATCCCACTTACAAAGTTTCTTTTGTAAAATAGACACTGACTCGAATAAGTTCCCATGCCTGCCCATGATCGTAGATACGGTTGTTTGAATTATTTTCACTTTGTAGAGGTTGCATACTTTATCCACAAGAGATAACCAATTTATTATACTTCACATATTTTCTTAGACACGCAGATCAAGAAGATCACCACAAGCCTTTTACAATGTATTTCCCCAACGAGGCTACACCTGCTAAGGTTTCCATCACTGTAGGGTTACATCCACCTGCTCCATGAGCCCCTCTTGCACCGCACGAAGGGTTACATCTAGCTCTCAACTTGTGTTCAACTAGATGGCGTAACCCATACTGGGTTGATGCAAATTAATTAGACAGATTGTACCCATTATAGACTTATGGCTACACTGTTTTATATAGGAGGTCATCACAAGATTCAATTGTTAAAGTTATCTAGACAGTTTTACTACAAACCACACTCTCGTACTCCAACCGCACTAATATTTCTTACCATCCGCCTAGATATAAAGTAAGTTTTAGAGTTTTTGGGAACGTAAAATATTTAGTTCCACATACTAGCTATTTCTATACAATGGCTACCCAAAACCAAATTTTCAGGTTCGAAAAGATGTCATGGCAAATTAATACCCCATATATCTAAGCAAGACTAAATATGATGCTTCGATGCAAACTTATAGATAGTATATTTACTATTAATTTTATGGTGACAAATATCATTGTTCAATTGCCAAGGAGTGGGATTTAGTAGTGCAATTAACAATAGGTAAGTAACTAGAACCTTAATGTGAATATAAATTTACACAATAAATTAAAGCATGCAATTTGGTAATTTAAATTAACATAATTTGCACTCAAATAGTAGGCACAACATGATCAAAGTATTGACTTGCCTTGCTCACAAGTTTCTGGCCTTGGTGGTCTTGATTGGGCTCGAACTACTGCTCTTTCGAGTCTTTGTAATCTATTTGAGTGATTGTGATGAAAAAGCAAATAAATATGTGAATATACAAATAAAAGTAAATAAAATTCATGACCTTACTTCTATTAGGAAGATAGGGTTTTCTAAGATAGGGTCTATTAGTTAATTGTAGTACATATTGTACCAACTTTATTTATATCGGCAAAAATCACACGTGAGTTTCTGTTACTCTGTAATCTCTCACACGAATAGTCCAAAAGCCACAAAACATAGCTAAAAATCATAAGTTTTAGTCAAAAAGAACAGACCCATTATTCACATATCAGTGCAGTTACAGTCTACGACTACGAGTCTCGCAATGAGAAAAAAATATCGGTTAATTCTTAAATTAACATGTAAGTGTACTACTGCATTGAGATGCCATGTATATATGTCACTTTTTCTTGAAATAAAATATCACAAATTGACCAGGCTAAACAAAAAAAACTACAGTTCTTTTTTTGCTTCAGCTATGGCTTTTAACTACGGCTTATGGTTTTCAAGCTGTTTGTGAGAGAGTATGGAGTAACAGAAATTTATGTGTGGTTTTAGCCGATATAAATAAAGTCTCTATAGTGTGTACTACAATTATCTTGTATACTCCGTCTTAAAAAACCACTTTGTTTATAAAATAGTTACTGTAAAAAAGTAAAAAAAACAATTGTTAAAAGCTGGAAAAAAAAAGAGACACGTACTTTTGTGGGAAACTAGAGTGAAGCACCACATCATTAGCTTGCCATGATGCATAGTAGTTGCTACTGGAGCACTGGTGTGCATGTGACCGGTGATTAGAAAGAAAGATATGGATTGATGCACTTTGTGTCAAGGAATTGATTTGAGGAGGGTGATTAGTTTAGTTGGTGTGCAGACTGTCACATGGAGGGGGGGGGGGGGGTTCCTGTTGAATGCTGATTGAGTGCATCAGCATGGTGCCACCCGCGATACCCTTTCGATCGAGGTATCCATGCCATTTCCATCTCTTTTCTTTTTTTTTCTTTTATTCGAGTAGCTAGGGACGCCATAATGATCAACTATCCTACTCTAAAAAGTACAAGAAACATAGTTTAAGACCATGCAAATTTTAGTTGTTTCCCCTGAAGGTTTGCCACTGGTGAAAAGTAGTAAAAACACATATAATACAACCGCTTTAAGATTTGCACAATTTTCTGCGAATCATATAACTAAGCTGCTCATCTTGCGTAAGAGGTGTGTTTTCACGCAAGCCATTGATCTGATCCAGCCAGATAATTGAGCTTGCACTGCAATGGAGCTCCAGTTAATGGAGACGAGAGAATCTCGGCGTGTGGGGTGCGGCCAACCTTGACGAACTGTCGCCAAACCGGCGAGGAGATGCGAGTTGCATTAAGAAACGGTTTTGAGGTTGCAAGTTGCAACGGTGAGCACGGCTTATGTTTGTATGATCTCCTCTCATGTGATCATGTGAAAAGGTTGTACTGATCAATGCATCGTCTGCTTCTTTGGATACCTCAAAAACTTGCTGGCTAGATTGTTGGCTGGTGGTCTACACGTTCATTCACAAGACACAAATCACAATCATTTGGCAGCTGCCTGTCCACCTTATTTGATTGTATTCTGATCTTCAGAGACCAAAACTTTTTCCTGACCAAAAAAAAAGCACCCTGCTTTGACTAGTAAACTGAATCATACTCCTGTACTCTGCTCATGTTTTGTATTCACATGTGTATCCATTTTTTTAATCCCAACAATTTACCACTTAAAGCTTCTTAAGCTACTGGTCATATGGGTTTTCAGAGCGAGGTAGCAGATTTTGAGTCTATTTTTTTGGGCTATGGACCGTGACTTTTGACTTCGCCTGATGAATCGTAACAACAGATAGAGAAGGCGTGAGAAAGAACATGGAGTAAAAGAAACTATCGTGTGGTTTTGACCGATATAGTTAAAGTCGCTGCAGTGTCTGCTACAATCAGCTTGTAAACTCCATCTTAAAAACACACTCCGCGTGAAAACTAGTTACTGTAGAAAAACTAAAAACTGAAACTGAAAAGGAAAGACCCTTTAGTTAATCTACATTGTTCAGAAAGTACAGATGATCCAATTTCAAACTTTTAAATTAAGATAACAAATTTTCTATTCAAACAGAAGGATTGAATAATGGCCATGTTCTTTTTGTCTTTTCAGCGGTTTTTGGTTTTTAGCTTCTCTAGGCAACCACTATTCATTAAACTAATAAATTATAGCAAATAAGCCCCGTTCTTTTTGGCTTCTGGCTTATGGATTATGGCTTATGTTACAGCAACTAGCTTTCAAATGAAGTGCCTTTTCAAGGTGAGGTCTACAAACCGATTATAGTAGACACCGTACCGCTTCAACTATATCGACCAAAATCGCATACGGATACCTCTCTTTCCGTACTCTCCCTCACGAACATCCAAAATTCAAAATTTTAAGCTATAAGTCACCACCCAAAAAGAACAACCAAATATCTTGTTCTGATCTGAACAGTTTTTGGTGAGTTCAGCTCGTTTGCCAGGTCCAAACTGACATGCAAAATAGAATTGGTCCCAGCGATGGAGCTGGGGTTCATGGCATCCCAAGTCCTCAAGCTGACAAGGAGGTATGTGTAGTGCATGTAGCCGACCATCTCCGCAACCAGCTGTTTTTTCGTTTGAGGCACAGCTCATGGAGGAGGCTTGAGAACAAACGCGAGATGACGATACGATGGCGGCTAGGTCATGTGCGGTAACGTATCCAATGCATTCAACTCATGCCAGCCATCCAATCTCTACCCGACGTCTCATATCAACATGTGTCACTTTTCGCAAAAACCCGTCTGCCACTCGTGTTGGATTCACAAATCGCCCTTCCTCTCTCCAGACCCATCGCCCGCCCCGCCCCTCCTCCCTCAAGCCATCGCCGACCGCCTGTGCCCCCTTGTGTCGACCAACGTGGTCGACCAAACGTGATCGAAACCAGGAGGGGACGGAGGCACAGGCAGGCGGTAGCTCTGGGAGGACAGCCGGTGGCAAATCGGGTGAAGGAGGGGCGGGGGTGGGGGTGGGCGGCGGCTCGGGGGGCAGAAGGGCGGGGGCGGTCGGCGGTGGATCACGGGGAGGAGGGGTGGATCGAGGGAGGAGGGGCGGAAGTGGGCGGCGAGTCTAGAGAGAGGAGGGGCGAAAGGGATGACTCGGTGGACAATTTGCAAATCCAACATGAGTGACGGACGGGATTTTGTGAAAAGTGACGCATATTGATATGGAACATCAGATGAAGATCAGACAGCTAACATGAGTTGAGTGTATGAGTATATCAGAATAGCTGAGCGCACTAGATACGTTGCCATCATGAGCTTGCTAGTCGGGATAGGTTGACTTGACGTGCAAATAGCCCACTTTATTCTGTTACGTTCAGACGTGAGCAAATGGTCAGCGCTAGTGGGCGGATCCAAAAGGGATTGTTCGGAACGGAGGATTGAGAGGAATTATTTTAAAGGGAATTTTGTTAGGAATTTCAATCGTTCAATTTCATGCATCGCGGGCAAGACGGGCACGAAGGCCCAATTATAATTATTTTTAAAATAAGAAGGCCCAATAAGACAAAAAAAAATAGTAGCCATCCGTTTCAGAATACTTGTTACTTTAACTTCTCACGATCTCGAAAATGTTATAACCAAACTAAATATTTAGAAGAATATTATTACTAACAGTGCCAAGTATTCTGAAACGGAGCGACCAAATGTGAAATATAGAGCCTCATATTACTCCAGGTAGAGCAGCCGTACAAACTATGACTAATGAGGTAGTGCACAAATAAGCTATTAGATCTGGTAAGCCCAATAAAGAAGCCGAAACCAAGCCCATATCTACCTCAACGAGCCCATATCAATGTCTACACCTAAAAGTAACTACCATTCAACCCAATAAGATTAGCGCTGTAAGCCCATTAGGTCCCAATTACAAATCCAAATAAAAGCCCAACTCTGTCTCCACGGTCACGAAGACACCAACACATCTAAACTGCCCCGAATCCACCAGAGCCAGCCCTCGCCGCCATGGCCACCACCGACGACTCCGCCGCCGCCGCCGAGGTCCGGCGCCTCCTCGACCACCTCGACTCCCAGCAGCAGCTCCTCGCGGCCTGCCACGACGCCTGGTCGCGCGCGCTCGCCCACTTCGCCGAGCTCGACCAGGACCTCGCCTCCCGCTCCGCCTCCCTGGACGAGGCCCTAGCCGCCGCCGACGCCTCCACCTCCGAATCCCTCGCGGCGCTGGACGCCCGCGAGGCTGCCGTCCCCGCGCGCCTCGCCGAGGCCTCCGCCGCGCTCTCCGCCGCCGTCGCCGAGGCCGAGGCCGAGTCCGCCGCGCCGCCCCCCGCCGACGTCCGCGGCACGCTCCGGTGGATATGCCGCCGCATGGACGCCGCCGCGCTCTGGCGCTTCGTGGCTGCGCGCCGCCGGGAGCTCACCGCCGTGCGGAAGGAGGTTGTCCCCGCCGTCGCCGCCGCGGTCGACCCGCCCCGCCTCGTCCTCGACGTGCTCAGCGACTTCCTGGCAGCCGGCGAAGGTGCCGGTGAGGACCAGTGCTGGGTTCTCGGCATGCTGCTACGCTCTTTGTTCGATTCCGATGGCCGGAAGCCGCCGGAGATAGGAGATACGTTGGTTGAGAGGGCGGCCGCGGTCGCCAAGGACTGGACAGAGCGGTTTGGGATCAAGATGGACACATTGACGTCCGGGAACCAGGAGGTGGATATGACGGAAGCGGCCGGCGTGGAAAATGCAGCAGCAGATACAGAGAAGAAAGATGAGCATGTAGATGCAGAAGCTGAGGAGGAAGACGAGGAGGAGGAGGAGGAGGACCCGGAGGAGCTGGTGCCTGCATCGGAGGACGAGGCGGAGGAGGACCCGGAGGAAGTAGAGAAGGAAGCAGAGGAGAAGGATGGAGAAGAGGTAGAGGGGAAGATGGCCGGGGAGGAGAAGGCAGGAGAAGAAGCAGAGAAGAGGGAAGATGAGGAAGCGAAGAAGGCGGCGGGAGGAGGAGAGGTGAAGGAGGGGGATAAAGGGGAGGGAGGGGAGAAGGGTGCACTGGGGCAGGTCGAGGTGCAGATATTCCTGCAGATGGTGGCGGCATTCGGATTGAAGGACAGGTTCGATCGAGAATTCTTGAGGAAGCTGTTTGTTGCTAACGGAAGGAGGAAGGAGCTTGCAAGGTTTGCATGTGCCCTCGAGTTTGAGGAGAGCCTTGGAGGTGATGAACTATTGACCTTGTTTGTTAATTTTGTTATGTTTGTCGATCTAATTCAGTAACAGGTCTTCAGTTTATTGGTTTGAGACTGTAGGGTAGTTGCAAAATTGTGCTTACTTAGATGTATTTAGAGTAACATTGCATGTGAGGATTGTGACATTCTTTAGAATTGGTGGATTTAGGATTTCCTTCTGAACCTGCATTTGTTCTTCATCTCAGCAGCGTAAGCTTTGATTTCTTTCACACTGTATGCTTGTTTTGGTGGTGTGATTTCTGCATCTAAATAATCATTTGAAACATGTTAAATTTACTTTATGGTGACATTGATATTTTCCTTGAGTTGTATTGTGAGATAGTGATGGTATTGCTTCTTTTTGGTGGTATGCTTTGTATTTAGAACAAATAAATTTAAGGTACTGAATTCATCATGAGCTAACGCTTGAACTAAAAGCCATCACAAGTTAAAGAATGAGTTTCAAAATGGCCCTTGTTAGTTTCAAACCTGGTTGAAGTTTTGTATCTTTCAATTCAACTTGAAGCTAACAGTGATTCAACAGGTTTTCTGCTATTTATGAATTTTCTGCATTTAAATGGAATGAAACTTAACACAGTTTTCAAAGTTGCAAGCTGTTTTTGTTATAGTCCTAGGTTTTGTTTACTAACCAATATGTTCTTCCTAATGTGGGTTAAATAATGATGAATGGATTTGTGCAATTTCTTTAAATTATATTAACCTTTTCTTGAAGGCTCTGTGTTGAGATTGTAGCTGCAGATAATTTAATTATTTTTTTAGTCATTGTATCCGGCTCTAGTGACTAGAATTTTTAATGAGGAGAAAAGAAGATATGACACAACTATTTTTGTGTTGCTTTGCAGATGTTGTTGAGGAATTGGTAAAGTCAGGAAATGTAATAGAGGCTATATACATTGCTCACGAGGCTGGTTTGCTTGAGCGATTTCCACCTGTACCTCTCCTTAAGTCTTATATAAGGGACTCCAGTGAGAAGGCTCAGGCTGTGCTGAGAAGTGGAAGACGCTCCAGTTCTGCTGTTGTAAGACTCTCCATTCAACTTACATTCCAATAAATTTGTGTTCTTATTGTTTACCACATTATTCAATTTATTCAGGGGTCTTTTTCTGCCTGAATACACGTGCAAAGATCTGTTTATGAAGGAAGTAATATTAGTGATATAATCTTTATTATCGAACCACTTGTATTTCTGTCAAATCTGTGCTTGTCACCAGATTCAGCATGGTAGCAATATGTGTGTACCACTTTCCGGAAAAACCAATTATGCCACTCAGTTTTTAATAGTTTATCCAAAACTCTTTTTATAAGGGCTGTTGAGCATCTTTCAGAGTCATAAATTGGTTGGCTCCATCTAGTATTCTAGTCTATGCAGATCTTTGTTTTATTGCTGAATTTGCTTGGTATCTCCTTTGGATGGACTTTTACCGAATTTTGTTTTTATTGGTTAGTTGATAGCGTCTCTTATACCAGTTAATAAAGTTTCTTCTTCGTGTTGATTACTTGCTCTTGGGTAAATTAAGCATGCCATTCTCTATCCTTTCTTCGGTTCTTCCTTAGTAATTGGTCGTCCTCAAGAAGAACCCTTTTTTTTTCCAGGAAGAGTCACACAACCTGGAGTGCAGCGCCTGCAAGTCCGTCATCAGGTGCGTCGAGGCCTGCCAGCTACTGTCGGTATTTAACATCGACGGCTTGAAGAAGAAGGTCGCAAGGATGGAGAAAGAGAAGGCGGACAGGAAGAAGCCATTCGGCGGCCCGAACAGATTCCAGAGCAAGCGAGCACGGGGAGCGGCCGGCCGTCAGTCCTTCCCTGCCGCCAAGTCGGCGAGGGGCTCAAGCTCAAGCTACGCCGCCTCGTCCTTCCAGAACCCGGTGTCTCGCTCTTTCAGCTACGCGGCTCGTGCGGGCTACGGGAGCCCACGAGCGGCCGCGCCGCCGTACTACGCGCGGCCTGGTGGTATGACCGGGCGACGAGGCGGTGTGCCGTACGGCGGGCCTGGAGGCGCCCATAGCTTCGCCGCCGGTGCGGCGCAGCAACCGTACCATCCTTAAGGCCAAGGGTTGTCCATGCTACTGAACGATTCTTGTTTCTGGCTGATAAGGTCATGTATACCACCTGGCACTGTAGCATGTACTCTGGGCTGTTAATTCTTGGGAAACTAGTTAGAGACCCGTGCTTTGTAATGGAGTCATAAAAATGATAAGACGGAATTTACTGTCAGACTAACTTCATACATCAAACATTGGAAAGCAAGCGACAGAAGAGAATGGTGGCCATAATACGTGAGGAGATGAGAAAAATGGAGGGGGTGGGCGGTTATATCCTAAGAGAGAGGAGGGGAGAGACAAATGGTTCAGATCAAATTGGATAGTTGTAAAGGGAGGAGAGGAGAACAGATCGACGACTATTAACTTCTTTTTATATAATAGTAGAGTTTACCGTGCGTGTGATGCATATCGACAAGTGGGAGTGGGATCGAGCTCTTCGCCTGCGGGCTGCGGAATGCACAGGAGGAAGGGGTGCCGACTGATGTGGTGGTGGAGGGCGTTTTGCATAAGAAGACGCGCAGTGCTCAGTATGTGCTATCCACCACATGTCCGAGAGGAGAGGAATAAAATACCGTGCTTCCCTTCTTTCTTCCCTTCCTTCAAATTGTTGAATATCTAGTCAATTTTCGGCATATTTTAATCCAGAAATTTAGCATATAAAAAATGACATAGAAAGGTATGAGCGATCTAACAATGATGTATTCATATTCGCTAATGAACAAGCTAACAGTAACATCTATTAACAAATTCATAGCGCACAGAAAATACATCAAAGAAGTTTGCAGTTTATACCCTCGGGCGGGGCCAGTGCCGGAGGCACCAGAGGCGCCGTTACCATCAGTTGACATGATGGCCTATTCGGTGTAGGCGATCGAGGCGTGATGCAGGACGATGTTCGCAGTGTAGTCCCGCGAACAGTTCACCACCGGAAGAAGACGTCGCAGATTGAGTAGTAGCGCCGATGCGCTCCCCAAAAACTTGATCGCCCGCCTACCCGTGCAGGTACACAAACGGACGAAGTTCCGGAGAGGTCTACTCGCCCAGAAACTTGTGCGCGCAAGGTTCTGGACCGGAGATTGCAGAGAGCAGCAACAAAAACAGAAGGAGAGAAAAACTGTTCTTTCGTATGGAGAGCAGAGCCTTCTTATGCTCTGTTCTCTTGTAACAGCAAAAATGAAGAGACCAGTAACTGCCGCCATTAGTCACCAGTAACTGCACCGTTACTGCCAGCGAGTCAGTGCGTTTCGATTTTCGAATAGATAAAGAAAAACGCGCCCGCACCCGACACGCCTGCGTACGTACGTACGTACTACGTACGTACGTACGTACGCACGCACACGCACTGCACTGCACGGCGCGGCACGGCGCGGCGTGGCGAGGCGAGCGAGCGAGCGCGCGCGTGTATTAGCTCTCTCCAATTCCACAAAGGGGTTACCACGTTCCACCTTTTAAAGTGATGTAACTCCCATTCAATTCTCCATATGGGACTAAACAATTTTCTACCTAGCATTAGTTGTGGGCCTAGGAATTTCAATTGATTAATTGCTAAATTAAAATGGGCCAATCCCAATTAATCCAACAATCCCCACCAAATTTCAAGGCACACGAGAAATGCTCTCAGTTCTGCTGTTGTTTGATATACCAGTGTTTCGATGGAGACTGTTAAGTTGAACATCCACCTAGGAAAGGAGTTACACTCATCCACAACTGAACAATGGACTATACCTTGAATTGACAGTTTTGTGCGAACAAGCTTTACCCAATTCCTTTACTAGTACTAGGCTGCCTAAAGCATCCCCTCTGGTCGGAGCGTATAAGTCATACTCCATGCCTATTCATGAGTATCTAGAGATCACCCAAATCTCATAGACTGTGACCAGCAGTCGAACTCATATAGGTGTGTTCCTTCTAAGATGTCCTGTAGGCCGACATCTCTGCTTTAAATAAGCCACTCGGATCACATTGAGGTAAAAACCAACCTGCCATACAGAATAGAAGAGAAGTGCATCACTGAAGAAATGAGCCTTGTAAAGGTCTCTCCTCCCAGTCAACCAACAGCTTGTTTCACCATCCTACTTCACGGGATCTCTGATCACGTAGAACAGGTTACCACTATGGTACGACTCATGTGGGTCTCAGGCCCATCTCACTCGATGCACTATCTATCACATTACGTGATAAACCCTTTGTAAATTGGTCGGCCAGATTCTTAGCTGTCTGGACATAGTCCAGTGCTATCACTCCGGAGTTTTTCAGGTTTCTGACAGACTTCAACCGCCTCTTAACATGCCTAGATGACTTCATGTTGTCCTTAGAACTGTTCACCTTGATAATTACAGTCTGATTATCACAGTTCATCAGGATAGCCGGTATCGGTTTTTCAACCACCGGCAAATCCATAAGGAGTTCACGAAGCCACTCAGCCTCAACAGTGGCGGTATCTAATGCTGTGAGTTCTGCTTCCATTGTTGACCTCGTTAAGATGGTCTGCTTGCAAGACTTCCAGGAAACAGCACCACCTCCAAGTGTGAACACATATCCACTCGTGGCTTTTATCTCATCGGCATCAGAGATCCAGTTTGAATCACTGTAGCCCTCCAGTACCTTTGGGTACCCAGCATAGTGAATGCCATAGCTCACAGTTGCCTTTAGATAGCGCATTACTCTCTCAAGAGCACGCCAATGATCATCTCCCGGATTTGAAACAAACCGGCTTAACTTGCTCACAGCAAACGAGATGTCAGGCCTCGTAGCACTAGCTAAATACATCAATGAGCCAATGATCTGGGAGTATCTCAATTGATCCCTTGTTATTCTTCGGTTTTTCCTCAATAACACACTAGGATCATAAGGAGTAGAAGCAGGCTTGCAGTCACTATAACCAAAGCGACTCAAGACCTTATCCACATAGTGGGATTGCACGAGTGTAACCCCACCATCACCTTCTCTCAGTAGCTTAATGTTAAGAATCACATCAGCCACTCCCAAATCTTTCATCTCAAAATTCTTGGACAGAAAGTCCTTGACCTCCTCAATCACATTGAGGTTGGTTCCAAAAATCAGTATGTCATCAACATACAAGCACAAGATCACTCCTTCTCCCCCACCATAGCGATAGTATACACATTTGTCAGCTTCATTCACAACAAAGCCAGCAGATGTCAAAGTTTTGTCGAACTTCTCATGCCATTGCTTAGGTGCTTGCTTTAGGCCATACAAAGACTTTAACAACTTGCATACCTTTTCTTCTTGACCTTCTACTACAAACCCATCTGGCTGATCCATATAAATCTCCTCCTCCAACTCTCCATTTAGGAAAACTGTCTTAACGTCCATTTGATGAACGAGAAGACCATGAGAGGCAGCCAGGGCAAGTAGTACTCGAATTGTGGTCAATCGGGCAACAGGTGAATAAGTATCAAAGAAATCCTCGCCTTCTTTTTGGGTATAACCCTTGGCCACAAGCCTTGCCTTGTACTTTTCAATTGTACCATCAGGCCTAAGCTTTTTCTTGAAAACCCATTTACATCCTACAGGTTTACACCCATAAGGACGGTCAACGACCTCCCAAGTTCCATTAGACATAATAGAGTCCATCTCACTCCGTACTGCTTCCTTCCAATAGTCAGCGTCAGGAGAAGAATATGCCTCTTCAATGGTTCTTGGAGTGTCATCCACGAGGTATACAATGAAATCATCACCAAAAGACTTTGCAGTCCTCTGTCTCTTACTCTTTCGAGTAACTTCATTGTTATCCTCCTCAGGATTTTCCACAGGCGTTTGCTCAACATGTTCTATCGGCACAAAAGAATCAAGGGAAATTATAGGTTCTTGACTAGATAAGCTAGATACATCACTTTTCATAGGAAACTCATTCTCAAAAAATGTAGCATCTCTGGACTATATGATTGTACCAATACGCACGTCAGGTACTCCAGATTTTATAATTAAGAACCTATAACCCACGCTGTGTATAGCATAACCAAGGAATACACAATCTACGGTTTTTGGTCCAAGTTTGCGCTTCTTGACAATTGGCACGTTAACTTTGGCCAAACATCCCCAGGTGCGCAAGTATGAGAGAGTCAACTTCTTCTTTTCTCATTCCTCGAATGGTGTTACTTCTTTGTTCTTTGTAGGAACTCTATTCAGGACATGACATGTGGTCAATATAGCCTCACCCCACTATTCCTTAGAAAGTCCCGCAGTGTCTAACATGGCGTTAACCAAATCAGTTAGAGTGCGGTTCTTTCTTTCGGCAATCCCGTTTGATTCAGGAGAATAGGGAGGCGTCCTCTCATGAATAATTCCATGTTCCTCGCAGAATACAGTAAACTCATTTGAAAAATACTCTCCTCCACGATCAGACCTTACCCGCTTGATTTTCCTTTCAAGTTGGTTTTCTACCTCAGCTTTATAGATCTTAAAGTAATTCAATGCTTCATCTTTTGTTTTCAATAAGTACACATAGCAAAATCTAGTGCAATCATCTATAAGCGTCATGAAATATTTCTTTCCCCCTTTAGTCAACACGCCATTCATCTCGCATAAATCAGAATGAATGAGTTCTAACGGTGCCAAATTCCTCGCCTCTTCTGCTGCCTTGTGAGGCTTGCGAGGTTGTTTCGATTGAACACACGCATGACACTTAGAACCTTTGACCAAAGTGAATTTCAGGATTAAACTCATATTAGCTAAGCGCGTCATACACCCAAAATTAACATGACAAAGTCGTGAATGCCAAACATTAGACTCATCATCATCGTTACACACATGGTTCACAATTTTATTACAGGAATCCATCAAAGAAAAACGGAACAAACCTCCGCTCTCATAGCCTTTACCAACAAATGTTCCATACTTAGACACGACACATTTATTGGACTCAAAAGCAAGCCTAAAACCATTTCTACATAGTAGAGATCCGCTAACGAGATTCTTCTTTATGGAGGGGACATGCTGCACGTTCTTCAACTGCACAGTCTTTCCCGAAGTAAACTTCAGATCGACCGTACCAACACCATGAACAGCTGCATGCGATCCGTTCCCCATCAACAAGGAGCAACCTCGACCGACCTGATAAGATGAAAACAAAGAAATATCAGCACAAACATGAATATTAGCACCAGTGTCAACCCACCACTCAGGTGATTGACAAACAGAAAGAACTGTAGGTAAATAATTACCGTACCCCGATGTTCCTCCAGCGTCACTAATAACCATGTTGGCAGACTTCTTCTGCTTATCCTTGCGATCTGGACAATCCTTAGCCCAATGGCCAGAATCACCGCACACAAAGCAGCTGCCCTTTCCTTTGCCTTTCTTCTTAAACTCAGTGGTAGCCTTGGGCTTGACAAAAGGCTTATTTTTCTTTTTGTTGTGGAGAGCCTGAGGATTCTTCTTCTGCACCAAATTGGCGCTAGAACCTCCCTCAGCAGCAACTTTCTTGCCACGAGTATCTTTTGCCCTCGCCTTCTCTTCAACACCAAGAGTGCCAATGAGATCAGTAACACTGAACTCCTGCCTCTTGTGCTTTAGAGAAGTAGCAAAATCCGACCAAGAGGGTGGTAACTTGGCGATAATACCACCAGCCACAAACTTATCCGGTAATTCGCACTTATTGTTCTCAAGCTCCTTTGCCAGCGCCTGAATCTCATGAGCTTGCTCTACTACAGAACGGTCATCGACCATCTTGTAGTCATAGAACTGCTCCATGACATACAGCTCACTGCCAACATCAAAAACTCCGAACTTGGCCTCAAGTGCATTCCACATATCTTTGCCCGTAGGCAAATGCATGTACACATCCACAATGTTATCCGCCAGTATGTTGACAAGCGCACCTCGGAAAAAATTATCCGCTACATTGAACTTGCGTTCATCCTCATCAGACAGAGGCTCAGCGGGCTTTCCTTGTGCAACATGAAAACATTCCATGGCAGTAAACCACAGGATCGCGCGTGCACGCCATCTCTTAAAATTTGAACCATCAAACGGAGGGTGTGGCTTAAGCGACGCAGCAAAGTCAACTACCGAAAAAGACCTATCAAGTTTTTGGATTGTTGAATATCTAGTCAATTTTTGGCATATTTTAATCCAGAAATTTAGCATATAAAACATGACACAGAAAGGTATGAGCGATCTAACAATGATGTATTCATATTCGCTAATGAACAAGCTAACAGTAACATCTATTAACAAATTCATAGCGCACAGAAAATACATCAAAGAAGTTTGCAGTTTATACCCTCGGGCGGAGCCAGTGCCGGAGGCACCAGAAGCGTCGTTACCATCAGTTGACATGATGGCCTATTCGGTGTAGGCGATCGAGGCGTGATGCAGGACGATGTTCGCAGTGTAGTCCCGCGAACAGTTCACCACCGGAAGAAGACGTCGCAGATTGAGTAGTCGCGCCGATGCGCTCCCCAAAAACTTGATCGCCCGCCTACCCGTGCAGGTACACAAACGGACGAAGTTCCGGAGGTCTACTCGCCCAGAAACTTTTGCGCGCAAGGTTCTGGACCGGAGATTGCAGAGAGCAGCAACAAAAACAGAAGGAGAAAAAAACTGTTCTTTCGTATAGAGAGGAGAGCCTTCTTATGCTCTGTTCTCTTGTAACAGCAAAAATGAAGAGACCAGTAACTGCCGCCATTAGTCACCAGTAACTGCACCCATAATCCACTAGTAACTGCACCGTTACTGCCAGCGAGTCAGTGCGTTTCGATTTTCGAATAGATAAAGAAAAACGCGCCCGCACCCGACACGCCTGCGCGCGTACGTACTACGTACGTACGCACGCACACTACACTACACTACACTACACTACACTACACTGCACGGCGCGGCGCGGCGTGGCGAGGCGAGCGAGCGAGCGCGCGCGTGTATTGGCTCTCTCCAATTCCACAAAGGGGTTACCACGTTCCACCTTTTAAAGTGGTGTAACTCCCATTCAATTCTCCATATGGGACTAAACAATTTTCTACCTAGCATTAGTTGTGGGCCTAGGAATTTCAATTGATTAATTGCTAAATTAAAATGGGTCAATCCCAATTAATCCAACACAAATACGGTGCATTGACTCGAGATTTATCTATCATTGGATAAAATTTAGATTTAAATTCCATCTACACATGTAGAAATAGAAAGGATAAATTCTGCTGAAAAGAAAAGATGAAAGCATGTTGAGTTTTTGCAGGATGCTCGCTTATACCATGACATATCTGACGAAAAATTTTGAAAACTTTTCTGAGACCATTTGCATCGTATTTTAAACAGGGAAGCACGGAAATACTGTAAGGTTGGGAAAGCAGCAGATTCACTCTTATCACCTGTGGGTCTAATATGCGAGAAACCGAGAACCGTTCGATGGAACTCGTAAGGTTGCATCACTTGGGAGCTAGATACTGTAAATTGCAGTCGCGTCACGAATCAGGGGTCTGGAACCGAGGAATCTCACACACATTTTATAGCAATTTTACAGCGAACAATTCCATTCCTGAGAAATTCCGTCAGCCAGACACAACCCCAAGTGGCCAGCCGGAGTCTCAAGTCGCGCGTCAAGGTAGATACGGTTGGTATATACGAGAGAATATCACATGGAAATTTGGAACCCACAAATTCGTTGGGAACCCCCCCCCCCCCCTCCCCTCTATCACGCTGACACTTTGCAATTAACTCCCTGGCTCCATCCTACACTTTTGCACTGAACCCCTGCTCACTGCTCAGGCCGCCGTTGTTCCTAAAAGAGTAAAGTTCATTACCGGTCCTTAAACTTTTTATGCTGTGTTATTTCGGTCCATAAACTTTTAAAGTATGTCATCCCGGTCCTTAAACTTTCAAAGTGTGGCAATATCCTATGTAGTTGTAGCAGTGAACTTTTTATGCTATGTCATCTCGGTCCATAGACTTTCAAAAGAAATTGCCACACTTTGAAAGTTTAAGGACTGGGATGACATACTATAAAAGTTTATGGACCGGGATGACACAGCATAAAAAGTTTAAGCACCAGTAATGGACTTTACTCTTCCTAAAATGTAGGTCTGTTCTTTTCAGTTTCTAAAAGTTGCTTTTCGTTTTTTTCTATAGTAATTAACTTTTAAACGAAATATCTTTTTAAGATAGAGTCTACTAGTTAATTGTAGTATATGTTTTACCGAATTTATTTATATCGGTAAAAATTGTACGTGAGTTTCTGTTACTATATAATCTTTGGCACAAACAACCCAAAAGCTACAAACCGCAACAAAAAAAAAACAGATCCGTAGCACCAACAACATAAACGCCAGCCGCTACTCGCCCCTGGCCTTGCGGCGGCGCTGCCGCCGCCATTGCCGCCCAACACCCTAACCGCCGTGGCCTGTGAAGCCACTGCTGTTTGAAATTTGGAGCTGCACGTTTGGGGGTGAGGGCAGGATGGAGGCTAGAAGAGTGACGCATGTGCAATTTTCCATCCATCAAGCCGGGGGGAAATGTCCTGAGCGGGTTGTCAGTTGTATCGTGCTTCATCTTGTATGTACATTTCAAATCCAACGGTCCATCTCGGGGTTTACAAGTCTACAGTAAATTTGTGGTTTCCATGTGATATTCTCCCGCTATAAATATCTTGCCACCCTTTACACATACGGTATAGGCAGCTTAAGATCCTGTCTTCTTTGGATTTTTAGCTTCTCCCAAAATTGAAGCAAACGAAACAGTTTTTAAAACGGATTTTTCAAATGACTTTTTAAGCATAAAATCATATGTGTCGTACGTTATCATCTCAAAAACGTAAATAAAAACTATCACTTGCGGCCAAAAAAACAATCAGCTATAGTCTAAAAGAATATAGCCTAAGATCACTTGTTCATGCATGTCAGGAGGTAACTTGGCAGCTTAGGGCATGTGCAACGTGGGAAGGGCATTGAGAAAATTGGAAGCCGGCTCTAGGATTTCTCGGCATAGCTCTGCTCATTGCGATGGCTAGAACTGGAGTTTGGAGCGGCTAAAAAGTTCCTAGCCCCTTCTTCTTCGACTTCCCGGCATGGACATGCCCTTAATTATGGTGTACTAATTACTAGTAGTTACACTAACAACTAACCAAAAGCAAGCACACGCGCGGCCGTAGAAATTAAGCTCAACAAACAAACAATAACTAATTCGGATAGATTCTTTTGGACTATAGTTTGTAGCTTAAAATTTTAAATTCTGACTATTCGTAAGAGACAGCACACACAGAAAAATAATCATATGTGATTTCTGGACGGTACAGCTGAATTCAGTACACTTTTTACTACAATCTTCCTGTTGACCTTACCTTAAAACGTACCATTTAAAAGCTAGTTATTGTAACATAAGCCACAAACCACAAGCTATAAATAATCGTATGTGATTTTTGGACGGTACAGCTGAATTCAGTATACTTTTTACTACAATCTTCATGTTAATTTTATTTTAAAAAACATATCATTTAAAAGCTAGTTACTGTAACATAAATTATAAACCACAAGCTATAAATGAAAAAAAAACCTCAGTCTAACGGGCTAAGCCAGCAGGTAACCAATAGCTATAATGCAACGTAAGTACTGCTCATAATGCAACGTAACATGCTCTGAGTTACTGCATGAAATAAAAGTGCGTTCTTTTTTACTATAGCTTATAATTGTGATATACCTTTTTGCCCTATCACAAATGTTTGTACAAATAATCAAATGTCAATAAGCCATTAGATCACTTCAAAAAGATTATCATAATATGCTACTTCAAAGAGATGACGAATAAGACATTGTGTAAGTTTGAGAGAAACCATAAATCATAAGTTAAAAAGAACATAACCAAATAACCAAAATAAAGTGGTAAAGTAAATGAAGAGTTAATATATATTGAAACGAGGTGGTAAGTAAAAGGAGAAGAGTTAATATAGGATCTTTTTTTTTTGAAGTTTATGGTTTTTAGTTGCAACTTATGACTTTATGACTTTTAAGCTGTTCGTGCGAAAGATTACAGAGTAACAGAAACTCACATATAGTTTTTGCTGATATAAATAAAATCGATACAGTCATACAGTATTAACTATAATTAACTAATAGACCTTATTTTAAAAAATATTCTATTTAAAAACTAGTTACCGTAGAAAAACTGAAAAACAGTTTTTAGAAGTTAAAAAAAACAGACATATATCGGGACGGCGATGTGTGAATATTTGCAAAATATTTTTCATCAAAATTAATACTTGCCATGAAGGCTGCAGGATCTAGAAAACAACACAAAGCATGTCAATCATGACAAGAATTTGCTAATATTGTCGGACGATACAGTGGACTTTGTCGAACCATCAATAAAGATAAAAAAAAAAGAGTTCCATTGGAAGTCCCGCTATAATAACCGTAGGACACCAAATCTGAAACGTGCCCTTATCCCTCAAATTATCCCCTTGCCAAGAAAACACAACCGTTTATAAGGACACCACATGATGCGTGATGAATCATGAACCTAAACGTTCACAAAGATACTCTCAGAGAAGTGTGGATGACAATCTCCCCTAGCGTATCTACCGCGAGACAGCGCCGTAACTAATATGGGAAGCTGATAAACAACACTGGGTCACCACCCACAGCAAAGGCTTACGCCGAGGGTGCGCCAGCGCCATCCGGTTTGTCTGTCTCCATTTGCTCGCCGGTGGATTCTGTAGCGCCGCCCTCGGTGGTCGGTTCGCCGGCTGGCTCGCCGGCTGCTTCGGCACCATGGGATTGCTGCTCTGGTGTTTGGGGTGCTGGGGTCTCAGCTGGAGGAGGCGGCGGGGTTTGTGGCTTAGGAGCTGGTTTCGGTTTCGTCATTATGGGTCTGCACAGCCTGCAGAGATGATAACAGCAAATGCGGTGTCAGAAATGTTCTTAACATAAGGCGCAAACATCAACAGTAGAGGGGTTTACTTACCTGTCAAGCGTTTCGGCCTCCGCCTTTATATCAGACGAAAGGAGGGCAGGATTAGCATGCTTCGGTAGAGCGTCTTGCTGCTGCTTTTTCTCTCTCAGCCAGGCTTCTGCTTCCGAACACTTGTTTATGACCTGCATGACAACAAAACGAATTAGCAGATAGACATATGGACATATCTTTATACTACTGAAAAAGGACTTGGTGGTGATGGCGGCGGTGTCATCTACCTCCCTGCCTCTTTGAGTTGGTTGGATCTTTTGTGGATAAATATATGCACACATGTATATTTTACATAATTTAAGTTATATGCACACATGGATAACTACATTACATGCGTATGTGGCTTATAAGATTCTATGTGTCTTGTTGATTTGATGCAAAATTGCAAATTATGCATGAAACTTTCTAAGTTTATAACTTATATTATGTTTATTTGAAACCCATTGCAACGCTCGGGCACTCGGCTATACATGGAAATTCAACTGCTGATTGACAAATGTAACATTAGCTTTCTCATATGCTAGTCCTAATAACATAACTGATATATCCATTCACCAGCAAACCATAGAACAGTGTTGCAAGACTGAGCATAATCTTGTTTACTGGAATGTGATCAACAGGAAAATTCGAAATTCAACTGTGCTACTTTTGTGGTTCATGATTTACCTTCTGTTTCTCCTCTATGTCGATGTGATCAAACTTCGGATCTTTGGACAAGGCAGCCTCTCTGAAACTGTTGATGCAGTAAACAAGTTGGTCGATGGCAGGACCTCTGTCCACCCACTCCTTGTACCGTGCCTCAATGGGATCTCCAACCTGCATTAAGACAAACGTTCATCAGCGTATTTCAATAACTAAAACAAGATAAAATGGAATGCACTAAACGGCATAGTAGCGAAAAGGGCAGACCTTTTTAAGTTCTTCAAGCTTAGCAACATACACTCCCTTGGTCTCGTCCTCACCATCTTCATACAGCCAATCTTCAACCTCCTGAAGCTTGGCAATGAATGATTCCTTTTCTTCAACCGTCACAAAATCACTGTACTTGTCATAGAGCTATAAATAAAAAGATAATATCAGAGTCTGTCTCGAGTCTATATAGAAGTTTAAAAAAAGTTGGAATTGATCAAACCTTGTTACGTGTGTCATAAACATAAGCCTCCACAGCATTCTTCTTGTCCTTTGTTTCTTCCATCACTCTATCCTGAAGAGCCATTTCAAACTCTTTCTCCACAGCCTTGTCCAACTCTTTAGCCCCCAATGCACCATAAACCAACTCGGCAACTGGAACATTAGTTTTCTTGACTTTCTTTTTTGATGGTTGGACCTATAAAATACGACAAATCATTAGTTTAATTGCACCTGTAAAAACATTCTTTCTTCCTAGCTCTAAACATGCCATGCACATGTCATTCACTGAATACTTTTGGGACTAACTAAAACAGACCATGAGGATAAGTAAGGACAAAAGGCCATTGCATGGGAGGATAGCATCCAAGCAAGAATGATCATTCCACATAGTACGCAATAAACAAGTACCAAGGAGCACCAATTTCATGATTTCATCTATAACAGGCTTTAAATGATCATTCCACATAGTACGCAATAAACAAGTACCAAGGAGCACCAATTTCATGATTTCATCTACGACAGGCTTTAAATCTACTCAAGTTTTCTATTTGGAACAAGATATGCAACGTGTCATTTTGACAAGCACATAAAAAACTGAACAAGAAGACTTTGCACTCTTTTGTTCGCATTTTTTTCCTAAGACAACGCAGCAATCTAGTACATATCATTCCCTTCCCAACAAAAGGGTCCTATTCATAATGTGCAGTTGTGCAACATCCATATTTTCATAAACTAAAAAATGAGTCAAAGCTAAGTTTCTCTGTATCTGTATGTTTTCTACTACGCACACAGCTATCCGCTTATGTATAGTTGCCAGCGAAGTGACAGTAATTTCAGGCCACAGTTGCACAATGGACAGATCAGATCAGTTAGCATGTAAGTTCTAGAAGGTCGTCTGATCTCTGAAGGTAACAACAACGGACCAACTAGGAACCCAGCAAGTCAATAAACTACAGTTGGCAGATATTTGAGATCACTACGAACCCATAAAGAAGTGGGAAAATGTTACTGTTAAATTACAATCTGAATAGTTATTTGCATAACCATTCTTCAGCTAACTGCAATTGATTTTGTAGATATTCTTCAATGGAGCATATTACGTTCAGAGCGAACATCGCCACCAAAACTAAAATAAAAACATGAGGTGCAAACAAAAATAACATAAGGCAGAATAGTGCAGTAATGCTCAGGCAAAGGCTGGAAACTCTAGGCAATCACCGGTGTAGTGGTGAAATACCTTGGCATCAGTTTCCATTGGAACAGATTTTTCTTCAGAATCTGGTGCGCCATTTTCAGCACCCTCCCCAGCAACATCTCCAGAAGCTTTGGTTTCCTGCATGTTTACATCAGTTCCAGAAGCAGACTCATTAGGTGCCTCATCTGTCTCCATATTAGTGGAGTCCTTTGGTGGCTCGTTTGTAGCTACAACTGGAACTTCGACTTCCTCCTCCAACATCTGCATACAGACAAAAGTGATTTTCTCATATTGATTTCTGTCAAAAAAAAAAAGTGGCAAACAAAGCAAGTAAAGGGGCTAGCTTTCTCACTTACAGTTGCTGATTCAACTGAGACTATCCCATGGATGTTAAGTCGGACTTTCACTTTCAGTTTTGCTTTCTCGCCTTTGTCAGGTTGAAAAGGACCAATCTATACAGAAAAAATGGTTTAATAATCAGCAAAAGTAGACAATATTTGAACTCATTGCCCATTCAAAAATATCAAAAAGTACTAAATTGATACCGTGTATGTGCTGATCTTTGGAGGAATTTGCAAATCACCAGTATCAACATATGCAATATCTATAGCAAATGTATTGGACCTATAGAATGTCAGAGCTTTAATGCTGGGCATAGGATTCCCCTTGGGGAATACAACAGTCTGTTGGTTGTCACCATTCTGAGAATCTGGTTTCCAAGACATGGCAATAGAGAAAGGAAAGCCATCGTTAACCTGCATAGGATTAAGCCAGTGTTATCGCTGGGAATAGAAGTATGATCAAACATACAAAAGCACTTGCAGTCTCATATTGTGGACTTGCTATAGTTTCCAATTTTAAAACCAGTTTCAGTGTAGGATAGTGGTATTATATCTTAGGACTTGGGAGGAAGTGGAATGGGTCTTTGAACTTAATACATGTCTTCGTATCATGGCTTTTGAGTGGGCTCAGTTCTCAAATACTGAGTGACATGCTGACTGCTGGATTCTACTGATTAAAAGTGCCACGGTGAGCATCATCCCCAGTAATAAACAAGGAAGGGCGTTAAATTGGTGATCAAATAGCATACAACAGCACTGATGAACTCAATAAGAACACACATTGTGCATAATCTTCATGGTGATAAAAGTATTGGGGAGTTGATCTACCTTACTGGAGTCATGTTCAGTATCCTAAATTAGTAAATTGATAAGAAAATTGGTGTACTTGCAAGAACAAGCGGTGGCCCAATAATGAAGGTCAATTAAAGATGTTAAAGAGGCAAACACATCCATCAGCGAGCAGGTTAAATTAACATGCAAAAACGATGAGAATGCAGGCTCTACCCTTACGTTTTACCCTTTAAAAGATTTAAAGATATATAGGCTAGCTAAAACGCATTCTCAAGTAGTACCGCTGCAACATTGTAACTGATATATTTTTTAGAGCAAATAAGCAACGCAAAAAAAATTGAGGGCAGAAAGAAGGTCTCATACCTGAAACTCTCGCACTTTAAAGGTGGGACTAAGAATGGCACACTCAAGGGCACACCCCCTGGCAACACATTCGCTCGCATTCATTGTCCGCCTTGGTTCTTTACCGAAAAATTCTGTGAGTATCTTAATTATGGCAGGAACACGAGAGCCTGACCCAACAACCTCAACAAAGTGGATATTCTCTGTTGTTAGACCAGCTTCTGCTAAAGCCTTCTCCAGTGGCCCCTTCACGCGTTCCAGTATCGGGGCACTAATTTGTTCAAAGTCATCTCTTTTGATGAAACCTCTCACATCCTTCTCATCCATCAAGCACTCAATGTTCATTGGTGCCTCAGGGTTAGCACTCAGCATCTTCTTGAGCTTCTCACAAGCCACGCGCAGCCTAATGCAGGCACGGGCATTCTGGTAAACGTCTATCTTGTACTCCTCCTTGAACTTTGTGGCAAAGTGCTTAAACAGTACATCATCGAAGTCCCTCCCACCAAGTGACCGGTCATATGTGTGTGACAGGACCTTGAGCTGTCCCCTCTTGAAACCAGCAATGCAAACCTGCATGCTGGCATGCCCAACATCCACGAAAGCAACATTCACCTGGTCATTCTCCGGAAGATCGGTTTTGTAAATTCCATATGCCAAAGCTGTCGCAGTGGTCTCATGGAACAATCTCAATGGGCGGAGCCCGGCAATAGTAGCAGCATCAAGCACAGCCCTACGCTGGAGGTCGGTGAAGTACACAGGGATGCCAATGCAGCAGTCAACAACAGCAGCATTGAGGTTACTCTCTGCAATAGCCTTCAGATTTGAGAGCACCATTGCCAGGAGCTGTGTGGGCGTGAACACGTGCTCCTCGCCAAGGTAACGAGCATGCACAAGCGGGAAACCATCAGGTCCCTCCGAGACACGGAAGGGGAATGAAGCCACATCGCTCTGGAGTTCAGGATCGGAGTACTTCAGACCAATGAGCCGCTTGATCTGAGAGATGGAGTTCTTCGGGTTCATCGTGGAAGAAGCAGCACCAGCAGTGCCAATGAACCGCTGCTTGTCACCAAAGCAGACAATCGCGGGAGTCTCCCGCTTCGACTCCTCGTTGAGGACGACATCGATGCCGCGCTGCCGCGCCACGGCCACAATGCAGCTCTCATTGCCGAGATCAAACCCCACCACGCTCATCTTTGGGTACCGGCTCGCAACTCCCACTCGTATTCAGATCCAAGCACAAGCCCCTGCTCACATACACAAATGCACCCACGATCTATCAGCTCATCACAGCGAGATCCATACTTTTAAACACCTAACATGCACATTACAATCGCGTAAATCTCGATCTGTAAACCTTAAAAATCCAGTGTTTCAATCAATTCAGGCCCGGAACCAGCGAGTAATTCAAGTGATGTGGCCTAAACACCACGAATCCCGATCTAAAACCCTAGAATATCAAAATCCCGAGCTCTACCCCCAAAATTCTAAAAAAAAAGCACGAATCCGCCATCAAAGCTTACAAATAATTCGAAAACAAACCAGTGCTACGCTGAAAAAATCAAACATATCGAACAAATCGCCGAAACACCACACGATCAGATCCGAGCACGCCCACACGGATCCAACCCGCGGCGCGACCTGGGCATGGAGGGAGCAAGGGCCGGGCCTTACCAGCGGGGGAGCTCGAGTAGCTGGCTCCAGAAGCTTAGAACGGTCGCCTAGGGCCTTCCTCCCTCCCACGTTTCGACTCGCCGTCTCGCTCCGCGAGAGATTTGAGGGGGAGGCGGAGGAGGTCGCGGTATAACGGGCGGCGTGGCCAGCGGTGCTCGGGTGTTTTCTAGAACCATCTGTACCCTGCCGTGGGAGACCAGTGTGGCATCCGCTCCGTCGGATCGAGGGAGCGGACGGCTGGGATCGGGTCCGGCTTTGAACAGGTGGGGTTAGGGGAAAAAATTGCCCAGGAGTCTTCTGACGCGCGGGCCCCACAGTCGGAACGCTCAGACGAGTCTGGAAAAGTCGGCGGCGGCGGCCGGCGAGAGCTCTGGGAGAGTCTCCGGTGCGAGCGGGTTCCATAAGTTTTTTGACCTAGGCCTGCTTGGTCTCGTTTGTGCACCTAACATGCTCCAATTTGGCGCGGCACTTACCTTTTGAGCGGAAACCAGCTCAAAAGAAAGAAGGCAAAAGATGCACCTGTCCAACGTTGTCTAGCCTTGTCTATAGGTAGCGCTCTACACGACATACCTCGTTTGGCACAGCTCTAGCTCCGAGATCCATGCTGGATCTGTAGTTTGTTGACCAAATTAAAGTGATTTAAATATTTTTATTTAATATATAATATAAATGAAATGAGTCATGTAAATGCACTTAACATGCCTACAACTCTAGATTCAGGATTTCCTAGAGCTACCGATGACCAGCTCTAGGAAATCTATAGATTTTCTAGAGCTAGAGCTATGCCAAACGGGGCCATAAAAGTCATGGTTTTTGATTTCTAAAGTAAGTTTTTAACTAAATTGCAGTATAACGATTGTTAGCATTTTATAAATTAAAATAATAATAATAATAATAGAAGAGTGAAAAATACCGTTATATCTTTGAAACAATACAAAGCAATAAAGGGAAAATAAAAAATTGATATATTTCAAGTGGTTTTTAGAAACCAGAATTTGAAACCGTTTAGAGTGATGTTATGTCTCCCTTGGCCTCAACTAACAATACTAGGTCACATGACTTCCTTGGCCTAATTTAACCCCATTTTGTGCTAACGTGGCCGCAACATAGATCTGAGGTGTCCATTTTCACTAACGTGGACGCCACATGGACTCCCATGTAGCAAAATCCCCTAATCCACTTCATCTTCTTCCTGACCCCTTCTCTCATTTCTTCCTCGTCCTCCTCACTCTACTTCTTTCCGAGCATTTCCGGCAGCGAGCGGCGCTAGGTGCCCATGGCGTGGACCTCGTGTACGACCCCGGCTTGCTCCCGCGGCCAATTGCGTGTACAGCAGCAGCGAGTCCGACCATTAGCATACACCGGAGGAGGATAGCAATGGCGGTTGCATGGGCACAGATCCGTGGATGCTATGCCCCCCGCTGCTGGTCCTCGAGCCGTAGCACTGCTCCTGTGCTCCACCATCCCTTGCACACCCCCAGTTCCTCCCGCACTCCTTTCCTCTTTCCTAAGCAGGCATTGCAGTAGCTTTTGAGTTTGCCAAGAACCCAAATCGGCGTATCTTCCTTAATCTCGTCAGTTACACCATCCTACCAAACTCGTACGCAGACAAACAAATAAAGGAAACCAAACGATTCAATCGATTAGTTCTTGACTCCAGGCGATCAATTCAATTGGCCTTGAACAGAGTTCCATGTGCTTCCTCCACAAGACCACAACCAAGCGATTCAATTAAATCCATGGTGGATTTCCTCTGCTCCATTTCCAGAAATCTCGTGGTGTTTGGTGCAGATGCCTTTCGGAGCAGCTCGCAGCCACGGCCGTCCTTCTTGTCACCGTCTTAGAAGAGGCGCGCGATGGCGTCCAGCCGCGAAGAAGACTAAGGAAGGGAGGGGAATTTAGGGGATGGGAGAGATGGGAGAAGAGGTTCGTGGATGGAGGTTGTATCGTATATCCTGACTGAGTGGATGCATGCTGAGTGTAATCGTATTTCAGAAAAAGAAGATGTTTGGTGAGGTTGCATGAGCGGATGCAAAAAAAACTGAGATACTGTTTGGTTGCCTGTATGAGCGGATGCAGTCTACCAAACATGAGAGGCTGACACGTGGGACCGCATAAGATACACTGCATCAACCCATCCAGGATGGCCAGTGAAGCTCATTTTGAGCGTATCCACCCATCCAGGATGAGGGCGTATTTTTGCATCCGCTCATGCAGGCTGCATCCACTCATACAGGCAACCAAACATGCTCTTTCTCAGATTATACGGATCCACCCAGGCAGGACGAAGGAGATTCAGGCAACCAAACACACCCTAAAAGGATAAAGACAAGGCTGACCCGTAGGCACTATCATTTTTTCTTATTTATTGGCTGACTATCCCCGGTCGTTTCGACTCCAGCTTCTAGCTTCTGGCTTATTTTTCACTATTCATAAATTTCGTCTTTTTCTGAACTTTTAGCTTTTTTGCCAGTTCTTTTTTTCGTATTCGTTTGCGTTGTCCGTGATGAACTAGCATTTTTTTTCTATTTTTAAATTTTTTTAAAAAATTTAATTACGCCAAATAAGCCACCTTCAACTACAGTAAAATTTCAGCCGCTACAGTGTAGTTTTAGCCATAAGCCATAGCTTTTCAGCCCAAACCGAGCGGGCCCAGAAGTGTTAGCAAAATAGGGTCTATGTGAACGTCAAGTAAGGGCAAAAGTGCCGTGAAATTGATAGACAGTTTTAATTTAGACGGCTTTCACATTTAAGGATTGTGTTTTAAATAATTTTAGAATTGTGAGTTGAAATTCAAACTCAGACCATAGTTCAAGATTAAAAAACGGATTTTCCCATCTTTTTTATTCCAAAGAAGCCGTGCACATTTATACAACACCACGCGCACACGCACCATACATGAACATGCCCTAGCACACGTCTAGAAAGACCAAGACTAGAGTACATGAGCGACTTCACAAGTTCATAGTAAAATACACTTGCGTGTAAATAAAAAGTTAGGCATAAGGATTTAAACCCGTATCTATTATACAAACTCAGCTATTCTACGTGAAATTGCTTCATTGTAAAGGGGCCTAAGAGACACATGGCAATTTCCTCTCAGGTGTGCTCATTTGAGGTTAAGCTTTTGGCTTTTAACTTCTTAATTTTGTTTTTCTAGTTTTTTGGCTTATTTTCAAGCTTTTTTGCCTTTTCTTTTATTCTCTTATTCATTTGCATTATCTGTGATGATATAACTATTTTTCCTTTTTAAAATTTTTTAAATTTAATTATACCAAAAAACTACTAGCAGCTACAACGCAAAAAAAAACTATTGCAATAGCAAAATAGCTAGAAGCTTGAGCTTCATAAGCCCAGGTGAGCACCCATTGGATATTAATGCTGAAAAGAACCCACCTTGTAGTTCGGGAATTCCTCTCCACTTCAACATCATGGACAGATTCTTCACGCACGCTCACAAAACTGGGCCAAAACTCTCGGCCCATCCTAGAGCCCAATACTAACCAAGACCATTCTATCCCAACCCTTGCACCATTGGTTCCATCCACTTCCATCACCCAATGCCGCATCTAGGGATGTCAATGGCCTTAGTCCCCAGCAACCTGCGGACAATCCCCCTAGTAGGGGATGGGTATGAAGTAAATTATGTCTCCGCTAGGTTATGTATAGAGAGAATGCCTTCCCCATTCATGATCTTGCTATTTTGTGATGTATACTTATATATATAATGTATTTTGTCTCGAGCCTAATATATTTTGATATAATTAAATAGTATACAACTCACCTATTATTATTGTATTGTCTCATGTTTTTTATAAATGTACTTATCTCTACACACCCATAAAATAAATATACAAATATTATCCTTAATATCATTGAAATATAGACTCTTGATGGCCCCATTCCTCGTCAAAAACAATGGTGTGGATAGGAACAAAGAAAAATAGGCCCCGATAGTTAAACAAAGAGTGGGGATAGGAGGGAATTCCCCATAGGGAATAGCCTAGTCGTCATCCATAGTCGCATCTAGCCCCCCCCCCCCCCCGGTTGTATATTAATATAGTCTCTTCCCCACCTCTTAATCCTGTCTATAGTCAAGAATAGGCAATAGCCTTAGTAGTGGGCGTACAAATGCACGTGTGGTGTGAGTGAGGCATATATCTTCCGTGTTCTCTTTAAAAAATAAAAGCTTGCCTTTTTAGAGGACATTCTTTTAGACTGCGGTTTATAACTTTTATCTATAACTTATTAGTATAATAAATAGTTATTATTAAAATAAAATTAAAGTTAAAACGGCTGAAAAAGAATCGAGCCTTAGTCCTTAACCGAACTCCCCCTGCAGATTTTTTTAAAAAATAAAACCTCTCCCCTCCCTCACGCCTCCCACCCAAAAAAAACTCCGCCCACCCCGCTCCACATAGGTGTAGACTTGTCGGCGAAGCGCGCCAAACCTAGCGAAGCCCCGAGGTCTGAATGAACTAGGGGCTTGTTCTTTTCCTCCGAAACTGGCAACTTTTGACTTTTGCTACAGTATCTAACTTTCAAACGGAGTATTTTCTCAAGACGGGGTTTACAAGTTAAATGATATACACGTCAAAAGCCCAACATCTGTACTAGTCAAAATCGCAAGTGAGTATCTCTCTCTCGGTAATATGTACCGTAAACAGCCAAAATTCAAAAATTTCAGCCAAAAGCCATAAGCCGCAGCCAAACAGGCCCCTAACTTAGAGAGTTAGGATATGTTCTATACAGCTTTAGAAATCAGCTTTTGGTTTTTGCTACAATATCTAATTTTTAAACAGAGTATTTTTTTAAGACGGGGTCTATATGTTAATTATAGTACACATTGAAAGTTTATCATCTGTACCAGCCAAAATCGTATACGAGTATCTCTCCATTCGTAATTTATATCATAAACAACTAAAGTTTAAAATTTTCAGCCAAAAACCATAAACCGCAGCCACAAAGAACAGGCCCTTAGAGCAGCTCCAAAAGATGAGCTAAATTTGATCCCCTATACTCTCATTTTAGAGGACATGTCAAAAAGTTAGGGATCAATATAACTCCTTTGCTCCAATAGTCATCCCCAAAATTGATCCCCTAAATATTTTAAATCTGCTACATGAGCTTATGGGCCATATTAGTTATAAATCGGCCCAGCTGCCTGAGGTACTCGGCCTCCATGAGCGCATCCTTGAGCTTCCCGTATAACGCATCATCCATCTCACCAGCATCCTGACAGAATAGAATGCACTGCTCACTATCCGGAAGCGTGTATCTCATTGATACGATGCTGACGACGCATATCTATTGGACAAAATGCAGCATCCTAATCTTATGAAGCATGTCAGTTTTATGCTGTCCAGATGAAATTTGTGCAATGAAGACAAAAAACCAGTCATTCCGAAGCTTTCATGATTAGTCAGGGTTGCATCATCAGACATTCAGACTTGGCACCATCCTGTTCACTATCTGAAATATTTTGTGTGTCTGAAGAAGTAAAAATGTGAACTGGTCTAGAAATTAGAAACCATAGTGTCCCTGGCAATTCTGGGTTTCGTTACTATCATGAATGTAACACTCCTATATTTCACACCGAACAGAAGTTGTCATATTTTCTTTTCACAAATGTACCACAAAGTTCACTATCTGAAATACTGCACATACCGAACCATCCTGTGAAGGTGTTGGCGGGTCCTCTTCAACCTCTTGCAGTGACTGCATAACGGCTGATTCTCCTTCAGCCTCTACAATTTCAGACACCGACACTGTCAAGGATCCAGGGACAACAGTTGCATCATGACTGAAATCCTCAATGCTGTGGTTCGTGGTATTTCCAATAAACGATCTTGTTACTGTAAAGGTAGGAACAGAAGATACAATTCTCAGCCTATCGGATTTGGTGGGCAAGTAAAGTGGCTATAAACAGTCAAACTGAAATCGACTATTCGAAACAGTTGAGAATGGCCAAGACCAACGTTCAACATTTACAAGAAGTAAAGGTTATAGCACTTTATAAGACCATACAACATAGTTCTGAAATTAAATTAAAACAATATTGTTCTGATCTGAAAACAAATGAAGACCATACAACATAGTTCTGAAATTAAATTAAAACACTATTGTTCGGATCTGAAAACAAATGAAGACCATACAACATAAATCTGAAATTTAACCCGACTTAGAGGAATGTCGAGCTACAATCTCATTCTGTAGGCTCTTGTAGAACTGTTGTTGTATGTCTGATAGGCCAGTAAAGTCCATGGTCATAATTCTTTCTTCTTCTATCATTCTTTTCAAACATATCTCATCACTCATAAGTTCTAACTTCTTTTTTCCTATTTTCCACCTTCACCTGTTCTAGCTGAATCCTTTCCCTTTGTAAAGCATAAGCTTCTTTGAACCTGTCATCTTTCTTACGCTCTTTCTCCGCATCACTCACTTCTCTCTTTGCCCACAAATGATCTAATGCCTCCATGTAGCCAACCTGTCCTTGTCGCAGTGCTTCTTTCGCCCTCTTCCTACCCATTGGTCTGCTTTGTGTACCTTCACTCTCTGGAGTTGCATTTTCATTTATCTCATCATTAGAAGAACAATCAGGAGGACTTGATTCAGAGGCTGTCTTTTGTTTTTTGTGAGCAGATTTCTTAGCAGGCTTCTCAGCCAAAGATCTCTGCTTTTCATGCCACTTTGGCTGTGTCCTCAACAGTACATAGCAATGCATTAATAGGAATGACTTCTTGTTGATATCTTCAGCTTCATACAATGCTTTTGCTTGCTCTAGCTGCACAAAAAAAACATTTGTTAGTTAGTTCATTTCAAAAGTTATACATATGAAGCAATTAAAATATACAAGGAGGCAAAATAACCTTGTCTTCTATAGTCACCCCGCTCTGCCTTCTACTCTCAATTCGACTAATACATCCACAGAACTTGTTTACGCCATCTTGTATAGCTTTCCAACGATGAAAAAGAGAATTTTCAGAGCGATCTGATTGGAATTCCTTATTGGAATGAAAATACTCATGTATTCTCTTCCAATATGCTCCACAAGTTTGATTAGTGCCTTGGATAGGATCAATACTTGTATTCAACCATGCCGAGACCAATAGCTCATCTTCCGCCCTGCTGAAATTCTTTGTCCTTTTTTGATTTGGTCTCAAGGAGGGTGTATGATCCACATTCTGTGATGGTTGCTCCCCAACAGGGCCAAGTCCTTCCCAAGCAAATTCACTATTTCCATTTGACAACATGTTTGTAAAATAGCCATCACCATCTATAGTTCACTACTATTTGAAACAAAACAATCCAGGAACAAAAAAAAGAAGACATATCAGCAGCCATGTTCAATTGATACCTCTGTAATCGCCAGCAAGAAAAATGAGGATGAAGCATCTAGGCCTCACAGCGAAGAGCAAAAAAGTAGTTTAGGTGTAGCATCGCACACGAAGGTGCCATTGCAAGTCGCAACAATGAACAAACACCTCACCAGCCCTCACCTGCTTGCTGTAACATTGCGAAGGACGCAAGGTTCTATCCAGTATACAAACAACCCCAAAAGTTCAATGTTAAAAAATTGTGAGGTCTTCTATAAAATAGAGCTATCAATGGTAAATTTTGGAAAAGATACAATGAAATTTTCTCTTTCTTATCAAACTAAATGTCAATTAATTAAACAGCAGCTCCACCAAATAGAAGCAATCTTGTGAAGCAGGAATAAGTCATGAACTGCCAAGTTTTCAATGACATGATTCTCTCCCCAAAACTAATATTAGAATACTGAGATTATGATAAAGGGGCTAGGTCTAATGATAAATTATTATTCATCCAAAACTAATTTGATGCTTTCGTCCTGATGATAAATTTTATACGCAGATACATTATTAAGCAAACATGCTAGCTGCAGCATGTAAATTTATGCAAATAACATAGAAGAAGATTTAGTTCTTGCTATTGAGGCATTTCAACAAACAGGTGGTGAGCAGAGGAAAGAAAAACGAAACTTACCCGTGCGCGGCCCGCGGAGGGGCGCAGGCGGCCGGCGAGGAGGCGCAGCGGCCGGCGGAGAGGCGCAGCGGCCGGCGGAGACGCGCAGCGGCCGGCGAGGAGGCGCAGCGACCGGCGGAGACGCGCAGGCGGCTGGCGAGGAGGCGCAGGCGACCGGCGAGGAGGCGCAGCGGCCGGCGGAGAGGCGCAGGCGGCCGACGAGGAGGCGCAGGCGCGAAGGGAAAAAATTGGGCGCGGAATCACTACTCACGCACGACAACGGATTGGGGACGCGTGGGGTGAGATATTGGGGGTATTAAAATTTTTAGTGGTGGTTTTGGGGATCTTTTGGAGGGGTTTTTTTTTACTAATCACCAAAATTTGTTTTAGGGGATGTTTTAGCCCATCTCTTGGAGTTGCTCTTAGAGTCCACCACATGGGCCCTAACTTAGTGGCTTTGTGAGCTCTAAACGCAGTGGATGCCCTAAATTGGGATCTGAGCGAAATCCGGACGACATAGCGCTATGGTGCATAGCGTGAGGCGAAAACACGTCAGTCCGAAAAGTGAAACTAAATTTGTAATCCAAATGCTGCAGTTTGATCCGATACAGCGCTGGAGAAACACACTTAGAGCAAGTATTATAAGAGGTTGTAAGCTGGCTGTATGCTGAGGTGGAGGAGAGAGAAGAGAGGTGGGCTATAAGCTCACAGCCAGCTGAAGCACAAGAACCAAGAAACTTTGTGAGAGGAAGGGGTAAGTCATACAGCCTTCAGCTGGCTGTAACTACTATATGAGTAGACTGATAAGTGAGCTGTAAGTATTCATACAGCCAGCTGAAGGCTGTATTATAAGACTTGCTCATGCCCTTAATTTAAGGAAAAAATGTTAAAGTGTATAATAGGAGTATGTTGATTTCCGAACGAGCGGTCCTCACAAGTATGTGCTCCTACTGCCCTGCATCAACTTCATCGTCGACGAACCCTCTGTTCATCGAACCGACGGGACACCGACGGATATGACAACACAGCAAACAAATGCCATATTGTTCTCTGCCTAACTGCCTGTGATAATGGTCTAGTTCTTTTTTATTTTTCAATTGATTTTAACTTCTTTTAACAGTCAATATTTATTAGACTAATTATTTTATTTATTTGGTTTTTCACTTAGCTTTTAACTTCGACTTTGTTTTAGCAAGCTCTAATTATTAGACTAATGGCTCTGTTCTTTTTTATTTTTCAGCACGCTTTTACTCGGATTTCTTTCAGTAATTATTATTTATTAAATTAATAAATCATAGCTTAAAAAACATATATGATAAATTATAGTTAAAAGTTATGAACCGTAACTAGAAGAATAGCCCACAGCCCAAGCCCCTTCTCTTAGTGGATGGAGCTTTTCATGCATGCCAAACGACGTCAGAGTTGTTCATCTAAGGTAGCTCACAAACTGACCAGTGCAACCGGCTATAGGACGTATCGATCGGATTTGAGGGCCTGACCTGAACACCTGTCACGACCGAGATTAAGGGCATGTTTGGGACTGCTCTGCTCCTACTTTTGCAGCTCCGCTCCTAAACTACCTAGCCAAACAGGTCCAGCTCCAGAAACTCCACTCCAAGAAAAAGGTGGAGTTGAGAGCCAACTCCACGTTTTTCCTGGAGCTTCTCAAGGAGTACTCCAGAAACTAGCGTTTTGTATGTCCTCGTGGAGTTAAGGGGTAATTACCCACCACTGCCATTACACACTCTTCCCTCCGTACCGATTCATCAATTTCTTTTCTTCTCCTCCCCACCCACCCGCACGACGCTGTCCTCCCCACCCACCCGTGCTGCTCCTCTCGCCCTCCCCCGATCCGCCGCCGCCCCGTCGCCCCCTCCCCCGCCGGCCCGTCGCCCCTCCCCCGCCGCCCCCTCCCCCCTCCCCAGATCCCCCGCCGCCCCGTCGCCCCTCCCCAGATCCGCCGCCGTCCCGCCCGGCCGCTCCTCCTCCCGCCCGGCCTCCTCCTCTCCTCCGCCGCCCCCTTCTCCGGCCCGTCGCCCCTCCCCCCGCCGCCCCCTCCCCCCTCCCCAGATCCCCGCCGCCCCATCGCCCCTCCCCAGATCCGCCGCCGTCCCACCCGGCCTCCTCCTCTACGCCCGGCCGCTCCTCCTCCCGCCCAGCCTCCTCCTCTACGCCGGCCGCTCCTCCTCCCGCCCGGCTTCCTCCTCTACGCCGGCCGCTCCTCCTCCCGCCCGGCCTCCTCCTCTACGCCCGGCCGCTCCTCCTCCTCTCTGCCATTTCAATCTGTTTTGTGATCTTCCTGGGGTTCCTCCGCGAGATGCCCTGATCGATCAGTAATATCAGTAATTTCTGCTCCCTTAGGAATGGCGATCATGGTGGTCTGTATGAGATTTTGCTTGTTCATGTTACATAGAGAGATGGTGTAAAAGAAAATTAAAGCACAGTACAAGTAATCTCTGTGATTGGAACGTCTTCGGTTTTCTTTTCATCTACCAGTATAGCTAATCTCCCTTGTTTGTATGTGACTATGTCTAATTCATGTTTGCACTTTGCAATGGAATATGCATAATAATTGTTCAATTGTATGTGGCCATCATCTAAATAACTCAAGATGATGTATGTGGTTTGTATGCTTATTTTCTGCCTTCCTGTTGGAGTGGGAGTATGGACATTGTTTTGTTGGTGTTATCAATATAACACATGCTTGGTATCAATATAGATTTGAGAGGTAAAGTCTGATGTACATAAGTTCAGATATCTACCAATATTGCTTCTGATCCATTTTTGAGGTCACCTATCCAATGCAAAGAATTGAGTTTTTGATGTGAAATAATGGGACAAAAGGATGGAATTATTTGACCAAAATATTTGTTTTTTGGTTTTCTCGAATAAATTAATTGCAATTATAATATTTTACATCATATTTCAATTGGCAACAAAAAATATTCAGTTACATATGCTCCGCAGCCATCAAAACATACACCAAACATCATTTAGGGGCACATTGGACCTTTCTCAGGTAAACCTCATATTCCTGGAGCTGGAGTTAGGCTGTGTGCCAAACATGACCACCTGCTCCAGGAACTCCACAGTGGAGCTGCTCCATGGTGAAGTTGGTGGAGCAGAGCTGGAAAAACTGGAGCAGAGCAGTCCCAAACAGACTAAATCTCCTAATTTATTTGGATCACGTGAAAATTAAATTATATTTTATAAAACTCATGTATTTCAAACGGGACAGTAAGTAAATTAGAAATCGATATGTTCCAAATAGTTTCTGACTTAAATAATTTAAAATCTAAAATAAACTAGAAGCTAAAGTTGTTTGGAGCTGACCTCAACTTTGCAACAACGCGCGTGTACCAAAGATTCTTTTTTAAAGCATCGGCAGAAGAATTAAAACAGCGGATGGGAGTATGATGCATCAGGAACGATAATTTCACATGCGCCTACGTAAGATTAACATAGATTTGTTGGGCACTGGGCGACCCTACCAACTCCTCTGATCTTGCGGACCGAGCAGCGCTTGGTTGGCTAGCTCAGCCAGTGGGCAGGGCATCTGGGCTCAAGCTCGGGTGCCGCATTTTTAGGGTGGGCTCTCTGATTATGCGTGCGTATGTAGGTGTATTTAGTGGTCACAATATGTGTTTGTGTTTCAGAGACTTTTTGCTTTTCACCTTGCCTCAAGCGTGTACATTGGATGCACCCATATGATGTGTGTAGAAGTGTGTGTGGTATTGTGTGTGCACGTGTGCAAGTGAGTGCATCCTTGTTGTACTCATGATCTAAAAAAACCCTGGTATGATCTTAGATTAGATAGACAAGAATTGATGAATTCATTCTCGAGGAGGAGGCATTCCTGCTAATCCCCAGCAAGCTTTCCTCTCCTTGTTACGGAGTGATGGTGGCACCCACACCCTCGCCATCGGAGATCTCGTACTCTACACGGCCCAAAGCGAGGTACTCTGTCGGACCAGCTCCTGCTCCCAGAGCATGGAATCCTTCGCCATCTTGACGTCCGTGGCGGCGCCGGCTTAGCTCCGCCCTGATGGCGTCGATGTCCCTCGAGAGGCCGCTTAGCAGGTCATCGTCGAGGACCGAGAAGGGCTTGGGCTTGTACGAAAGGATTTGGTCCACCTACTCTTGCAGCATCCTAACTGTCTTCTTCTTCTCTTTCTCCGTCCCTGCCGTCGCATCTGTCGTCGCTTTGCCCTTCTTTCTTGTCTACGTCGTTGCCTTAGGCCCTTTCGGTTTCTTCTTAAAAAGCTAATACGAACATCTAGCTTTTCGAAGTAGTTTCTCCACTCCTCTCGCTACCGTCTCGTTCAGAGAACAAGGCAGTGGTTATGGGTACATTATGTACTCCACTTCTTTCACTCCTATATTGAACACGCATCTCTCTTTATCTTTCCTACCACTTTACATTCTCCTTCTTAAAATTACTTTTTTTACTCACTACTATTTAATTTTAGTTAGAAACTATATAAGTCAAAAGCAAACTCGCACTGGTCGATCTCGATCTCTGTAACGCCCCCGTTTCCAGGGGCGCGTACGGACACAGCATTCCGCAACTATTCACGCATGAACAGTTAGGCCAGTCTCAGTGGGGGTTTCATGGAGTTTCATGGGCATTAAATACGCTGACATGGCACTGTATTGATAAAGAGAGATGATAAAAGTTTCATGGGAGTAGAGAGAGTTTCATGGGGATGAAACTCTTCTGCACTGTTTCCAAAATATGGATGTGTTGGAAACTGAGACATGAAACCTCCACTGAGACTGGCCTTATGGAGTGTCGCGCAAGAGTATACCATTGCATGCTTACAACAAAAGTCCAGCATATATTTCATATACGGAATAACATCCAGTTTTCAACAGCGGGGTGTGCAAGCCCAAAGTATATTTACATTACAAAAGCTCCAAGATCCGCTTGAGCGCGGCCAAGACCTAAAGCCACGGGTCCTCGTCGAAGAAGCGATCCTCAGGGGCGTCCTTGACGGAGAAACCTTCACCTTCGTCTTGATCCTCTAAAGAGGGGATTAAGCAAGCCGTGAGCCAAACAACCGGCTCAGCAAGCCCCAAAGGGACTCTAACTTACTACATGCACGGATTAACAAAGGAAGGGAGTATATTTGGTTTATTACCTTTAAGTGGATGCAGTTTTATTTGCAAACATTTTGATAAAACGGACCCAAAACTACTCCTTAAGATCTCAGGGGTTTTTCATGAAAATTTAATTAACCAACTAATCAAGTTAAAGCATGTACAAAACTACTTAAGTTTCGCTGTTGGAATCACCCAAGTGACACAGCTCCATTAACCGGGAGCACGGCGTATTCGAATACCATTTATTTGACTCTGCAGAGTTTGCTCAGCTTTACCCACACGATTCCTTAACTCCCGCGACAGAGTTAAGAAAGCCAGGTCGTTTCACTGCTCAACTCTTTATATAGGCTCTACCCGGTAGAATCCACTCGGGTCTGGCACATGGAAACTCCTGTCCGCTTTGAGTGAACCCTACCGTTGTTAGGTA